>CM035815.1:48129392-48844392 GCA_020458035.1 Magallana ariakensis | reverse complement strand
TTATAGGAAAACTTGCTAACCAAAAGTTGTTGCATTTGATATAAATTTATGTGGATTTACATAAAAATTACCTATAGTCTGTCCCAAATTATTGTTTCCATCACTTTTTGATGATTTAAAAAAAAAAATACACATACCTGTGAAAGAAATACAGTTGACATCGATAAAAGGGAATATATCCAAGATATCTTCATCGAAAAATTATCATTTTTCACTCGGAATAAAAACAAATTTCTTTCGAAGATTTATAATGGGAAATGTTTACATCTTTTCTCCATTCGGAAATCACTTGGAATACCTCACACAATATTTCATCGTTATCATCTGGGCTTATTAATGGCTGATGCCATGCAAAATTCTTGTAGACTTTCTATTTTGGGATGTGTAATGAAACCTGAAGTGACAGAGGGGTGTTTCAAAACAGATAATCTGGGCATTTTTCATATTTAGTGGATGAATGTAGTTTGAGCACAAAGGTATTTATGATTATCAAAATATCAAGCAAAATGTGGTAGAAACAAAAACTTGGGACAGAGTATAGTCAACATTTTTTTTTTTTTTTTTTTGCACTTCTAATTTATTTCCCATTTGGGGTATTTTATCCCAAATGAGCTATTATATTATCCCATTTGGGAGATTGGTCCCAACCTGTTATATATATATATATATATATATATATATATATATATATATATATATATATATATATATATATATATATATATATATATACATGTCCCTGATGAAATGAAAACATAACTTTATCAACCCAACATAACTCATTAATTTTTTATTGTGTGTAGTCAAGTTCGTTATGCTGGAACCATAAGATGGGATCCTTTAATGGACGACGAGTGGATTGAAAAATTATCTCGCCCAGTGTTGTATCCAGATCCAGAGATATCCAATTACTATCCACCAGAATGTGCGTATTTTATGTTAAAGGATAAGTTTTGAAATCATTATGTTTATTTTCATGGTTATATATATTGATTTTAAAGTTGTTAATTTCACGTTAATGGAGAACAAAGCTGAGGTTGATACTGATTGTCAAAGGAAGTGAACATAAAAACATAATCAAGGGTTAATATTTGTCGGTTTGATGTATATAATGATTTCTGAAAACCATTTAGATACATCTTTCTTCAGTAGGAAGATATATACCATTAAGAAAAACTAATTCTTGCAATCCATGGGCGCTGCCATATTGTTAAACCATTACCTCCCTTTAGGGTTATCTCTAAGCATCTAAGAAAGGGCAGCACTGATGCTGATGTCAGTGAGACACTTTGCATTTTTACACACACTTAGTTAAAATGTCATCATCGAATTGAAACATGAAATGGAAGTAAGTATAGAGTTATTATTTTTAAACAGAGTTTATTGAGGAAGATTTTGGATCTCAGAATGATGCTTTTCAGGTGTTATTGTCAAAGTTGTATATAAATTTTACTTGCATTCAAGGAGTTTGTTAATTTATTGTAATGAGTTTGAACATTATGTGTCGGACTACATATATGAAAACACAAAGTGCATTGCTCAGAATCCAGATTTTGACGGTGTGTATTAGTCATGTAATCTTTCTGACAACATAAATATACATATCATCTTGAGGTTTTTAAAATTGAAAATGCAACAATTAAATTTTTCACATGCACTTCTTTTAAAACCCCTCAGTCAATCACCCATATACTTACAATCTGAGGGCCTTTGGCTTTTTTTTTTTTTTTTTTAATTTTTTTTTTTATTCATATAGATACAAACATTTTAATAATATTATTGAGGGCCTTTGGCTTAATATGGCAGTGCTTATTACCTTTATGGTGGCACTCATGAACTTTTTTAAGCTGACATTATCACAGAATGCAAATATGAGTTTTTTCCAGACCCTTATTGACCTTTGTATATACATGTATTGTTATCATTAATCTTTTTTAAGCAAGGCAGGCTTTTGTCCTTTTTCTCACTGACAGCATAATTCACTATTGCTAGTATACAGTTAATAAAAAACGTATAGTAATATGCCTTTGCATAAAAAAGCAAAAAGGGGAACTGATGGTATATATTTTATACAGTATCCTAGTTTCATATCAAGCATCATAAAAGATTCATTAATTTTGATCATCATCAATAGTTCTTGAATGAAAGCTTTCTTGTGTTTAGCATGTCATCGTTTAGGCTATTCATTCCTTGTTTCAAGTAAGATATACATGTAGATATACTGATCTTTTGATGCCCCACTTGTGAATTGAAGAAATTGAATTTACATGACAATAAGTTGCCGAAAGTCTGTATTACAATGTAAGCATATAAAAAATGTGACTGTGGTTTGTGTTGATGTGTCTTAAGTACATGTATTGAGAAAATTCCTTTTCGTATTGTGTTTTCACACACTATGAGCTTCCAAAAAAAAAAAAGAGATGACCTTTGTTTCAATGATTTAAGACTTACATGGCCTTTAATGGATTGGAAGCTAGGCTTATGTCTGTCATTTGATTCATGGTTAATTTTCTCTTGCTCTAGTGACTGATGATGAAATTGATCTCACTGTGTCTAACTTCACTTTGAACTTCGGACCTCAGCATCCTGCAGCTCACGGCGTGTTACGATTGATTGCAACGCTTCAAAATGAGGTACATAACTCTTAATCTTAGTATGAAAAAGAAAACAGGAAACGTGTATTAAATAAATATTATGTACAATTACCTGTTTACCTTTACCATTCAATAAAGCTCTTCAAAGAAAAGCTATTCAATGGGGTTGCAGCAAATATTTCCAAATGTTGAAAGCCTGCTGCTTCATGCTACATATATCCACATATCTCTAATACTACATATATCAACATAAATACATGTACCGGTACATGTATCAACAAATTTCTGCTTGATGCTACATATATCAACATATTTCTGCCTGATGCTACATACATTTACATCTATATCAACATAACATCATGTATCAATAGATTTCTGCCTGATGCTATATATATCAACATAATTATATACATATATCAACATATCTCTGCCTGATGCTACATACATGTATATCAATGTATCGTCATGTATCAACATACATGTACTTAATCTCTATTCTGATGCTACAAGTATCACATATCTCTGTTTGCCTGATGCTACATATACATGTACATGTATATCAAAATGTCACTGTTTGATGCTTTACTGTATATCAACATATCCCTGCTTGATGCTACATATATATAGATTATTACAATGGCATTTTTTATATCACATCCTTTATTAGCTCGAGGTTGCTGTATATCAGCCTCAGAGCTTGAGGGCTGTTAAAAGCGACCGCTGGCTTATGTAAGGTGTGACATAAAAAAGGCCCTGTCATAAATTTATATAACATACTAATGAAAATAGCAAAGAAACAATTTATAACTTCTTAATTGCCATTTTTGTCATGATGTTGTTCATACACAGATTGATATCAATCATCAAAGTCTTTTAAAAATGGTAGGTAGCTTATAGTATATGTGTATATACATGACAAATAATATTGATAATTTGTTTTTTAGACAGTTGTTAAATGTGACCCACATATAGGGTTACTCCACAGAGCTACAGAGAAGTTGATTGAGTACAAGACATACACTCAGGTAATTTTGCTTTGAGACATCTGTTATGGATTCGGGAAATTGAAAACAATTATGTTTATTAAATGTATTTAAATAAAAGCTGAGTCAGTCTCTGTGTTCATCCAAATATTTTTTTATAATGAAAAGACTTACTAGGTCTGTAGATAACAACTTAAAGTAGGTACTGTTAGTATTGGATTTTACAGTTGATATTTTTTAATGTGACTCGAAGTTAAAGATTATCTTTGGGTTTTCTTTCAGGCCTTGCCATACTTTGACAGACTGGACTATGTTTCAATGATGTGTAATGAACAAGCTTACTCTCTAGCCGTGGAAAAGTTACTCAACATTGATATTCCAATCAGAGCCAAATATATTCGAAGTAAGTCTCTTGCCAAATGACATTGTCATTGTGTTCATGCACAGTACCACCTTTTGCATAATAACTCTACATTGTCATGGTCTTCTTTGATCCGTTATAGCCCTGTTCGGAGAGATTACCAGAATTCTTAACCATTTGATGTCCATTGGAACACATGCTCTTGATATTGGAGCATTGTCCCCTTTCTTTTGGCTCTTTGAAGAGCGAGAAAAGGTCAGTGCCATTGTCATCCTCCAACCAAGATTTATTTGGGCCTTCCACTAACACAGATTACAACGTTTCCTCCCCTTCAGTTGTTGCTTCTGATATGGAAAACATAAGTTAAATATAAAATCTTTTTAAAAAAATTTATGTGACATATGAAATATGGAAATGATAGGGAAGGTCAGATCTTGTATTTAATTCTCAGATTTTCACAAACACAGTTCTTTAAAGTTTTTTCTCTCTCAATTTGTAACATTTAAAATTAAGAAAAATTTGCAAAGTTGATATCTCAAATTTATTCTCAGCCGTTCATAAACATTGTTATGAAGTTTTTCTCCATTCTTGTTTGTTATACTTAAGGTATGGAAAATTAAGCAAAGATCAATATCTTTTTGTTTTTCTCCCATATAGCTGATGTAGGGTAACTTGAATAAACAAGGAAATATAATTTTATTTTTATAATAGCTATGGGTTTTTTTTTTAACTTTCAACAGTTGATGGAGTTTTATGAGAGAGCATCAGGAGCTAGAATGCATGCTGCTTATGTCAGGCCTGGAGGAGTGGCACTTGTAAGTACATTATACAGCAGCCCATTTATTGATTTAGTATATATACTGTGAGTACAGCAGACCATTAATTGATTTAGTACATATACTGTGAGTACAGCAGTCCATTAATTGATTTAGTACACGTTAAGTGATATAGTATACATGTATACACTGTAAGTACAAGATTTACCTTGGTAGTACATATACTGTTAGTACAACAGTTCATCAAGTGATTTAGTACATATATATTTTAGTTTATTAGTTTGAGTTTGTTTAAACTGCATTTACATGCAAATCTAATAATCTAATAATCTATTTAATTCTATAGTTGTAACAGGGATATTTGGTTGGCTTCGGTAATTAGTTTTCTGAATATACCAGGTTCAACACAAATATATCAATCTGCTTGACACATATTTAAATTTTGTTAATAAATTTTAAAAGAACATACTGTCTTACTCTCAGCATTTAATGGTATAATATTAAATCATAGGAATGCAATTGATCATTACAAATTATATAATACATACATGTAAAACAAAACCTAGGAAAGTTAATACTATGCTATAAACCAATTTGTGGTTTATAATGTATACTTTACCACATTTTACAATTTATAGTTTATCATACAACTGAGGTAAAAATGAAATAAATTCTTTATTAAAATATTAATTGAACAATAAGAACACCTTGAAATGCAGTTACATTTGTAGTATTTTATTTGAAAATTAGGTATTGCTATAAATGGTAATTCTTAACAAAGTATGGTACAAAATGTGGTACTACAGGAAAATTCTAATGTCGATATACCGGTACATATACCGTAGTACTTATATTTCATTCTGATAGATTCTCTTACTTTTATACTTGCAGGATCTGCCACTTGGTTTAATGGATGATATTTATGACTTTATTACAAAATTTAATCTGCGTTTAGAAGAACTGGAAAATGTGCTTACAGAAAACCGCATCTGGGTAATGCGTACCATAGACATAGGTGTAGTCACCGCTCAGGATGCTCTGGCTTATGGATTCAGGTAATTATACCCTCCCATGTGTTTCAGGGGAGATATACCGGTACATGTAGCATCACTGTTCTGTATGTGGGTGTTGTGTTTTTGTGAACAAGAGCTTGTGGGCAAGTTTGAAAGAAATTTAGAATCATTAAAAAATGCATACTTCTTATAAAGCAATGTATTAAGGTCCAACTCTGTTCATTTTCAAAGTTATCAGTGAATTATTTCTCAAGATATGGGTTATTATAGAACATATGTAACTTAAATTTTATATATTATCTTACACACAGTAATTATTGGCAAAATACATTTGTATGCATGTACATGTATATTACCGTTACTAGTTTAGTTATGGCTGCCCGTGCTGAAACAATGATAGATCTTTCAAAACTTTCTGTTCTCAGATTGCTCACTTTCAAATAACTTGATCAATTTAAGGACTCAGAAATTATTTCATTTACATGTAAAAGCAAAGTATAGTATATGTTTTCAATGCACTGCCTATAAGTTCATGGTTTGGCTTTCAGTGGAGTGATGCTTCGAGGTTCTGGCATTATGTGGGATCTGAGGAAGACCCAGCCATACGACGCCTACGACAGAGTGGAGTTTGACGTACCCATCGGTATACACGGGGACTGCTACGACAGGTGATTAGGATTTGGAAACATTAGATATAAAGAGAACACTTTGTAAATGGAAATCATAAGTTTGCATACAATTCTATGCAGTAATTTAGATCAGGCATTCTTAGTAGGGAATTGTTCTTTACAGTTTTGATACGGATTCTGATTTTTTCATCAATGTATTGCTTCTTCCATCTTTTTGGGATTTTGACACTGCCATTGTTCCTTTCTTCATATTAACTTTTAACCGACTCTAGTCTGAATTTTGTTATTACTTTATATTAATGACTGTCAGACATTTTATTCCTTTGGCACATATATTTCAAACAGAGTTACTTCTCTTGATCTTTGGAAACATTCCAGTTTCTTTATAAACAGAATCTTTTTAATTTATATCATTAAATACATGTACCTGGTACATGTAGTGGTTTTTTCTTTTCAGAGTTTATACGCAGAACACATTATTATATACCCCTGACACAATGTTTCCTTTGGGGAATTTTTGTCATTGAGGATTTAATTTTTCCAGATATCTCTGCCGAATGGAGGAGATGAGACAGAGCGTCAGAATCATTCACCAGTGCTTAAATGACATGCCTCCAGGAGATGTCAGAACAGATGACAATAAAATTGTTCCCCCCAAAAGGGCAGAAATGAAGGTTGGGGTTATTTTTATATGGCTATTTATAGATTTTACAAAAAATGTCTAGTGTCTGTTGTTTCTGATTCAAATAAAAGCAGCAGATTTAAATCAAAGAAGGAAAAGGGAGATTTACTTAAACATGTGCCTATTTTACTTTAAAAAAAAAAATACTGAATATTTAAGCAAGTTTTCTGTTCAAATGTCAGTGGTATTTTTTTGTCAATTTGTTTTGATCTGTGAAAAAAAGACCAAAAGCTTACATAGTGCACCAAGTATACCCAAAAGTATGGTATTCAATTTCAATTTATAATTCACAATTTTAAAAAAAAAAACAAAAAATAACAATCTCTCAAACCCAAAAAACAACAATCTCTCAAATTCTGATTGATAAAAAGTATAAATATACTAGATACGATCTCGTTACGAGTAACGAGTAGGTCTTCCGTTCAATTTCTTAAACGACACATTTACAAAATTAATGAAATTTCAGAATTCCCCCTCAACCCCTTCCTTTCAGATAATGTATACGATTGTCAATATCCTTTACAATGCTTAACAAAGTGTTTTGCTTTTTCACATTCAGCACATTTAAGATTTAAGATTTTAGTTCCTTATTATCCCTAATTATGTCATCAATGGGTGTGGCAATGAGTTTTACAAACTTATACAAACGATCAACAACTTTGCATCTATAATGCATTACAAAATCTTGATCGTTTTTAAGTTATGTGTAAAAGACTTTAAGAGTGTCTTGGCCCCTAATTTAAGGGGCCAGCCCCTTTTTGTTAATTTCATATGAAAGGTCTCAATAATACTAACATTTTTTGTTCTTACACCCATCTCAAATTGTTGTTCATTTTTGAGATACAAATGATTGAATATTTTAGGGGCCAGCCCTGTAGATCCTTAATGGGGACAGCCATTTGTGTTTTGATTAGTGGAATCGATTTAAATTATCAATACAAGCATTTTCTCTTCTAAAATGCTTAACAAAATATGTCTCGTTCTCTAGATATATTGTGTCAAAGTTTGAGAACTTTGGCCCCTAAAAATCCCTAATTACGTCATAAATGGGCGTGGCAATGATTTTTTCTGATAGATATTGTTACGATCAACAACTTTGCTTCTATAATGCATTACAAAATCTTTATCGTTTTTAAGTTATTTGTAATAGAGTTTACGAGTCTATTGGCCCCTAATTAAAGGGGCCAGCCCCTTTTCCTTGATTTTGTTGGAAAGAACTTTTGGTACTCTATCACTTTTGTTATATATGTCTTAACAAAATATCAACTGATAAAAAGATATAGATCAAAATGTGTGAAAATTTTGATTTGAAATTCGTACCCAATTTTCGAGCCCTAGCGAGCTCCAAGAAATGGCGCCACTTGCGTAAAACGAAAACAATAGGCACAACTTCAAACTATGGACTACCTATCCTGAAAGTTTCATATTCATATCTCTGATAGTTTCTGAGATCAACTCTGCACAAAAAAGGTCGTAAAAATGTGCAAAATGGCCGATAAATCGGTACCGGAAGTGACGACAGGAAAAATATTAAAAATGTATGAAGTTTATCTCAAGTCTCATCTTCTGTGAAAAAATGGTTGAAATCGGTCGAATAGTTTTCGAGAAATCGCGTGCACAAAATTTGTGGAAAAAAATAATAATAACTAGATACGATCTCGTTACGAGTAACGAGTAGGTCTTCCGTTCAATATTTTAAACGAAACGATAAAAATATTAATGAAATTTCAGAATTCCTTATCAGCCCCTTTCCTTTCAAGTAATGTATACGATTGTCAATATCCTGTACAATGCTTAACAAAGTGTTTTGCTTTTTCACATACAGCACATTAAAGATTTATGATTTTAGTGCCTTAAAATCCCTAATTATGTCATAAATGGGTGTGGCAATGAGTTTTACAAACTGATTTTGTTACGATCAACAACTTTGCTTCTATAATGCATTACAAAATCTTGATTGTTTTTAAGTTATTTGTAAAACAGTTTACGAGTCTATTGACCCCTAATTTAAGGGGCCAGTCCTTTTTTCTTGATTTTATACGAAAGGTCTTATGAATACTTACATTTTGTGTTTTTACGCATATCTAAAATTGTTGTTCGATTTTGAGATACAAATGATTGAATATTTTAGGGGCCGGCCCTCTAGATCCTTAATGGGGACATACATTGATGTTTTGATTAGTGGAATCGATTAGAATCATAACTGCAAACATGTTCTCTTCTACAATGCGTAACAAAATAGGTTTCCTTCACTAGTTATATTGCGTCAAAGTTTTAGTACTGTGGCCCCTAAAAATCCCTAATTACGTAATAAATGGGCGTGGCAATGATTTTTCATGTTAGATATTGTTACGATTAACAACTTTGCTTCTATAATGCATAACAAAATCTTTATCGTTTTTAAGTTATTTGTAATACAGTTTACGAGTCTCTTGGCCCCTAATTTAAGGGGCCAGCCCCTTTTTCTTGATTTTATACGAAAGGTCTTATGAATACTTACATTTTTTGTTCTTACACCTATCTAAAATTGTTGTTCATTTTTGAGATACAATTGATTAAATATTTTAGGGGCCAGCCCTCTAGATCCTTAATGGGGAGATACATTGGTGTTTTGATTAGTGGAATCGATTAAAATCATCATTGTAAGCATTTTCTCTTCTACAATGCCTAACAAAATATGTTTCCTTTTCAAGATATATTGCGTCAAAGTTTAAGTACTTTGGCCCCTAAAAATCCCTAATTACGTAATAAATGGGCGTGGCAATGATTTTTTCTGTTAGATATTGTTACGATCAACAACTTTGCTTCTATAATGCATAACAAAATCTTTATTGTTTTTAATTTATTTGTAAAACAGTTTACGAGTCTCCTGGCCCCTAAATTAAGGGGCCAGCCCCTTTGTCTTGATTTTATACGAAAGGTCTTATGAATACTTACATTTTTTGTTCTTACACCTATCTAAAATTGTTGTTCATTTTTGAGACACAAATGATTGAATATTTTAGGGGCCAGCCCTCTAGATCCTTAATGGGGACATATATTGGTGTTTTGATTAGTGGAATCGATTAGAATCATCATTGTAAGCATTTTCTCTTCTACAATGCCTAACAAAATATGTTTCGTTTTCTTTATATATTGCGTCAAAGTTTAAGTACTTTGGCCCCTAAAAATCCCTAATTACGTCATAAATGGGCGTGGCAATGATTTTTTCTGTTAGATATTGTTACGATCAACAACTTTGCTTCTATAATGCATTACAAAATCTTTATCGTTTTTAAGTTATTTGTAATACAGTTTACGAGTCTCTTGGCCCCTAATTTAAGGGGCTAGCCCCTTTTTCTTGATTTTATACGAAAGGTCTTATGAATACTTACATTTTTTGTTCTTACACCTATCTAAAATTGTTGTTCATTTTTGAGATACAAATGATTAAATATTTTAGGGGCCAGCCCTCTAGATCCTTAATGGGGACATACATTGGTGTTTTGATTAGTGGAATCGATTAGAATCATCAATGCAAGCATTTTCTCTTCTACAATGCCTAACAAAATATGTTTCCTTTTCCAGATATATTGCGTCAAAGTTTAAGTACTTTGGCCCCTAAAAATCCCTAATTACGTAATAAATGGGCGTGGCAATGATTTTTTCTGTTAGATATTGTGACGATCAACAACTTTGCTTCTATAATGCATAACAAAATCTTTATCGTTGTTTAGTTATATGTAATAGACTTTACGAGTCTATTGGCCCCTAATTTAAGGGGCCAGCCCCTTTTTCTAGATTTTCTTGAAAAGAACTTTTGATTCTCTACCACTTTTGTTATATATGTCTTAACAAAATTTCAACTGATAAAAAGATACAGATTTAAACGTATGAAAATTTTGAATAAAAATTCGTACCCAATTTTTGTGCCTAAGCGAGCTCCAAGAAATGGCGCCACTGGCGTAAAACAAAATAATAGTGCACAACTTCAGACTATAGATTACCTATCCTGAAAATTTGAAAGTCATATCTCTGATAGTTTCTGAGATCAGCTCTGCACAAAATAGGTCGTAAAAAACTACAAAATGGCCGATAAATCGGTACCGGAAGTGACGACAACAAAAATTTCAAAAACATATAAAATTCATGTCATGACTCATCATCTGTGAAAAAATGGTTGAAATCGGCTGAATAGTTTTCGAGAAATCGCGTGCACAAAATTTGGAAAAAATAATAATAATAATAATAATAATAATAATAATAAGAAACAGTACGAAAACAATAAGGTCTTCCGTTGGAAACGGAAGACCTTAATAAGAAATCGTACGAAAACAAAAAGGTCTTCCGTTGGAAACGGAAGACCTTAATTGACGATCACCATGTCTGCATTCAGTCATGACCATGAATAACATGGATAGAACTAAACACAATGCAAACCACCATACACTGTTTATACAAAGTAACAAACAAAATGATAATAATAGCTTTCTCCCTTGTTCAGGAGAGTATGGAAGCCCTGATCCATCACTTCAAGTTGTACACAGAGGGCTACAATGTGCCCCCAGGATCCACTTACACAGCCGTGGAGGCACCAAAGGTGAGCAGCGCCATATGGAGACGGTGCTTGATTCATTGTCAGAGTCAGTTGATTCATTGGCAGTGTGCGATACCTTCTTTTTCATGTTGACAATTCAATTTTCTTCTTCAGATATGATATGTGTAATAATAAACTTGTCTGATATTGTATTATCCTTGTATGATGTACACTTGTGTTACTGTGTATCTGAATTTGCAAAATATCCAAAAAGTTTTTGATGAATATTCCTTGAATTGAAGTCTCTAAATATCCTTCAAGGTGATTTGAAACATCACATTTGATTAATTTAACATACAGTGTCCTACGCGATGATTTTGAAAGGTACATGTATGTGTGTCAGATTATTTGAAAGAAAATTCAAGAAAAAAATTTGTGTATGATGCTGCTGTAGAGTGGTTTAAAGAGGTGAACTGTCCTATTACAGGGTGAGTTTGGAGTGTACCTGGTGTCCGATGGAACTAACAAACCATACAGGTGTAAAATCAAGGCCCCTGGATTTGCTCATTTGGTAAGCTCTTGTTAGATTATGGTTACAATAACATGAGGAATGATTAAAATGCATGTATATATATATATATATATGAATTCAAGATATCGATGGTAAAATACTTATACCGAAGGTAAAAAATGTAATAAAACTAAGTGGTTGGGACTTAATAATCACTTCGACATATCCATTGTATTCAAGATATCAGTGATCGAGATATCGAGGTTCAACTGTATTACAGTTTTTAATAGATTGTATAGATTAATTTATTTGCAATCATGGATCAATTTGTAAACCTTTAATATGTTCTTGTAACATTTTGCTGTGATATATATTTTCTTTGGTCCTTTCTGAAACATGCATCTTGAAATAAAGTATCTTACATGTATATAGATTTGAAGTTATAAATGAGCAGTGTCAGAACTTGATCAGATTTCTGAAGTCTTATTACAAAACAGGCTGCGATTTTTATCTTGGAAAAGATATTTTTGAATGCATTTTATGGAAATAAATTGTACTACCTGGTACTTAGTATATGAAATATTGAAACCCTAATTATGATTTTAATATATTTTACTCTCTTCCACGTTGACATGCCAAAGGCTCTCATGCCAGCTTAAGATATCAGATTCTGCTTAGGTCAGTGTTGATTTTATTTATTGATTTCAGGCCGCACTGGATCACATTACTAAAAACCACATGTTGGCAGATTTAGTGGCCATCATCGGTAAGCAAATTTTTATTATATAATGTTTAACTTAAATTGTATTGTTTGATTACCGGTACTTGAGGAGGCATTTATCACTGTATGAAAAATCTTATTTCGGTAGTTTGGTCTGTCTTTCAAACTTCAAAAGCTTATTATGTGCTTGGAGAATTAGATGTAATTAGGATATCTGATTTCATTTTGTGCTGACACCGTTTTCTTTGTTTGAACAGGAACACTGGATATTGTGTTTGGAGAAGTGGACAGATAAAGAAATGCTATCAGAGAACTGTGTTGTAATTTATTGTGAAATAAAGCTGTTGACACTTTCTTGTGCAAAGAAAATCTCAGAAAATTAAAATTTCGATTCTCTCTATGGGTATCACACTGAAACACTGTAGAGATGACTGATATTGAATAAAATTGTTTTAATAATCCTGTTGTTTAGAATCTGTGTTTGTATTAGTATACTTCATGCAGGGAGATGCAGAGGTTGTATAAGGTTCTTGATTTGTCTGTCTGCCAGTCCATTAGTTACCGGTATTTGTCATCGCAACTCCTCCTAAACCAACTGGATAGAATTTTGAAAACTCGTTTATAAGGAATCAATGACTAAATGAGCATATTCTCAGTTAAATTATAATAGGGGAGGGGATTTTGCCCATAGCTTTGAACCATTTCAACTTAAGACTCCTCATAAAGTGACTATTAAACTATCTTAATAACATGTAATTAATAGGGAGAGGGCTACATAAGTTTTAGAACTTGGGGCCCAATCCCATTGTAATCATATCGCAATAAAATAAGGTCAAACCATGTGATTAATTATTTTAAGATATAAAACTCCCTTACTGTTAAGCAAGTTTATGTTGTGTGAGGAATTACTGGTTAGGTTTTGATGTTCACTTAACAGTACCCATAGTGTGAATAAACTATTCTATTACATGAACATTAAAAAAAAATAAGTTGGTTCAAGTTCTTTATGGTTAAATTTGATAATGAAAGTTGTTTTAAAAAATTGCTATTTATTCCACAAGTGCCAACTTCCAACTACGGAGGGAAGTATGCGCATATATATTTCATACAAAATGTGTATTATAAACAAACTGGGTGTAAGAATTCAGGAGGGTCATTTAAGCCCATTGGCATAAAAACAGGACGGCAAGATAGTATTATTGAAGTGATTTGCCTTTTCAATGACTTCTTTGCATAATAATTTTTATCGGTAAAACTGATAGAAATATTTTTGTTCTATGCAATGATTTTAATAATCGAAATGCATGTCATCATGTTTTTTTTGCCAATCTGGGATATGAAATTTGATATCTAATAAACAGGGAATGCATTAAAGTACCATCATTTCGCATTAAAAGTTGGAACGGACCAGAGAGTGCAGTTATGAAAGCCAAGATCAAGTGCCATTGTGATGCTAAGGCGCAATGTGCAAATTACGCGATACTGAAATCCACTCTTTATTTACATTAAATACACCGACACTTATTAAATGACTAAGTCTTATTCAGAAGAACCAGAACGTAATATCGAACTCTTTTTCTCCCTATTGATCGACACTTGAACTTTGTGACACAGGTATATCTGTGATTACTTTGTGTCTGTCATGAATGCAGTATTATGTAACATGTTCTTATGGATTGGTTTCCACCCAAAATTGTCAGTCGAAGCAGATACATGTATATCTGTTGTACTGTATGTCTAATGAAGGTTTAATACCCGTCAAGGAAGAAATTTTTCTATACAAATGTACATACTGTAATATGAAATATTCCTTTTGCTGCTCCCGTTTATTGATATAAAGCATCAAGGTTAATCGCAAGACTTGGCATTTTTAAAAAATTTAAACCTTGAACGATTACTCTTCACATACAAATCCAAGAATACTACTACACCCCCCCCCCCCAAAAAAAAAACCCCAACTCTATAACTTGAAAATACGCATTGTAAACTCAATGGCATATATTAACCACCCGACCGAGAATTTTGAAGAAATCTGAAATGGTTTCAGGACAGCAATTCAAAGAGTCTTTATCCAATTTTTGTCCAAAAGCATTTTGATTGTCACGATATGGTTCTATCGCTCTATTGTCCTTTTTGGGTTGATGGCCATGCACTGTTTTGCTTTGAATGGTTGTGGTCCTATTGCATTTCAGATGGCATGTGCTATAATTGTATTGTATATAATAAATGTGATGCTAGTTATTTAGGCCATTTATTCTACTTTTAGCGTCCTCAGGCGAATTGGTGTTGAAGCAAAATAAACACCCCACAAACCCCCCCCCCCCCCACACACACACATTTAGCCCCCCCCCCCCCCCCAATGTGCATGTATTCTTTATGTACCAAAATAATCAGAATAATAATAGTATTAATAATGGGGGAGGGTTGGTGATTTGTGTTTGTTTTCTTGATAGAAATTTTTTTTTTACTCTTGGCCTTATCGACCGCTCATCGAATGAATAATTTGATTTATTGTATTTTCATGTTAAATACTGAAATCTGATTGTTTTAGACGCAGTGGACAATCCGTTCTCTTACCCTCAGCGTTAGCAACACGTTTGGCAACGAGCCGACAGAACAAATTGTTACATGCGCGTAAATTATGCGCGTACGGTTCGCCGTTAAATTCACGTCATTTCTATATAAAAGCAGTAACATTTTCTCTAAAATTAAGACATTAGGTATAATTAAATAAATAGTGTCTGTTTGGGAGAGTAACAGTTGAAATTGACACCCCGAGAAAACCATTGTCAACCCCTCCGCTTCGCGTCGGTTGACAATGGTTTTCTCGTGGTGTCAATTTCAACTGTTACCCTCCCAAACAGACACTATTTATATATTATTATACTTTCATGTTAAATACTGCAATCTGATTGGTTTAGACGCAGTTGACAATCCGTTCTCTCTCCCTCGCACGCTTAGCAACGGGCCGATAGAACGAATTGTTACATGCGCGTTAATTATGCGCGTACGGTTCGCCGTAGAATTTACGTCTTTTCTATATAAAAGCAGTAAAATTTGCTATAAAAATTATGACATTCAGTATAATAAAATAAATAGTGCCTGTTTGGGAGGGTACCAGTTGAAATTGACACCCCTCGAAAACCATTGTCAACCTCCGCTTCGCGTCGGTTGACAATGGTTTTCTCGGGGTGTCAATTTCAACTGGTACCCTCCCAAACAGGCACTATTTATATAATGGTCACTGTTCCATTGCGCTTTGGATATTTCTGATCGTAATGTAATTTGAATGAAATGAACAGTTACTGCTTCATATACTAGTATTAATCAAATATTGTACCTCTGGTCTTATTGTAATTTGGATGTTTGCTGTCCAGTTGCTCTTTAAATGTCTCTGATTTTTTGTAATTCCGAAGGCTGCTGTTGCATCGCGTTTATTGATATATCTGATCGTTATGTGAATTGGATTGTTGCTGTCTCATTTCTATTTCAAAATCTGTAACTTTACTGCGATTTCAATACCGGTATCTTAATTTCTCTTTGATTTAAATGGTTGTCGTTTATTATTATTTGAATATTTCTGACTATATATACATGTATATTGTAAGTTAAATGGTTGCTATCCCAAAGCTCTTCAAGAACTAATATCTCTAGTCGTATTAAAATTTCGATGGTTGCTGTCCCATTGCTCTATGAATACCTATAGTAAGGTCTTAATGTTCAATGGATGATCGCTGTTCCATTGCTCTTTGAATACCGTCTATTCCCTTGTTCTTTGAATGCCTAGCGTTGGCAGTTATCATTTGGATGTTGATGGTTTCAGTGACGTCAAAACGGGGCCACAGTTCAGTAACTAATGGCTGTGATTATAGTTATAATGACTCGATGATCTACAATATTTCATTTCTTACAGTTTGTGTCGCATATTTCTTTGAATGAATAAAAGTAATTAAATTTTTTTTTAAAAATCATCAGGTGCGGTATTCTAATCTGCATTCATTTTTTTTCTAATATATCTTATTGTATTAATAAAGTATTGAAAATGAATAATAAAGAATTGTGGCTATTATGACACGCGTCTGTTATTGTTTAACATTCAATAACGATCTCATTTCACTTTTTGGAAGCCTTTTAAATTCGAAAAGAAAGACGGGACATACAAAAAAACATTGAGACAGTTCAACCGACGGGCAGCTCAAAGAACGAAATAAAAGATATAATTTAAAACATTGAAGTGTCTGAATGCAAGCAGTGGAGCAGCAACTTACACTGTTGGGCCACTTTATGCAGTCTAAAGGGCACATGGCAGTTTAATAATACAAATCGAAGGTGTGTCGTAATATTACTTCTAGGCGACATACGCGTTTTTCTGCCAGTCTGATCACGTGCTTGATTCGGATGATCCATTATTTTTAGCTGATGCTGGGTTTGTTTAAAGTGATCATGGAAATGGAACTTCCAAGAAAATTGTTGTGATACGGAAAAATTGGACATGTTTAAATTTTTGATAATTCTAGTCTATCTAGTGGTGCCAACATGTAAGTAAATTTCTTATTTGTTGCTATATAATTATGATATACATGTAATTGCAATTAATTTTGATAGTTTCTCGAATGTATAACTTTGGAATTTTTCAAAGGTGCTCTGTCATCTAACGATGCGTGGAGATATTTTTTTTTTTAAAGTTTGTTGTTTTTAATTAACCAAACACAGTGAAAATCTTGTAGTGTTTGGGGAAAGGATATTCTTCTTCAAACGTCAGAAAAGGACAACCGAATTCATCCCAGTTTTTCAAAACCAGCATCAAAACCACAAATTATTAAATGTACCCAACTCATTTACAACAACAAAACAAATTTAACCTCTTTTATTCACACTTGTTTCCACCGGCTTTGACTCCTTGTAAATAAGTGATGAACTTTACAGATCTTGTATCTGAATATTATCCCATTGCATCCCTATTTATCACTTTAAACTCAGTACCAGATTAACGAACTTTTTTTCCATAACACATTTTTATTCACTTTCAAAAGGCAGGAAGTCTTCGTAGTGCATTGAGAAACAAACTGTGATAAAGCTCCCTATATCCTTGATATCTCTGAGAATTCCGGCCTAGTTTTATCAATTAGATTTTTTATTACAACATCGTAAAAAAAAATCTGATTTAACGGACACCTGGACTGAACGCTTTATATGACATCCTCTGTACGGTCTTTAACTGCTTGCTAAAGTAAAAAAAAAAAATTGTTTTTCATTATGTTTTCGGGTTTTCCTAAATACCAGTATATATTTAGCAGTTTCTGATACATATGGAAATGGAAAGCAAGAAAAGCATTCATGGTTTAGACGGTGTTTGTTTTTCTTTGTATTTCATATAGGTCAGTATTGTTACAAACGAGAATAATTCTGACTAAACATTGACACATATCAAGATAAGTATATACCGATAAACCGCTTAGTTTATTCCATGACCGTGTTTTGTAATTTGTAAAAAAATATATTTAAGTGGAAGATGAGTGCGGGAAATCTGCAATGTTATTGACACATATCAAGATAAGTATATACCGATAAACCGCTTATTTTATTCCATGACCGTGTTTTGTAATTTGTAAAAAAATATATATAAGTGGAAGATGAGTCCGGGAAATCTGCATTGTTCTGTGCCATGTAGCCTGCCTGAGTTTAAGCGCTTAATAACACACCGTGATTAGCACGTGCATATAAACACACACCACTCGAAATGCTCGCCTATATTTTGACTGTTTTTCCTAATGTAATGATGCATAGAATAACATGGTCCCAATGAAATGCATGTTGATTCTATTTAGCAGGAAGTTAATTAGTTTTAATATCTTAGTCATGTAAATCGCAATCGTAATGTTTGTTGTTAACCATTGTTTTTTTTTCCTGATAAATTATGAGAGAGAGAGAGAGAGAGAGAGAGAGAGAGAGAGAGAGAGAGAGATTTGATTTTTTTGACACTTTTATGAGGGTACATTGTCCAGTTTAGTAATTCATATGCATTATTGTATAGAATTGTCTTCATAAATATAAAGCAATGATACAGTTTATGAATAATTTAATACATATATACAAATACCGGTAACGGGTAACGTAAAGACACGCATGCATGATCTAAAAACAATGTTCCGTGTTTTAGATTAGAAAAAAATATCTTATATTTATTTAAATTCTGAATTTGAAAAATGAAAAATATGAGAGCAATACGGTTTAATTCGTATGACTGTCAAATGATGTTCCGAATTTTAAGCTCTTTCCTTTTATGTTTGGTATTCTTAGAACTGATAAATCAAAATTTTAAATTTCTGTTTTCTTTACTTGGCAGACTGGGTAAGAAAGTCATAAGCGGCGTTTAAACAACATATTGCATAATTGTTTAGCATTACCTAGCATTAAGATCTTAGGAAGTGTGTGTATAAACAAGTACACGTGTGTCTGTCACCTCATTGTTCCCAACCTCGCCACCGTGCACTGCAAATTGTCAAGAAGGGCTGTGTACAGTAGCCAAAATTATATAATCAGTGACCGACTATTCAGATCTTAGGAAGTGTGTGCATATACCTGTACACGCGTTTCTGTGATCTCATTTTCCTTACCTCGCTACCGTGATCTGCAAATTGTCAAGAAGGGCTGTGTACAGTAGGTATTACTGACCGAGTGAAAAAATAAAATCAACATCCTCTCCTTTGAAAACTGTAACTTCCATAAATTCTTTGATCAATTGATATGGTGTCAAATAAAACATTGGTGGATTAAAATTAATGTGATTACTTTAAGTTAATCTAAATAATAATAAAATTAGGATTGCATGTTAACTTATTAGGAAATTGATACCCGGGTAAACTTTTAGTAACTTTTAATTCTAAATCAATGCAAACCTCTCTCTCTCTCTCTCTCTCTCTCTCTCTCTGACCATGGCCGCGGATTTCTGTTCAATAACAATGAATAACATTATATTTGATATCTTCCACTTCGCAGTAAAAGGGAATTGAAAAATAGATTTAAGAAATTATTAAATTGTTTATGAGAGTTAAACATCAGTTAACATTCAATTCAAGGGTCCAATAAGCGGCTCAGAAACATAATGTATTAAAGAAAATACTAAAATTATTTCTTAGGAAAACGTATTTAAGCTTTTGAAGCTTTATTTTGCTATTCACGGGAAATTAATAAAGGTACAATCAGGAGCTTGGTTATGAAAAAAAGATTGACGTGCTCTATGGTATCATGGCTGCTTATACTTGTACATTCTAGATTCTGACTGATTTACTGGTTTCAGTGTGCAAATATTTATTTAGATACACAAATATCAAATGCTAACCACCATGTGCTGCGCTTGATCTTTGTAAAAATAATTCACAATATTTGTTATATGTATTTTTCAAATATTACGGAGTAGTGATGTTCCCGACCGCTAATGGACTAATTGCCCTGAAGGCCTCCACACCTACCGAATATAGTCCCCGCTCTTACCTGAGATTTACCCCCCGGTGAATCTCGAGCCTTTAGTTGTTAGCATGATTATTTAAGTATCAATAAATTATGAATGAAAACATATTATTTTTAAAATTAAGATAACAGTGTGTCTTGTGAGTCGGCGCTCTGTTGAGTGCAAAAAATTGATTTATAGCTCAAACTATAACATATGCGAGTTAAATAATTTAACTAAGGAAAAAATATTGAAATTAAATAACAGAAAAGGCTGTTATAAGCAGTCAAAAACCGTACAGGGGGTGTCAGGGGCATGTACAGGGAAATACAGTGGCTTACAGGGGATGATAGGGGCGTACAGGGGATGACAGGGGCTTACAGTGGCACACAGGGGATGTGTACAGTGGCTGATAGGGGATTACAGGGTGGACAGGGGCTGTGTACAGGGGATGACAGGGGGTGCACAGGGGATGACAGGGAAAACACAGGGGGTGACAGGGAAAGACAGGGGATTTTCATACGGACAGGGGTTTTTAGAGCCAGTAGTGTTATATACACACAATTTATCAATAATCTATGGAAAATTCACAAATTAAAAAAACATTTCTCTTCAAACAATTCAATGAAAACTGAAATATAATCTAGCTCGTTTTATTTAAACAGTTGGAATTAAAGTATGAAAGTTTGATTGACAGTTCAATTAGCACATACGAGTATTCGTCGACATTTTAAAATCTTTAAAAAGTGCCAATTTATACGTACGATTATTTATCCACATTTTTAAACATTAAAAAAGTGCAATTTACACGTACAAGTATTCAACTACATTTTCAAACCTTAAAAAGTGTATGTTTGTACTTTTTTCCAAACATTAGGGTGTGTATGCACACTTCCTGTTGCTTGGGACGGGCAGTGGTGGGATAGCGGATCCTGGGACCTGACCTTTTCGCACTCTACCCAGACTCTGACGGGGTGGCGGCTCCAGGTGTTCTCCTCAGTCATCACGGACTGGACTTGTGTCAATCAAAACTCTAGCTCCTACATGCTGTTCAGGTAGGCATTGCGTTTTGTGAAGAATTAAAAGTTTGTAAGGGTAAAACGTGGTTTCATATTTCACAATACAATATCATATTATATAAGTACAGTTCGGCCTACAGATTAATTTTACTCTGCTAGTTTTCAGTGTCTTTATTAGTTTGCTTTTTTACAAGCTCTTGGGAATAATCAAAACCCTTTTCAGAAGCTATTTTGCAACTGATTTACCTCAAACCTGATTGTTCCCAATGCATGTATGCTTTACGTTTAAGTCTGAGAACGGAAAAAATACTTCCACAAGCTATACATAAATTCATCAAAAATGTTGAATACGACTGTACGTGCGTGTATAATCTTCGCTAGGCAAGGGTTTTTGGTCCACTCCGCTCCCATGGGGATCGAAAACCCTTGGCTAGCGAAGATGTACGTGTATATTCTTTGTAAAAAAAAAATCTTGCAATGGGGTATTAGTTCTACTATACATACACAAATAAAGACAAGTTCATTAAGATAATGTAAGCACACACAGGTTATATTATGTACAAGTATGACTTTTAGAACTTTTTCTATTATATTGACTTTTGATATAAAAAATTCAATGTACAAAAAGTTGATGGCAAACAATAATGAGAAAGTCCACATAGGGAATTAAATCTACCTGAAAAATCGTTGGTATTTTTAAATATGATTCATAATTACGATCAATAACAAACAAAATGATCGTTAAAGCTGCATTATTCTACATGCTACAAAGTAAAGCAATATCTGCATTTGGCTTTCAATAGCCAGCCCGTCAAAAGTAGGGTTTCAAAGGAGATACCATTGATTTTCCATTTGATATTAATTAAATAAATATGTTTGCTAAGTGCTCGATCTATTCAAATCATTTCAATGGTCAAGTACTATATATTGGATTCAGACCTCGATTCTTTATTTGATTGTTGTTTTTTTTTTATTTATTTCCAGGGCAAACCAATATGTGAATGTGTTCGGCACTGACTACGTAGCGTATCGCTGTGTCCGCTATGTCCAAATAACCGAGAACTCGTACTACTATTATATACTTGCAGGTACTTAAAGAAATTATTACACGATTGGATAACAGTAAATAGAAATAAAGCACGTGACATCGGAGGGGGGACCCCCCCCCCCTCTAAATTTTCTTACAGCAAACAATTTTCTTAAATCTTAAATTAGAAATTGAATTTTGAAAGAGTTGTCCCCTCCCTCACCCCCCTATTTTTTTTTCGGTCAAGATTTTGGATAAATCTGCCCATCCACCCCCTACACACACACACTTTCAAATGCGATGCTACGTGCCTGAAAATTTACTAAATATTACATACTGAATGAGCACAATTTTCAAAACTGAAAACTTAAAAACATGAAACAGCTATATCTTTAATATTTGACATTTCTTGCATAAAGACAGTATGCAAGACTTTACTTTATTTGTAATTTGATACTAGAACAGCAGAATACGTATAAGTTGTTAATAAACAGCTTTCATTCTCGTTTGAATGTTTGTCAGTAAAATTGCATTATGATTCAGCAATGAAAATCATATTTGTAACAAAATTATAATTTTCAACACATTTAATATTATTAATAACAAAACAAAATTAAACAAACATGCACATCTTACACCCTTCAAGTATGTAACGTGGTATACTAGTACTTATTTCTAAATTTTGACAAAAAACGAATGTGTGCATCTGTCAGCATTTACAAAAAAGGAAATGTTTTGTTAGTTTTTAAAAGGATTTCTGTTCATTAGAACTACATGTAACACACGTCAATTTTTCTTTCTAAAGATGAACAACCGGAATCAAATTATGTCCGATATGATCCGAAGCCTGGGTCACCATCGGAATCGATTTTGGACCGTTGTCAACCTACCAAGGGACCTACTGCGGAGGAATATCATGTTTTGATTAAAAAGGGTATCGTAGTAGAGTTGTATTATTTGATAAACATGTGGACATGATTGCGTCGAAACATTCTACCCCCCCCCCTCACTTCCTTGCGAATAGTGTCGCTACCAACATTGTTTGCAAGATTGCCAATGATGACATACACAAACTCGCCTACATATGCAAAATAATATGTGCCTACCATGAGTATGTACGGTGTAATTTTTAACTTTGCAGGTTATGAGAGCAGTGTTAAGCAATGGTGCCCCATACCACTTCTCGGAACCTTCTCTTACACCCACGATACTGGGACTGTCACCTCGTGTGGGACAGGATCAGTGGTCAGCGCATGCCCAGACTGGACTGATTTGAGATTTAATTATACACAGTGTCCAACAACTCAAGTGTTCTCGGGTAATGAACAGTACTGATGAGACTAATAATGCTCCTACTAATTGTGTCCTTTAAAAGTTTTATAAATCTTCAATGGAATACTAGTACTCATGCTTTTTTTACTAACAGCACTTTAGATATTTAGAAATCATTGTTACATAAGCGAGTTAACTAACTTTGATTAAATTTTGGATTTCCGTTTAGTGGCTGGCGTAGTTCAATGTGTGGCTTCAATAGAATACAACGATAAAATCTACACAACAGTGTTCAACCCTGAAACCGTCACCGACACGGCAAACTATGACAAGTTCACGTGTCTGGTAAGAAAATCTTAATAACTACTATGAATTTTAATTACTTTTTGCAATGTTCTGTCAGTTTATACATCAACTTCGAAGGCAAGAACTCTTTTCCCGTTTTATCCGATATTTTTTTGCTTGACACTGAAGGCCATTTCCAAAGTTGGAGAGACGTTGTTTATCAGCGACGCTAAGGGAAGCTGTGTGAAAGGTCAGACCTCTACTGTAAAGACCAGCACTGGCAGCGGGACATTGCTCCTATCCACCTACAGTACGTCTCCTAAACTTACACCGACTCAATTTTCTCAAATTAAAAAAATTATGTGTTTTCTAAATTTTGATAATGTCTTTCTTATTTTTTTTCCCAGGACGATGCTGTGAGTAGCAATATTTATCTCAGTAAAAGTAAGAAGTAAAGCAATCTTTTAAAAATTGCAAGGGTACTAGCATACCAAGCAATCTCCTTTTTGTTCTGAAAAAAGTAAGGTTACCACATTGTCCACTTGTCTTTTCTTTTGTCTTCCTTTTAATCAGATATCTCGCATAACCAAGTACAGTATTGTATCATCTTAATAAGCTTTCTGTCGTATAGAATCCTAACAGGATGTATTCTTGTCATCATTTTTTACCCCAAGTGGGTCTCCATATATAGACATGTCGTAAAATTCAAACTGTTACAATTTTCAATAAAACTAACACAGAAAATCAAATGAATCATATTTCACACAATAAATTCTCATTAAATGTGTAAATGACAAAGGAATAGGTAAAATTATGTCATTTACGACATACCCTAGTTGGCGCGAACAACAACTAAATATCATGAATATGGAGAAGGGAAGGAGAAGGGAAGGAGAAGGGGTCGCTTCGTTTCAAAGCGACGTGAACAGCAGTACGAGTCCTCTGAAAATGCCAACTGAGAGATGAGAGAAGATGGGGAAAACATAGATAGAATGTTCTATCGTTAAAATGACAGATGTCCTACGGACCCGGTTTAACCTGAGCGTAGCCTGGTCACGGTCAGATTATTCTTTCTAGGGAAAACAATAAAACAAAATAATCGCCAACACAAATATTTTAGACACTGCAAAGAGTCGGAGGAAATTCCAGTAAAGGAAATCGAGATAATTTACAGCAAAAATGTAAGTTCTCAGTGCCTTTAGACTTATTATAATTAAAATGGCAATGTTTATGCTACATTATGCTCATAACATATTTTTTTCAGACTCAAGTATCGCATATGTATGATTTTTTAGATCAAATCATCCTCTTTGCACAAGCAGGCGAAACATGTGTGTATGGCGGCCCATGCTGTTACCGATATGGCAATTTGAATATTTCTATAGTAATAACTTTTATTTTATTTGAATTTTTGGCATGTCTACAATAAAAATGCTACTAAGCAGGATATCATATCTTGAAATTTATTCTTTAGTTTTATCATTTTATTACTATAGTGTCAAGGCAAATGCAGTCAAAGAAATATGTATTGGGGACAGCTTATCTAAGCAGTTGGAAATCAGTATTGATTTATTGTTTTTTGGAGATGATCCTCTCAATATATTTTAGCCACTCAATAGTTAAAAAAAATCACTTGTCAATATTTTGGTCAATATTGTTCTGAGAAGCTTACATTTAAATAATAATTGACTGTTTGCCACTTCTATTTACATGTAGAGCTACATTTGTATTAATTTTGTATTACAGAATGTAAGAAATTTAAGTCTTGCATATATGCACTATGCTTTGCAGCACTATTACAATATAGGTCACAATGAATATTAAATGTGATAAATTAATAATTAATTTGTCACACAATGGCATGGACATTTAACCTTTAAAATGTCATTTTTTCTTTTCCGCATATCTAGTCCTAAGTGAAAACGCAAGATAAGCAATAATTTTGACTATTACGTATTAATTTTTGTTTAACAGGTTGTAATTCCCTCATTATCCAGATAGCTGCAGTATGATGAGAAGATCACTGGCACTGTTTTGTCCAAACAAAATTTCCAATTTCTTCCTCTGCATCTGAAGTGACAGACATAACAGTGAAAGATGGTCAGATGTTCCACTGAGGCAAACCTGTTCAATCCAGCTATTTTTCTCTGCTCTAGAGTACTTCATTGACTTCATTGACATGCCAAGTTTTAGTCAACACCATGGAAGCAGTTGGAAAGATGGATGCTTTTTAAAATCATGTTGCAGGATTTGTTGATACGAAGTTTTTGTTGCCATCTTATACCCAACAGACTTTAGTTTCATCTTCTTACATTGTGACTATGCTGCTCATGATGCTTTACAAGATGTCACATTCCTTCAAAGACTTGTATCAGTATGGTCAGTCAATTTTGATTCACAGAAAAGTTAGAAGGCATCGCTCTCTCTCTCTCTCTCTCTCTCTCTCTCTCTGCTAAGTGCAACTTTTTCACATGAAGGTTTGTCATTGAAGAAAGAATCACTAAGTGTACGGATAGAAAAATAGCTGCCAGTGGCCTGAGCTTTGCAGTTCTAAAGCTAGCATTTAGTAGGGGAGAGGAAGAGGGCATACCACAAGTTTTGTCGAAAGAGTGTGGAACTGGACCAAGAGTAACAAAGTCACCAAAGATCATACATTCCATAGATGAACATTTTAGAAATACTTTTTTAAGTGATAGTTAAAGCTCACTATGTCAGAAGTGCTATATACTGCCTTTGATTTTCATTTTTTCTTAGTTCCAGTACATGTATGTACTGTATGATGTAACACAACACAACAAAACACCCCCCCCCCTAAAAAAAATCCTGATGTTTATATATTGATAAATTCTACTGACAGTATATTTTGTATCACCCATTTTTCAGTTTATGTCTATGTTTTCGCAACCTGGATGGAATGATTTTGTCATTCAGAGAATTTTTATAAAACAAATGTTTTTCAATTTTTCTTATATCATTAGACAAGACAGTATTGTAATACAACCATGTATTGATGCGTTTTCATTTATTATATAACCAAACAGTTTAGTAAAATATATCATACATGTATGTATATAAACTATCAATATATGCTCTGACCTAGAACGCATATACATGTATACTGGTTAAAACTTATTGATAACACATCAATTCTGAAGTTGCATTTTTTTCATTCCATATCATTGCTAGCATTCCTTGAGAAACACTGTCAATCAAAATCTATGAATCTATCTGCTTTGTTTTGAAAGAAAAATATCACATGAATTTTTAATTTCATAATTATTACATTATTTTAAAAACTGATAATTACAACATATAATAAGCGAGAAGTACCTTATGTCATTCCATATTATTCACACCAAGGTCAAGGTTAAACCCAGAAGATGGATTATAAGCACTATTTTTATAATTATTTTGAAGTTTAATTGGTTATATATCTACTATATGTTTATTAAATACTTTTCTTTACATAATTACAATTGCTATTCAAGATAAATACACCAATTTTAAAATTTTGGTGAATAAAAGTTTATGTTTTGCTGCAAATATGGCTTATTTTGTTTGCATAAAAGGCTTCAACTGAAATAGGGGGTGGGGATATAACCAACAATATTTTTTTCTTTTATGCACACTAACCCCTACTTTTTATGCCTTCATTTGGAACCATAATATGTAAAGAAAGTGTACAAATATTTTCATAAAAAATTTAATTCTAGAAATTTGTCTATTTTTAGTTTATTTACCATATTTGCAACGGAAATTATGCTCTAATTTTCTTAGTTCTGTCTAAAAATAAACTTTTTCAAGTAAAGAAAACTGAAAATGTCTGAAATCTGCATTTATTTTCTTAATTATATGGTATATATGGCCAAATTGCACTTTCTATGAGAATTTCCATGTTCTATTTTTGGCCCATGTTAAGGGGGTCAGATCTCTCTTAAATGAATACTAACATACACTTTTCTTGTTTTCAATTTATTCCTAAGGAATTGTACTTTTAAGAAATCATAAGCATCTAAAAAGTTTAATGTAGGTTTTTTTCCGTGAATGAGCAGAATACACCCTTAAGCAAAGATCAATATCTTTTTGTTTTTCTTCCATATAGCTGATGTAGGGTAACTTGAATAAACAAGGAAAAATAATTTTATTTTTATAATAGCTATGGTTTTTAGCTCACCTGAACCGAAGGTTCAAGTGAGCTTTTCTGATCACCCGTTGTCCGTCGTCCGTCCGTCCGTCCGTCTGTCCGTCTGTAAACTTTTCACATTTTCGACTTCTTCTCTAAAACCACTGGGCCAAATTTAACCAAATTTGGTACAAAGCATCCTTATGGAAAGGGGATTATAAATTGTTAAAATAAAGGGCACAGCCCTTTTTAAAAGGGAGATAATTGCGAAACAGTGAGTATAGGGTGTGTGTCTTTAAAAATCTTCTTCTCAAGAACCACTTCACCAGAAATGCCAATATTTACACAAAAGCTAGTGTATATAGTGAAGATTCTAAATTGTAAAAATCGTGACCCTCGGACCAAAACTGGGGCCCTAGGCGGGGTTGAAAGTTTAGCATAGAAATATACATAGTAACATGTTTACAAGATTTACAAGATTTTTGTTCCATTAATTCAACTAAATTGTGCACCAAAAAACCCAACTGTGTCTCCCTGATTATTGACAACTCATAGCATAAGTATATAAGTTTGTTTAATCAAGAAATGACGGATGAATACGATAAGGTGTAAAAATTCACTAAACATTATTTTAGTTTATCGCTTACAGTTTATTTGGAGACCGTGCCCGATAAAAATAAAAATTAGTATGTAAATTTATTTGTTGTCGGGCACGGTCTCCAAAATGAATGGAAGCGATAAATGTATCTTGTGATTTTGTTGTATATTGGTTTAGCATTATAGATACGGCATAGATTGGTTCGCCAGCTTTTAGGAAATAGCAGTGACGAGAAAAATTTATTTTTAGGCCCACAAGTTATCTTCACACGCTTGCGATGGAATGCCGAAAAAATCTTTCGGAGAGTCAATAGATTTATTTTAAAAGTAAAACGGCTTTAATAGTTATAAACAAAGAAAGAGAAACATCTTTCGATTAAGTAAAACCGCTACAAAGTGTTAGCCTGAAAAAATCTCTGGAAGCCAGGCAACTGTATATTTATTTTACCTACTGGTTATGGAAAGTCCTTAGCTTTATAAAAAACCAATTTCTACACTGACACGAACCCACTCTCTAAGTTAATAGCTCCATATTTTATAAACACATAAGATATAATATGTACAGACCATGTGCTAATTGTGTGTAGCCTGTGTGCATTCAATTTATATGTGCTTACTTATTCTTATCGGACCTTTACGAGAAAACGGAGCTAAATCAGATTGTTACCATCCTCAGCAGCCCCATAAATCAAGTTATAATGGGCATGGATTGGAATGCTACGAGTAGTCTAGTGCCAAATTATAACTTACTCAACAATGAAAATATTTAACGTTATACATTTCCGATGTAAATTAATATTTACAATACCCACATAAACAATGTATTGTCAACGGTGTCAATTAATTTGTTCTTGTTAATTTGATATTTATTGTCAAATTCATGTTTAGTTCTTCTTAAACCTTCTTTCTTTGATCCGCCTCAATCTTCTTTCCGATTTATTTTAAGTGTGCGCATTTGCTGTGCGCGAAGCTGCAGTGAGTTTTCCCACTGTTTACCTGTCCTTGAATTTCCTAGCGGCAGCGTTGGGAAACCAAGGGCAGGCTATCCAGTCTAAGATACGGCAGATCTACGCACGTGGTGTAGATTTATTTGTAAACAACACTACCATATATATAGGTAATCTTGTTTCACATGAAATAAATAAAAGTATGTTTTATTATAATTAGGGAAACACTGTTAATGTGTTACACTCGTATACTAATGATGAACCCGTGAAATTTGTTCAAAGACTGTTTAAAGCAGAAAGAAGTTAATTTATTTTTAAACTTTGAAATTTCTTCGATTTTTGTAACCATGATGAGTTATGATTCATTGTATTACAAATGCATCACTACGTATTTTAAAAGGAAATATACTGAGTATACAATCACATGGTGATATGTTAAAATTGCAAATAAAAATATAGTTGCATATACACAAACCATTTTTATATACTGATAATATTTGATATACGACTATTGGTACAGAAAATTAAATTAATGATATCTATATTAAAGAAAATGTCAGCTCGACGCCATTGTGGCCGTTCCGGCCTTTGATATGTACAGGGAAGATTCTAAATTGTAAAAATCGTGACCCTCGGACCAAAACTGGGGCCCCAGGCGGGGTTCAAAGTTTAACATAGAAATACATAGGAAAAATGTATAAAAATCTTCTTCTCAAGAACCATTGCACCAGAAATGCCAATATTTACAAAAAAGCTTGTATATATAATGAAGATTCTAAATTGTAAAAATTGTGAGCCCCGAACAAAAAGTGGGGCCCTAGGCGGGGTTCAAATTTTAACATACATGTATATAGGAAATGTTTAAAAATCTTCTTTTCAAGACCTATAATGCAACAGTTTGGAATATTACTATGCATACATCCTAAAATAATGTAGATTCTAATTTGTAAAAATCGTGACTCCCGGACTAATACTGCGGCACCAAGAGGGGTTCAAAATTTAACATTTTAAAAAATATATAGAAAACGTTTTAAAATGTTCTTCTTGAGAACTACAATGTTACAGTTTGTGGAATTACTATACATGCATCCCTGGCTTATGTAGATTCTTAATTGGTAAAATCGTGACCCCCGGACTAATACTGGGGCCCCAAGAGGGGTCAAAGTTTAATATAGAAATATATAGGTAACATGTTAAAAAATCTTCTTCTTGAGAACTACAATGCTACAAGTTGTGAGATTACTATGCATGCAACCTTGGATAATGTAGATTCGATAGTTTTAAATTAGTGACCCCTGGACTAATACTGGGGACCCAAGATGGGTTAAAATTTTAATGTAGAAGTGTATATGGAAAATGTTTAAAAATCTTCTTCTTGAAAACTTCAATGCTTCATTTGTCAGATTACTACGTAAGCATCCTTAAATAGTGTAGAAGCTCTGACCCTCGATCTAATACTGGGGCCCCAAGAGGGGTTCAAAGTTTAACATAGAAATATAGAGGGAAAATGTTAAAAAATCTTATTCTAGAGAACTACAATGCTTCAACTTGTGAGATTACTATGCAAGCATCCTTGAATAATGTAGATGCTAAATTAATAAAGCTGTGACCACTGGACTAATACTGGGGCCACAAGAGGGGTTCAAAGTTTAACATAGAAATATATATGGGAAATGTTTTCAAAACGTTTTTCTCGAGAGCTATTTTGTTACAGTTTGTGAGATTACTATGCAAGGATCCTCAAATAGTGTAAATTCTAAATTGTTAAAGCCAACCATAAACCTCGGACCAATACTAGGTCCCCAGAAGGGGGGTTCAAAGTTAGAAATAGCATATGCTACTGTAACAGAGACACTTTTTGCCTCTGCTGGGGTTTGAACCCAGGTCCTCTGGCATGCCAGTCCAGCACTCTACCGATCGAGCTAAAGGGTTAACCCACTAGCCAGAGCTAGTAGGAATGCCATATACCTGACTCTACCACATTGTCCCCCTCCAAGGAAAGAGGCGTCCCGACTCTCCTGGAGTGCCAGCACCTATGGGGCGAAGTACTAGAGACAATCTCTCTCCCCCGCCAGAGAATACCCAGGTCCCAACGTGGGCGCCAAATGTAACAGAGACACTTTTTGCCTCTGCTGGGGTTTGAACCCAGGTCCTCTGGCATGCCAGTCCAGCACTCTACCGATCGAGCTAAAGGGTTAACCCACTAGCCAGAGCTAGTAGGAATGCCATATACCTGACTCTACCACACTACGAAATAGAATGTTACAAGAAACTGTTGTTCAGGTGAGCGATGTGGCCCATGGGCCTCTTGTTTTTTTAACTTTCAACAGTTGATGGAGTTTTATGAGAGAGCATCAGGAGCTAGAATGCATGCTGCTTATGTCAGGCCTGGAGGAGTGGCACTTGTAAGTACATTGTACAGCAGCCCATTTATTGATTTAGTACATATACTGTGAGTACAGCAGACCATTAATTGATTTAGTACATATACTGTGAGTACAGCAGACCATTAATTGATTTAGTACATATACTGTGAGTACAGCAGTCCATTAAGTGATATAGTATACCGGTATACACTGTAAGTACAAGATTTACTTCGGTAGTACATATACTGTTAGTACAACAGTTCATCAAGTGATTTAGTACATATATATTTTAGTTTATTAGTTTGAGTTTGTTTAAACTGCATTTACATGCATATCTAATATTTAATTCTATAGTTGTAACGGGGATATTTGGTTGGCTTGGGAAATTAGTTTTCTGAATATACCCGGTTCAACACAACTATATCAATCTGCTTGACACACATTTAAATTTTGTTAATTTAAAAGAACATACTGTCTTACTCTCAGCATTTAATGGTATAATATTAAATCATAGGAATGCAATTGATCATTACAAATTATATAATACACACATGTAAAACAAAACCTAGGAAAGTTTATACTATGCTATAAACCATTTGTGGTTTATAATGTATATTTTACCACATTTTACAATTTATAGTTTATCATACAACTGAGGTAAAAATGAAATAAATTCTTTAAATATTAATTAAACAATAAGAACACCTTGAAATGCAGTTACATTTGTAGTATTTTATTTGAAAATTAGGTATTGCTATAAATGGTAATTCTTAACAAAGTATGGTACAAAATGTGGTACTACAGGAAAATTCTAATGTTGATATGCTGGTACATATACCGTAGTACTCACATTTCATTCTGATAGATTCTCTTCCTTTTACACTGGCAGGATCTGCCACTTGGTTTAATGGATGATATTTATGACTTTATTACAAAATTTAATCTGCGTTTGGAAGAACTGGAAAATGTGCTTACAGAAAACCGCATCTGGGTAATGCGTACCATAGACATAGGTGTAGTCACCGTCTGGATGCTCTGGCTTATGGATTCAGGTAATTATACCCTCCCATGTGTTTCAGGGGAGATACACGTGTAGCATCACTGCATGTGTGTATGTGGGGACAGTAAGTGTTTTTGTGAACAAAAGCTTGTGAGCAAGATTGAAAGAAATTTAGAATCATTAAACAATGCATACTTCTTATAAAGCAATGTATTAAGTCCAACTCTGTTCATTTTCAAAGTTATCAGTGAATTATTTTTCAAGATATGGGGTATTATAGAACATATGTAACTGAAATTTTATGTATTATCTTACACAGAATAATGATTGTCAAAATACATTTGCTTTGCATGTATAATCACCGTTACAAGTTTAGTTATGGCTGCCCGTGCTGAAACAATGATAGATCTTTCAACACTTTCTGTTCTCAGATTGCTCACTTTCAAATAACTTATAAATTTAATTTAAATGTTAAGTACCGGTGAATTAAATTAAATTTCAATAAATTTAAGGACTTGGAAATTTCATTTACATGTACATGTACAAGCAAAGTATAGTATATGTTTTCAATGCACTGCCTATAAGTTCATGGTTTGGCTTTCAGTGGAGTGATGCTTCGAGGCTCTGGCATTATGTGGGATCTGAGGAAGACTCAGCCATACGACGCCTACGACAGAGTGGAGTTTGACGTACCCATCGGTATACACGGCGACTGCTACGACAGGTGATCTAAATTTTGAAACACGAGGCATAAAGAGAACCCTTTGTAAATGGAAATCATAAGTTTGCATACAATTCTATGCAGTAATTTAGATCAGGCATTCTTAGTAGGGAATTGTTCTTTACAGTTTTGATACGGATTCTAATTTATTTTTCATCAACGTATTGCTTCTTCCATCTTTTTGGGATTTTGACACTGCCATTGTTCCTTTCTTCATATTAAATTTTAACAGACTCTAGTCTGAATTTTGTTACTGTCAGACATTTTATTCATTTGGCACATATATTTCAAACAGAGTTACTTCTCTTGATCTTTGGAAACATTCCAGTTTCTTTATAAACAGAATCTTTTTAATTTATATCATTAAATGCATGTACCTGGTACATGTAGTGGTGTTTCTTTTCAGAGTTTATACGCAGAACACATTATTATATACCCCTGACACAATGTTTCCTTTGGGGAATTTTTGTCATTGAGGATTTAACTTTTTCCAGATATCTCTGCCGTATGGAGGAGATGAGACAGAGCGTCAGAATCATTCACCAGTGCTTAAATGACATGCCTCCAGGAGATGTCAGAACAGATGACAATAAAATTGTTCCCCCCAAAAGGGCAGAAATGAAGGTTGGGGTTATTTTTATATGGCTATTTATAGATTTTACAAAAAATGTCTAGTGTCTGTTGTTTCTTATTCAAATAAAAGCAGCAGATTTAAATCAAAGAAGGAAAAGGGAGATTTACTTAAACATGTGCTTATTTTATACTTTCAAAAAAGACTACTGAATATTTAAGCAAGTTTTCTATTCAAATGTCAGTGGTATTTTTATGTCAATTTGTTTTGATCTGTGAAAAAAAGGCCAAAAGCTTACATAGTGCAACAAGTATACCCAAAAGTATGGTATTCAATTTCAACTTATAATTTGCAATTTGAAAAAAAAAACCCAAAAATAACAATCTCTCAAACCCCAAAAACAACAATCTCTCAAATTCTGATTGATAAAAAGTATAAATATATTGACGATCACCATGTCTGCATTCAGTCATGACCATGAATAACATGAATAGAACTAAACACAATGCAAACCACCATACACTGTTTATACAAAGTAACAAACAAAATGATAATATATATGTAATAGCTTTCTCCCTTGTTCAGGAGAGTATGGAAGCCCTGATCCATCACTTCAAGTTGTACACAGAGGGCTACAATGTGCCCCCAGGATCCACTTACACAGCCGTGGAGGCACCAAAGGTAAGCACCGCCATACGGAGACGGTGCTTGATTCATTGTCAGAGTCAGTTGATTCATTGGCAGTGTGCGATACCTTCTTTTTCATGTTGACAATTCAATTTTCTTCTTCAGATATGATATGTGTAATAATAAACTTGTCTGATATTGTATTATCCTTGTATGATGTACACATGTGTTACTGTGTATCTGAATTTGCAAAATATCCAAAAAGTTTTTGATGAATATTCCTTGAATTGAAGTCTCTGAATATCCTTCAAGGTGATTTAAAACATCACATTTGATTAATTTAACATACAGTGTCCTACGCGATGATTTTGAAAGGTACATGTATGTGTGTCAGATTATTTGAAAGAAAATTCAAGAAAAAAATTTGTGTATGATGCTGCTGTAGAGTGGTTTAAAGAGGTGAACTGTCCTATTACAGGGTGAGTTTGGAGTGTACCTGGTGTCCGATGGAACTAACAAACCATACAGGTGTAAAATCAAGGCCCCTGGATTTGCTCATTTGGTAAGCTCTTGTTAGATTATGGCTACAATAACATGAGGAATGATTAAAATGCATGTATAATATATATATATGAATTCAAGATATCGATGGTAAAATACTTATACCGAAGGTAAAAAATGTAATAAAACTAAGTGGTTGAGACTTACTAATCACATCGACATATCCATTGTATTCAAGATATCAGTGATCGAGATATCGAGGTTCAACTGTATTACAGTTTTTAATAGATTGTATAGATTAATTTATTTCCAATCATGGATCAATTTGTAAACCTTTAATATGTTCTTGTAACATTTTGCTGTGATATATTTTCTTTGGTCCTTTCTGAAACATGCATCTTAAAATAAAGTATCTTACATGTACATAGATTTGAAGTTATAAATGAGCAGTGTCAGAACTTGATCAGATTTCTGAAGTCTTATTACAAAACAGGCTGCGATTTTTATCTTGGAAAAAGATTTTTGAATGCATTTTATGGAAATAAATTGTACTAACTGGTACTTAGTATTTGAAATATTGAAATCGTAATTATGATTTTAATACATTTTACTCTCATCCACTTTGACATGCCAACGGCTCTCATGCCAGCTTAAGATATCAGATTCTGCTTAGGTCTGTGTTGATTTTATTCACTGATTTCAGGCCGCACTGGATCACATTACTAAAAACCACATGTTGGCAGATTTAGTGGCCATCATCGGTAAGCAAATTTTTATTATGTAATGTTTAACTTAAATTGTATTGTTTAAACACTTGGGGAGGCATTTTATCACTGTATGAAAAATCTTATTTCGATAATTTGGTCTCTCTTTCAAACTTCAAAAGCTTATTATTCACTAGGAGAATTAGATGTAATTAGAATATCCGATTTCATTTTGTGCTGACACCGTTTTCTTTGTTTGAACAGGAACACTGGATATTGTGTTTGGAGAAGTGGACAGATAAAGAAATGCTATCAGAGAAATGTGTTGTAATTTATTGTGAAATAAAGCTGTTGACACTTTCTTGTGCAAAGAAAATCTCAGAAAATTTTGATTCTCTCTATGGGTATCACACTGGAACACTGTATAGAGAGGACTTATATTGAATAAAATTGTTTTAACAATCTTGTTGTTTAGAATCTGTGTTTGTATTAGTATACTTCATGCAGGGAGATGCAGAGGTTGTATAAGGTTTTTGGATTCGTCTGTCTGCCAGTCCATTAGTTACCGGTAGTCATGTGGATTAAATTCTTTTGTCATCGCAACTCCTCCTAAACCCAACTGGATACTAGAATTTTGAAAACTTGTTTATAAGGAATCAATGACTAGATGAGCATATTCTTAGGAAATTCCAACTTAATTATAATTTAAATTATAATGGGGGAGGGGATTTTGCCTATTTTTAGCTTTGAACCATTTCAACTTAAGACTCCTCATAAACTGACTTTAAACTATCTTAATTACATGTAATTACCGGTAATAGGGAGAGGGCTACATAAGTTAACTTGGGCCCAATCCCATTGTAATCATATCACATTAAAATATGTTCAAACCATGTGATTAATTATTTTAAGATATAAAACCCCCTTACTGTTGAGCAAGTTTATGTTGTGTGAGGAATTACTGGTTAGGTTATGATGTTCACTTAACAGTAGCCAATGCGCAATATCATGTCTGTGAATAAACTATTACATGAACATTAAAAAAAATTAAGTTGGTTCAAGTTCTTTATGGTTAAATTTGATAATGAAAGTTGTTTTAAAAAATTGCTATTTATTCCACAAGTGCCAACTTCCAACTACGGAGGGAAGTATGCGCATATATATTTCATACAAAATGTGTATTATAAACAAACTGGGTGTAAGAATTCAGGAGGGTCATTTAAGCCCATTGGCATAACAACAGGACGGCAAGATAATATTATTGAAGTGATTTGCCTTTTCAATGACTTCTTTGCATAATAATTTTTATCGGTAAAACTGATAGAAATATTTTTGTTCTATGCAATGATTTTAATAATCGATTTGCATGTCATCATGTTTTTTTTGCCAATCTGGGATATGAAACTTGATATCTAATAAACAGGGAATGCATTAAAGTACCATCACTTCGCATTAAAAGTTGGAACGGACCAGAAAGTGCAGTTATGAAAGCCAAGATCAAGTGCCATTGTGATGTTGAGGCGCAATGTGCAAATTACGCGATACTGAATTCCACTCTTTATTTACATTAAATACACCGACACTTAATGACTTATTCAGAAGAAGCAGAACGTAATATCGAACTCTTTCTCCCTTTTGATCGAAACTTGAACCTTGGTGACAGCGGTATCTGTGATTGTGTCTGTCATGGTTGCAGTGTTATGTAACATGTTCTTATGGATTGGTTTCCACCCAAAATTGTCAGTCGAATGTGCAGCAGATACATGTATATCTGTTGTACTGTATGTCTAATGAAGGTTTAATACCCGTCAAGGAAGAAATTTTTCTATACAAATGTACATAATGTAATATGAAATATTCCTTTTGCTGCTCCCGTTTATTGATATAAAGCATCAAGGTTAATCGCAAGACTTGGCATTTTTAAAAAATTAAACCTTGAACGATTACTCTTCACATACAAATCCAAGAATACTACTACACCCCCCCCAAAAAAACCCCAACCCTATAACTTGAAAATACGCATTGTAAACTCAATGGCATATATTAACCACCCGACCGAGAATTTTGAAGAAATCTGAAATGGTTTCAGGACAGCAATTCAAAGAGTCTTTATCCAATTTTTGTCCAAAAGCATTTTGATTGTCACGATATGGTTCTATCGCTCTATTGTCCTTTTTGGGTTGATGGCAATATGCACTGTTTTGCTTTGAATGGCTGTGGTCCTATTGCATTTCAGATGGCATGTGCTGTAATTGTATTGTATATAATAAATGTGATGCTAGTTATTTAGGCCATTTATTCTACTTTTAGCGTCCGCAGGCGAATTGGTTTTGAAGCAAAAAAAAAAAACCACAAAAAAAACCCACACACACATTTACCCCCCCCCCCCAATGTGCATGTATTCTTTATGTACCAAAATAATCAGAATAATAATATTATTAATAATGGGGGAGGGTTGGTGATTTGTGTTTGTTTTCTTGATAAATTTTTTTTTTTGACTTTTGGCCTTATCGACCGCTCATCGAATGAATAATTTGATTTATTGTATTTTCATGTTAAATACTGAAATCTGATTGGTTTAGACGCAGTGGACAATCCGTTCTCTTACCCTCAGCGTTAGCAACACGCTTGGCAACGAGCCGACAGAACAAATTGTTACATACGCGTAAATTATGCGCGTACGGTTCGCCGTTAAATTCACGTCATTTCTATATAAAAGCAGTAACATTTTCTCTAAAATTAAGACATTAGGTATAATTAAATAAATAGTGTCTGTTTGGGAGAGTAACAGTTGAAATTACCTCGGTTGACAATGGTTTTCTCGGGGTGTCAATTTCAACTGTTACCCTCCCAAACAGACACTATTTATATAATGGTCACTGTTCCATTGCGCTTTGGATATTTCTGACCGTAATGTAATTTGAATGAAATGAACAGTTACTGCTTCATATACTAGTATTAATCAAATATTGTACCTCTGGTCTTATTGTAATTTGGCTGTTTGCTGTCCAGTTGCTCTATAAATGTCTCTGATTTTTTGTAATTCTGAAGGCTGCTGTTGCATCGCGTTTATTGATATATCTGATCGTTATGTGAATTGGATTGTTGCTGTCTCATTTCTATTTCAAAATCTGTAACTTTACTGCGATTTCAATACCGGTATCTTAATTTCTCTTTGATTTAAATGGTTGTCGTTTATTATTATTTGAATATTTCTGACTATATATACATGTATATTGTAAGTTAAATGGTTGCTATCCCAAAGCTCTTCAAGAACTAATATCTCTAGTCGTATTGTAATTTCGATGGTTGCTGTCCCATTGCTCTATGAATACCTATAGTAAGATCTTAATGTCCATTGGATGATCGCTGTTCCATTGCTCTTTGAATACCGTCTATTCCCTTGTTCTTTGAGTGACTAGCGTTGGCAGTTATCATTTGGATGTTGATGGTTTCAGTGACGTCAAAACGGGGCCACAGTTCAGTAACTAATGGCTGTGATTATAGTTATAATGATTCGATGATCTACAATATTTCATTTCTTACAGTTTGTGTCGCATATTTCTTTGAATGAATAAAAGTAATTGAAAATTTAAAAAAAAATCATCAGGTGCGGTATTCTAATCTGCATTCAATTTTTTTCTAATATATCTTATTGTATTAATAAAGTATTGAAAATAATAATAAAGAATTGTGGCTATTATGACACGCGTCTGTTATTGTTTAACATTCAATAACGATCTCATTTCACTTTTTGGAAGCCCTTTAAATTCGAAAAGAAAGACGGGACATACAAAAAAACATTGAGACAGTTCAACCGACGGACAGCTCAAAGAACGAAATAAAAGATATAATTTAAAACATTAAAGTGTCTGAATGCAAGCAGTGGAGCAGCAACTTACACTGTTGGGCCACTTTATGCAGTCTAAAGGGCACATGGCAGTTTAATAATACAAATCGAAGGTGTGTCGTAATATTACTTCTAGGCGACGTACGCGTTTTTCTGCCAGTCTGATCACGTGCTGATTCGGATGATCCATTATTTTTAGCTGACGCTGGGTTTGTTTAAAGTGATCCTGGAAATGGAACTATCAAGAAAATTGTTGTGATACGGAAAAATTGGACATGTTTAAATTTTTGATAATTCTAGTCTATCTAGTGGTGCCAACATGTAAGTAAATTTCCTATTTGTTGCTATATAATTATGATATACATGTAATTGCAATTAATTTTGATAGTTCCTCGAATGTATAACTTTGGAGTTTTTCAAAGGTGCTCTGTCATCTAACGATGCGTGGAGATATTTTTTTTTAAAAGTTTGTTGTTTTTAATTAACCAAACGCAGTGAAAATCTTTTAGTGTTTGGGGAAAGGATATTCTTCTTCAAACGTCAGAAATTCATCCCAGTTTTTCAAAACCAGTATCAAAACCACAAATTATTAAATGTACCCAACTCATTTACAACAATAAAACAAATTAAACCTCTTTTATGCACACTAAGTGATGAACTTTACAGATCTTGTATCTGAATATTATCCCATTGCATCCCTATTTATCACTTTAAACTCAGTACCAGATTAACGAACTTTTCTTTCCATAACAATTTTTTATTCACTTTCAAAAGGCAGGAAGGCTTCGGAGTGCATTGAGAAACAAATTGTGATAAAGCTCCCTACATCCTTGATATCTCTGAGAATTCCGGCCTATTTTTATCGATTAGAATTTTGATTACAGCATCGTAAAAAAAAACCCGATGTAACGGACACCTGGACTGAACGCTTTATGTACACACAATTTATCAATAATCTATGGAAAATTCACAAATTAAAAAAGAACATTTCTCTTCAAACAATTCAATGAAAACTGAAATATAATCTAGCTCGCTTATTTAAACAGTTGAAATTAAAGTATGAAAGTTTGATTGACAGTTCAATTAACACATACGAGTATTCGTCGACATTTTGAAATCTTTAAAAAGTGCCAATTTATACGTACGATTATTTATCTACATTTTTAAACATTAAAAAAGTGCAATTTACACGTACAAGTATTCATCTACATTTTCAAACTTTAAAAAGTGTATGTTTGTAATTTTTTCCAAACATCAGGGTGTGTATGCACACTTCCTGTTGCTTGGGACGGGCAGTGGTGGGATAGCGGATCCTTGGACCTGACCTTTTCGCACTCTACGCAGACTCTGACGGGGTGGCGGCTCCAGGTGTACTCCTCAGTCATCACGGACTGGACTTGTGTCAATCAAAACTCTAGCTTCTACCTGCTGTTCAGGTAGGCATTGCGTTTTGTAAAGAATTAAGTTTGTAAGGGTAAAACGTAGTTTCATATTTCACAATACAATATCATATTATATAAGTACAGTTTCGGCCTACAGGTTAATTTTACTCAGCTAGTTTTCAGTGTCTTCATTAGTTTGCTTTTTTACAAGCTCTTGGGAATAATCAAAACCCTTTTCAGAAGCTATTTTGCAACTGATTTACCTCAAACCTGATTGTTCCCAATGCATGTATGCTTTACGGTAAGTCTGAGAACGGAAAAAATACTTCCACAAGCTATACATACATAAATTCATCAAGAATGTTGAATACGACTATACGTACGTGTATCATCTTCGCTAGGCAAGGGTTTTTGGTCCACTCCGCTCCCATGGGGATCGAAAACCCTTGCCTAGCGAAGATGTACGTGTATATTCTTTGTAAAAAAATCTTGCAATGGGGTATTAGTTCTACTATATATACGCAAATAAAGACAAGTTCATTAAGATAATGTAAGCACACACAGGTTATATTATGTACAAGTAGGATTTTTAGAAATTTTTCTATTATATTGACTTTTGATATAAAAAAGTCAATGTACAAAATGTTGATGGCAAACAATAATGAGAATGTCCACATCGGGAATTAAATCTACCTGAAAAATCGTTGGTATTTTTAAATATGATTCATAATTACGATCAATAACAACAAAATGATCGTTAAAGCTGCATTATTCTACATGCTACAAAGTAAAGCAATATCTGCATTTGGCTTTCAATAGCCAGCCCGTCAAAAGTAGTGTTTCAAAGGAGATACCATTGATTTTCCATCTGATATTAATTAAATAAATATGTTTGCTAAGTGCTTGATCTATTCAAATCATTTCAATGGTCAAGTATTATATTAAATTCAGACCTCGATTCTTTATCTGAATGTTTTTTTTTTTAATTTATTTCCAGGGCAAACCAATTTGTGAATGTGTTCGGCAATAACTACGTAGCGTATCGGTGTATCCGCTATGTCCAAATAACTGAGAACTCATACTACTACTACATACTTGCAGGTACTTTGAGAAATTATTACACGATTGGATACCAGTAAATAGAAATCAGGCGCGTGGCATCGGAGGGGGGACGTCCCTCCCCCTAAATTTTCTCGCAGCAAACAATTTTCTTAAATTAAAAATTGAATTTAGAAAGAGTTGTTCCCTCCCTCCCCCCATTTTTTTTTCGGTCAAGATTTTAGATAAATCTGCCCACCCACCCCCCTACACACACACACACTTTCAAATGCGATGCTACGTGCCTGAAAATTAATTAAATATTACAAACTGAATGAGCACAATTTTCAAAACTGAAAACTTAAAAGCATGAAACAGCGATATCTTTAATATTTGACATTTCTTGCATAAAAAGACAGTATGCAAGGCTTTATTTGTAATTTAATACTAGAACACCAGAATACGTATAAGTTGTTAATAAACAGCTTTCATGCTCGTTTGAATGTATGTTTGTCAGTAAAAATGTATCATGATTCAGCAATGATAATCATATTTGTAACATAATAATTATTTTCTTCACATTTAATATTATTAATAACAAAACAAAATTTAAAGCAAACATGCACTTCTTACACCCTTCCAGTATGTAACGTGGTATACAAGTACTTATTTTTAAACTTTGAAAAAAAGAATGTGTGCATCTGTCTGCACTTATAAAATAAAAAGGAAATATTTTGTTAGTATTTAAAGGATTTCTGTTCTTTAGAACTACATGTACATGTAACACACGTGTCAATTTTTCTTTCTAAAGATGAACAACAGGAATCAAATTATATCCGATATGATCCGAAGGGTGGGTCACCATCGGAATCGATTTTGGACCGTTGTCAACCTACCAATGGACCTACTGCGGAGGAATACCATGTTTTGATTAAAAAGGGTATCGTAAAGTTGTGTTATTTGATAAACATGTGGACATGATTGCGTCAAAACATTCTGCCCCCCCCCCAACTTCCTTGCGTATAGTGTCGCTAGCAACATTATTTGCAAGATTGCCAATGATGACATACACAAACTCGCCTACATATGCAAAATAATAAGTGCCTACCACGAGTATGTACGGTGTAATTTTTAACTTTGCAGGTTATGAGAGCAGTGTTAAGCAATGGTGCCCCATACCACTTCTCGGAACCTTCTCTTACACCCACGATACTGGGACTGTCACCTCGTGTGGGACAGGATCATTGGTCAGCGCATGCCCAGACTGGACTGATTTGAGATTTAATTACACACAGTGTCCAACAACTCAAGTGTTTTCGGGTAATGAACAGTACTGATAAGACGAATAATGGTCCTACTAATTATGTCGTTTAAAAGTTTTATAAATATTCAATGGAATACTAGTACTCATGCTTTTTGTTTCTAACAGCACTTAAAATATTTAGAAACAATTGTTACATAAGCGAGTTAACTTACTTCGATTAAAGTTTGGATTTCCGTTTAGTGGCTGGCGTAGTTCAGTGCGTGGCTTCAGTGGAATACAACGATACATTCTACACCACAGTGTTCAACCCTGAAACCGTCACCGACACGGCAAACTATGACAAGTTCACGTGTCTGGTAAGAAAATCTTAATAACTACTATGAATTTTCATTACGTTTTGCAATGTTGTGTCAAAACGTTTATTAGTAAACATCAACTTCGAAGGCAAGAACTCTTTTCCCGTTTTATCCGATATTTTTTTGTTTGACATTGAAGGCCATTTCCAAAGTTGGGGAGACGTTGTATATTAGCGACGCTAAGGGAAGCTGTGTGAAAGGTCAGACATCTACTGTAAAGACCAGCACAGGCAGCGGGACATTGGTCCTATCCACCGACAGTACGTCTTACTCTCCTAAACTTATACGGACTCAAAATATTCTAAATTCGAACAATAATGTGTTTTCTACATTTTGATAATGTCTTTTTAATTTTTTTTTCCAGGTCGATGCTGTGAGTACCAATATTTATCTCAGTAAAAGTAAGAAGTAAAGCAATCTTTTAAAAATTGCTAGGTTACTAGCATACCAAGCAATCTTCTTTTTGTTCTGAAAAAAGTAAGGTTACCACATTGTCCATTTGTCTTTTCTTTTGTCTTTCTTTTAATCAGATATATCGCATAACCAAGTACAGTACTGTATCATCTTAATACTTAGTAAGTTTTCTGTGTGAAATCCTAACTTAACATGTTAATTTAACTTTGTTTATATTCTTCTACAAGACGGGGGCTGTGATTTTCCCGAGGAATGGGACTCGGGATGGTACGACAGCGGTCATGGGGATATAACTCTGGACAGAAATAACAGCGCCGTGACGTCAGGCTGGTCCATTCCTGTGTTTGGGACCAACATTGACTCCTGGACTTGCTTTGCTGAAAACTCGTCGTCAAACTACTTCCTGTTTAAGTAAGGACTCTTAGATTGGGTTATAAAAGGTCGGAGTGTGGTGTTGTTTGTATATTTTTAAATCACTTAAATTACATATTGTTAACTTATTGGATACGAAGCAATAAAAAGACAAAATGTTTAAGTAAGTTATAAGCCTCAAACTGCCCATTCCGTCAGATATTAAACTGACCTCGGCGCTTACGCGCCCTGGACTGTACAATATCTGACAGAATGGACAGTTTGAGGCTTATAACCATTACTTTCAGATAATGCACACCTTTTTATCTTAAATTAAAACTGTTTTTAATAGAAAATAATCTATAAGAAACTCATGTCTTTAGTATTTCGGAAGATCTTATTTGTATGTGTGGGTGGGGGTAGGGGGGGTTCTGTCAAATGAATTTTAAATTTATTTGGTGTACCACCATACTGTATAACAACTTTTGTTTGTTAGAGGGGACCAGATACCTATGCCCTCTGGTGTCCGCCAGAACGCGTTCCGGTGTGTTAAATGGGAGAGGTCCACTAAGCATTCCTACAGTTACTACTTATTGGCAGGTTTGGATTTTTAACATATCTAGCCATTACTGTTTAATGGTTTTTCTTTCAATACATAAGTGTGTCTCGTAAAGGGAATGCCATACAGTACATTGTAAGTCCAATAACCATTCTTGATGGATTCCTCTATTTTAGAATTACAAATGAGCACTGTAATGTTTACTTTGTTGGATACGAATTCATATTCATACAAATTCTTATTCCCTTTGCTATATGAAGGATTATTAGTTACCAAATGAATACATTCATTGGCCTTTCAGCCTGTTTCTGAAGATGTATATTTGTTAAATTGTCAAATGCATTTTAAAGTCTTCAAATACTTTTCCAAAAATTTGTTTCAAGAAACAAATTCCAATGCAACAAACTCAAGAGTGTTCATAGAAGCACATGACGTCAATGTTACGTCATGGACCACAGAGACCTATTGCAAGGAAACAGTTGCTCCACCGGTAGAAGAGTTTCATATGATTGTAAAAAAAGGTAAGATCTCAAAAATAACAGGGATTTGTATTTTTCAGATACCAGCGCAAATCCTTATAATAACGATTTTCAGAGGCTGAAATAAATGTATAGAGAAAATTGAGCTTTAACTTTCTAATTGAAATATTGCTTATGATGTGTATAATGTGGTCGATGTTGTTATGTAGGATCGATTTTTTTTCAAAATAAATCCATGCAATACAGAAACAAAAGCACACTAGATGACTAAAAGAATGAACACAAAAACCACGAAAATATTTGGTTTCTATAACTTGAAATGTATTGGGAGGTTTAGATGAGTTTTTGCTTTTTACTAAGATTAAATGTGGGTTTTTTTTAAATATAGGACATGAGTCAGACGTCAGACACTGGTGTCCAGTTATGTTGCTGAGTAACTTCACCTACAGCCATAACGATGGCAGCGCCACGACCTGCGGGGCGTCCAACTCTGACCTTGCCGTGTGTCCTTCTTGGACCACCATGACATTCAACTACGCCTCTTGTAGCACGGTTCAAGGATTTTCCGGTAGATTATTGTTCCACCAAGAATTCCTTAAGCTTTTATTTACTTGGCGCAGTTTCATATTAGAGACCTTAGAATGAAGTATTCGTCAAGATAAATGAAAACTAGATTATTCTGTATTATCATTAATTGATGACGACTGAAATTTTTACTTTGAACATTTTACATGAAAACCAAAATAAATGATGCTTTTCAGCTGAAGGAGTGCTGTATTGTCTGAAGTATTTGTTAAGCGGTTCCACAATATTTCTCTCCGTTTTAAATCCTGGAATAGTGGACAACGTATCTACACACCGATTTACTTGCTATGTGAGTGTCAAACCATTCAATAAACTTATTTATATATTTTTATATAGTACTTAGAAAAACAAAATGCCTGCACAAAACATTTATGAATAATTGAAATTGAAATGTTTTAAAAAGGCGCTAACAGAAAATGGGAATATTGTGTATATGAGTGACAGTAAAGGAAGTTGTGAGGCGGGGCAGACCCCCAGCACCAAGTCTTCTGATGGCAGCGGGACCCTACAACTAGTCTCTACAGGTTGGTCAAAAATCAATATATATATGAGATATATAATTAGGCTATGAAAAATTAAAAATCAAAATCAGATATCCTCTCTAGCAAAATTCAACATACAATTTCAACATATCAGAGAGAAATTACAACAGAATAAGCTAGTTATCAGACATTTAACATTTTAAAGTCTTAAATAAAAAATAAACTTGAGTCGTAAACGTGTAGTTGGCAACAAAAAATTCCCATTATGAAAATTGAACGAACTCTAAAAATATTTCAAATTCAAGAACAGTTTTATTATGTTATGAATCGAAGTTTAACAGCAACAATTAAGAAGATCTACTTTTTTCCTAATATTAGTACAACACGTGTAATAATTGACATTTTGTTTTTTTTTTATTGCAGAACGATGTTGTAAGACACTGTCTTTTCTGATTTCATTTGTTGCATTGTTGTGGATTATATATTCATGTTTTTTCACCAAGAGCTGCTTACATATTCATCACAAGTGTGGAGTCTGTTTCTGTTCAGTTTTGTACACACGTCACCGTTTTGTCGTGAAATCTAAGCATGTGCTTTTTGTGTTGTATTTTATTCATTTGTTTCTGCATTTCACACCTGATCCAGAGAAGACTGTCCCGTCTGTTTGTCTCTGTGTCTGTCTGTCTGTCTGTTGTCTGGACGGATTCCTTTAGTATTGGTAAATATAGTCGTAATCCTCTCTACAATACCACTGATCCATTTTCAACCAAACTAGTCACATCGTATCCTTGGGTGCAGGGGAGTCACTTCTTTTTTTCTAATAGGTTACACACTCATTAGTGACCTATTTCATATCATACATTTGTATTTGTTAGAAATGTTAAAACAGTAATTATTATGATATTTTCTTCAAAACATCTTGAAGTCAATATTTTGGAACAAAGACGGGGCCAAAGTGTAGCAATAGTTACTGGGTTATACATGTATGTAGAATGATTTTGTTTTCATTTTTTATCCAACAAAAAGTAGGCAGTGGTTTATAAATTACTCGATAAGAACCATACAGAAGCAATAAACAGTTTTCACATTTTTGACACGATAAATTAAAACTTTTCCCCCACAAGGTTTTATTGTTGTAAATCATAAACCACCAAAACAAACCGAACGATAACATATCCGATACAGTTCGTACAATGGATATATTGTACTGTAATTATATATTAAAGTTAACTAGCACCTGATCATCAGAATTGGATTTTGTTTTGGTGAGCGATGTGGCCAATGGGCCTCTTCTTTTACACACTGCAGTTTTTATTTGGAGCACGAGTGATTCTAAACTGATGTACAAATATCCAAAAGAAAAGAAGGTATGTTTGGAGTTGCGCAAACAAAATAGGTAAGTTTTGCTCAATATATTTTTACATCACTAGCTTCAACTACGAATACAAAAAAACTCGACAATTTTTTTTTCTTAAAACAGTTTTTTTCATTTTCAATTATGACAATGCACAATTGTGTTATACTTTAAAAAAATGTAATGAAACAAAACCTGTTCAACTTGTTTTACTGATTTACAGGTATGTATAATGTACGAATCGTCTTTTATACTAAATGTTCTAACCACTTATCTTAGCTGTTTTTAAACCTTAGATGGGTTCTGTAACTTTCCTCTGACTTGGGATGGCCCTTGGTATGACAGTGGAATGGGAGACGTCACACTGAGCTACACAATTCATTCTGTGACGTCAGGTTGGCGCGCAAACGTTAACGGAACCCTGTTGAATTCCTGGACATGCCAGTCACAGAACGTCACGCTTGGGACAATGCTTTTTAGGTATTTGTTGTAATCATGAAACTATAAAATTATAAACTTTTTTATTAAAAGTAAATTTTAGTTTTGTACAAATGTTTGAGTAGTCTGTAGTGTTTTATGATTTTATATTGTATTTTTTTTAAAATTTATTGAATGATTGACCATGACCTATTACTAACATCTAGAGAGATCAAATATATGTTACAGAGCTGATGACTTCCTCGTTGTTAAGGGGAAACCGTACAATGTCTTCCGGTGTATCAAAATGACCCAACTGACCAACTATTCCTACTCGTATTATGTTATGAATGGTAAGTCTGAGACCAAACAACATAAACTGAAAGTCTACACGCAGAGGCTCCATCGAAACCAAGCTTAAGGATCAGAATAAGATGTTGATTTCATTTTCTTAATATAGATTTAATGGCTGACACGGATCCGGTTCAGAGACTACAGATGACGGAGTATTCCCCTGACATCACAGGGTGGGATGTAGATTCTCTCTGCTCTCCGACATCGCCGCCAGAAGACAAGGAATACCACGTGCTAGTCAAGCAAGGTGCTTCAATTCTTTGACATATGCCATAGTTACTAAACAAGCAATAACAAAATCAAATTTTCATTGAGTCACTTCATGAATAATTTGCCTTATTTGTTTGAAATTCTTTTAGGTTATATTGCTGACGTAAAACAGTGGTGTCCTATTCCATTGAGGGCGAACTTTAACTACACACACAACAGTGGGATGGGTGTCAGTTGTGGCACAGACTCGCATCTTTCTGTATGCCCAGACTGGGTCACCCTCCGCTTCAACTATTCCCTTTGTCCTACCATTCAAGCATTCTCTAGTAGGCCATTTATTTAATTTTAGATGAGATGAAATTAAGAGATTTTTTTTCAGAAATCATATTAAAAGAGTTAATACAAGTTTTATAAATAGTTCCTGTTTTGAAGGGTAACAGATGAAATTGACACTCCGAGAAAACCATGATTGTCAACCGATACGAAAGATGAAATTGATTCTCCGAGAAAACCATTGTCAACGGACGCACAATGGTTTTCTCGGGGTGTTAAATTCAGCTGTTGCCCTCCCAAACAGGCACTATTTATTTTATTATACTGAATGTCTTAATTTTAGAGATTTTTTTTTTTTTTTGCTTTGATATAGAAATGACGTGATTTCTACGGTGAACCGTACGCGCATGTAACAATTCGTTGTGTTACCCGTTGCTAATTGTGTGTTGCTAACGCTGAGGGTTATAGAACAGATTATCAACTGCTTCTAAACCAAACAGATTTCAGTATTTAACATGAAAGTATTATAAAATGTTTTACAGAATTATTTTTGGTTAATTTTGCAGAAGAAGGAGTGGTTCAGTGTGTACACACTGTTGTCCAAGGAGATACTTACTACACTTCAGTGATCAATCCGGGCCTGGTGGACGAGAGCAGCTTCCACAGATTTACTTGTCTAGTAATTTACTGGTTTTATCTATTAATATTCAAATTTTAAAACCCCCAAATGAAGGTCATTTGTTATGGTTCATGCTGGTATGAAGGCAGCGAACATAGTATAAAAATCTTTATAACCCGCGTAATGTTATATCCACAAAGATGGCTACGTTTCATAACCCGTATGAATTAAACCACCAGTAATATTTCACTTTTTTAATTTTACAAACTCTTTCTCATCTTTTTTATTATAGATAAATCTGAATTTATTGTATTTAGTGTTATCAATTATGCACAGAATTTGAAGTATTTGTTTTTCTCTGTTTTAAGGCAATAACAGAAGTGGGCGGTACTTTGAGGGTGAGTGACAGTGCTGGCAGCTGTCGATCAAACCAGGACAGTGGCACAAAACAAACAGACGGAAGTGGAATCCTCATACTGACCATGCAAGGTACTACAAGATCCCCAGTCAATTTATGAGGTCCAATAACAAAGATAAAACTAAAAAAACAAACATATATATATACATGTATTTCTACAATTGTAAATGATATCATTAATTTGTGTAATCTTCTCATTTTCAGACTCTTGCTGTAAGTATTGGATTTAACTCAGTAGCAACAGATTAAGATTCCCTGGAAACACACGCTGTTAATGGAATGGGCTATGACATTAATGGACCAAACTGAGATTTTCTAATTATTTCTGAAAAAATACATTTGGAATGTATTAATATCCAAAATGTTAATCGCCTTTTTTGGCTTCAATTATCCTCTTCGATATAATATATTACTCAGTAAGTCAGTAATGCATAAATATGTACATTGTAAATTGCATGTCTATTAACTCTTTAATTCATCTCTCTCTCTCTCTCTCTCTCTCTCTCTCTCTCTCTCTCTCTCTCTCTCTCATGCAGTGAATAGAAAGTTAGTATCATGTTACCGTTGTATTATATATGCGGTATCATATAAACCAAAAGGTTTTTAAACGTGGGTAAGATTTTATCTCTAAAATTCAAGTTAGAATTAATTATGCTTTGTATTCACTTTTGAATGATTGAATAACTTTAATACTACAAATGGCTAATGCATTTTCGTTATTTCTGTGTGCAGAACCCAACTTCTTTTTCTTTTATAGCTATGCAATTTGTCTCCATAATGCCCAACGCTTGACATTTGAATCAAGTAGTCTCTGAATAATTCTGGAAGTTAAATTTTGCTTAAAACGATTACAAGAGATAAAAAAAATTAGCCCACTAGAATACATAGGTGCATGTAACTCAGAATCACGCAACGTCTCAAGCTACGGCTTGGAGCCAGAAAATAGCTCTGTGCTGTTGGTAGGTACCGTATATATACTGATGACTACCGTCCAATGAAACAAAAAGGGGGTGTCGACGTTGTTCAAATTCCACTTCGGGCAACATTACACAAATTTCAATAAATCACACCATGTACGGATTTTATTTTTGAAAGACTCTAACCCAAGCCACTTTGTTCTACCGAATAAAAAACGAACATCCTATTGATAGCGAGTTTTAAAATTAATTTTTCAGTGTTATTGAAAGCTCAGTGATGTTTGTTGAAGTCGTGTAGAATATTGTTAGGTACATTCATAAATGAAAACTACAAAATTATTAAATTTTAAAATGTCTTCGAGGATTCTGCGGTTATAAGTATCGCTATAAGTAAAGAGAAGAACCCCCAAGTTGAACGAACTTGTTTCTGATCCTTTTGTATATGTTTCATACAACAAAATATGTTCAATTCAAGTATATTGATAACATTTTCAACCCCCATTGTACACATGATATTGCGACAGAGTGGGTTTTGTTATTGTAATTGTATTCGCGGTAATGATCTTATACAATCATGTGTATTTGTGAAACGCGAATTTTCCTTAACCATTCATATGTATCATTGTTGATTTTGATCATTCGATGCTGACTTGCAACTTCTTGTTTATCTTGGAGACGGTATAATAACCCATGCACGTTTTTCAGTGCCTGTAGAAAACCGCTAAGTGATACTTCGCCTTTTAATTTGTATATATTTTTTTTTAATTTCAATTCCTATATTATTAGGCAACCACACATCTAGCTAAAAACACATTTCTAATCCCCGCGTGGATTAATTAATTGACTTAACCATTTATTGATATATCTGTCTCGGGACGAAGTAAATAAGTGCAAAGGTGTTAGTTACTTAAAATCGTTTATAAAAGTAATTGACTCCATACTAAGGAGTGTTTTCACCATTAACACTCAATATAGCAACCGCGGTGGAATTCGCTCGGTGGTATATTGTTTATTAATTTTAAAAGGAAAGCCCCAATCAATTCCAATAACATCGATGCTGAGGCATGCGCACTCGTGAGATACCCGGCTGAGTGGAATTGAATTATGAATCTTCGCTTTCGAATGCTAAGAGGCAGAGCAAACACAGACGACTGTGTGACTGCTTGCTTAATCCATATTGCGATTTAAAAATCATAATCTCTATTAGCTCGAGATTACAGCTATGTGCTTGCGTATTGTAACAAAATATTAAATACTGATTTGATATCATGATGTAAGTTAGTGAGATATACAACCACACAAATGCATGGTTTAGTTTTTCTCACTCTTTATTGGATTTTATCACCAAAAGCAGGTAAATTATTTTTTTTTCTTTATTTATCAACATAATTATTTTAACTTTTCCGTAATCTGAATAAAATAACAAAATATGAATTCGATAGAAAAGAAAGGAATGGGATTTAAAATGCAGTACCGGTTTCTTTTGAATTGGTTTATTTTGTTTAAATCTATAACCGCATATTGATTACATTCGTTAATCAAAGATATTCGCTCTTTTGCTTATTCATAAAAGAATACGGATAGATATACTTTTAATTAAATTAAAAATACTAATATAGAGACCCACAGTTATAACACCACGTGTTTGACCATTCTTTCCACTTTCAGACACAACACAACAAAAGTTAAATACCGATGGTTATTTTGTTATTCTGGGTGAGGTAATCCCGGATTATCGGGATTAAGGCGATCCTCTGACCAAGTCATAGCGATACACATTCCTAGTCCTCGAGATTATTTTTCGTACATTGTACAAGTATTTTAGTGTTAAGATCAAAGTCAGTTTTGAGTTTAGTGGATGGGGATTTTTCAAGCACATAACAATCAGTTATTTGAAATTCAAATTTGCTCAAATCAAACCAAAATTGATTTCAATATATAGGAATACAATGTAATATGTTTAAGCATGTTTTGGGAAAATTGATTTTTAAAAAAGACTAAAGAATGACAAAAAATATACCCACAGTAAAACTTCATTTCATTTTCTTTTATACTCATGAAGAATTGAAGATTTAATGACTATTATGATTGATTTAAACTTCAAAAGATTTACGAACTGGAGCTGCTCTTTTGTATTTCGATCAGATATTCTTGAATTCCTCTACAAAAGACACACAGGCTGCAATATGATGCTTTGGTTTTTCTATTTTTCTCTATTTCTATGGCTCCTTGTAAATGGCACGAAAAACGCTGCGCCTGATTTTGTAATGATATATTGAGTAAACTAAACGAAAAGACAAGTATTAACACATTGGCGGCGGTATTGATATACCTATGATTTTAAAAAGAAAAAATAATAATTATAGTATTAAAATGAAATTAAAAAGGGAAGGTTTCCCTTGTACTGAATCTGGACCAGTAACATCCGATTGCTCAGTCTAAGAGAGCTCTTTTCGTTCGACCACTCCCCTCCTAGTTTTGACAACAATTAATCGAAATAAAATCGGGAATAAAATATGTTTGCCAAGGATTTCACGCTACTGAATTAAACCTATTAAAAGGATGGCAAAGTGACATAGATTCGTATGTTTTTCAATAGGCTCTAAAATATAAAAGAACCGTGTTTTCAACTGCAATATCAATTCGACACAGTCTCGAGCTCTGACTAGTATTTCCTTCCCTGTCAAAACTTGCTTTTGCTCATCGTCTATATAACGAGGTAAATGTACCGAACTCGAGAGAGTTTCGTATTTGGTGTATTTTTGTTTAAGTCATATGCATGTATTAAATTGAATCAACTTAAATAAAAATGAACCGATGTAAAAAAAAAAAAAAAAAAAAAAAAAAAAAAAAAAAAACCCAAAAAACACAAAAAAACCGTTTATTCCTTTCATCGCTAAGTCCCGTAAAGAATTACATCTTCTAGTAAAGTTAGAGAATTTCTATATTTTTATCTGTAGAACAAATTTTGTACCGATTTTGTATGCATGCGGAGAGTTTGACTTACCGAGAAAGGAAAGTATACCTGCATTTCTAAAATACACTTTATCAACTTAAATGTCCAGGTAATTTTGAGCAGACGACTGGTACCACCGAGCAATCATTAAGATACCTGTCTGTCAAAAAAAAAAAAAAGTTCGCTGTGCGTTGTCTTGATTTTAGATAAAGATGATAACATCCAAATCAATTATTATGTTAACGATTTTATTTTCGTTAATATAAGCGACCATCGTCGCTATAAAGCTGCATTGTAATACAATTCTATGGTGATGTATTGAAGTAGGAAATACATTTTTTTCTTAATATCGACTAGTTTGTTGTCATCATGCCCTTGATTTCCAAACTGTTGAGAAATACACATTCCTTGCTCTTAAATTAAGTTTTTAAAAAAATAACAATACATGTATTTATTTAGGAAAAAAACCGTTGTGATAACATTTCCTAAAGATACAAAGATTAACACATTGTAAAATTTGATTCATGAATAAAAAAATAAAAAATACAAAGGGAGGAGAGAAAAAATGGAAAAAGTATCCATTTGCCCTTGCAACGCAAAGCATCTCCCACCCATCCCTTCGTAAACTTACATGTATGTATCCATAATGACAGCATAATCACTAATCAGGAATTCTTTATTATGAATAAAGAATTCATGCATTGCATGCTTTCATCCTTCGATACTCATATCTTGTTTATTCGAGCATTAAAAAACACGTATTTTATGCTCATAACAGATTGTTCGTGTATATTGCCATCTTTGGTTTGAAAAGTATCTATTTGCCCGTGCAACGCAAAACACCACCCACACCCGTAAACATATGTAATTCTTTATTCTGTATATTCTTTATTTATATACTAATCCATGTATGACATGCTTCCATCCTCATCTAATTATATGTTGTTTATTTGAACATTAAGTACACGTATTTTATGTTTACAACAGATGGTTCGTGCACATTGCCGCCTTTGTGGACCGGTGATTGGTATGACAGTTTCTATGGTCAGCTGACATTCTCTGGGACGTCAGCATTGGCAGGATGGCAAGTGACGTCATTTGCTTCTGTGATAACATCATGGACTTGTGTTTCAGAGGATACGACAAACAACTACTTACTCTTTTTGTAAGTTGCTGTTTTTGGCGATATTTTTTTATTCACTTGTGTCATTTGTTTGAGTGAAACAGAAGAAATAAAAATTTGAAAGCATAATGTCAATTTTTGCTTTGTTTAGGGGGGATCAAAAAGTCGACTTTTTTGGTATGCCCCAAAATATGTTTCGGTGTGTTAAATGGACAAAGATAACGGACAATTCATTCTATTACTACGCACGGTCAGGTATGAAATACTAGGTTCTCTATATAGTTTAATAAATAAAAGTAAAGAAGTATGAACTTTTTATTTAAACGAGAAGAAACGTAATACTATTTCATAAATAATTTTCTTATATTTACTTTTTATACAAAGATATTGAAGAAAACGCAAAAGATGCCCGGGTAGAAGTTGAAGCACATGTCGCATCTGTGACGTCATGGAGCACGGCGTCTTACTGCAACCCATCATCAGGACCGGGACCCGAGGAGTACCACGTGTTAATCAAGAAAGGTAACACTGAAATTGGAGGGAGGGGGAGAGGGTCCTTAAATGAGGCTCCCCATCAGTTATATTAAATGAATCCTATTTGTTGGTTATTTTCATGCTTTCCTCCGTTTATAACTTTTTTATGTATGCATTTTATGTAACCGAGACGCTGTTTTGCGTCGATCTTGGGTGGTCTTTGTCATTTAACGGGATTGGTATTGATTTAAGGTTCAGAATCACTGACGAAGCAGTGGTGTCCTGTCCCGTTGCTGGGGACGTTTAATTACGTACACAATGACGGGACTACTGAGAGTTGTGCCTCAGATTCACAGATGACGGCCTGCCCTAGCTGGACGTCCATACAGTTTGACTATACCAAGTGCTCAAAGACGCAAGCTTTTTCCCGTACGTTCTTTGAACAATGCGCAGTTATTTTTTGTAGAATATTTTGTAAGGTACTGCAATCGATTTTAGTTCATTATGCTGTTCAGTCATTTTGAGACGAGGAAATCTAAAAAAAAAAATACTTTATGAAAGGATTAAAAAAAAACAACTTAGTTGTCTTTTAATAAAGGTGAACGATAGCATACGACTATTATTTGTCTGAAAATTATCTGAAATTGGTAGAACAATAGCTTATTACAGAAATGCAAGTTTTAAGTTAATGTGTATATATAAAATATTGACAAATTTTCGAAGTGATCCCGAGTTTAAGAATAATACTTTCCTTTTAAACAATAACATGCACATGACCTGTATCTGTATATTTGCCAGAGGAAGGAAACCTGTATTGTGTGAACACAATCACTGAAGGGGACACTTACTACACGGCCCTGTACAACCCTGGGGTGGTGAATACAGTTTATCACAGGTTTACTTGTTATGTAAGTCATCGATTACACAATAATTTTAAGTCATATTTTCCATACTAACGTTAAACTTAAACGCTGAACGTCTGTAGTCTGTCCCAAGATATTTATGCAGCACATTTGTACAATTTTTAATAAAAATATACATACCTGTGAAAGAAGAACAATTAAAATTGATGAAAGGGAAAAGATAAAAGATTTCTTAATTAATTGAAACATTATCATTTTTACTCGGAAAATTTCCAGGAACGGAAACAGATTTCTTTCGGAAAAATTAATTGCCATGCAAAAAAAACCCCAAAAAACCATATCGTTGGTTTTAAAATAAACAATAATCGATAAAATCAACTCCCTTCAGAACTTTAGTACTTTGATTTATTTTAAGCTGTGTATTAAAACTCGACAAGGTAGAGGGGACGTTTCAAAGGAGAAACCTTGGATTTTTTTCATTCTATTTAATAAACACTGATGAACCCTGAGGTATTTATGAATAACAAAAAAAAATTAAGAAAAGGTGCTGCATAAATATCTTGGGACAGATTATAAAACACAAAATGTTAAGAATGTTTTAATACTTTTTGGCCGTAAAATACTCGTGTCGGTTTTGAGCAATTGTTCCAAAAATGTTTCATTTTTAGGTGTTATCTGAAACAAGCTCTGGTTTCTATGTGAGTGACAGTCCCGGTCTTTGTCAAGCAGGGCAGATTCCTACCGCCAATGCAACGGATGGGAGCGGTGTATTAACACTCAACAGAACATGTAAATAAAAAAGTTTCTCCAGTCATCACGTTCGAGCCATTGATCGAGGATATTGCAGCTTGCTTAAATTTTCTGGTTCCTGTAAATTGTTAAAGACATGACTATAGTCAGCTCTTTTTAATCATCAACGTCCATCTAAATATTCAATAAATGGGTCTTTTAGATGCAGTTGAATAATTCATACTTTAAAAAATACAAAGATTATATTGATTTTAAATCTGATCTTTTTGTGTTTTAGATTCCTGTCGTGAGTATGCTTTTTTGTTTAATGTGTTTGAAATGGGACATGAATAAAAGAAGAAAAGAGAAACATTAATATGAAATATATTAATCAAACACCTTGTAGTTATCACTCGAGCTTTAACAATTGCTACGTCAATGGGTTAACAATAATGGCTTGACAATACTTTTATAGCCCAATGACTTGCATTTAAATTTCAAATAACATATCACTGTTCTTTTTCAAACACTGTGAAGTTTAAAAAAAAATTCGTGAACAATCTACAGATGGTTTGTGCTATTTTCCTTTGACGTGGGACGGTGTATGGTACGACAGCGGAATGGGAAACATAACTTTGGACAGAAATATGCACAGGGTCACATCTGGGTGGACATTTCAAGTTCATGGGACTCAAATGGAAACTTGGACCTGCCAGAATCAAATAAATGATACAGACACTATGCTTTTCAAGTATATAAAGAAAATCAATTCTTGCTCTTTTGATTTTATATTCAATAAAATGTGTTAGTAACATTCTATGTGACAATATTGATTTTTGAATAATTGGTATTCATTAATTTTAAGGTCTGACAAAATTGTTGAAATCAACTCTATAAAGTACAACGTGTTTCGGTGTATAAAGTACACACGCCTTACCAATTATTCCTACATATACTATGTTCTCAATGGTAAGTGGACTCTATTACATTGCAAAATTTTGAAATCCATAATGACAAATAAAATTTAATTATAAAAAAAAAAATGTTAATGATAATAATATAAGCGGTATGCATAACAACTAAATTGGTTGGGAATTTTGGAATCTGAAATATCTTGAATTTCATTTCTAATAATTAACTAATGTTTAGATACAACTTTATTAATGTTAAAATTTTACTTGCTTTCATGTATATCTGCCTTAAAAAATTAACCTTTCACGTGAGCAAGATAAACTTTTACCTTAGCAAAGACGCCACAAAAGAAATGATTTATATTATAAGTAACCTTATGACGGTGGTTATAATGTGTTTCAGACGTGGAGTCAAATGCTGGTAATCAGCGGGTAAAGGTAGAATTGCACGACCCTTCGGTCAACAGTTGGGATCCGGCTACCTATTGTAATCCCACTAGTGGTCCAGGACAGGAGGAGTACCATGTACTGGTCAAAGCAGGTCAGATGTGACTTCAACATGCTACATGTATGCAGTTTGGGAAATAAATGGTCATTTCATGGTTCTTATTGCCGTTTATTTGTTTAAGGCTATACAAATGAAGTAAAACAATGGTGCCCTGTCCCATTGCTTGGAAAGTTTACTTACCAACACCACGACGGACTAACCACCTCGTGCTCTTCTTCCTCTGACCTCAGAGTGTGCCCCGATTGGACAACAATGGCATTCAACTACAGCCTGTGCGGCACAACTCAAGCCTTTTCTCGTATGTTATATACAGAGTAATAAAGAATTGCATAATTCTGTGACAACTTATTGGTTTCAACAGTTCGATCTTAATGTATACACCATCGATATGCTTTCCTCTCTATTGACAGAAGAGGGGATTGTTCACTGTGTAAATACGGTTACTGTCGGTTCTACATATTACGTGACCGTGTTAAATCCCGGATTAGTGGATGGCACTCAGTATCGCCGATTTACCTGTTATGTATGTTGACTCAAACTTTAGTATTCTTCCTTGAATAAACAATTTTCGGGTAAAAATAATTTTGTTATAAATGTTTAATTAAAGTTTGCTGTAATCCTCGAAAAACTACAACAATCCTCAGAGATAATGTTCATATATGAAGTTTTTTTTCTTAACATTTACTTTTATTTTGATAAGATATGGAAAATATCTGTTTATTGGTATAGTATGTAACAAAATATACGATTTAAAAAAAAATAAATAATTAAATGTCGGAGTGATATATTATTTTTAAAACCGTTCTTTTACTACACCATAAGTCATGCTATTTTCTGATAGATATATCAGAATATAACTCGACAAAGGCACACAAATAGAAATGTCCACTTTAGGCTCTTACCTCGAGTGGCTCCACAGTCCAAATGAGCGACAGCGCCGGAAGTTGCCAGGCGGGACAGGTTGCCACGGTAAAGCAAACGGACGGAAGTGGAACTTTGACCTTGACCTCATACGGTATGAGTGAAAATAAATAGATCATTGAATCTTATTTGCTGTCTGGTAAAGTAAATTTATTTTTAAAAATCCAATTTATAAACGACTGCATGGTAGCAATTCTAACATACATTTCTTGAAAATTTTAATAATAAAATTTAACAAATTTGTAATGTCTTGGACACCATAGATGCTTCATTTACAGTCGTACAGTATGTATCATAATAAAAAAGTCTTTTTGACCAGATAAAAGATGAAATGGTATGTATTTTTGTTCAGAACGAATATAAAACGACTCGTGTATTTTGATATGATATCTAAATTTACCTGTACGTTTCTTTCAGAGTCTTGTCGTAAGTAGACAAATTTACATTTGATATTTATCCCAATGATAAAACATATTTTTACTTCCTATCTAAATGAAAATATATATGAAGAAAAATATATATTAAGATTTATGCAATAGGAATCGTGCAACATGTTGCTGTAACGAATGAACCGTATCCTTTTGTCAGTGTTAACAATTAAAATGTTGCTGTTGTTGTGTTATTTGTGTATGTCCTGCCTTGTTGCTTTTGCTTCTTGCTTTTGGGGGGGATGCTATTATTTCTGCACGTTTGAACTTGTTCTCAATATACAAATGACGTTACCAAGTATTCATAAATGTCTTATATGAAGAAGTCAAAAATTATATAAGGATTTAAAAATTAACCTTTAATTGATAATGTTAACCATTTTTTTTCAAAAACCCGATTTTAATTAATTAGCTAATAAATGTTATCACTGTTTACCATTTGTTTGTGTATTTTTTCATTGATTTATTATGTTGTCTACATGTAGACGGGTCTTGCACCTTACCCTCGGACTGGAATGGGGCGTGGTTAGATACAGAAAAAGATAGCATAACATTGGATTCTGCAACAAACAGGATCACTAACGGTTGGTCAATATCAGCGTACAACAACTCCGTGTCTAGCTGGACTTGTCACAACGACAACACAACCCAAAACTACCTCTTGTTTAAGTAAGTCGGTGAAATTAGAATGGCTTGGAACAAATCATTTGTTTCCATTTGTATTCCGTCAGGAGTTTTAAAATTTGAATTGATTTTCAGAGCTGATGATTCAATGGACGTGTCTGGGACGAAATACAATGTCTTCCGTTGCATAAAATGGAAAAAGCTGACTCCAAACTCTTATAGATACTACATCCGAGAAGGTGAATGGAAAAGAAAACAAAAACACAAATTATCATTACAAATTAACACAAATTGCTAAATATTGTCTACTTAAACTAGTTTTCTCATGTAGAAAGAATTTAATTAATGGTTACAATTGTCAATTTTGTATCAATACGTTTCTTGCATGTGTAGACGTGAATGTAGCGGCTAACAATGACCGAGTCCGTATAGAGCAATATGACCCCACCGTCACCACCTGGAGCATTGACACCTACTGCTCCCCAAATGTCGAACCAGGTTTAGAAGAGTATAACGTCATCGTTAAGCAAGGTTAAAACGTACTCTTTTTATATAGCTTAATTTGCAAACTTATTTTAGTGTTTCACTAACGAATATGAAATACTACAATTTTCGTTAACAATCATTTGATAAACTCGTAGGAAAAGAAGATGAGGTCAAACAGTGGTGCCCCATTCCAATGCTTGGAACATTTACGTATTCACATAACGATGGGAGTACTGTCACATGTGCAGCAAATTCTCTTCTGAACGTGTGTGATGCATGGACAACGATGAAATTTGACTACACCAAATGCTTCACAGTTCAAGGCTTCTCAAGTATGTTTTCAGAATATGCCATTGCTGAAAACATTTTAACAATGATCAAAAATAGTAACGACATAACAATAATTACCTCTCCATAATATCCTAGGTGAAGGTGTTGTTAATTGTATTGATACCGTGAAGAAAGGCTCCGTTTATTATACCACTGTCATCAACCCAGGATCCGTCGACAATGTGGCCACCAAGAGATTTACCTGCTATGTAAGATTTGTTTGATTCTAAATTCAAGACCTATCTTAAGTCCGAGAATCATTTTCGATTAAACCAGTATCGCATACGATGTTCACCAGTACCTTTTTAATCATTCTTCAGAATCTAGAAAAACGGAATATACATGAAACGACCATAAATGACTGCAAAACACTATTGATGTGTTTGCATATTTTACACGCCTTGATCAACATTTAGACATCTTACTTATTACTTGTTTGGCGGCTTCTTGAAAGAGGTCCTAAGTTCTTATAACAAATGTAAGAACGATAACAAATTCAATTGAATTTATAAAAAATTAATTTCTTCTTTGTAGTCTTTCAGCGAATCCGGCAATCAACTGCATATGAGTGATAGTGCTAGTGGATGTAACAAAGATCAGGTACCAACGGTCAAACAGACGGATGGCAGCGGGACCCTAACCCTAACCAAGCAAAGTAAGCACCTTCAATTTTTTTGGATATGTATCAGAATTTTGGCATGCATTCTATATTTCATCACCGTATTTAATGATTTTCTTGTTCAATTTTAGCAACCTGTTGTAAGTACATCAATTTTGGAATTTTTTGAACTGTTTCAAATTTAGATTTATCTAATATCTTTAAAACAAAATTGTATGAAAGCGTTTGTTTTCGTCTTTCTCGACTACTTTAGATGGGACCTCTTGCTCTCTACCGACCGATTTTGTGTCCGATTGGTATGACAGTGGTAAAGGTAACTTGACTTTTGAAAATTCCTCTGTGATCGGATGGGATTTGATAGCGTACGGTGACCAAATTTCTTCATGGACATGTCAGGATAACAGAGACGGACTGTATTTATTCAAGTAAATAATAAATTATTTTCAGTTTACATTTGGGTTTTTTTAATGAATTGTGATGGTAGCAACTTAAAGTTGAATTATTGTAACACAGCTTTGTTGAACTTTAAACTTTGCCTTCTGCAGGGGAGACAATTTTCTGGACACAAGTAGTGGATACAAAAATGCTTTGATATGCGTGGATGTGAAAAAGCTAACGTCATATTCATATCAGTATTACGTGAAAGCAGGTAAAGAAAAAATGTTTTGAGGAAAAATATCTCTCCTTATATTTTTTCGCATTTGTTTACAATTTCAACTTTTTTGTATAAACTATATTTTTTTAATTTCATAAAATAAGTAAAATTCTTTAATTATTATTATTGTTTGACACAGACACTGATTCCAATGCTAACAACGTGCGCGTTTACGTGGAGACCCACAATTCCTCAGTGATGACGTGGAATACTACTGACTACTGTACACCTACCTCTGCTCCTGGAATTGAGGAATACCACGTCATTGTTAGAAAGGGTTAGCAATTAATTCTAAAAGCTTTGTAGCGTTGATATTTATATCTAATGTCAAATAGATGGCATAGTTTTTCTAAAATAGAGTTCTGCCTTCATTGACACTCAGTGTACATGTATTTGTTCATTGTTTTCCCAAGAAAATGAAATAAATTTCTTCAAAATTTAGACTACGTTATAAAATGTCTTGCTTTGGCATAATGATACATATGATTATAATTAAACAATTTATTTAATTAAAAATTTGTTAAAATTGTTTGTAGGATATGAAAATTCCGTGAAACAGTGGTGTCCCATCCCATTGCTGGGGACGTTTACGTATATCCACAATGACGGATCTACCACTACATGTAACAGCAACTCTGGTCTGTCTGTCTGTCCAAGCTGGACCACGATGACGTTTGACTACACCAAGTGTTCCACAGTGCAAGCTTTTTCAAGTAGGATTCAATTTTTTTTAACTAAGAGTTCAAGAAAATTGAAAAAAAAAATTTTAAAAAATGTTCAACATTGCATGCAAATCAAGATATAGATTATTGATATATAATAGTGTATAAAACAATTATGAAAGTAAGTTACGAATGTAGATTATAAATACCGTGTGGGTACCTTGTAGATGAAGGACAGGTTGATTGTATACACAGTACTACTGATGGTACAAATTACTACACAACAGTACTTAACCCAGGAGTCGTGGATAACACCAATTATTACAGATTTACCTGCTATGTAAGAATCTCCAAAAAATCAAAATATCCTCATGTTTGGTTTATTGCGTAGAAATTCAATATTTTCTCCATTTTAACTGTCAAAAATTCTTTCAGTTCAGAATATTAAAAGTGTAAAACTTTTCCACTTTATAGGCTGTATCTGAATCTGGAAACTCTATACACCTGAGTGATAGCCGCGGAATGTGTGAAGCCGGTCAGACGTCCACCGTCAAACAAAATGACGGCAGCGGCACGCTCACTCTGACGGCAACGGGTATCTAGCTTATGGAATAGTATTTATTTAGCATAGATTTGGGATCAATTTTGCAAATGTTCAAATGAATATGATTATTAACGACTTTTTTCTCTCTTTCAGATAACTGCTGTGAGTTTTCATCTTCAAGAACTAAAACTTCTGGAAAAACATACATATAGCTTATGATATATTCTTAAACGCAATTATACATTTTCTAATTGTAAATAATCCTAGAATCTCATTTTTTTAAAAATAAATACGTATGAAAATGAAAGCATAGCTTATCTCTTCCAAATATTGTATTTCATTTGCTGAAATTAGATGGTTCATGTGTCCTTCCTTTGGACTGGGACGGTAAATGGTACGACAGCGGAAACGGGAACATAACGTTTGACAATTCAACTTCTACAATCAGTTCAGGATGGTCCCTTACAACACATGGTTCAACTCTCAACTCATGGACATGTATGACCAGTAATTCCACCGGCAACTTGTTACTGTTTAGGTATGGTTGGTGTGTTCCATATTTTGGTGTCTTCCAAATTTTGTTGAATAAAATGAAGTGAACTGCCTTTGCAAGCGACTTCAGTCATTCTTTTATACATGTTTTAGAGCGAATTCTTTCGTGGAATCGTCTGGGGTACCTCAAAATGTATTCAAATGCATAAAATGGCAGAGAATAACGGATAACTCCTACATATATCACATTATGGAAGGTAAAATATTTTATTTGAAGACATCTTGATATAGTTTAGCCCCACACAGATAAACTAAAAATGTTTCAATAAACAAATCAAAAATCAATCTTATTATTTTTTAAAGACAACATTGGAAGTGGGGAAAGATTGCGTATAGAACCATACAATTCCTCTGTAACAACGTGGTCAACAGACGCTTACTGTAGTCCTTCTTCACCTCCGTCCGAAGAAGAGTTTCACACTTTGGTGAAAGAAGGTATATCCATTGTCATAATCAAATACTTCTTATTATTTGTTTTAACCAATATCAAATGAATACTTTATATTTCTGTTTGATTACACAGGGCAGGAGTCCGAGGTCAAACAATGGTGTCCAGAGCCCCTGAGGGGGTCCTTTACCTACACCCACAATGATGGCTCTACTGTGACGTGCGCAGCTTCCTCTGACCTCTCCGTTTGTCCAGATTGGACAACTATGACTTTTGACTATTCAAAGTGCTCAACAGTACAAGCCTTCAGTCGTATGTAGAACAACGCTTCTTTGATGTCCAATTTTAATTTAACCTAGCCGAATATGCCTATTTTTATCCTTTAATTTTTTAAAAGATATTTTTCAAATGAAATTTTACTATGATACCAATTTTTTCAAGAAAAAGAAATCGAGTTTTCCTTCTGATTTTTTATAGGGTCAGGGACCATCTAAACGTTATTTTTTTAATTTATATAAAAGAACGGAAAATATCACAGGAAATACGATACATTTTCACGTTTTTACATGTTTGTAGTTAACTATTTTTTAATCGTTACCTATTGTATCAATTTGCAATTATTGATTATCAATTATAATTACAGAAGAAGGAATCGTCAACTGCGTTTACTCAACATTAGTTGGTTCAACTTACTTTGCGTCCGTACTGAATCCAGGAGAAGTAGCTAGTTCAACCTACAATAGATTCACTTGCTTTGTAAGTTATACAAAATTGAATTTATTTACTTCGCTATTTAATAAAATTTGAATGTTGATATATATAAAACTTGCCTTTATTTTTCAGGCACTCAGAGAAAATGGTGGACAGGTTATGATGAGTGATAACGCCGGAAGTTGCGCAGCTGGACAGTCTCCCTCTACCAAAGCCAGCACCGGAAGTGGAGTATTGACCCTCTCAATTAAAGGTAATAAAAACTTATTACACGTCAACTAAATAAAACCACAATATTTCGATCAGTAAGTAAATTGAAACATCTTACTTAACACATGTATATGTACATCATGGAACATAAATGTTTATATATAATTCTTTTCTTTTTTTACAGACTCTTGTTGTAAGTATATTTCATCACATATGTATATTATATCAGTAGTTTTGCTTTTATTGTCTCAAAATACTTGCAAACTTGATAAACATTAACGAACATTATATATATATGCAGTTGGTAGCTGTCAGTTTCCGAGTACTTGGGATTCTGAATGGTATGACAGTGATAATCAAGAAATCACATTCAACTTGACGAAAAATAAGGTGCAATCCGGATGGACGGTAACGGTTCATGGCACTAAAATTACATCCTGGACCTGCCAGACCAATACCACTGACACCAACTACCTTCTTTTCCTGTTAGTTTGTAGTCTATTATAAGTGCAATCTGAAAATAAAGCTTAAAATGTTTTTAAAAATCATTACATTTCATTTTATTTTTTTAGTTAAGTGTCAACTTGAGTCGCGTGTACACGTTTTGATCACAATAAAGACCTTTAGTAAAGTTATTATCATTTCATTTTCAGAGCCGATCAACAAGTCGAGGTTTCTGGCACAAAGTACAATGTATTCAAATGTATACGATATGAGAGAATAACGGATTACTCATACAAATACTACATTTATAACGGTAAGATATCGATTGATTTTCGTATTGATTTGATTATTCATTTTCGTTTACCTTTTTACCAGCATCCATTAATGATTTTTATCATATATAACAGATGTGGAAACCAACGCAGGAAATACCAGGATAACAATAGAGAAATACGACCCCTCTGTATATTCTTTTAACTTAACAGCTCTTTGCAACCCTTCGTCACCTCCAACAGTGGAAGAATTTCATATGATTGTCAAAAAGGGTAACAATGTTTATTTGATAATGATAATTTGTAGATCAGACAACGCAAAATGAATAAAACTGTTTATACAATTCTGTGAAGAAAATTTATAAATAAATGCGTGTTTTGTTTTGTTTTTCTATACAATGTTTTTGTTTTGTTAATCAAGGACACGAAAACAATGTTGGCCAGTGGTGTCCGACTTTTCTCCTCGGTGCGTTTAGTTACACACATAATACAGGCAGTGTCGTAACTTGCAACACCGCCTCTAACTTGGATGTGTGCGCAAACTGGACCACTCTGAATTTTGACTACACCAAATGTTCAACAATTCAAGCATTTTCAGGTAAGTGTATTTTAATGACTTTTGATATTGTTGAAACTTGCTTCATTGGCAAAAGTAGTACAGAAGTAAATAATCTTATATTTTAATATATATGTCCACAGCGGAGGGAACGGTGGATTGTCTTTATACTCAGACTGTTGGATCTGTTTCATATGTTTCTGTATTGAATAAGGGAACTGTCGACTACTCTTCGTATCAAAGATTCACATGTTTGGTAAGATTAGATTTTATTTTTAAAAAAATCATCTTGAATAGAAAACATTTATCATGCGAGTGTGTTTTCTCTATTGTAAATATAATAATTTTAAAATATTTGTATGATAGGCTTTTGAGGACACGGGGAGCATCATAAAGGTCAGTGACAGCGCTGGCAGTTGTAACGTTGGACAGTCTCCGACAGTGAAGCAATCAGATGGGTCTGGAACACTGGAAATGACACCAAAACGTAATATGGCTATTTTTATCAATATTATCTCAATTGAAGTTTGCATTTCGTGAATAAAACTTAAAAGAAAAGATCAGTAAGAATTTTACTAATGCAACATTTTTTTAAATTTCAGAATCCTGTTGTAAGTATTCACGTTGTGGTTGAACATAATTTCAATTGTATCTTTTTTAAATTAAATTTACTGTATTTTTCACTGTAAATGGTTTTTGTGTGACACTTTTGATACCACTTTCCAGATGGAAACTGCTCCCTTCCAAACAATTGGGACTCTAGCTGGACTGACAGTGGTCACGGCCAAATCATTTTCAACCAATCAGACACTCGCATTGTGTCCGGCTGGTCAGTGACAGTGTATGGTACAACAGTGTCTTCTTGGACCTGCCAAGCATCTAATTTATCCTCCTCCTCTGACTCGGGATATTCTTTATTTAAGTAGGGTTTACATTTTACAGATTGCTTGTTCGAAACTTATCGTAAAATTGCTAATTTTTCGATTACGCATTTTATTGATTGTTTTTTTTTTCCAGAGCTGACACGACAGTGTCTTATGATGGCAAAAAATACAATGTCTTCCGTTGCATAGAATGGACAAAAATCACTAACAACTCGTTTTATTACTATATTCAACAAGGTAACTAAGATATATTTTTATGATATATGCACCCAATAAATCAAACAAAATATCGCACATTAAAGTTTTTAAAGTGGTTGTTCTTTAAACATGGTATGATCCGAAACGTCTTGCTTGAAAATTTCGATCTGTAATACTTAACCACAAATCTCTATCAAATGCACGTACATTTTTTGAAATCTGGTTACTGAAAATATGTCGGTGATATATCAATTATGCACTATTAGATGAAAATGCCCTGACCAGCAATGAGCGGTATTTTGTCGAAGAGCACAATCCTTACGTAAATTCCTGGGATTTGGCTGTGTACTGCCAACCGACCACTCCCCCTCCGCCAGAGGAATATCACGTTTTAGTCCAGCAAGGTTAGAAATATCAGAAATCTTTACAAAATCTTTCTCTAGCATAGTGAAATGTTTAACTATTCAATAAACGCTGATTGAAATAAATTCCAACTTTAACGGTGTTCTTTTAATGTGACTACATTTAGGTTATGAGACAAGTGTAAAGCAGTGGTGCCCAGTGCCACTTAGAGCCACATTCACTTATATTCACAATGATGGCACCACATCAACTTGCGGGAGTGGATCCAGTCTAAGTCTTTGCCCAGACTGGTCGACCATGACCTTTGATTACAGCCTCTGTTCTACTGAACAAGCCTTTTCAAGTGCGTTGCTTCTAGTTATATGTCTAGGTTTTCTGCGATCCTTTGTAATAATTATTGAAAAACATTATTTGTCATATTGTTATTAAATTGGTTTTAAAAACGTGTATTGTGATTTTTTATTAATTAGTTTTTGATTCCATGTTTTCAGAGGAAGGAAACGTTCATTGTGTTCATTCAGTGTTTGATGGAACAGCTTTCCACACAACTGTTATCAACCCAGGAGACGTCTCTCAGTCCAATCATCATCGATTCTCCTGTTTTGTGAGTTTTATCTTAATTGATGTTTTATCGTTTCAATAAAAAATTAATGTGGACCAAAGTCTCATATTTGACAATTAAAATATTGAAGGTGATATTTTCATTTTTTTTTTTCAAGACCATCAAGAAAGAAGGATCTACGATATTTATGAGTGACAGTGAGGGGAGTTGTACCAAGGGTCAAAATGCCAAAATAAAACAAAATGATGGGTCCGGAACACTTACTCTGACTTCAAATAGTATGATATTTAATTTACCAGTCATTAACACATTACTTCTTTTTTAAAAACAGCAACAATCATGACATTGTTTTCCAATTCTCAGATTGTAAACATAAACATTCAAAATTAATGTTTTTATTTTTATTTTCAGGTTCATGTTGTAAGTATTTATCGGTATTACATACATGCATCAAACTGATAATGCTGTAAGTATACTCATTATTCAACACCTGCAGAACATGTTAAAATTAATTTTTAAATAGAGATCATTAGACTGCAATAACAATTCAATCGGTATGACTTGAATAAATAATTTTCTTACCATTTCTTAAAGGGGCAAGGTCACAAATTTGGTGTAAAGTTCTATTTTTCTGTTTTTATTAACTTATTAATGCTTTAGGAATGCATTATTATTGATCAAATGAAATTTGAGAGTCGGTCGTAGAGTTATAAGCAAGATACATAACGAAAAATGCACATCTGAAATTGTACTGATTATTCAGCTCTGTAACGTTTTATCTATTTTCGAAAAATGACATTTCCGATTATTTTTAACGAATGAAAGGGTACAGGTTGATAGACTAATTATTTTTTTTAAGTAGAGACTATCATAATGTATTTATAAGCCAATCTTACATTAATGCTTATTCTCTTTGCTGTATCAAGTTAATCAAAGTGGAGAGAGAGAGAGAAAAGAGAATAGTACACTTTTTATTGAGATTAAAAATCGATTTATTGTTTAATAAAACTGATGTTTCAGTCGGCCACATCTATGAAATATATATTGAATATACTTTTAAATTCAACCCCGCAAAAATATGGACTATCTACTGGGTGATGATACATTTAAACACGCCCAGATGGCATTGTCCGATCGATACTAGGATACCGCATGCTGAGATTATATATAGCCTACTCGGCATAATTCTTATCGCACAGAGAAGACGAAACTATGTTGTTCGAATCAGTTCGAAATTCAATTGAAAGCTGCACTGGCTTCACTAAAATGAAAAAGTGCAATGAACGAATATGAAATCTTTTACACTCGTCAAACCTGTATCTGTTAATTCTTTTTTTTTTAATTCTGACCGACCTGTGATTAACTGTTAATGATTTTAATTACCACGACCAAACAACAGTGGCGGATTATCTTTAATCCGTAAACTTCACCGTAATTAATAGTTGGTTTAAATGAGAGCGATCAAACACGGGATTAAGGAGTAACTGCTTTGTGTTTACGTTGACTACTTGTGATCCAGACGCTGGAATGCAAATGTTAATGAATAATGTCTCTCACTGTAGGATTATCATTATTATGCATTATTTCAATACACTTTGCTGGTAAGTCATTTTTGAAACGTTCTTTTATTATGCAAAGGTTACAAAAGCCATCTGAGATGAAATCAAACATTGTCGTCAAAGATATATAATAGTTCGATGCATACTTATTATTTGTATTTAAAAGGATAACCTCTCCAAAAAAAATCTATGAAAACAAAATTAAAGCTAATATTCAATGCTTTTGTGTCTTTTCGTTTTGATTGGTTCCTGACTGATTGACCTATTGTCGTTACCTGCTTTATATATAGAGTCGTACCGTTAACAGTCTTAGATATACATTTCTGGATTAACGATTTGTCAAATTTGCAAGAGTAGAACTAGTGGCGTATCATTATAAACTTTTCTTACTTTTAACAAATAAAACAACATAGGGGGTGTTATTTTAAAGAAAACCTTTATTAATTTTTTTTTTTAAATCTTTTTTATGTACCTGTCAAATTTGAATCAATGCTCTTTATGATTTCAATGGGGAAAGAATGTATGTTAATAAGGGAAAGCACATACTTTCGTCCTATATTGTAGTGTTATAATACTACGTCAGAAGTGTTTTTTCGAGAACCCTTTTTATAGCGTTAGTGACCATCCTTTTAAATGTTTACCGCTCTGATTACGAAAATTGGGGAAAATCTAGAAGGTTTGTATTGGAAGGGGGATATTTAACAAAAAATAAATTGAAGAGCAAATTAACTAAAATGCTAAATGCTAATATGTACAGAAATTGTCTGTATATTGAAGATTCTTGTTGATATTATGACCCTCAGTATAATAATGGGTCTTCAGCTGGGATGTAAATTTCAAGATATGAATATATAGGATTTTTTTTTTAATTTGAACAGCATATGAACCAGCATGATAATATTTACCCCAAAAAAATCTTTTTTACTTGAAGATTCAAGTTTCTTAATATTGAAACCCTCAGTTTATTAATGGGGACCCAGCAGGGATGTAAGTTTTGAGACAGGATTAATGTAAGAATATTTTTTCTTCTGAAGAGCTTAATTAGTTTGATTTCAAATTTTTACCCCATTCAAATAATTTTGACATTAATTTTTTTTTAATTGAGAATAAAATCTTTAATGCTGATCTACAATATTTGCTATTTCCATGTTATATTCCTGATATAGTGTAGATTCAATGATAGCCCCACAGGTTACAAATATGTATGTAAAATAATTAAGTAGCATGTTATTGAAGTACTCTTCTTCAAATTGAGATAGTAAAATAAACATTCTGATATGCTAAATATTTTTAATTTGTAAATATCACTAAAATTATTGTCCTTTGAGGGTGTATAATAAATTTTTAGAATATATATATATATATATATATATATATATATATATATATATATATATAAGGGGCACAAAACGAACTTAATAGACGTTGTTCAAATGGAGGTGTGACACGCTGGCGTCTTGTTCTATATCGCAACATTAAGTATGTAATATAAAGTTGTTAATGATTCATAGATGTTATAGTCTCCCCGTTCTGAAACTTGAGTAAATAAAGAAATATGGATTAATCCTGTAAATGTGCATTTATTGCAGGATGTTAAACAAAAAAGTTGCGCAGCAACTTTGGAGTTCATAAGATTGTGAATTGAAGTCATGTTTGTTAATTACTTCTTTTTTGAATTTTTATCGCCCATCATCCTTTTAATTTGATTACTTGTATGCTTGCAATTGCACCTGGAAAATCATTAGCATATGAACTTCTTTGCCGACAAAATGATTGTGTCAAAGTCACCAAAAGAAAAAGAAAATTCTACATTAACATGTAGTTTGAAGTTCTCCGATTCTTAGACCACTAAAAATGTAAAAGTAATTGTTTCATCTGAAAGATGTAATCTTCATTGGTAAAATATGAACTATGAAATTAAAATTCCTGAATCTTTACGAGTAATTGAAAATCACTGTGGATTTGACTTCATTCAACTTCGAAGAGTATAGAATTTCAGAACTGAAAAGTAAAATACTAGTATGCAAATTACTTATAAACCATCCCCTAGGACCATTAATGTTCATCCTTTATTACTGCCTCACGCTAGATATATCTCATAAGCTTTATTTTAAAAAATAATAAATCCATGTATAAGACTATAAAGGTTGAACAAGAAAATACAAGGACAAGTTTTACGAAGAACATAACAAATTAAATGAAAACATGACATAATTATAACATTTTATTTTAAAAATAAATTCAACAAGAATATATTAAATAAGGCTGTTATAATTTAGATTTGAAGAAAAAGGTTGCTATTTTTTTTTTTTAAAAACGACGACCTTAAAGTGTATTTGAAAACCTTTTTTTTTGTGAGTAAAGTATATTACCATCAATATACCGTCATCAAGAGATAGTTTGCATTATCGGATTATTAGATGTATATATATATATATATCTGTCTCATGAATCAAAACAATACATGTTGAAAAATTGTTTTTGCAATGTGATACAATGGTCATTCTTTTCTATATCGAATTTCGATCAAACTTCATTCAACATTTTATGCTTCTGTTGTTGATTTGATTTTTTAATGGGGAATGCTACATTGATTCAAAATAGCTGCTTTCTGTTGTTAACACTGGAAATGTTGCTATGTTTGGTATTAGTTATCGTGAAGCAGAAAATCAATTTCTGCAGCGGTATTCTTGAAGGAAAAATTTGATAACAACTAAATGAAGAGTTATATTAACTGCTTCAGAAATATTTTATTGGTTGTATGAATCAGAACATTTTCAACTTGTTCGTCTCTGTTTATGTTTATTAATTTTACCGAAAAAGGATTTCAATGTTCAACCTACTCATTGCTATGTTTTTGCTTTGGTTAAATATATTCTTTTATTGAGGTTTAATATACTTTTTTATATACAGTATATCTTTCGTAAAATACAAAACTTAAAAACTTCAGCGTCACCGAAAGAAATTTTGAAATTATGATATCGAATTATATAACATTGTGTATTGATAACGGTTTTGTATTTCCCAGCAGTAAGGTTTTGGAATTATTTACATTAAAACTGCGAGACTTTTGCATTGTAATTTCTTGTATACTAGTATATTAATTCCGTTAAACATATGAATTGCGCTCTTTAAAGACGGAGCGTGCTCCTTCCCTCCTCTGTGGGACGGGGAATGGTACGACAGTCTCCACGGAGACGTGAACTTCAACAGTTCCCTCAGTACGGTGACGGGATGGGCCTACACTGCTTACAACCAGCTCGTGACCCCGTTCACGTGCGTGTCAGAAAACATCACCAGCAACCAGCTACTATTTATGTGAGTTGTTTGTGGCCTTTGAAATTTTATCTTTGCTTCATTGTTTCGTAAACGATATTTAAACCATAGTGATATCCTTACATTTTTCCAATATAAACAATTACGTGCCTACGACATTCACCTAATATTTGCATTATTTTCTTATTTTCATTAGTTTGTTCCCATAAACGTTTAAAGTTTGCAGAGCCCAAAAGCATTTGTTAGTTTTGTACATGTATATATGATATCGTGTAGCAAAGTTTGGTTCGTATCGGTCTATTTACGTTCTGTGGTTTTATAAGAAACTTATTGACATTCAAGCTACGATAAGATGAAACAAAATATTAAATACATGTATACAAGAATAAGTAAAATTGGCAGTGGCCTACCATTAACATTATCGTGTATGTTTCTACGGGTGAAACCTATTTGAACGTTTTATCTCGTGGTTATCCTTTTAACATGTTCCACGAAAATTGGTGTTCAACAACCATTAATGACCCCACAATACAAAAATAGTACAAAATTCATTACAACTCTTGATAAAAACGCTGTATGTTGTTGTTTTCCCATGTATTTGCTTTATAACTTTTTTTTAGTGGTGACCAGAAGATCAACGTTTTCAGTAGTTTGTTCAACGTGTTTGTTTGCATTCGGTGGATCAAAATCACAGATTACTCTTATTATTTTTACGTGCCTCAAGGTATGTGGAACAGCACACAAATTTATCCTTGCATTTCCATTTCACAGAATTATTCCATGTTAACACAATTGCTTGTAATTGATTGGTTGATTAACATGTATTAATCTGGTTATTTATCAGACGTAGAACCAAACATAATTGGTAAAAGAAGAGCCATAGTTAAGCTTAATAATCCATCCGTGACCTCATTTTCAACTGCTGATTACTGCAAAGCGGACAATGCTGGGCCAGAATTAGAAGAATATCACGTGATCGTCAAGAAAGGTTTCCCTTTGTTTCGTATATCTAAGCAAATCAAAATAAATGACGTTGGAAAGTATGAATCCAAATTTTACTAAATTTAACTAGAATGCTAAAATCCTTACTTGTTTTCTGTCCAGGGTACGAGGCCTCGACTGTTCAGTGGTGTCCAACCCCACTATTGGGAAGGTTTACTTACGTCCACAATGACGGTACGACTGACTCTTGCTCCGCATCTTCTGAGGTCCAGGTGTGTCCTTCGTGGACCAGGATGACGTTTGATTATACCAAGTGTTCTACAAAGCAAGCATTCTCAAGTAAGAAATGCTGATTCTTGAACATTCAGCATTGATTCTCTTTAGTTAATCAGGAATGATATTCCTGAGAGTTATGATCATACTATGTATCTGCAAATTTTGTTTAACGTTTGTCCTCTTAATGTTTAGATGAGGGGGTTGTTGACTGTGTCCAGACGATTAAGAAAGATGAAACCTATTTCACTACTGTATTGAACATCGGAAGTGTTGATTACACCAATTATTACAGATTTTCTTGTCTTGTAAGTTTACCAAATAAGATAATTCATATCAGAGAATTTAAACTCGATTTCCTGTGACTTTCTTTTAGTACTGTTTTGTATTGTTACTTACGTGATTTGTTCAGGCTATCACTGTCTCGGATGGGTTGGTATATATGAGTGACAGTAAAGGAAGCTGTGAGGCAAACCAAACGTCAACAGACAAACAGACAGACGGAAGTGGTACCCTTGTGCTTACCAAACAAGGTTTATTTTATTTTAAAGCTACAATGAATATGATTTATTTTTCAAAATGAGTGAATTTAATCATTTTTTTAATAAAATAATTTTATATTTTTTTTCAGAAAGTTGCTGTAAGTACCCCAACACTGATGAACGATGCGAAGTTTCAAAAACATCTGTTTTTGTTTTTTTTATATAATAATAAAAATTTCAAATTTGTACAATATGCGTATTGAATAAAATTAAAAATACATTTTGGTCATACAGACGGAAATTGCATATTTCCATCAACGTGGAATTCAACCTGGTACGACAGCAGTATGGGTGACGTCATAATGAGTAACTCCTCCTCAGCCATTACGTCTGGATGGACAGTAACAGCTTATTCCGAACCCGTGACATCATGGACTTGTGTATCTGAAAATACGTCAGACAGTATCATGCTCTTTAAGTGAGAGTTCAATATCAGCAAATTAGTAGATGTTAATTATGAAAATATTACACGTTTATATTTTAGTTTACGTCTTAAAAATGTGAGCCTATCTATTTAAATGTTAATTTACAGAGGAGATCAAGTTGTGGAAGTTAGTCCAGGTGTTAAAAAGAATGTTTTCCGATGCATTCAGTGGAAGAGGATATCGGATGAGTCTTACTTCTATTACATTAAACACGGTATGTTTTATTAACTGTGGTTTCATCAATATTCGTTGAATACCAATTTTCGTGGATTTCGTTGTTAAGTTGATCCACGAAATTAAATGCTCATCGAAGAACAATATCAACTAACATTTTGTATTGATAGGGTCATTGGCCACGAATTTACATATCCTTGAAACTGTGGTTTTCAGAAAATCCACTAAAATTGATACCCACGAATATTGATGAAACCACAGTAACTAAAGTATAGCGCAAAACATATATAAAATATATATACTGAAGTGCAAAGAAAATCAATTACTTAATATCGGTGTAGTATGATGCAAATTGAATGTTAATAAAGAATGCCGTCTTTCTTGCAGTGTAAACATTATGAATTCAACGTCGAGATTATATCATGAAATTCTATTACGAGTACATTTTGAATATAATACAAGTTTTCCCCATAGTTGTGCATATCTTTTTCAGCAACAAAGCCATATTTGTGAAAATTATGCAAATTATTTATAGAAATCTTATTTGCAATACGACAAATCATTATGAATTTTGTTTCAGACTTGAATTCAGATGCTCAAAATAAACGCATTGGTGTGGGAGGCTATAATCCATCTGTGACGTCATTTGACATAAGCACATACTGTTCCCCTACGTCACCACCTGGAGTTGAAGAGTATCACATGCTAGTTAAACAAGGTGACTGTTTGTAATAAACATTTAATGTTTAAACCATAATTACACATTTTTTTGTTTTGCAATTTCTATTTCAACTGAATATTTCCTTTGTTTTTACCAGGAGCTGGACCGGAAATAAGACAGTGGTGTCCGAATGCTTTCCTTGGGAAATTCTCGTACACTCACAACACTGGAAGTTCGCAGACTTGTGCTTCTTCGTCTGAATTGAGCACTTGCTCAGACTGGAGGACAATGATTTTTGATTACACAAAGTGTTCCACTGTTCAAGCATTCTCATGTAATATATTGTTTCAGTCATCCTGCATATATATACCTTATTGATTATAACAAGTAAGTTGTTCATGTAACGAAAATTAATTGCGCATTCAAATTACTTACTTTTTAGCGGAAGGGACAGTACATTGTGTCAATACCATCCAATCTGGCTCAACTTTCTACACTTCACTGTATAATCCGGGTACCGTGGACGGGACATCATTCCACAGATTCACATGTTTTGTATGTGTTTCAATTTATCTTTCATTAATTTACTGGTAAACATGGTGATATAAGTCGTTCAGTTTAAGTAAGTCTGCATTGTTTGTTCTCAGACTTCAAGTGTCTCTCCCTCTGGGATAATGGTCTCGGACAGCGTTGGAAGTTGCCAGATGAACCAGTCTCCTACTACCAAAGCTACTGACGGAAGTGGAACACTTACTGTTACTCAAAATCGTCAGTATCATAGTAGATCATAAAAAAGAATAAAATCCGACATAAAAACATTGACATAATACGTTATACTCATAAAATTTTGAAAGAACTTGTATATTTCTAAATATTTTTTTTCTTTTATTTTCAGTGAATTGCTGTAAGTATCTCGTAACTTTTGAAATATTTTATTATGAATGCCTTGCATGCATTATTTTTTTTAATATACATTTTGAATATTTGTTTTCTTGTTTTAAATAATGGTTTTAAAAATATCGGTTGATAAACCATTTAATAGATGGTAGCTGCAGCTTGCCCTCTACCTGGGATGGTAAGTGGTATGATAGTGGCCTGGGTGATATCATCTTCAGCCACTCCTCGCATAGCGTACAGGGGTGGACCATGACCGTCCATGGTCAGTCCGTAACATCGTGGACCTGTCAAACACAGAGAAACACCGACAACTTACTGCTCTTTAAGTAAGTAGAAGATATGTTTTTATTCCAGAAATTGAAAATAGAATCCTTTCCGCTTTTATCTTTTTTATATATTTTAAAACATCAAAAATTCGTTAGTTTTTCATGTGTTAATTTTTGTTTAGCTGAAATAATTTTTGTGTTTGTTGTATTATACTACAGAGCTGACCAGATTATCGAAGTCAATAGGGTGATGAAGAATGTATTTAGATGCATCAAGTGGACAAACATCACCGATAACTCTTACCATTATTATGTGTTAAATGGTAATACTAAATTAATAAAACTTCTAAAATTAGTTTGTATATAAATAAAATAAAAACAAAACTGTAGTCAATATTAGGAATATCTCATTTTGATTGCATCGCAGATCGGTTCCTATTGAAAAATATTTCTACATTTAAAATATTTCAATGAAAAGCATCATGCAGTTTGTTACTAAGTCAGTAATAAATGTTCATTTGAGTTCGAGAGTACGAAGGATTTTGCCGAAATACACGTTTATATCTCAGCGTGGTATAATTTTGTTAACATTGTATAATTTTTTCGTGTTGATTTTTAACCATAAACAATGTCACAGATATTGAGAGTAATGCGGGGAATCAGAGAGTCAAAATAGAAGACCACGACCCGTCTGTACAGGCGTGGAACATCAGTGACTACTGTACCCCAACCTCGGCCCCTGTAACAGAGGAGTACCACGTGATCGTCAAAGAAGGTGGCGAATCTCTCTTTGATATCTAAATAAACAAACAAGCAAACCTGTATTTGTAACGTTTATAACGTATTAACCGAATTCTTCTTTTCGACAGGCCAGGAGAGTTCAGTCAAACAATGGTGTCCAATTCCTCTAATCAGTAACTTTACTTACACTCACAATGATGGATCCACCACTTCATGTAGCGCCTCGTCTGCTCTCAGTGTCTGTCCTTCCTGGAATACTTTGACATTCGACTATTCCAACTGCTCAACGGAACAGATTTTCTCAAGTATGATAATCCACAAAGCAAAGTAGATATCCCTGTAATAACTTAGTTCGAAGACGAAACTGAGCGTGTTCGATCATAGCCCAAATGCTATGTACATATAGATCCTTTGTTGAATATTTTGATTGTGTTTGTAGAAGAGGGAGTTGGTTACTGTGTTCAGACCATAACAAAAGGAAATACATTTTACACCAGTATTCTCAATCCGGGCGATGTGACCGGCGTAGGACACCACCGATTCACGTGTTTGGTGAGACATGGCTTTATATCTAATAAGTTGTTTTACAAACTTTTCAAATTGGGGAGCATTGCATCGAAAACATTGTTTTTCCGTTGCAGGCTATCAGCTTATCAGGATCGCAGATACAAATAAGTGACAGTGCTGGAAGCTGTGAGGCTGGTCAGACAGCGACGGCCAAAGCCTCAGATGGAAGTGGTTTGTTGACATTAACATCAACTGGTGAGTAGCAACAGTTTGCACTGATTTAACAAGCCTTTGATGATACAAATATAAATGGTCATCAGAAATAAATCAACTCAGTTGTCAGCATAAACAGTACGTTATTTTTGTCTATTTATTTCTTTTAGGGTCCTGTTGTAAGTATAAACATATGTAGCTTGTGTTCACTGACTTTTCATATATGGCACCATATTTATAACATTCGCTCTTTATATAGCGGGGATTAGTGCTGCATTTTGCGTTGCTGTTTTATTTTTTTTATTCAATATCTCTATAAGCATCTAGCTGTATATTAGCCTGCTTAAAATATCCTCATGTGCATGCGTGTTTGTGTGTATTTAGATGTTTGATTTATTATGGGTTCTAGCACCCATCCCAAACATTTCTTGAATTTTCCTAACTTAAGATGGAAATTGTACGTTTCCGTTGGATTTTGCGGGAACTTGGCATGACAGTAGAACAGATTCAGTAAGGTTCCTGTACGACCAGTCTCGAGTTTCCTCGGGATGGGCCATGACAATCGGCAACAATACAGTCTCGTCATGGACATGCATGTCAGATGACACCAACAGTCAACTTTTACTTTTAAAGTAGGTTCTATCGAATAGAATATTTGATTCTCAATTTTAAAAAGCATATTGATTGTAAGATATCATATTCCTCTCTGTTTTTTGTTGTTAAGCTAAAAACGAAAATTGATTAATGTTTTATCTTCTATTTTCAGGTCTGACACCATATTGGAAATCAATGGACTGAAAAGAAATGCATTTTTGTGCATAGACTGGAAGAAAATAACAAGCAACTCTTATAGATATTATATAAAAAGTGGTAATATTTTATCGTTTGGTATAATTGAACAAATAAAACCTTTTAAACGATTTTTCTATGTTTGTATAATAAATTTTCAATTTTGTTTCGATTATACTAACAGATGAAAACCCTAACGCCAGCAGTGAACGTGTCAGTATAGAGGACCACGATCCATTCGTTACAGACTGGAATATAAATAGTTATTGTAATCCAAGCAATGGGCCAGCGATAGAGCAATTCCATATGATTGTCAAACAAGGTTGTTAAACTGACATTTGTATCCATTATTGAAGGTTTTTTTTTTTTTAATTTTCATATTGTAATAGTTCTTTTGATTTTGATACGAGTTAAAAATAAATGTGTCTGTGATGGAAGATCTAGAGACATTCACTGGGATAAATAACAAAAAATTTACAAATTGAAATTTTGTAACCGTAAGAAAAGTCATACCCAACCATTCTTCAGTAGTATGAACTCTAATGAAAAAATGTAGGTTCATTAGAAATTTTACCACATAATCAAATATCTCTTTGAGTGAATAGAGTGACAATGCACCTTCAGCTTCTAAAATTTAAGTTGATGTCGTAGGTCAGGAGACAACAGTTAAGCAATGGTGCCCGAATCCCTTACTAGGGACATTTTTCTACACCGTTGACAATGGAACCTTTCAGACCTGTGGTAACGGCTCCCAGGTCGACGTGTGTGCTACGTGGACTACGATGACGTTTGATTACACTAAATGCTCGTCAAAAGTATTTTCAAGTAAGCAAATGAAAACTAGACGCAAGAAATGGAGCATTTTTGTATCAATTTTTAAAAACATTTTCATTATAAATTCAACAAGCACAAAATGAATAGTGCATTTAAGACCAATCAAAAAGAAGATGTTAGTTATCGCCAGAGATTTATTTAAATGTAAATACATTGGTTAATAATATGTGATAGAGAAGATGTTGATTCTTATTCTCTGACATTTGTATTGCAGGGGAGGGGGAGGTGCATTGTCTCTACACAATAATTAGCGGTACAACCTACTACACCTCTGTCTTAAATCCGGGTTTTGTTGACCAGACTAATTATCATCGATTTACATGCTTGGTAAGCATTTAGATGTTTTTAATGAAAATTATTTTTAAATCATGGCTTAAAGGCCTTTTTAGCTTATTCCTAATGTTTTGAATTTAAAGGCTATAACAGCAGACGCCAATTCAGACAATGTTTTCGTCAGCGAAAGCGCAGGAAGTTGTGAGAGAGGCCAACTGTCCACTGTGCAACAACCTGACGGCAAAGCAAACTACACTTTTACACCTTATTGTAAGTAGTCAATAGTACTTTATTTGTCGAAATCTTACAAATGTTGCTATATTATTTCAAAATTAATTAATTTGGTATTTTATTTTTTCAGCTACGTGTCGTAAGTACAAACCATTGTTTTTATACAATGAATTTCTTTTTCACTTAGGTTTGATTTGATGTTTATGATTTTCATTACAAATATATTTTATAAATATTTATATTTTACTTTTTTTTAAAGACGGTTCTTGCACATTCCCCATACAGTGGGAGAGTACCTGGCATGATTCTTATAAGGGATCCATTGAAATCCAAGCTCCATCTAAATCGGTCTCTCCTGGTTGGTCAGTCACTGCGTATTCAAAGACTGTGACGTCATGGACCTGCCATGCAGAGGACACCAATCAAAACTTGTTGTTGTTTAAGTTAGTAGTCAAACATTCTAATGCAAAAATGAAATATTAAAAAGAAAATGGGGTAGTGCAGATTTTGACAACGTTGGTTTAAACTATATTTTATGTTGTATAGTCAGAGAAGAGCATCTGCGTACTTCAATTGAATAAAAAGTTAGCTTGTGCTATATGATTTGTAAACTAGTTTTTCTGTTATTAATATTTTTCTAAAACGATTGCTGAGTAGAACTTCCATTTTTTCAGATCTGATCATACTGTGGAAAATGCTGGCGTTCAATATAATCTGTTTAAATGCATTAAATGGCGGGAAATAACACCATATTCCCATTTCTACTATGTACAGAATGGTAACGTGTTTTTGATGTTCTAGTTTATAATTGAACACTTTTAAGTCATTAAAAGATTTTTCCACGATTACTTGAACCCACTATGAACAACATTTTTGTTTTACTAGATGTAAATTCAAATGCCATGAACGAAAGAGTATTCATCGAATTGTACAACCCGTCGGTGACGTCATGGAATACGACCACATACTGTAACCCTTCATCCGCACCCAATCTGGAGGAATATCACGTCATGGTCAAGCAAGGTCAATTGTGTCAAATTTCAAAGGCATTTTTGCTTGGGTTTTTAAACTTTGCTTCCGAGTCCAAAATATCTTACGTTTTCCTGGCTTTTTTTTAATGATATTTTACTTGCAAGGAAAGGTTTCCCTGGCAAAATCGTTAACAAAAAACAAGGAAAACGTCAGATATTTCGGAGTTGTTGTACCGGGTTTGTGTGTGTGTTTGTAGGGTTCGAGTCCCAGGCTGCCCAACCCTGTCCCCCGGTGCTGATTGGTCGGTTCACCTACACTCATGACAGTGGGTCTACTCAGACATGTAGCAGCAGTTCCTCGCTCGCTGTCTGTCCCTCTTGGGATACTATGACTTTTGATTACACCAAGTGTTCAACGGAACAAGCTTTCTCAAGTAATCTTTTTTTTAAATGTCCAAGCATCAAAACTCGGCGCAGAACATTTTTGAAATACATTGTGTACGTGCAAAATAATCTATTTAGCGAATGATTAACTAGGAATATTTGTCTCTTTTTCATTAATAATGACATTTTTCAGAGGAAGGCGTCGTCAAGTGTTTGATGTTTTTAAGTAGTGGTGCTACTGTGTTCACTTCCGTTTTAAACCCTGGTGATGTGACGGACAGTCGTCACAGCGTTTTTACTTGCTATGTAAGTTTCAAATTTCGTTGAGGTACGATTCCTCTCATATAAGAGAGATAACTCTAATGAAAATTGATTTTCTTTATTGATATGTAATATATTGATATGTAATATATGTCAAAAATTGTTTAAAATACCCGACTGAAATGTTCTGCTATTCACAAACAAAATTAATTGGAATTCTTTTAAAAACTGAAATCTTCTATGCTAAATTTGTAAGTTTATGGAAAGATATTAAACATTCATAGATAAGGAAGCTTAAAATATTTTATTAGTGATAAATTCATTTATTTTTTATTTTTTTAAACATAGGCTTTGACAAGATCTAATGACACGATATACATGAGTGACAAGAAAGGAAGTTGTTCTCCTGGGCAGACACCAAAAGTTAAACAGACAGACGGGTCCGGAACTCTGACTATGGAAGTCCTAGGTAGAATATTTATGATTGTCTTTTTTTTTAATTGAATTCATTGTCGTAACTCATGAAGAAGATGAAAATTATACCATATTTCGTTACTTTCAGATTCTTGTATAGACAAACCAACTGGGAGCAGTGGTATTTATGATCAGCAATTTCTTTTAAAATGAAAAAATGAAAACAAAAAAGAAACTAAATTTGTTTTAAAAAGTCGAATATTATAAGGGACAATATCAAGATTTTTATTGTGCAGAATGTAGAAAAAAGAATTGTTATTTTATTATTCAAGCTTTTTATTGTGTTTCTTATGATTTCCATTTTATTTTGTAATTGATGACTAGATTTTTTAAGCAGCATTTAAGGTTTGAATAGAAATTCGACGTTCGTTTCAATGTTGTACGCTATTCGTTGTTCACACTTTCCTTTTGGTGCTATGTTTTCTCATCTTAAATCATTATGGTTCAATAACTTGTTTCATGCTTCGACAAGAAAAGCAAAATATGAAATTAATATAATGCAAAGTGTATAAACTAAAGATGATTTTTTGAATTAAAGATCTAGAATGCTTATATAATAAATGTTAACGTCACTATTATAATGCCTGTAGAACACATGTTGAACTAAAATCGCTTTTAAAAAGCTTTATAGTGCTTTTTGACTGTATTTCGAGCTATAACCAAGATTACATTGCTTACATTACTAATACATTTCATAATAGTTATTTGCATAATTAGAAATTTCAAGTGCAACGTTTATGAAAATGTGCCATTTTTCAGTTGGACTATGTACTCTTCCCACTAACTGGGACGGTGATTGGTATGACAGTGGCATGGGAGATATTCAAATGAGCGAGCGCACAAAATCTGTAACTTCTGGTTGGGACGTGTCAGTTTCTACAACTTCCCTTACATCATGGTCATGTGTCACCAGCAATGACACGGGATCCTACCTACTGTTTAAGTACATATAACTCCCGGCCGGTTCAAAATATTTTTTTTAATTCAATATGAATGAATCTGGGATGCGCTTTTATACACAATTTGATATCTTTACTTGAATATTTCAGATCAGATCAGCTTGTAGACTTCAATGGAACATTTTACAATGCATTTCGTTGTATTCAATGGACAAAACTCACTGACAATTCCTACTTATATTACCCAATGACAGGTAAAGTTTTACAGAACTAAACACATTAAATCATTTAACAGAAAATTACAATAATCGAAAGGAAAGCGCGATACGATTTTGTTCTATTGTAGATGAAGAATCCTTGGCTTCAAATACAAGGATTAAATTGGAATTGTATGATCCAACGAAAGTGCAATGGGACACTCCAAGCTTCTGTTCTCCTACTATTCCCCCTGACACAGAACAATTTTACATTCTTGTGAAAAAAGGTTCGGCTTTTAAATACTAAATACTAAAATACTGTTTAATATAGCAACACAGACATTTCTTATTACTGAAGTATTGTTGACACTTTATACGTTTTTATGTTTTAGGACAAGAGACACAGGTTAAGCAATGGTGTCCTTCTCCTTTGCTGGCCACTTTTACCTACAAGCACCTGACAGCAAATGGGACCGAGACCTGTACAGGGGTGTCCTCTCTAGACGTCTGTGCTAACAGAACCACCATGGTGTTTGATTACACCAAGTGTTCTACAACTCAAGCGTCCTCAAGTCAGTTTGGGCAGTTAGTCTGTGTTTGTTAAAAAATTAGTTTAAAGTATAATAAGCTTATTTACAAAGTGTATGATTTTGGAAAATTTATTTAAAACTGACCTCATCTTTTAAGGTGAGGGAGTCGTTTTTTGCGTGAAATCTCTTGTTGTGAATGGCGTCTACTACACCATGGTTCTGAATCCGGGCTCAGTGGACAACACTTTCTATCACAGATTTACTTGTTTGGTATGTTGATATAAAAAAACTTGAGATATTGGCTATAACAGCATAAATTGTCGAAGCATAAAATTCAATGATCGTGTATTTTCATAAAGCAAATTATTATATACATTAATATAATACAAAAGGCTACGACTAAAACCGGAGGTGTGGTGTATACTACCGATCGACCATCCATGTGTGCCAAGAACCAGTCATCTACCACAGTGGCGCAGGGTGGTAGTGGTACTCTAGAAATGATACCAGAAGGTATGCTTTCCAACTTAGCTATTCAAATACTAGTGCATTTTGTCGTGTGAGGAAATTCTCGTTTGGTTACTTACTATTTATTTCTTTTTCCCCTTTCTTTTAGAAACGTGTGGTAAGTACAACATTGGGAATTGAGATTGTTAGAAACATATTAAAGTATTCAGGAAATGTGAATAAAATTTTCGAAATCTTTATTTAAGAAAAATGTTTAATATTTGCCTATTCACACATCTTCTTTTAAGATTTTACAACTAATGCCGACGAGAGTAAGCCAGACGGGGGTATTGCGACAGGGTCTATCATCGGCGCTGTCGTCGGTATTCTCCTCATCCTTATCATTGCTGCTGTTGTTGGATGTATTGTTTTCAAATACATTAAACGAAAGAAAACACAACACAACGACACGACACAAAAGAAACCGATGTCTGATGAAGGTTATTAATACCTTCTTAACTATTTATAGATAGAAATTTTTAATGCAAGTCTAAAAAAGATATTTTTTATAGAGATTTTTATATTTTAAAAAAAGTTTATTAATTTTCAGATACACCAAGAGCTTTGCATTATAATGTAGAAGAGATGAAAAAGAACTTTGCTTTACCGCCTCTCCAACATGCTGCTCCGTCCTTGTCACGTGTCTCTCCAAAGATCTCACCAAAGGTTCAAAACCTTGACCTTCCTCCACCTTCCCACCTACCCCCTGTACCCGTCAATACGAGTACACCAGCTAAACACAAGAAGAAAAAGAAACACAGACGAGACAAAAAGGATAAACATTTTAATGAAGACTCGCATATAGACCAATCAAACGGAAGCGTACCCAAACCGGATGTTATCAGTGGTACTTCCGCTATTGAACTTGAGGAAGACTATGGTGAGGGCAGTTTGTATACGCCTCGTGAATTGCCGTCTTTGAGTTATGCACCAGCAAATACTTCGTTTATTATTGATCGTGCATTATCATTAGATCAGGGAGAAGATATTCCAACACCACCCCAACCACGATTTTATAAACGTCAATTCTAGTATACCATTTTCCGTTGTCCTATTTTACGGTGCAAATTAAACCTAGTCAGTCTTCCAAAGACATCATATTGTAGATTTTATTGTGATATTTCTTGATGACGTAAAAATACTGTTGATAATAAAACGTTTGATTTTATCGCAGTTTTTGTTTCATGTTGAAAGTTTTATGTTTTTCTTCCCAGATGAAGCAATAGCAGATATTTTAGCTACAGTAGACAGTAAGTAGTGTGCACCAATGCATGCTTCTGAATTAGCTCTCTCCATGCATGATTACCTTATATCCTCCCAATATTTGCTTTGCATGCTTTAGTTTTTTAGAAGGCTTTGATTCTTCTTTTATTCATGTATTTTCTATTTGCTATAAGCTCAAGGGATCTATGGTTTACTAAATATCTTTTCCCTTTATTTTTATTTTTTATTTATTTTTATTTTTAGAATTGTTTTTCGTTATTTTGTCTTAAGGGGAGTGTCTGGCCATCTTTTACATGTGTAGGCCAAAAATGTAAACGTTACTTAAACTGACTTCTTTATGACAATAGCAGTTTTAAGAGTAAGGTACATTATTTTGGGTCAAATCTAGAACTGAAATGTGCAAGATTCAACCTTTTTCTTAAATAATGATTGTAGAGTGGACACCAATGACCCTTTAATACATGTATTTTAAAACATTTTTAAATCATCAGTTAATGATCAATATCTAGTAAATGACAGGTGCCTACAGGTTTATGAAATTCAGGAAATAAATTATTTTAATGATGATTCACAACAACAAAGAAAAATCATGTTTTAAACTGTCATTTTCTATGAATTTTGAAGAAAATAAGTAACAAATATCGTAGTTTTGTCCATTTTTGACTAATGAAATATATCTGGAATGCCTACAATCTCACCAGAAACGACACGTAACAAGTCTTTTACCTCCTCTTGAAAATGATATCAATATAAGTATCGGGATTACTTTTTCCATGATTTGATATAGCATGTTAAGAAACTGTTTTATTTTCTACATACATTGTAATTTCTTTAAAGCATCAATTATAACGTCATAGTGGTTCTACTAGATGGCAAATGGAAAATATAGACGGCAACATTGCGGTCGTATCGTCTTTTTTTCATTACATATCTGTCTTCAATATATTAATATACAAAATGTTTGGGTCCTCGACAAAACAAAACACTTATAATGTTTGTTTCTGGCTGTCTTCGAAAATGTGTCTGCTTTTTAAGGTTCAGGGGGCTCGACTATATAATCTTATTTTCGTTTTATTTCATTTTTGATTTGTTATTGTTTGATTTACGCGCATTTCCTGGGGGTAACATTTTATGGATGACTTTGCCATTGCATGAATATGAATCCATATGAGATTTTGCAAAATATTGCGTATAGGATTTTTCACTGTCATGTACGATTATGATAAAGTAAAGTTAGTAAAAAGTAGGGCAAAAATTGCCCTTAGTGACTTTAAGGTTGTCTGACCCTCAACCTGCTCTATATCCAAATGCTGTTATCAACCTAAAAGCCAATGATGGCTGCTCGTCATACTTTATATAAGAACATACTTTGCAATTCATTTGTTTTACGAAATTTTTGAAAAACTGCCCATATAACCGAGTTACATTACAAATTATGAGAAAAGTATAAATTTGTGTAAAACTTTAGAATGACCGACTAAGTTTTCTTACCTTAGAATTTTCTGTGTAAAAATTTCAATTTAGAATGGCGGAGTAGAAACTTCTCGTATAAAAAGTGGATAAGTTTTACTTGATTTTCTACTAAGATAAAGTAAATCATATAATTAAATTCGTCTGATTAAAGGGTCACTACAATTACATAACTACACTTAAGCCGCTACACCACTTCAATTCCCGAAATAGAGTTTAAAAAGAATATTGTCATCAATATCAGAAACTTCTGTAACTAGACCGAACATGGTTTAGAAATGTTGAAGACTGTTTACTAGATTTCTTTGGACTATAGTATGCTATATTTCCCCTTACCGTGAATAAACTATGTGCTATACAACAACGGCTTTAATAAAAAGACCGAGAAGTCATTATTTATTACTCGAACGCTAATAAAATTATGTAACGTACATATAAGGAGTACGACTTTAGTTTTTATTGCGCATGTTTTGCGCATTCTAGTAAAATAGTGTTTTATACCTTTTATGATTTATTTTTTTCGATACCATTTGTTAAATTGAAAACATTAAACATAATAAAGATAACAATATTCAGATTCTATGAGGAAAATTTCATTTTTTAAACGATTTTTCCGTTGTTCGGTAGGTGAGCGTTGCCATTGGCTTTAATGACCTAATGATAAATTGAAGCTTTGTATGAGTACGTTATAAGAAATAACAACAGAAAAAAAAGTAAAAGTTGTACGCCTTTGAAATTTTACACACAGAATAATGCTATTCTCGGGGTTATTTTTCTGATTTTTTTTTAATGAATCCATTGTACCAATTTACATTTGTAATGCTCCAAAATATAGCAAAAAAAAAATGGTGCATTTTGATGTTTTTATACTACCCCAAATAAAAACAAGACCGTAGAATTCAGTATTTTTACATATTAGGTAGAAAATGATATTACTAAACACATATTACAAATTGATGAAAATCGCTATTGTAGTATTTTTAGATCTGCTAAGAAGTGCTGAAAATGACAATTTCCTATATAATCCTATAGTAAATATACCTGTGTTTTGAGATGGCCCCTAAAAAGAACCATGCAGATGGTAGATTTTCTTGAAACTTCGCAAATAAACTAAATTTGGTGTAAATTACAATTGGTTCAAAATTAAAGAGTTTTGCTATTGTAGTTTTTACGCAAAAAAACCCAAATCGGCCTACTTAAAAAGGTGTCGATTTTTTAAAAGTTGTTGATGTCTCATGTTAAATCAATGATATTCAAATGGTGCAACGAATCTTTTAGCAACAAAGTAAAAATAATTGTACTTTTGGTAATATTCACCTTCTCCTTTTTACAATTTTTTAAACTACATATTAACCCATGCAGTTTTTAAACAATCCTCGTATACAAGTCGTTAGACCGATTGTATCTGAATCGTTGTCTTTGGCTGGCTGTATTGGCTGTAAGTTATGTACACTTTCTTCTTTACAGGAGAGAAATGTCTTGGCTTCAGTCAGAATTGCTATAGCGGCATGTTTTGGTTTTTCTATAAACAAAAAAAAACCCGCAGCTCGTACTGAAACATAATAAACTCTCTCTCTCTCTCTCTCTCTCTCTCTCTCTCCACTATTGTTTTCATCTGTAAAACTATATTTAACGGTTGTTAACTATATAGTTAACGAATGATAATCTAAGTTTATCTGTCTGCAAGTAACGTTAACAATAGATGTTACTGATAAAGATAGATTCACGTCTGTAAACTATAATTTGCATTCGTCAACTATTGTTAAGAGTTGTTAATCATTTTTTGCAATCGCAAATGGTTGTTTTCAGTGTTAATTATAGTAATACACTTCTGAAACATAGATGATCGCGCTAACTATGGTTTACAGATGTAAAATATAGATTATCGTCGTTAACTATAGTTTTATGTCCGTAAACTATAGTTTACAACCGTTAAACCTAGTTTCTCGAGTGTGAAACTATGATTAGTTCATTTTTGTGAATTTGGCGTATATATAACGACTTTTGTTTGGGTTGAGCAAATATAAGTAAATAAAGTACGTATCCGTAAGGACAATATATTGCTATATATCGATCTACATATGTTTATCCTGGATTTGTTCTCTGCTTGCTTAGATGCTTGATACTCTACATGCCCAGGTAAGTAAATCACGCCTCCTCTTCCATTCACGGAAAAGCAATTCGTATAGTAATGGACAGTGGTTCTGCTTTTAAATGTACTCACTGGATTAATTACAGGACTACACTGGACTATTTCACTCAATGTAATATGTCAGCTTCTGCAATTCCGAACGTTTCGTAACTTTGCAACATTATTTTTCTTATTACTTCAACGTGTTTGTATAAATGGGCTTTGAACATTTTTAAGAATAAGTAAATTTAATGTTTGATCGTTATTTTTTTTCAAAAAATAAATATTCATGTACACATGTACATTTGGAATCAGTTTTTCTATTTAATAATATTTTTTTAAGCTGTTGTTGTTTTTAACTTCTTTCATCAGAAAGAACAAGTGCACTTAAGCTATTATAATAGAGAATGGGCCCTTTTTCAGTGTCGTTTTTATGTAGAAACTATCAACAAATTGCTTTTTTACCGTAATATTGAAACACTGATGGATAATTCTGATTTATATGCACGCTTAAATTTACCAAATTTAGCATACAGTTTAAAAAATTGAGGATTTTTAAATGCCTATAATTAATCTAAATCCGGAAAAATCTAACCGAACCTACTTGAATTGTGTCTATTTAAATCAGAGGAATTAACATTATTCTGTTGGTGGATCGATTGGCGCGTTTGCTTAATTATACTTTATGCATTATTTACGTCTGAAAAAAAAATCGAATAAAGCTTTGAAGTTGCATATTACCATAGTGATCAACAAACATTCCTGACCGTACAAAGTTGATGGAAAGCGATTTAAAAACGTGTCAATGTTTTACAGTGAGGACATTTGACAAACGTCTACCTGGATAGAACCCACGTGATTGTTTGAAATAATTTATTTCATGCGTGGGTTCAAACAATGGGTCACGCAGACAATAGCTTTCGCTTGCTATAGGAAAAACCTTGAAATTTTCATACGTTTTTCATTGTTTAGGTACCAGCCTAATGTAGTACAAACTTCTTATTTTCACAGGAGTTTTATAAATGTATAATGCGTATCTTGTCTTTTCCACAAGTTTGTACTCGGTTAGGCTGACAGTAAACAAAGGCTTTTCTATACAAAATCACGAGTGTCGGCTGACCCCTACTAAGTTGTAAAGCTTCGTGCTTTATATATACAGTAAATTCAGCGCTAAAACTTGTTGATTCTTATGGATTAGATATCAATAGGTGATGTTAGGTAAAAATAAAATTATGCTTAATTTGAATCTTTATTTTTTTTCTCACTTTTTACCGGGGCCCATAAGTGCACTCGTCCTTTAAATAAATTTAATCGGGATGTTAATAGGATTTAAGAATTCAAATGAGTAAGATACACCGATCGGAGTACCCATTGTTGCCAAAAATGAAATAATGTATTATGAATACCATAGCATGGCCACTGCACGATGAAGCTTAAACTTCGTATGTATCAAGTCATTTTGGTATAACCAAAACAATTCATTGTTCGAGGTGTGAAACTTTAACTAAAAATTTTTGGTATTTCTCATTTGTTTCTGCAAGAATTTTCACCGCAATATCAGTATGGTTTAACTGTTACTGCTGTGATTATCTATTTCTTGTTTTATTGTAGATTGACAAAGAAGGTCGTTTTGACTGGTGCTGATAATAAAAGAAAAAACTCTTATGTGATAAACGTTTTCAAAAGCTGCAATCATGACTGTGTCTGTGATCGATTGTTTGTCTGTTGTTGATTTATTGTTTCAATTGTTGTGTTTTACATCTTTTTTGATAATTAAAAACAGATAAAACTTTGGTTTATTGTTATTATTTCTTACTTTCGGACACTTAAACACGGACAATACATGCAGACATATTTCCCCCGATACATATCTACCAACTATAAAATTAGTTTCTTTGAAAATAATACCTCGGCAGTCAAACAACTATACTCTTGTAAGAATTGAGAAGGTGTATATAAATGGATGATTAATTCCGCAAAAAATTAAAAAAGCAGTGTCCCATCAATCCAAATTTGACAGATATTCAATCAAAAAATCTGTACATGTATACTTGACCTTCATAAAATGCTTAATGCAATATAAAACAAAGAGTGTATTAAAATGATTTAATATGTAAAATTATAAATGTCAAATGGTTTAACAATTGCAGAAAATTACAAATTATTGATTTGTAATATTAAATGCGGTGCAGTTTCAAAGTAATAAAATGTCTTAAAAAACATTGGATTTACATTTTAGTCATAAGACCTCCGTTTTTATTTTTATATCTGTATCACAGGTGCCACAGTTTGTTTGTGCTTCATCTGACGATTTGTTTCTGTTTTTGCCTACTTTCACTTTCAGTTTCCCTTTGCTCTTTCTCTTCCTTTCTCTACTTGAATCAACCTCTGCATAGCAAGACGAATTTTCTATTTTGTCAAAGTCTTCGTCAACTGGTTCAAACTTGATGAATGGCAAAGCAGTGTCTTCTTTGGGTAGAACAACAGAAGGTTTGTAGTTGTGGGACAGAGTTTTATGTGAATCCATGTCGGACACCGAGGTGAATTCCTCCCCACATTCTGAACACATGAGCACACTCTCCTCCATCACAACACTTTTCTCGGGCTCTTCGTTGTACCGTGACTTTCGCACATAGAACACAGAATTCTGATTTAAGTTCACGTCTTTCTGCACTGGGGGACTGTCACTTGTTCTTTGATTGCCGTTCAGCCTGGCTTGAACTAACTTTCCATGGTCTATGATGTAGACTGTGGGTGGTGGATTTTCTTCGATTTCATCCTCAATTCTGCAATTGATCAACACGAAGTTTCAAATCAAAAGAAAAATATTAAATTTCTCAGATTTTCTGCAAATGAACATTCCTGAGGATGTCTATCATCATTAAAGTGAAGACATTCCATAACTTACCTTTGATCTTTTGGTATAATGGCTTGCCTTGACTGAATAGCTGCCACTTTTAAAAAAAAATACTCTTGTTAGAACAAACATTAACAGTCTGATTAAAACTATCCCCTTTCCTTACACTCATCAGGGTCAGACAGGTATCGATAAAAGGTCATTTTCACACAACCTCTACATTTGCATACAATCTAAATATACCCCAACCAATCACAGTCATGCTTTTATCTGTTTTATGAGAGGTGTGACTCTTCAATACTGGAGGTTACATAGAAAACACTTTTCTACCTCCTTGTGAAAAGTTCCAATTGATTTTCTAAAGCAGTGAAAGCCCTTCCCTGATGGTCAAGTGAGGATGACCTCCTATCGGTACCTGTTAGACCCTGATGAGTGTAATGAGAAGGGGGATGGTTTTAATCAGACTGAAGCATCAATATTATCAATGAAGTGGTTAGTTTTCACTTATAAACCCTTAAATGTATTTATTCAGCATCATCAACTGAATAGGCCAAATAGTTCATGAGCAAAATTCACACTTAATTGATAGGATCTAATATTGTTGAAAAATTGTAAAGAAATAGCTATGGATAAAGTTTCAATAATCATTAACTGCCTTTGTTTATTGACATGTCAGAAAATGTATGAACAATGCCGGATAAAAATTTTAATAGTAAATTTCTCTGCATATTACATGTAAATATATACAGTGATATTTTTATAAAAATAACCTTTTTCCTGAGGTATTAATTGAGCTAGGGTAGCCATTTCCTGTCGAGTTTTCAATGCCATCATTTGCATGGACAGAGCATAGTGGGAACCAGGCAACCTGTCTGATGGACCATCTTTAAATAGAATAGTTTATATTAGCTACAGCAGTTTAAACATGGCTGCAATTAGAACTTTGAAGAATTAACCTCAATAAATTAGTTTTGCAGGTGTACTAGCAAAAGGATAATTAACAAGATCCTCTTTGACTGTACTTTAATAACTATCCTAAGTTAACTAATTATACTTCACTCCAATTTATCATGTCTAGGAGATGTATATTTACAAAATGTTTAAAACATCAATAGATTTTGATTTTTTTAAAAATCAATTTCCCATTGTCATATCTAGTAGATGGAATACCTCGAGGCACCGGTAGATTTGCTTTAGCCATCATAGCCTTATCTCTTTCTGATTTCATGTTAAGCATCATGGCTTTCTCTTCATATTTGGATCTTCTTACTGTAACAACAAAAATAAACATTCTTTTATTTAAAGTATTGTAAGAAAAACTTACTGTTTAACACTGACGAAAATCATTTCTAGGAAATTGTGTTTATCAACAAAAATTCCAAGTAATCATTGCTAGTAAATTCAATATTTTATGTGTCTTTTATTTCAAATTTATAAGAATTATAAATTAACTAATTTACAATCTATATTTCCGCTGCCAGGACTTGAGCTTCTTTCTGGTGAAACCTTCACTTTATCTGTAAAAATGGTTACCGTACATATCAAACATAAAAACTTGAACTATTACAACTAATAAATTACCAATTAAACTATTGCAGAATGTGAATTTCTTGTTCATTCAAACAATGAATTCTACATATACCATTTGCATATTTAAAAAAATCATAATTATAAGTTACCTAACAATGATTTGCAAATTCTCACTCTATTGGACCAGTGCATACTCTATACCAACTGTATTTCAAAATATTTCAACTAAGATAATTCCCTAAAAATAATGATAATCCTGGTATGCATATTCCTTGTCCATTTGACCATTAGTTCTCTACACATACCAGTCCCATATTGAAACCAACTGATCTCATACATGTAATATTTAGATAGCACACTCCTAGTCAATTCAACCCTTTATTAGTTCTAAACATACCAGCTGCAGTCGTCGTAGTGTTGTTGGACTTGGACATGAGGCGCTGTGACTGTCTGACAGGGGCAATGGGCTGGGCCGGAACAGTGGCGCGATATGTTATATCACTGCCACGGCTCTGTTTCGTTTTCTTTGAGGAATGCTTCTTTAATTCTTCTTCCAACATTTTCTTTTGATCCTCCTATCAAAGTAAACATGAAAAATAGAATAACAGGTTTTTTTGTGATTCATTTCCTATGCAGTTTTAAAAGAATAGATGAAAAGGATAATTCAAAGTACCTCTTTCTTTAATTTGTTCTGTTTACATTGAGCCTAAAAAGAAAACAAATGAAATATATAATTTAACAAGCATAAAATGCAGCAATATAACATTTCATTGAACTGCTTCAAAATTTAGGGAAAAAGTCTTACTGGTAATATTGAATTCTTAACTGATCAAAATAAAAAAAAAAAAAAATTCTTGCGGAAAAAAATTGAAATAATTAACAACCTTATATGCCTCTCTTGTATGTTCAGGTAAGTCTCTCCATATTTTTGCAATCATTGGAGCTCGTAAATTCCATTCTGTTAAAAATAAGATATATTTAAAACACTCAGTGGAAAAATGAACAAAAATGTTCTTATCATTTATCACAATCATGTAGTACATGTATATCGGTACAAACAAAGTGTGTGAGACTTCTGCAATATCCAGTTGACTGGGGTTTTCTATTCATTTCTTTTTTTTTTGTAAAAACACGTGCATGTAGAACCTAGCCAGGGTAATCTCTGACAGGTTTAAATGCTATGAAATATGCGCATAAATGGAATGTTTTTCTTTATAAAAGATATTAGAATTTCATACTGAATTTCATACAGAATTTCATACAGAATTTCAAACCTAAAGTTATTACATGTATCTTTAAAGTACATGTAAATGAAAGAAATGGCTTACGGGGGATTTTATCCTTGAGATCCGGATGCTTTTTATTGCTATATAACACAGGTGCATACTCGGCCATGTCTCCCAATGCTTCGTCAGATTCCCATCTCTGTGGTATCAAATACGTCAGAGAGTTTTCTGTAATCACAAAATTAGTCATTAGCCGAAGTATTATTTTAGCAATTCTACACATTTATTGTAATCATAATAACAATTTTCTTACCATCAATTTTCCTGGATTTTGGTAAAATTCAGAAGATAGAGGATATGTTAGTTAATACACAATAGTTCTATGAATAAAATCTGTAATCACATATCTTACTTCAATGAACCTAAAATTTAGAGGATTTCGACTCAACAACAAAATCCACTAAAAATGACTTTCAACTGATATTGATGAAACATGGTACGTGAAGGTAATAAAACAAATTATCTTCATAGTTTGAATACCTATACAATTGCATTTTATTGTATTACAAACATGTTATACTGACCTGTTGGCATGACAATCTTTTTGACTGGTACTCCAGGTCCGGGTTGGTATTCGAAAGTGTTTGGTGAAATTTCAACTACAAAAACACCGAGAACATGTAATTCATGTAAACGCTTAACAAATAGCAGACTGCAGGCTAATGTTTTCATTTTTTAAGGCGGCTGGATGGTCAACAATTTATCCATCAGATCTACCTTGAAGTTTTAAATATGATATTATTTACCATAAACTATTTTATACAGCAAAGTCCCTCTTAAATTCTTAGACTATATTGATCTCCTTGAGAAAAAGAGCTCTGTATAATCATATAAAAAAATGTTTAAATTTAAAAACTAAAATAATTGGAATTGTAATTTTTAAAAGAATACATTGCCTATTAAAAACAACTATTCTTACATGTACAATTAATGTACATAATGACACTAAACTGAATTACCTTGTTCCTTAATACTGTCCGTGAGTACCGAGGTGTCATTCAGCAACTGCTTGTATTCTTTGGAATCCTTACAAACCAGTTTTCCTTTACCAGCAAATACAAAGAATAACTCATATCAATCATGCAAAGTGAAGATTTTTTCAATACATGTATTTCAATTACAGGAATATAAATCTGGATACAAAGCTTGTTCTTAATTTTAATCGTATCATGCATGGATCTACAGGGGGAGGGGGTTCACCCCCTTCTTCAGGCCCCCCCCCCCCATGTATCAAATTCAAATACAGTAGTAAAATTATCAAAAATAAGAGTAAGACCCACTCCCCCACCCCCTGCAAACAAAATTATCTTCAGACAACACTTCTAACAGTGTCATCTACATGTATGTAAAATATAAAGGTACCTAATTAGTGTTAAATGTTCTCCTGCTCATTTTTACTGAAAGTCTGCGCATATGATGCATAATTGTGTCATATGCTTAAGCCTTCAGAAAAAAATGTTTCACCCTTACTGGGAACATTGTATAGCAATGCAGGTTTGCAGTAATCATACTTGCGTAGCTAGTACTTACTGAGTGACTGTAGCCCCTTGATCAGTTCCTCGTCCTCCTGAGTTTTGCGGTTCATGTCCCTCGTCTTCTCCTCGTACATGGATTTCCGTGGCACGGTCAGCCTTCTCTTTCCATTCAATTCAGCTATTTCTATAAAATAAATCCAAAACAATGCATTCATAGTAATTCAGTTTTTTAATTGGAAATGAAAAATTAGCTCTGTTCAAGGATTTTTTTCTATATTTATAGTAAATCAGTAAAGTGAAAATTATTTTGTACGAGTACAGATTCTGATCAGATTTTTTACAAAAATAACAAAGTTTTTTAAGGGTCACCAGCAGCATGTAATATTTTAGGGAAATAGCCAACTCTGATATAATAAAGATGATTTATACCTTTCTAATAACTTTTACATGTAACTAGAATTTTTTTTTTAAATCATTTTTTGAGCAAGTTTTTTTTTTTTTAAAGAAATCATATTAAAACAATTTGGTTATGACATTACTGACCAAAAAATTTCAAGATTTTATCAATTTATGATGTTACAGTATATTACTTCATACACATACTTTTTAAAGAATTTCACTTCCTCTAGCTACCTTACATTTACCAGCAGTGACACAGTTGATTGCAACAACAAACTCACTTGAATAAATCAGATTTACCTTAAAATTTTAGATTTGATTTTTTTTTAACAATTAACTCATATTTAGAAAAGAAAAATTCCAAATAATTTGGCATTAAAATTTGTCTTTATACAAAGCTCTCCTTATAAAGGAGATTAAAAAGTACCACGACCATCCAGCCCTCTTAAAGCTCATCAAGGGATTATCCATTTATCTGGAAATGCAATCGTAAGCAATGACATATATTTGAGACTGAATACAGTGGAATCATTTTTATTCGTGAGGGGTCAATGTTTGTGGGTAGCCAAAATTTTCCTGGTTTGCGGGGTTCGCTGGCAGTGTATTCGGAATAATTTTAATAACTATTAAACAAATGATTGTCTATATGTTCGTGGGGATGTAAATTCATGGGCAAGGGTTACCCACGAAAGCCACGAACATTGGTCCCCCACGAACAATGATGATTCCACAGTAGTAATTTTTCCTGTATGTTTAATCTTGCTGCAGCATTGTAATGTTCATACATGTACATGTATGTACCTTGCTCTAATTCTTCACTACTTTTTCTACTCAGTTCTTTCCACTTGTCTTCCTCAATACGAACTTTATTTGATCCTCTTCTTCTCTCATTAAGCTCAGATAATTCTGAAATCATCAGTTTTTGTATAATGACTTTTAATATCATAAGAGAAATCCATTCAATTTCTGGAATGCAAGTCTATACATGTACATGTAGTTACATTTGTGTGGTATATTTGTCAGGTGAAAGGACAGTGGAAAAGACAGAAGCTGTAATCATATTGAGATGCCCATGCAGAGATGTAACCATAATGGTGTGAGACAGAACCAATTTGTCATTATTTCTTAGTGTTAAGAATGATAAAAGCATAGCCAATTTAGTCACTATTTCTTAACCCTTCTTGTTGATTTTGACATTAAGAACATGGTCGATTTGTCAACATTTTTTACATATTAGTGATACATGTAGTAGTGACTGTTATCATCCCTTACCTGTTAATGTTAATAATGACGTTGAGAGTATTGCCGTTTTGTCACAGTTTTCTGAGGCCCCGCTCTCAGGAGGAGATGAGGTACTGTCAATACTTTGATTGGAATGTTCTGAGGTATCAGCTGCAGTAATAATAATGAAAAAACACTACAATCTTTATAACGTCTTCCGTTGGAAACAGAAGATCTTAATAATGGCTGTAAACTGAATATTTTTAAAAATAAGAACATACACTGTAATTGCACTATGGCCAGTTCATTTCCACATATCTACATTTAAACATACATCACAATAATTTTTGTAAATCTGTTGTCATCATAAAATTTGCAAACATTGTTTTTGTTCAATTTATAATATTTACATTTGCAAATATGCTTCCTTATATGAACCTATAGAATAACGTCACAATGATCATAGCACGCACATACCGCTTGTTGGTTGGATTATTAATAACATAAAAACTCGGTAATTTTAACAATTCTGAACAATTTGATGCATAAATAACAATTTGCCTTTTTCAAATGTAAATATAAGTAATAAACAGCAATGTTAAAAAGTTCACCGGGATATGAACTTGGTTACTTCTGAGAAGCCCATTGGCTTCACAGGATTTGATCATGTGACCAACCAAGTTCATAATCTGGTGTACTTTTTAACTTGCTGTTTATTTCTTAATAAAATCTTTCAACTAGATGATTCAACATAGTTTATATACTTTTTCTGATAAACCAACATCTCAGCTGAATTTTGGAAATGGAAAATTGTTTCTAGACTTCCAATGTTAGTTATAACTGTATACAGTGAAATATTCGCCCCCATTTTATTTTTGCCCTTTTCATCCTAATTGTCAGCGGACGAATTTAAGACTGGGCAAACTCCAATGTCTCAAATTATCTCTCTTTAAATACAACTTTATCTGGGTGAATTCAAAATTGGACGAAATTACTTGCAATGAAGAAGGGCGAAAATAACCTGTATACAGTATCTTACATCTGTGTGTGTGTTTTTTTTTTGGGGGGGGGGGGGTTACTCTTTATTTATTAATTAAGATATTCTTTAATTCTAGATAAATTACCTGGGCGTTTAAACATGGTTTTCAGACTGCCTATGAACTCCTCATCCTCCTCTGTCTTTCTCTTCATCAATTCTGTTTTCTCTTCATATCGAGATCTCTTTCTTCCAACAAGTCTTCTAACATCTTTTTTGTTTTCTACTTAAATAAAATTACCGTGTTTTTAAGATGGTTTTAATATCATTTCTTTCATTTGTTATCTGTTTAAACCAGGTAACTTTAAGCATAAATTGATGAATTTAAGCTTCTTCTTCACCTTTCATTTGAGTCAGTTTGAATACATTTACATCTCTAAATCAACAAACAAACCCAAATTATCAGCAAAAAAAATATATTTATTATTATTAAAACCATAGAATTTTTTTAGAAAATAAAATAGTTGTAGCACCTTAAAATTATTAAAAATGTCTCAAAGTACATGGTAATTAGAATTTTAAAAACAAGTCTGATTGTTTCAGCTTACCTTTTGTCTCTGGCTTTTCTGCTGAAGATTGCAAAATGGATATGTACATTTCTTTTGACTGTCCTGATAATACAATTAATGAAATTAATACACGTAAATTTTTAATTTTTTCCCACATACCTGTACATGTAAGTTGCATTTACATTTCATCAATCATCAATAGATCAGTCAAATGACTGTGGCACAAAGAAAACAAATATTTAATTTCAGTCTGTATTTGTTTAATGAAAGTCCAAATCCATGCAACCAAAAGTCAAATGCTTATCATCAAAGGATTCATCATTTTTACAGCTATAGGGACAAGGAAAACTATCAATATCATTCTTAAATGTCATGAATTATATCTATGACCTAATAGGGTACAAATAGAGCACGTCCAAAATGAAAACTGTATACCAGTAAAATATCAGCCTTTTTTTGTTGTTGCTTATTTTGTGTTTTTTAATTAAGAAAGGTTGACGTATTCAGCAAAACTTGTACACGGTTATAGCAAAAACTCAGATACAGCGAAGTTTTGTTGAGTCCCCAGCAAGATTTTTTTAACAAATCCCAGCAATTTTTCATAGCTATAACAAATTTGATTACATCGAATTTAACGGATACAGTGAACCAATTTTGAGTCCCGCAGAGTTGAAAAATAATAAAATTTAAACCTTTTACAGAGAATTGTTCATTGAATCAGATTTTAAAACTTAGCAATACCAATTGATGCAATTGTTTGAAACAATTTATTTCCACATAAATCCTTCAACTTTCCATCAGATTATTTTGGTTTTGTCATTTTATGCCTTAAAAACAGTAGTGATGTGGAAGAAAAAAAAAAGTACCAGTATATAGCGAATTTCTACACCTTTCACTATGAAATTGTTATAAAAATACAAGGAATTATGGATATAGCAAAGTAAATCCACTTTTCCCTAGGACTTCGCTTTAACCGAGTTCTACTGTATGTGTTTTTATAATATTTGAAAGCATTTGCTTTGTTTTTCAAACATATCACACTTATTACAAATGATTTTGTATAATGATTAAATTGATCAATAAAATCTTACCACCAGATTTGCTGGAGTACAATTCTTCGATTTGTTTCAGGTCTTCTTGAGTTTTCTGCATCATGTTCTTAGCCTCTTCTTCATACCATGACCTTCTTTTCCACATTCCCTTATCTTCATCTGAACAAAGAGTCATTAAAAAAAATAAAGTTACATAAAAAATTCTCTCTCTCTCTCTCTCTCTCTCTCTCTCTCTGTGAAGGAAAATGCCTTGGTCACACTGAAAGCCGCTGCTTACCTAGGAACCAGGTTTTTCTCGTTTTTTCTTTTCCTTCAGAGGTGCGATTGCTTGTTCTTCCACGAATAGATTTTGAAGCATCTCCTATAATGGTACATGTAATTATTATATCAAATACTGAAAAATCTTCTCAACAAACAATGAACAGTAATTTACATGTACATGTATGGAAATCTTTAAAGACTAGAAATAACTGATAACATATATGAAATAAAAATAATATGCATGTATTAAAATTATAATAATATTAGGACATATCATAATAAAAACACAATTGCACAAATAATAAATGAAACAACAGAAAAATTACAAATATCAAACAATAAATAATGAAACAGAATACAAAAAAGAAAATTTATTTCAATTATAATAAATCCAACTCTTGTTATACATGCCTGAATATAAAAGAGCACCGCTACTGTGGAAATAAAAAATAATGTTTAAAATGAAAACTTCAAACTTAAATGGCTTAACACATGGCTGTACAATCTAATCTAATGCACAATCTGTGCATTTTATACAAATAAAAACACATCTACCAGTACTTTTAATGAGTTTTTTATCACATCATATCTAAAATACCTTCAAACTCTTGTAAACTCATCAGGTTTCCAACTGGAACATTTTGAAAACCATCTGCATTTTCTTCAAGGCTTCGTCTGTTACAAATATAAATTAAAAGATGATAATCATTGAATATTCTTTTACATGCATATATCAGATATCAAAGCATATTCTTGTTGAATGTTCTCTGTGTTTACTATTCACATGTTAAATGTGTTTATCAGGTAATTTTTTAATCCATGTGTACACACCGCTTCCTCTTGCTAGTACTCTGAACATGATTGGAATATGCTGAATTTTCATCCTCTAGGCATTCAGACTCGGTTTTTATCACAAAATCTTCTCCAGGTGCAACTTCTGTTGTTCCATCTGGTGAAATCAAAACTCAGATATCATTTTTTTTTCTACCTGATAAAATTGCAATGCAGGTAAGAATGAACAAGTTTATATACTGGTAATGGCCTGATGAATATTAGTTGTTTGAAAAATTGGATTTAATTTTTTAAAAACAGCAAATATATTTGATATGGGTCTGATAATATAAGATTCACTAAATACTACATGTACATGTATGTTTAAATATATGCTGCACTATTATTCTAAATACAATATACCTTTATTTGTTAAATTTAAATTGTTAAGAGTTAAAGTAAAAGTGAATTGCAAATATACAGGTAAAAAATTAAAGTGCAGTAAAGAAGCTCAAAAACTTCTGATCCAATGTATTACACAGACAGAATCACTAAAGTTCTCCACAACTGCACAATTTAACTTTTTAATGTTCCTAATTTTATAAATTCAAGGGCTTTTTTTTATGCAACTACATGTTTATTTTCTTTATCTCCCATTGCTTTGTAAGTGAATTTTATATCACTGTGTTCGAAAGGAGAACATCAATTATAAAGTACATACTACTGCCCCCTTCCATGTAATTCGAGTCTGAACCCAAACCATTGTCATTGTCCTCCATCTTGATCGCTGTGCCATCAAAACTATTGGTGTCCTCAGAATTCCAAATAGTGGAAAACTCTTCAGGTTCAGTTTTCACTAAATGAAGTACAGTAGAAAATAATGCAAAATGAAGTGACCATGATATTGATGACACCTCTTAAAAGATGTGTAGATTGAAAGTGTAACAAATTGATATTTACCTTGGCTAACCATTGCGCTTTCTTCATTCTCTTCAGATGTTTCTTCTATCTGTCTAGCATCCAAACGTCTAACACGCAACTTCCTTTTGCGTCTAAATTGAAAAATCAGTATAAATAATTGTATATTTAATATAACAAATGCACTCAAAGAGTTAAAACCAACATGTATATGTCTTTTATTTCTAAAAAAAATGTTTGTATAAAAAGTTTCAAAATCAAACATAATTCTTGAAAAAAAGAACACTTGTGTTACCAATACCTGTTAACTTTGTGCTCTGGCGGTTCTTTTGGTTGTGAAGAGTCTGAAACATCATTGTCACCGGTTAAGCCAGAGGCATTGCTGGAAAATGCAGCTATTGATTCTGAATTATTTAAAGTGGGGTCCTCCTCTAAAAAATTCACAGATGTATACATAAAAAAAGGACAAAATCAAAAATAAGCAATTCAAAATGTTGTAATTTAAAAATTGTATATTGCATGATTCTCTCTCATGTTAGGTTGATCCTGTTTATAGGGCGAAGGAGCCCAATTTTAGCAAAAAAATATAAAAAAGTATAAATAGGTCGACTTCGAAGAATTGGTTGAAAAATTACCGCTAGTTTGAACCAGGAATGTATATACTAACGGGATAGGCAACTCTAGGTAGTCTCGCCGAAATCATGCGGTACGCAATTTCGTATGTCATTTTTAACTTCATACATGTAAATATATGATGTTACCTGATATATCATTATAAAACCTTTAAAAAACTATCTTGAAATCATTCTAGAATTGTTATTTGTACTTTATAACCCTGATCTGATCATAATTACAACGGAGTTCTTAAAACCCAGAGACCCGTTTTTGCCCCATTTCTGAAAGTACGTAAAAATCGATGTCTATTTTCTTTATATCTAAATTAGTTTACTACATATGATTAAAAAGGTATAAAAACCTATCCCCTTTAAACAACAGGAAATAAATAATCTAATAAAAAACGACATGTTTTACTGGGATTAAACAGAGTTTGAAAAATTGTCAAGGCTCGCATGATAGTTTGTAAAGTAAACATGGCGAATGTAGCAGTTGGCTATCCCGTTAGTATATATGGTTTAAACTAATAACGTTATCATTGTAGCCTTTTATCTTATTTTACAGTTTTAAAGTTAAGTAAAGTTTTTCAAGTTAATTGAAAGCCCTTATTGATAACCTTATTTATGCATACAAAGATTTTAAATAAACCCCTTTTATTCACTGTAGTGTAGTGCTGCTCATTAGCATTATAATAAAACTTTTTTTTTAAATACTGAGAACCAACAAAAATGTATTTCAAGAATGTCAATCTATTAATAGATAAATGACACATTATACTGTTAATAGCTAATTATCAGTGGAGTTTTTAAAAAGTCTGACAATTCTAACTCTAAAATCTAACATCACAATCACCTTCAAAAAGAGGGAAAGAACTCTGTATACACAGTTTAAAGGGGCATGGTCATGATTTTGGTAAAACTTAATTTTTTTATAGGCAACCAAAATTTAAGTGTTATTCGTTGAGTTATAAGCGAGTTACAGAGCTTACAATTCTTTGCTATGTAAACAAAGCTTTTGTTTACATTTTGAATGTTAAATTGAAAATTCCAGTTTTAGACCTAAAATAAGTGTGTTTAACGTTAGAAAATGTATATTTATTCTTAAAATGAATAAGAAGATAGACAAATCAACTTGAACAAGATTTTTTACTTGTATATTTAATCTATGTAAACAAAAACAGGGCACTAGCTTTGTTCACATAACAAAGAATTGTGAGCCCTGTACCTTGCTTTATATAACTCTATGTCGGACACTAAAATTTCATTTTAATTTTTATCATTAACGAATAACTTTTAACGAATAACCAGAATCGGAGGAAATCACTGAAATCCTCTCAAAATCTAGCAAATTCAAACAAGCGAGAGCATTTAAAGCATTATTCAGAGTTATAAAGGAAAAATTATTAATTGTAACTTTCATTGAAATTGATAGAATTTGCTGGATTTTTGAGAAGATTCTTGTAATTTTCTTGGATTCCGGTTAATTGTGACACTCATATAATTATAAGCTATGCTCACCACAACTGTCACATCTTAAAACATATTATTTTGAAGAAGTGGTACACATATCTTACCTCGTTCATATTTGATATCCAATACAGCCTCGGGATTGACCGTAACTGTATAGTCCTCATCATTATTGACCAATGTATCATTTGATGAATAATTATAACTTCTCTCATATTCTGCATCTTCAATCTCCGTTTTTATATATACTGAACTGGCCTCCATTTTGATGTGGTATTGACCATCTATATTCGATAAATATTGTAAAAACAGAACATGAAAATAATGAAAAATTCACATAACTTATATAAATTTCACATCAACTGCGTTGAATATTTATTTCCTAAACTTTCTTTATTTCAAAGCCATAACATGGATTTCCACGTTTTCAACAGATACAAACATGACAAAAAGGTTCATGGTTAAAAAGAAAACATTACCTCTTTTTTCTTCACTTTGACGGCTTTCAATGGATGAACTTTTGATAATTAGATTATAAAGTTCTCATTAAGCACTATACATACACGAAACAATGTTCTTATTCAGATTAAGCTATTATTTTCTTTTTTGTTGGAAAAGATAAAACAAAACAAAAATCTTGCTCAACACCGGAAGACTATAACTGACTATAAAGTATGGAATTTCTGTTTGCGATATTGTAATGATATTTCTAAATTCAAATATGGTACAGACATTTCGATAGAAAACGTTTACAAAAACATTACTGTGATATAATATAATATTAAGTGGTGTTGAAAAATATTTTGATCTTAAACACACATTTATCCGAAATAATGATACAACGGTTTTGGTCTAGACTTTACTGTGATTTTATCCCGAAACAAAAAAAACTTTACTGTTCTTTCTGGTTAAATTATGTAAATAACTACCATTTGAAATAGAAATGAATAGGAATTATCGATGCTCTCAATTTTATCCTTTTTTAAGTTTTCTTCTGAAGGTTTAATTAGGAAGGTTCTGAAAATAATTATTTAGAGAGTAACGGCGCGCCAAAATTAAACAAAATTCGGCAAGTATATTGAAGTAAGTATCAACGTTTATAACCTGGATTATTCATGTGTGTGTCATTGATACAGTATAATTTATCTTGAATTAACATTAAGTATCTTGCATTATATAACCTAAACTTATTTGTAACGTCTGCTGAGATCACGATAATCCGAAATGTTTTACCGTTTCCTGGCTTTTTTTTAACGATTAACGTTAACGTTACCTGCCAGGACTGATTATGGTAAGATCATGAAAGATCAAAGTGAAACCATACACTTAAGTCAAAATAACTGTCATCTACTAATTGTTTATTAATCATATTGACATTTTTATATAAGTAATGTGTTACATTACATTACAATTACAAGAGTGCATTACACACCATTACTACCAAAAAATGTAATTATTACAATGCACTTCAATTACCGAATACCACAGTTACTCATTTCCATTACCCTAGGTCTGCTGATAATATCCTATTATACATGTATTATAATCACGAACTATATATCCCATAGCTATTTGGACATCAATTACTTTATTTAAAGTTATGTAAATAAAATCTTTTAGGTTGGTGATTGATCATATTTTTGAAACATTGAGCTGTTCATAATTATTGCCAATTTAAACTGTAAGACGACCAATTCTCGCCAAGGACTATTTCTTGCCAGTGCATTGTTACGTCATTTTATCAACACATAAAATTATATATGGAAAATGGCATAAAAATGCACTAGCAAGAAATGGTACTTGGCAAGAATAAATTGGTATAGTCTGTCCCAAGTTATTGCTTCCACCACTTTTTGATGATTTTTAATAAAAATACACATACCTGTGAAAGAAATGCTGTTGAAATCGATAAAAGGGAAAATATCCAAGATATCTTCATTGACAAATTATCATTTTTCACTCATAAAAGTTCACAAGAACGAAAACAAATTTCTTATGGAGATTTATAATGGGAAATGTTTACATCTTTTCTCCATTCGGAAGTTCTCGGGACACCTTGCACAATTTTTCAACGTTACCATCCGGGCTTAATAATGGCTGATGCAATGCTAAATCTCCGTAGACTTGCTATTTTGGGATGTGTATTGAAACCTGAAGCGGTAGAGGGGGCGTTTCAAAACAGATAATCTGGACATTTTTCATATTAGTGGATGAACATAGTTTGAGCACAAAGGTATTTATGATTATCGAAATATCAAGCAAAAAGTGGTGGAAGCAAAAACTCGGGACAGAGTATAGCACGCCAGTAGATAATGAAAGCTTTTTAAGCTTTACATAAAATTTCTTTGATGACTATACTTGATATAGGGGTAGTCAATCACAAATAATGCTGGACCAGTGACTGTCCCTTTTACTTGGTTTAAAAATTTTGGTATTTTTTAAAGGTTTTTAGAATACATGGATTCCTGAGGAAAAATGGATTCTGAAAAGAAATTGGAGGAAGATGTAGTAGAACAGCCAAGCACTTGCTCAGAGTCATCTCTGTCAACAGTAACTGCTGATACAGAGAATGACATGCTACAGGGGGAGTTGTCTGAATATGAATGCCAATACCTGGGCTTCACACCAAAGTCACTTATTAATGGAGGTAAAATTTTAAAAAGCCATGTTTATTAATGTGATCAGTTTACACCAGGAACATACTGGTTGGTATGTCTGTCCTTGGTAACATGTAAGCATGATGTATGTATTGAGAAAAATCTATCTTTGAACGAATAGATCTAGTCTCATGTTTTTACTGTGGCAATGTACATCATTATTTCTCTCATTTCATTACATTAGTATATTGTTGAAAGCTCTGAAGAAGTTTTTCTTCCACAATCAAGCAATGGAAATAGGGTACTGTGAATTTATATTATTTGGGAATTCATTCAATGTTACCAGGTGCAGTTAACCTGATAAATCGGTCTGTGTCTGGTTGTAATTTGCTATTTGATTGGATTATAATAAACTTTGTTTACAGTTACATCTAACATGTTGCCTGCATTACGATATGACATGCATTAAAAATTTATCAATCAACTGTATGTCAGAGGCTACATTCAAATTCTTATCAATTTCAAGTAATTTTTAGGACACAATTTTGTCATTTTCTGTGCTTGGTGGCAAAAAATTAAATAAGAAATGAATTTTTGTTTTCCACACATAATTTATATATTTAATATATGATAAAGCATAAAGTAGAAAAGCTGAATAAAGTAGAAGAGCTGAATAAAGTAGAAGGATGAATTTATGTATCATATATCATGCCAAGACTGAAGCAATATTTCAAAATTCTAAAAAAAAAAAAATAGTAATAAACCTCTATTTTAAAAATTTAAGAATAATGTTGTCATCTGTTTCAGTATATAATGCTGTCATCACAAATCTTAGAGAAGGCCTTTCCCACATGGAAGCATATATAAATGAAGGGGTAAGAGTGAATGGCAATGCTATGTGTTTGAGCTAAAAAATGAAAATAATTTCTTTTACACAAGATGAAATGGTTTTGTTGTTTACTGTAGTTATGTACCATCACATTATTTTTTCATAGATTAAAAGTACATGTATTGCAACCTTTATTTAAATATTAAGGGTCATACATGTATTGAATACCAGTTACTAAACTGCATTAAAAAACATTGAAAAATAGAATATACATGTAGGTGTATATTACCGGTATGTGGCATATGAATTTATCATTATCAAATTAGTTTTATGTTTTCTATCCCCAAACCTTGGCATGAAAAAGGAAGTAAATTGACATATTTTCAGCAAAGTTGTTGCCCTTTGATAATTTCTTGTTGTGCTGTCATATTATTTAGCTTAATTCTAGGTGGTTAAATTTCATATCTTACCCATGCATGTGCAGTGTTCTTAACTTGCCTGTTGATGGATTCATATCATAATCAAGGATCTAATTTATCCATAATCCATGTGTCATGACCTACCGGTATTTATCCGTCCGTCCGTCTGTTTGTCTGTATGTCTATAACTTTTCACATTTTCAACATCTTCTCCAGAACCACTGAACCAATTTCAACCAAAGTTGGCATGAAGCACCCTTAGGCAAAGGGGATTTAAAGTTGTGAAAATTAAGGACCACACCATTTTACAAGGGGAGATAATTAGAAATTATTGAAAAGTTTCGTGAAATTTTCAAAAATCTTCTTCTCAAGAACCATTTGGCCAGGAAAGCTAAAACTTATGTGTAGGCATCCTCAGGTAGTGTTGATTCAAAGTTGTGAAAGTCATGACCCCTGGGGGTAGGGTGGGGCCACAATTGGGGTTCAAACTTTTACATAGGAATATATACGGTAAATCTTTAAAAATCTTCTTCTCAGAAACCAATCAGTCAGGAAAGCTGAAACCTATGTGGAAGCATCCTCAGATAGTGTAGATTCAAAGTTGTGAAAATCATGACCCCCGGGGGTAGGATGGGGCCACAATGGGGGGTCAAATTTTTACATAGGAATATATAGAGTTAATCTTTAAAAATCTTCTCAGAAACTAATCAGCCAGGAAAGCTGAAACTTATGTTGCAGCATCCTCATGTAGTGTAGATTCAAAGTTGTGAAAATCATGACCCTGGGGGGGGGGTAGGGTGGGGCCATAAAGGGCTGTCAAATTTTTACATAGGAATATATAGAGTAAATCTTTAAAAATCTTCTCAGAAACCAATCATCCAGGAAAGCTGAAACTTATGTGGAAGCATCCTCAGGTAGTGAAGATTCAAAGTTATGAAAATCATGGCCTCCAGGGGTAGGATGGGGCCACAATTAGGGGTCGAATTCTTACATTGGAATATATAGAGTAAATCTTTAAAAATCTTCTTCTTTGAACTTATGTGGAAGCATCCTCAGGTAGTGTAGATTCAAAGTTGTGAAAATCATGACTCCTGAGGGAAGGGTGGGGCTAGAATGGGGGGTCAAATTTTTACAAAGGAATATATAGAGTAAATCTTTAAAAATCTTCTTCTAAAAAATCATTTGCTTAGAAAAGCTGTAATTTTAGTGCCAGCAACATCAGATAGTGTAGATTCAAATTCGTTAAAATCAAAATCTTGAGGAGTCTGTTGGGGCCACTAAGGGGAACCAATTGTACAAAGGAAAACATTTTAATTATTCACAAGAACTGAAATGTTATCACATATGATTTTACTTATGTTCAAGCATTTTGACTTATTACTGATTCTTTAAAATTGATAGCATCTGGACCCTGGGTCTCACAAGGGATTCAGAGTTTCATGTAGGTTTATATCCCATATTAGTGATGGGCAATCAGACAAAAAACCATAATCGATTATCAGAAATAATCGGACACATATAATCGATTACTAATCGATTATAATCGGTGTTATCCAAATTGTTAAAAGTGCACGACTTACTGAGGATTTATTAATAAATATAGCAGAGTTACAATTGTTAAGCTATGTATTGTTTCCTTCCTTTGATCACAGTTAAAGAAATCCAAATTTCAAGTCATGGAATTCAGTTTATAATGTCTCCACACAAAAAAAAATGATTAAAACCTATTGAAAATACTTTACATATCACCATTGACACTCTCTATGTTATTTCTAAAATTTTGGGAAATAATTCAATATCCTATATCCTTCTGCAGTTTTCTGTAAAGATTTAATTGAAAATACACTAAGCTTGATATTTATAAAAATATGTGAATGTATTTGAATATTGAAATGCAAGAGTATTTTTCCTGACGTGTGCAATATTTACACAGTTTGTGACATGCTGTTTAAATTGATTTTGTTAGGAGTTAGGAGTTGTTAATCTGTAAAACATTGTAAACTCCGAGATATTTGACACTGTAACTCCTGAGGATGGATAAATAACCCAATATCCTTTATTTGTAAGAGTTTTGGTACTGTTACCATTCACGCAATCAACTACCGTCATTTTGTTTTTCTTGTTTATAGATCGGGTTTGACATGTAGAAAATAAAATCAGAACCAAAACTTTTTTTGGTTAGCAATGTCGGCGACTTTTATTTTGAAATCGATTAGTAGCATCGTGGGCCTCAGAACAATAGATAATCTATTATCGGCGACAATCGTTTCATCACTATCCCATATATAAACATTTGTTTAGAATTTTTTTGAGAACTGCAATGCTCAACATGTGATATGACTATAAAATTATCCTGTTAGAAAAGGGACTTGATTATAAACATAAGAATATCCAGGGGGAAAAAGGATTTTTTATTTATTATGAATCGACATGTATTATACCACATTGTCCAGATATTTTGTATTATAACTCCATTAAGCTGATTTTATCATGCCTATTGTTGCTCAGGTGAGCGATGTGGCCCATGGGCCTCTTGTTTTAAGATATTCTCAAAAAATTACCATGTTGTGGATCCTTTACTGAGTTGTATTATTCTCAGGTGACCCTTGATTTCATATTCATTTTGATAGATCATAGCATTTAGTAGTATTTAAAGTAAAATGCAAAATTCTATGTACGGTAAATTAAATTGAGATTTAAGAGAAACTGCAAAAATTATTGAATTATCTCTGAGGGGACATTTTATGTTAAAAAAAATATTCTTGGTATTCTAGATGTTATGATGATATTTTTTTTTTACTTATTTAGGTGTTGTATATACTCTGTATTATCATGATTATAAGGTTTTTTATCTGTATTTGCAGTATGGCACCACTATAACCCCTGAGAAAACTAAACAAGCTATGGAAATGATACAGTCTGTCCTTGTAGAAAAGTTGGACAAAAAATTTGATCATGTAGAAGTAAGTACTAATCTTTTCTATGTACAATTGTACATCATCCTACATATAGTTGGAAAATTCTTGCTAGCAAAGTGGTTTTTAATTCTTCAGAGGCAAAAACTCAAGTGAGCTTTTCTGATCAAAACAAATCCAGTTGCTGTTGTTGTTTGAGGCATTAAATTTTCACGTTTCATTTCTATCTCAGAAACACTGGAAACCTCCGTCTCAAATATGCTTACTGGGCAAACTCCTTAATTATTCTTGTTTTTAGAAATATTTATTATTTTGACAAAACTCTTCAGATCATGTTATGAAAATATGCAGTTGTTTATAGATGCAAAATTATGCTTCAGTGTGACTGGCAAGATATCCTTCACAAAACTGAGAAGAAGCCAAGTGGCACCTGTAATTAAAAACATATGATGGGACTGGTTTTATTTGAACTTAAATTTTCTTTCTCCTTGTTTTCTCCATTTTCAGTCATACCTTTTGAAGAATGTATTCACCATTCCTGAGGATGTTGTCCTCCCTGAGGACAGGGTACAGATGACACACCCCCTCAGTCCAGAGGAGGACCGCCAGCTGGACACAGAGATGGAACAGCTCCTGAAACACATCATAGCTGTAAGTATTCAATTGTTTTCATGCATTGCCACATTTTGCTATGACTTACAATTTTATATATGGCATATCACGCTGTGTTTGATATTGATATTGAAATGAAATATATTATACAGATTTATCACAAGAATATCTAGGTCAAGTTTGCTTTTGGGTCTGATTGAGCAATGTTTAACAGAGTTATGCCCCTTGGACTTCGAAAAATTCTTTGCAGTTTCCGTTCATTTTCTTCCTGGATGTTTCTAAGGGAGGGGGCATAAGTGTTTCTCAAACATCTCTTGTTTGTTTTGGGTGATTTTTGCATAAAGGTAAATTTAGGTTTAAAGACAAAATACAGAAAGTAGAGAAGCATTTGCAGTTCTACGTGTATTGTGTATATTTCATCACAAGATTTTGTACTGTTGATATGACAGGTTCGATATGGAAATGATTGTGTGAGACAACAGATCAGTGATATTGAGAATCTACAGAAACATGCAGATAACACTTTACTGTATCTTCAGCAGCTGGATAGTACTGCCACAGATGCGGGAGGTAGGAGCCTGTAAATGAAACCTCATTATCTATATTTTCTATTGTAGAATTATTAATATTTCATTAATATGCAAATTTGGAGAGGGTTTACATAGGCTTTGCTTGTTACCCAATCCTTTTCATTTCTCAATAAAATATGTTTTAAATTAAATATGCAAATTTAATTAGACTTTTTTTTTTTTTAATAGAAATTCCTTATTGATATGATTTTATTTTTCATAGTTTTAGGTATTAAAGATTCTCTCAGTTTCGTTCTGGACAAGACAAAAGATTTGATGAGTGCCGTAAATGGACTAGAAAATGAATCAAACGGAAACACTAACTCTACAACTGGATGAGACGATTAAAAAAACTGATATTTCTTGGACTGATATTTCTTGTAATTGATTAAATTACTTGCTTGTTGTGACAAATATTACTGCATTTATTACTTTATGATTGTTTTAATTACATGTATTTAAACTTGATTCACTACTTTAATATGCAGTCTTCTTTTCTTTATATCTATCCAAAGAGTTATTGCCCATGGAAATGAAATTGCAATGCTATCATATCGAAGGAAGAATATCACTAATCAGTGATTTTATATTTAAAATAATTGTACGTGTAATTATTTTCAAATCAAGTTTTGATTGCTGGTGGAATTGTTAAGTAATATTTACTGGTTCAGTCTCTTTTATCTCAGGTACAGCCTTCCTGTTTTTTGAAATTTGAATACCACTGTGTATATAACAAAAATAAAAAAAAATTAACAGTTTGAAAAAGATAAAGTTCATGCTAAATCTGTTTTAAAATATTGTGTTGTTCAGAGCTTTTCAAATTTTCAACTGTTTAATTTACTCCGATTTAAAAATGTCAAACTAGACGTTAATTTATGACCTGTAGCGATATCAAAAATATGCATAACGTTTTGAGCACTTACATCATTTTAATTATTCAATGAAATTTAACTGAGGATTTATTTCGACTTAATATTATGATTGTACAAATGTTAAGATATCATTTTCGATAACGTGGCGCTTCTGAGAAGCGCAATGCATTGTGGGACATTACTTTTAAGTAAATCATGGTACATGTACCATTACATACTGATATTGATAAAATGTGAACAATAAAATTTCCTTTATCATATTTCTTCTTTTTTTCTGCAGGTTTGATAACTAACAGCAATTCAGCAAAGCGCTGTTGGTTAAAATGTATGTTCTGTACTATAGGTCATGAATGTATCTACATGTATACTGTATTCACTTTTGCTATAGATAGAATGCGAATAGATAGCTGTAATCGTTGTCTGCTTTGGTTTCCAGAATATTTGTGGTGATCGCCTGCACCAGGTTTTCCGTTCAGCTTTCAGATCTAATTTCCGTTCTGCGTTTTAACAATACCCTTTTAAATTGCTAAAACCATCTATAGTTTAATGCTTTAATTTAATTTCAATATGCTGTTTGATTTTCCCTATGAAATATATACACAGGCTTGTTATATACCAATTTAATTTCCAAAAACCTTCACCATGTCATTGTTATGCGACCTTCCGAATATGGTAAAAAAAAAAATTGTTGCAATCTTGAAATTCAGTTACATCCTCCCAAAACAAAGGTTGCCTTTAGATCTGTTTAAGAGTAAGACAATTTAAAACAAGGAGTCTTTTTCTGATTCCAGAACTTGAAGTCTTTAATTTCAAACTATTTTTTAATTCATTTGGCTTTTTTGAATCAGACTCTTATATCCTTTGGAAGAATCTATGGAAAATCTCTCTCTCTCTCTCTGAATCCATTTTTTTGTCTGGAGGCATAGGTTGAAAAAAGTATGACTTTTCTGAAGGAAGTGAGTAAAACTAAAATAATAACTATACATTTCAGTGCGTAATGTTTCTTTATGTGTAATTGGTAATTTAGTGGTAATTGTACTTTTTGTAACCGTACTTTTTTCACTTTTTAAAGAGAACTGGATGGTTGTTGCCAATTTTAGCCTATAGTCGCCTTATTTTATTTGAATTTTTCTTTCCTAAATAATAGTTTATGGCCAAAAGTATATTTAAAAGTTCTCATGGGAATTGTGTTGAGCACCCAGCTTCCTTGCCTTTGCCCGTCGGGCCCGTATTGGGAGGGGGTCTAGAAGTATAGACACTTTTTCTACTACGTACCCGCATGTACACTCCCCCCCCCCCCCCCCCCCCCATTAGGATTTTGAAGAATATTGACAGTGTCTTTTTTATTTTCGGGAAAGTCTCCCCCCCCCCTTTAAAAAACAACGCTACGTGGCTAACTATACATAGTTCTCCATGTTCACAAGTTTTGCGTCTCGGTAAACTTGAAATGACGGAGAACCCTGTTATTCATACCCAAAGTATCATAAGTGACTGATTCATAGTACCTGGTATACGTAATATAAATGTAATAGCAGGAAGAAATTTCATTGTGCTTATTATTGCTAGTTGACCCGAATTGTTTCAAAGTTGAACTAAAAATAATATAAGGTTCAACGTAAGTTTCTTTTTATATCTATATCAAGGAAATTTTTATTAAAAAAAAAGCATTGATGTAGAAGTTTCAGTTATAATTTCCATTCGTATAATATTCACATGTAATGATTACAGTAAATTCATGTATAACAATGATAAGAATTACAATTTGTAAAGAAATTGGTAAAAAAAAAAAAATACAATAAAAATATTGTTAAAGCGGACTGGGCACGAACAGATTATTGGAAACCAATGATCATTGTACTAATATTATTACACAATTTTTTTTTAAAGAATTAATTATTCTGGTAATATCAATATCTTGTATAACGGATCAATGATTAAGAAGAATGTCCTAGTGCCGTATTCAATTATACAATTACATGTGTACAAGTACTGAAATAGCCCTTTTAAATTGTAAGTAGGAACGCACAGGGAAATTCCCTAAATAAACAAGTAATCTTGATCAATTAATCTACTATGTAATATTACCAAAGTTAAAAAGATTTATATCTGTAATACATGATTCATAGATTAAATAATAACTGTACGTGTTAGTACACACATGTATAAGGCCCAAGTAGTGGTAATAGTTTTTTCTCTCTGTTTTAAGTTCACTTTCAATTCTCTAATTGATCAGAATTTAGTATTAATTTTATTGTTTCAAGCACTGTAATTGATTTTTTTTTTGCATAGGATAACAGCAAATTAAAGTGAAATTTCAGCTTCACGTCACATACATGTACTGGCAAATGTAAAGTATACCGACAATACTTTTGAATTAATCTTGAATTAAATACAGTAAAACAAAATGCAGTCTCTTATAATTCAAAATTGACTTCTGCTTTAATGTTATTATTTATTTTGCAAGGTTGTTGTTATGCTAAATGAAACGTGTTCCAACTTGAAGAAACTATTTTCACTATAAGTTGCAGTGTTTCTATAATGGTATATTTACCTCTTTTACGAAGTATAATTAATTCAATAGTGTCTGTATGATGAATACTCTATACGAGACGATTACTCAGCTCATGGGGTAAATTTTACACACATATATATATATATATATATATATATATATATATATATATATATATATATATATATATATATATACACTCAATAACTATAGTTTCAGTTTCAAGGATGGTCGTCCAGATTGTAAAATTCCAGTACAAGAATATACTTGAGACTGTCAAAACAGCATTTTTGTAGTATAACTTATAATTTACATTCAATCAAATCTTTTAGAATAAATGCATGTGAAATAAGAATCACGAGCCTTCATGCTTGTCTAAACATGCAAAATAAAAGTCTATCCGATGTATTATTGATATGCACGTACAACAGGCGTCATGGATAAAAATAGACTAAATTATGATAATTATTACACTATCCCACTGGAATAAATCTTAGCGATATTTTAAACACTATGTAATATATCTAGTCACTCATTTAAAAGATTTTTGAAATTGTTTATTCACTTCTTAGATCATTTCAATATAGAAATACCGAATCAAAATCAACTTCAATTCTACCCTTGCTCTTGCAAACTTAATTGCAAGGTACAAAGTTGACATGAGCTTGACTAAAAGAGAATGTGCCACAAAAAATGGTTAATTTTCAGATTTTAACAATTTTTGAAAAAGTTCTCCACGAAGTCTACTTTAAACACATAAGACATTCTGAGTTCCAGGTTGCTCATCGTCGCAAACCATGGCCAATATGTACGATCCTCTCCTATACATGTACATCTGGACAGAGCTATGAGGACTCCGGACCGTGGCATGAGACAATGGCTGCCCAAGTTATGAATCATATTTATTGGATTATTTTTAATTTGAACACCCTTTGCCCTTGAAAATAAAAAACCCGTGACGTTTTTTTCCTCGCAACAAGGATTTTCTTCACAAGACACCATTCAAGAGTTTAAATTGTTAATCTACTTTTTCATGTAATTCCTCTCTAAAAAAATCCTTAAAATTCCTCAAAACTGGGAATTATACATTCTGGATATATTCATTCAACTTATAATATTCATTCTTACTCTTTCAAAAACATTATCCCTGTGATATAGACATATCTACATGCATTGCCGCATGCATTTCTTTATGTCGTCAATCAGAATATTTTATTTGCATTAGGCCTACTAGTATTTAAAAGTTTTATCCATTACGAATTTTCTAATCTCAATTTGTCAATCAGTTCTGCTTACTCTGACATCCATACATATCCTTTATTTACCGACCTTTTGAGCTGTCCTGATTATATTTACTTGTTCAAAATTGGCCCATAACAACACTGTCCATATTATTTTGACTTAAAAGCGGCATTCATTTATTGTCAACAGAAATAATAAAGTGAACCATCCATATTTTCCATGCAAATAAAAATCTTGCAAAGGTTAATTTTTTATCAATAGGAAGTATGGGATGATATAATCAAAGTCCATTTCATATCCAGTGTGACACAGATAAAATGTAATTCATGGGGCAATAACTCTTGCTGTAAAAAATATGGTGTTTGATGAAGGCAGACCTATTGTCAATGTCAACTTTAGATCAATCAGATGTACTATGATATTAACATCTTTTTTTGTTCATGATGTCTACCAATTTTAATAAATGATGAACAATTGAGAGGGTCTACTGGTAAATGGACCCCCTGAATTTTTCGTATTCTTATGAAACAAGGATCTCAGCCCAAATCCCCCCCCCCCCAAAAAAAAATCCCTGAATTTTAACCCGAGCTATTTACATAATATGTTTTATATTCACTATGTACTCTTAAAAATCAAAATAACTTCAGGAAATAGTTTCATTGCTTTATTGATATTAGTCATTCAGTAACAAAATACATGTAAGTTCACATTCAACAATTATATAAAAAAAAAATGGCAGTGGGAAAATTACTCAAACATACCCACTGCAATTGTCTATCATACGTGATGTAGAAGACTGAACACAAATGGTTGGTATCAATGAATCACATTCACACAACCTCATGGTCACTTACTGTACCATATCTTAATCATCTCTTGCTTATGGCCCCTGACATTTGAATGAGATTGCCCGCAAATAGGGAACCCGAGATCAGAAATTGCAACGTTGGATATCAAAATTTTTCAAACAATCAGAAAGCTAATTTCTTTATGAGAAGATAAACGAAGGAATCCACTTCGAATCCATGCAGATTGTTGGCATCTCCTTGCAGTCTCATCAGGAGGCCACCGTATGACACGTAAGCTGCCCTGTCAATCATAAAAAGGAAGATAGGTTAGATATTCAGTCCACAGCAAAAAATGCACGACACTTGAAAAAAAAAATTCTTTACTTTGAAATTTGATCATCAATTAATAGAGTTAACAAGACTCTTGTTTCATAATTACATGAACATGATACAGCAGAGTTTTGTGATTAATGACTGAGAAAAGCAGACTGGTTTTAATGGTTTTAATGTTAAATGAACAACAAGCACTGGGACAACTATATATACTCATTCCGAGGGTAAAGTCATGCAGCAAAACGACTACAAAGCACAATGGAAGATAACTTGATACAACATTGATGAAACCTTCAACATTACAGCCACTGTGCAGAATGAAAAGCATACATGCAAAATTCCGTCTCAGATTTCCTCCATTCCCTGTCTACATTTTTGAATGTGTGTTATATAATAACTTTTACCACTGAAACTTTTTTAATTCGTATACATCCAGCTACGTGTCTCAAGTAAATGTCTATGCTGTGTCGTATGGTGGATGATATATCATGAATGTATGAATGAAGTAGAGAGATGTGTAGTATAAAAGGTCAGAGTTCAAAAAGGTTATTTCTTTTTTTTAAAACACATCCATCAAATCATCCATACATCCATTACTTGGCCTTTTTATGAAAATGATTCTTTATGAAAAAGCTCTTTTGCTATACAAGAAACAATAAATCCCAAAGAGCAGATAACCAGCTAAACCAAATAAAAACGGGCCGAAACAAAGTATGGTTTCAAGGAAGTGTGAATAGTGGTTGTGGGTTCTACGTTGTCATAACAACCAGCTAACCACACTGCCACAAAAACACACCATCATAAGTTTGTCCAAAAATTTGCGGACCTTAGCAATGAATATGCAATTTGAGAGAGTTTGCTAGGGACAAATAGCATGGATGGATGTATGGATGGATCAATGCACCTGACGTGAGGATCGAAATGAGTGAATAATGACAGTGAAATTCAGCTTTATTTATTTTTAAATTTGTCAGTTTTAAAATAAAATAAATGTTTTCCTTTTTTCAATAATCATTCCCTTTTTACATCAAGTTACTGAAAATAAATACGGTAGGTTTAACTCAGCTCAAGAAATACAGTTTATCCTATTCTTGTGCAAAATGTAAAGTACATTTCATATAACATAATAAATATAATGTTATGACAACCATAATATATTAGTAGTCAGCATAATTAAGTTTAACTCATAGCATTTACAATGAATATAAATCAGCTGCACAGTAGCAATACAATTTTAAAATAGAAAGCATATCTTATAAACAAACATTCAAACAGTTTACACTGTTACTAGCATACTGTACACAGTTCAAGAACAGGTTGATAAGATTATATTAATAAGAAAGTTAGTGTCTTCATGCAAACTGGTTCTGGCAAGGTTACAGGTGAAGGTCAGAGGTCAGGGTGAAGGTTAGGATGAGAGCGCATCGGCCAGTCACATACCAGATTATGCATTTACACTACAACTACGGATGCACAATGCACATCTGGTACTGACCAGTGAAACACATTAACTGTTTTCCCCAAATTTATGCAGAAATTATTTTCCCTTTTGGTTTCTTCCAACTTCATTAACAATTGATATGCTCTATAATAATTAGGTATTTTTCACGCTTTACAATAAAAATGGGTGCCCAATATATATTTCATTTTGTGCAAATTTTTATCATTATATAAAATTTGATTTAACTATGTGGCCTGCCTTTCTCTTCCTTCTAAATGAACAACTTCACAATCCGGTGGACAGTTTGCGTGACTCTTCTGATCACAAGATCATTTCAACTCGTACACACATTGTACATTAAATGTGGTAGGTATATTAAAGAATTCAGAAGAATCAGACAAAATATCTCCGGAGTCATATGAGGATTTAGTCATACATGCAGTTATTTGTTACTCGGGATAGTGCCGTGATAAGCATCAACACAATGGTTATTTTTATCACGTCTTTTATCCACTAGCAAGACTATAACAACAGGAGATAAAAGAACAGATAGTTACAAAGAAAGAAAAAAAGCCAATTCTGGAACGATTTTTCTAAAAAGCTCAAGAAATGATTATTAATTATCAAGCAGATGACAAATTAAAGATTAATACTGATGGATATCAAACAGAAAAGTAAGGCCACTTGTGAATAAACCCAACTAGGAGGGAGTGAAAAATGAAAGTGAACTTTATCAATTATTATCTCCTCATAGTTGGGATTCTATACATACATGTACTAGTATCAAGCATGCAAATCTACTTTCAACACACAATCATAATATATATAACTGAAAAAGCTACATCAACATTCAACATGTAGCTACAATACAAAAAGCATGCAGTATCAAAGTCTCTTTCTCTCTTTCTTTCTCTCTCTCTCTCTCTCTGCTTTCATAAGACTAGCATATTCACAGGAAAATGAGCTGAGTTAACTCCTTAATAGTCATGTTTTAAGCTTCCTGTAATTGTTATTGACCAAGGAAAACATTTACCATGATAATTCATGATGAAAGGAAAAAATAAGTCATATCTTTTTCCCCCTATACAAACCTGTCCCCTTCACAAGGCTATCATGAAATGATTATGAAACTGCACATTCATTACTTTTTCTATGAAATAATCATCTTATCAATATGTTATCAATTAGACTTTAAACCAGATAAAAGTTTTAATCAAATGATCAAATAATCAGTCATTTTAATCAGCTTTGTAAAATTCATACTGATTACAATGAACTGATCTTTATCAATTCTTTACATTACAGCAAGTTTATATTCTTTTGAAAGTAAGAATCAATTAGATTTATATATTACTATGTTATTTTTACTTTCACTTCATCTATTTTCCAGACTACATTTTCAATTCGATTTTAAAATACATGTACATATTCTTTCTTACCTGAAAAAAATCCATAACAATTTTTCCGTGAAAATTTGTAAACGTACATGAAATGAACCCCAACCAAGGCTATTGAACAGAGTGCAGACCATGTGATGCAATATCATATGACACATATATCGAACCTGTTCCCTTTTACCCAGTGTATATTCTTTTCCATAATTATATTTAGCAAATAAATTAGGAAAAAGAATAATAAGTCAAGGTTATATTCGGGAGGTGTCCTCTTTGATAATGTACCATACCATGGGGAGGGTGACCAAAAGCGGGTTTTTAAAATACCAGTACATATATACTTTCTTGTGCAAGTTTCTGCAAAATATTTTAAATCAAGAATTACCAACACTGCGAGCAGGTATTGAATCAAATTTAAAGCTTCCAGCTTTTAATAATAACTTTAAATTAGCTGAAACAAAAAATATGACAAAGTGCGGCGAGACAATGGCCGAGCGGACAGGTTCTTTTGTTTATTAAACTAGACTACCCTGGTTATATTCAGGCCCCTTATGTTTACTGAAGTGCATCTGACTGTTGATCTACAGTCGCCAGAACAATGCAATGCTAGCAGATCAGTCACTGCTTGTTACTATCTTGTAAGATCTCTTGGAGAGGTTAAAAGATGATTCTTTTTCCACATCCCCCCTGAGTTCTGTCCCGTGACACATGACACATTGAGCGGCAATCTACATTGTAATTTTCTATCATCGTCTTACATTCTACTGTTCTTATTTAATAAACTCGGTTACCATTTATCGCCAGCCATGATCTACTTATTATATTTCATCTTTTAGATAATCAAGATTTTATTTGCAGTTAGAAAAGAATTGTAAGAGATAAGTAGTCCTTATATCTATTTATAAAAAGCTTTTGTTTTATATATACCGTAACATAAACCTGGTATTCAAAATTTTATTTTATAAATGAGTTACATTAAAGTCATAAACATAAGTACATGACTGTACTAAATGCTATTGGTTTTGAGACTTGCATGGACAAGCATTTACCCGCGTTAAAACCCAAACTTTAATTATTTTAAATTACTACTTTTTTTTTCAAATCACATTCTTAGAAGGAACTTTAAGTAAACTTACCTTTAAATCCTCCTTTATAAATAATCTACATAACTTTTTTTCCCCACTGTGAACAAATGAAAGAATGTTTCCATTTGACTAGATTTCTTTGACACATACATTGTGAACATGAATCTTCTATTGAAAGAGACCTAGCAAATATTAAATATTCAGAACAGTCACAGAACATGTACCCACCAAGAAATTGGCCATTCATAACCTTCCCTATCCTGGGTCATAGGATTCCTTAGTCTCTGTCAAATCTGCCATAAATATGTATCGGTCTACTAAGCCCGAATTTAACGTAATTAATTAACAGAATCCGTCCATCCATACATATCCCCAGACTTACCTGTGTAAGAGACGACACAATTATCACAATCACAGGCAGAAATTGTCAAGAAGCCAAAAATTTGAACCCTGTTAAACAATCTCCGAGAGTTATCATGTGCCACTGCTGGTTATGAAAATAGGGCTGATTCATGTGCTGACGTTGTACTTACATACAAACTTATCTGGCTTTCCTGTTTTTTTTAAAAGGAGGGCAGTGTAAATATATCGCTGACGAAACATTGTCAACTGCTTAAAATTCCATCATTAGCATACGATGTTTTCATGTCGTTTTTAAAGAATTTACAAGCCTAAAGAATTTATTTTTAGAACAAGATATATAGAAAGTAAACATTTTGACTTTTCATTGCAACTTTATCGAGTGCACAGAAGGGGGGGGGGGGGCAGAACTTTAAATTTTTACATGGCTGATGTGCAAATATTGAACAAGGTAACATTCCAAACAAAAGATTTTGTAATGTATGTTTAAAAGGTGAACAAAACAATAGATACTATTCCTTCTTAATGAACAGAACAGTAATGTGAGTGACTCGAAATTTGGCAATGCAGTAATAGGGACTTATGACATGCTGCCAAACTACAGACAAGTCTGATCATGCCCCCTGCAGTGAAGATGAGTGGGTTTGAGTTCTACTTATGTTGTGTCTAGGTATTGCACATAAACCAACTCATAAATCCATTACATATTTAACAGAAATCACTTAATCCCAAAAAATTTATTTATTTAACCCAGGAAGTAAAATCTTGATTTTATGAAAATCTTATGATCGGGGTGGATTTTCCTGGAAAATCTCATGATAAGTTTTCCTTTTATTTACTGGGTACATACTAAATATTTTTTATAAATATATCGAAACTAAATCTACTGCGTTTGTCAATATTTTAAAACCTGAGAGAGAATGGAGAGAGAATAGGAAAGTCCTATAAACCAACTGACCAATGAACAATCCAAATGCATTTATGTCATATTGTTTATTACATTAATTTCCTACATCTGTGAAGAAAATAAAAAAAAAAAACCTTTAGAAAAGAGAATACAACATCCAACAATACAAGCTGTTTTCCCCGCCACTAACTAAAGCTTTATGTGTATACAAGTAATTATCGTATTCTTGTTTATCCGTTGTTGGGCTCATGTTATTTTTCTTTATCTATCATTTACAAGAGCTATTTATACAAAACATCCAATTTGAAAGCAATAATTAGATAATCAAAGAAGTACTGTAATTGACTATAAATGACAATGTACTGTTAATACTATCGAGTACACATGTACTGTGTGTCTTATGATACTAGTGAGTCCATGTACTACAGATCCTATGCAGTCATCTGAATTTGCTGCATCAGCACTATTTGGAGGACAGGACATATGATTTTGTCCTTTACAAGTCTCTTCTACATGTGCATGTTTAAGTGTCCTATTCAAAAGAAAAGATTAAGGTACTCCCAGTTAATTAACAAGTTTCCAACTGGCCGCCGCCTAACTAGCTGACAGCATTGTACAGCATTGGTACATGTTTCCCTCCATAGCGAGTTTCCCTCCTAAACTTGTACTACTCAGTTCGTTCATGTTATTATTCATTATGTTGAGTCAGGACCGGTCACGGCTCAGTAGACGTGTCAATAATGAAGGCCTTTGGAGGCCTCGTAGTCTAATTTCCTCCACAATGTTAATTTTAAATATTATCAGCTTAGAACAATATAGATTTTTTGTGCTGAATGAATGCATTTAAATTACCGGCCACTGACTTATTAACAGTAATCCTGTAGATCTTGATTCACCTGCTTTTTTGTTTGATATGTTGCTAATGGCTATCTTTTAGATTAAGAATTTTAAATTTTAAATGTACAATGTATGTTTATTATCAAACTGAAATATCTTGCCATTAAACAATTCAGTGATCAAGGAAGAAAAAACCAAACCCCAAAGATCAATATTTCTTAAATTGATATGACACCACAGAAATTTTTTTGAATATACACTCGGCGAATGGAAATTCAGCATTTAGAGAAGAAATCGGGAGAACTTCTGTCAATCTTAAACCAAGAGCAATTTAAATTCTTATCCTATGAATTAACCCTCTCAGCTCTCCCAAACCAGGTGACAATTTGAAAGATCCACATATTACTACTTGCACAAGTAGGTTTAGGCGAATTAAACTTTCACAATTTATTCACAAACATGCATGATACCCCTCGACTTTCCAAACCTTGGAAAACTTGGAACAATGCTCCACGTTTTTGCTGAATTCTCTCACAGAAGAAAAGATACCACCAGCTGTGTTCACAACATTCATTATGTGAACACCTAATGGTACCTTCACCCACATGAGTAGAGTCTCCTTCATTCGGTTCTTCTTGGCTTCTATTCTGGGTTTTTTCTTATATTCTACCCTGTTTTTCCCTTAAAGCTCCGACACCTTGAGGGCAGACCAGTATATTTTAATTATTAATTACAATATACATAAAACTACAACAAGACAAGATAAAAATGTACAGTCTGCATGCTACCAAACACTAGAAACTTATATTATAACCAAAAATTCAAGAATTTCAACTCCTATTCGAAAGTTATATGAAATAACTTGACTTTTAGATCAATGAATATGAGTATCAGTGATAAAAAAGAAACTTCTAGAAATATAGGACACCAGGCAAGTGCCTTCACTGCACTGCCTTCCACCACACAAATCTCAGAGATTGGTAGAGTGTGCATAATTTTTACCAAATCAACATCATCATCATCATCAGCAGCAGCAGCGGCAGTAGCTATAGCATCGCAGAGAACAAGATACCACCAGCTGTGTTCATAGTGTATTCCTATACAAACACACAATGGTACCTTACCCTCCACAAGCTGTTCTCTGGCTTAACTCGTTTTCTATTCACCAGTCATGCATACCGGATAATCCGTAGGTCATCGTCCCCTGGACTGTCAAGTAATCCGCACAGAAAAAAAAGGTTACTGACTGCAAGAGCCAAGAGACATAGGTGCATAGGACGGAAACCCATTCTCACTCAGCAGAGAGAAGTAGGAAGCCCGCTGTTCATATTAAAGAAGAAATCGCAAGTATAACCTCCATAATCTGATACCTGGTGATAGGGAAACCCGTCAGTAAAAATAGTCCCTGTATACAAGAAAGAGGTAACAAGATGCCAAAGTAACCTACTAAGAAAAGAAATGTGACCCCTGTTTACTATCCCTAGTCTACATTATGTAACAAGGATCTATCTGGGAGACTACAAGTATTAAATTTTTTTTTTTCAGATGGTGACTGAATACCCTGGGATAAAAAAAAGAAGAGAAAACCTGGCTGTAGAGAGAGGCAGCGAACAGATGTAACTCCGTACTAGCTGGTCTCTGATGACGAAAACACTTCTGTAACTCAGCATCTACATAACATTATGCACTGCCAAACTTATCTGAATCACTGATCCACATCCCTTGGTTAGACATCAATAAAGGGAACCATCCAAAATGTATCTCTCCTGTAAAGCGCTCAACAGTTTCTAAAGTTTCGTCAGCAGAATTAAGATCTGAAAATAGCTCAATTACCCATTCAAGAATCTTTATTCATGTTAAGATTACAGGGAAGGAGGCTGTCCACAGCTAGGGTCCTTTACTTACTAATTTATGTCAGCTCGCTGGCAATTTATCAACAATCACATATGTATTTTTTTTTCTCTTCTCTCTCACAATAGTTTCTGCTTCAGTGAGTCTAGACTGCTTATATTTTTAGAGAACAAAGTTCCCTTTCTATAAATAGGGACAATCTAAGACTGGAAGAAAAAAAATCTTTAAAAAAAAATCTAGTGGCTGCATACATATTTTCTCTGTGTGATAATCTAGCTTTGTATTTAATGCTATGGTATGAAGGTGAGCACACCTGCTGATACAGTGTCTGTGAACAGCTAGTCACCTTGTGGACGTAAAACATTTATCACATTTGCCCCTCACATTCCTTCCAAGGTTCACTTCCACCTCAGTAATACTCCCCCTTTACTTGCTTACCTTTCAATTGTGAACCCTCTCACAAGATAATGACAGTGCATACTTACATTAATGTGGGTGAGAGAGAGAGAGAGAGAGAATGAGCGAGAACAGGTGAATGTAAAACTACATTCACCGGCCTTATCTCTCTCTATACAACAGTCGTATGTACATGTCTAAACGGTGTACACGTGTTGAGGGCATTTTCCCAAAAATTCATTAGTAGGTTCTCATTATTAACTAAAGTACTGAATAAGCCCAGGCAATAATGGTGGATGATATACCTGGCCGGGGTTGGTGGCGGTGGAATGTCCCAGTTAACTTTGATATCACTAGGCACTACAAGGCTGAACATTTAAATTGTGTGTGTCTAAGTATGTATTTCCCACAAAGTGTTCATTCAAGTCCTAACTTGGCTGTTCAATCCAATCAATTGTTTAACAGGCTTTACAAATCGATTTTTTTCCTTCTATTGAATCAGGTCCTTTTACAACCCATGCATGCATATTTATAGATCCTCTTTGAATATGTATATTCTTAACCAAAATTGCCTGTGAAATTTTCAGTAATACAACTAATTTTTTCTCTCTTACATTTAAACCTACTTTTGATTTTGTCATTAACAATAACAAGACTTTTAAACAGTTATTCATAACTGTGTTTAACAGAGCTAACTTTCTTTGCGTCTCTCCAACCTTTAACCTTACTGGGTCAATATTAAAATCCCACATATAGGCAAGTATAGTCTTGCTGTATGAAATGAAGCATTTTTTTCTACAAAACTCTGCAGGTTATTTCAAGCAGTATTCACCCTGGAAAGTTTCTCCATTAGTGCACAGAATGGAAAATTTTAATTTTGCAGGTTATGGTATTGGTCTTTTTATGTAAACGTAAAAATCAATTAACCCTGTCTTATAATCAGAAAGTTATTAGTCACACACATTCTTCTACTCAATAAGCGATATATCCCCACAAAAAACCAAAAAAAAACAAAAACAAATGCATTCAATTACACACTCTCACTCAATCAAAACCATCCCTCTGTGTTCATGCTGACAATGATACTAAGTACATGTACACAACAAGAGCCGCACTACAAAACTACAAACATCTATCAGGTACTCTACAAAGGGGGAAATTATGGTGACATGCAAAATACTGCTTAAAAACTCAATCTTTCTGTTATTTACATGGTCAAGTGTATTTGGCATGTCCCATTTTTTCCACTGATTATACAGAAGAGGGGGACATTGATTATTAGAGAGAGGGGGAGAGGAGGTTAACTAGAGAACACATTAAACACTGTGTCACCACTTACAGTCGGCTAGAATCTGGACCCGTGTCGTCTCCTTCAATGCGATACACTTTTCCGTGCATGACATACTCGAAGCTGTCAGCGCGCGAGGGACCGGTATCCGTGGGGTTGTATTCACCATCATCTGGGGTCCCATCTTCCCTCAGCGTCTTGGCAAGTACCATACGAAATTTGTCTCCTGTAAAACATTCGACAGGTTTATTCTGCCCTTTACACAGTAAACAAAACCATTGTTTCTATGGGGACATATTATAAATCGCATTCTTGGCTCATACATCAAATATTCCTCCTCAAATTACAAGAGGACATTAAGAAATCAAGCATATGATTTATATGTTTTTCCGAAATTCAGTTGATCATGAAGCACTACACTTTATTATTTTTCATCAACACATTAGCTGAAAACAGAGTACCAACCAAAATCATTTTACTTTTAATGATCTTCTGCTTTGAACTAAGTGTATTAGGACTCTTGTGTATGAGTGTGTACAATAATCTGTTGATAAGGTCAGACCTGTGATAAAATAAATAGTACAGTGAGGTAGGTGTGTTTGTCCATTCTACACCTGTAGGGCCATACAACAGACAAGTCTCAACTTATCACTGCTCTACCTGTGCAAATTATTATAAATCATAAGTAAATACTTGTGTTTAAACTCCCCACTGCCGGCAAGTGAAATTTAGAAGTCAACCCTGGCTGCACTGTCTGGTATTCAACACTGATAATATGTTGTACGAAAGGTTGCTCTTACAAGACATGACATGCCCATTGCATGCAAGAATATTCTTATCTGTTAGCTTTCTGTAAAATCTATCAATATGGAATAACAAAAAATAGATTTAAAATCTTTTTACACTTGTTTGAATTCTTTGCTCATTGAATCTATATAGAATTGTGCTACAACTAAGTAATCAAATATTAGACTTTTCTTTAAATTGAAACACACAAGCAGTTGGAACTTTGGGTTATTTCGACTTATGCCACTGGAAGCAACCATGTACAAGTGCAAAGGTGGGAGGAAGAAAAAATAGAATATTGGATTAAACAAATCTATTGAGTAAATATATCTTACCATCACCAAATATGTCTTCCCCATAATCGCAACCAAGACTTACAATGTGCACAAGCAGGAAACAATACTAGGATATTTCTTTACTGATAATTAGACTTACATCTTACATCCCTTTTAAATTCTAGACTGTTTAGGAACAAGCATGTAAGATAATCCTATTCAGCAAATGCAGAGATGCATGTTAATCTAATAAATTGGGGCTCCACAGCATAAATTATGACACACTTCTAAAACATCCCAGATACATTGTCAAATTCTACACTTACCCAAGTCTACTGGGTATATTTGTGTGTTGACATCAAGTATCAGGTCCATCTTGAAGGATTCTGACTCACAAAACAGCCTGGATACTACAACAAAATAATAAATACTTCAATAGATATTTCACGCAGCAAAATCCCCATGTGGACAAGCAGACTTTTTAAACCTGTGAAAGAGATATTCACTATCAGTTTAATTAATGCCTGAAACCCAAAATGTCAATGTACTGATTCTTTTGTACGAATTTCTGTCTTTCAATACATACGTTCAAAAAGCAAATGCATTTATTTGGAAGCTAGCCAATAAAATGATATTCTTAGGAAGCATTAAATACATGCACATTAGTTCACTTTGGTCCTTATTTCATTGCTGTTATGAACCACTGCCAAATCAAACACTCCCTGATGAGCTATTATTCCTGACTCTTAAACTTGGAAATTTTCTACCTTCTGTATACACAGTAGATATATCAAGTTTTAATAATACATCCCCCCCCCAAAAAAAGGACTTTGCTTTGAAACCTTATGAGGAGGTTTGGAAAATAAATCTTAAATAAGATGGGGATTAATAATTACATCTTAGTTAAAACAGTAGCATTATTATCAAAACAGATTTCTTCTATTTGCTTGAAGTTCAAATAATAAACTCATGTCTAAAAGAAATGTTTAATTTTCCTTTATTGCAGGAGTTAGCTGAATTCTATTATCACTTCTATAAATTCCATTAATATAAACACACATCAAGTAGCAAAAATGTAAATTTGCTTCAGTACCTTAAAGACTAATAAATCAATAATCTGATATTATACATCATTTTTTTCCTTTCTGTATTAATATGATTTTTTACACTTTAAATGTGATTTTCTTTGGTATAAAATAGCATTATGTCTGGTTAATATGAAAGTTAATTAGCAAGAGAAGTTCTTTATCTGAGAAGAACTTATGCGTATGATGTTTGTGTAATCTTGTCCTAGGCAACAGGGTACAAGAACTGACATGTGTATCCTTCAATACTTATTTTCACACATAAATTATTGATCATTTCTTGATAATCCGCAAATAAAATAGTTATTGATACAAAATATGAGCAGTTATTTGCATACATTAACAGTTTATGAAGCTATATGACACATAATTCATAAATGGGTGGATGTGTACATGCTGCAGCCTGTCTGCCATACCTTGCATACCACTACTTGCAAAATCATTTTTGCACTTCCTAATTACTAAACATACAATCTGTACTACAAATAGAATTATCCCTGCATACAAATGAATTGGGAAAACCACATGAATTAATGGGGTTTGCATTTATCTCTACTTATCTTTTAAAACGATAAAAGTATAAATTGACATGCCCTTACATGATATATCAGGTCAAACTCCACTGAGAGTCCGTGTCCATGATTCAGGCCCTATCAGCCACTGAATGCAGTGTGCATTTTCATCCTGATCTGTGTCACATTTACCACCATCAAAGATAACATTTGCTTCTCCCATCCTCTCCCTAGTCTTGATAGAATACTTTAATATACTGATGTGTTTCATTCTCACTGAAGACGAGCAAGGTCTACAGGGGGTTTTATTCTCCTTTTAACATTTACAGCCAATCGTAGGTTTGTCTGCCAGACTTGTCAAAACATGTTTCGATTTTACCGGGTACATGTTGTACTAAAAATTAAAAAAGCTGACGTACCTTACCAATAATTAATTACAGTGCATCGCAGAAATGCGCATGACACTGGATTTCGTGCATAAAACAAGTAAAGATTTGCTACTTTTGCAGATAATATCACATTACTGTCCCGGTCATGCTGGGTCATGCAAGGAGGTCGCCATATTTGACAGAACCGGCAAATGTACGTTAGATTCTGACTTACATCACACAATAGTAACCAGGCATACAATGTGAAATATACTTACCCCGATCAAACTTTTTCCCTTCGGGATCAATATCCTTCACGTCAAAAATATCTTCGAACAACACCCCCGCCATATTACCAAATTTGGCCTATAAATTGTTACACAGTTTATCGACGTCGATTTGCTGTGTGCTTGGTGTTAGAATTTCATCGACCTATCACTCGACTTATATTTCTGTTATCTTATCCGCTAAATGTCTTGAATTTGCTTGTTATTTCATGTAATCGGCACTACTTTAGAAAAATTTATAGCATGTTAATTAGGATACAGGAAGTTAGGTCATTTCTACACTTATCTTGCTTTTCAATGATTAGAGAGTTGGTAAAGGGCGGTAATGTATTCCTGCCATAACTTGCTGTTGCAATGCCGGGAAATTATAAAAATGAAACACAGCACTGCTATATAAAAAAAAAATGGTTGAAAAAAAACAAGAAAATTAAAATTGTTTGCAGATCAAAATTTACAGTAAAACAATCCATTAGATCGAATTAATAGCACGGTTTTATTATGGCAAATCTAATGGAATTTGTGCAAATAATATCTCAAAAAGTTCTTTTTAAATAATATATGTTGTTAATATAAACTTACTGGGGAAATAAATTGTTGCATAAGTTCTTTATGAGATCAATGAGCGAAAAAAGATAGATAACGAATTTAGAAATGTTTCCTATCAACAAAGTATATATTTTCTTTCCTGTTTTTTTTATTTATGTATTTATTTTTAAGATTATACACCCTTTCTTCCCCCCCCCCCCTAGAAATATTTCCAGTATTTCCAATCTTCTTTATGTATTTTCATATCTAAAAAAGGAGATATAACATAAAATGTTTGTGATAAAAAGATTAACTATCATAAAAAATGTATCCAGATCTTAAATAACATAGTTATATACTAAAGAAATCAATACGGTAAAAGTATTTACTTTATTGACTGAATTAACTACGAATTAATATGCCACTATTCACGGGACTATTCACGGGAGAGTATCCGGATAAAAAAAAGTACTGAACAATTCAGACCAACTCTTCTTTAAAATATGCAACAATCAATCAACATTTCAGACTGATAAATGCCGATTTTTATTACTCTTATTTTATCTTTTATTTGTGATTTTTTTTTCTTTTCGGTGATATCGCTGTTTAATGTAACATCCCCCCTTGTTTTAACAAATCTTGTTTATTGAACGAATCCACTGGCTAACAAATTTTAGTGACCTTAGAAATTTGACCTACTAACGTATCAGTCATTGACCAACATTTTGAAATATAATAAAGAAACCAATTAATCCTCTAAGCACATTGTTCATTTTGACGTAACGTAGATTGCTATTGTTTAAATACTCGAAACACCGGGCGAACACGACTCGGCTTGTTAATTTCAGCGCTTTAGCTGTGTATATGAAACACTAAACTTACAACCGATACACCGTGTAAAATTCAGATTGTATATATACGTAATGGATATTGATTTTTTAAAAATGTAATTAGTGTTCCTCTTAGACGCTTCATTCTTTCAATTCAATAGTTATATTGGAATTTTAAAAAATACTTTGAAATTAATTGTAGTGCATTTAAACTTATTGATTTATCACCATTTAAAGTATGTACTTTATTCACAGATATAAATTCTACTGATAAATTAATATTTAAATAAGAGATGTTTACTGAATACATCCATTGTAACCTTTTGGAGGACATGAGAGAGAGAGAGAGAGAGAGAGAGAGAGAGAGAGAGAGATTTTGCCGTTTTTTATCTCCAAACTTCAAATGAGAATTTTTCAAAATGAGAATTATTTTTTATAAACAAAGAGCATGCTGGTAAAATGGCAATATAATTAGACTTGCGTAACCCCTCTGATACGATGCACTATAAAGGATAAGATAGCGAGTTGTAGAGGTCTAAATTTAATTAGATTGTTAAAATATAGTTCCTTTTTCATCAACATCTATGATGTTCTTTGTCAAATAATTTATGCCAGTTATAAAGTTATTTCTGTATATAACTCATCAATATTTCCAGGATATCGTTTCATGACCTAACTATGATTTATAAAGAGAAAATACTCTTTTTCAATTTAAGTTATTTTATTTTAGAATTAATAAAAAATAATACAATAAACAGAGTACTGTAAATTTTATACACATGTACATGTAAAATCAAAACAACAATAATTCTAAAAGAAACATGGTAAACTATTCAAAATATTAAGTCACTGGGTACATGTAAAGAAAACTTAAATTAACAAAATACATTTGTGACATGTTAATGTGACACAAATGTAACGTAACCATGAAAAACCCCGTAAAATAAACATGAAATCAATTCATGTGATGTTCATTCAAGTCAAGGGTTTCTGATCCGCTCTGCTTCTCAAAATGTATTGCGGATGGATCTGATGTACATGTAGATTAAAGGGGGGGGGGGTGTGATCAAGCCACTCCTTTCGCGAAGATGATCATATCAATAATTCATAATAAAAAAAGATAAAATTAAAACACACGACCATTATTTCAATGCTAATGTTCTTTAATGAAGAGGGCAAAAGGAGGGGGTCAATCAGAAACTCTTGACTTGGAAAGATGATCTGCTTCTCACACATGTAGAGCAGAGCAGTCCAGAAACTCTTGACTTGGGAAGATGATGTTTGATGTCAAGGGTTTTTGATCCACTCCACTTCTCATAAATGTAGAGTCATTACATGTTTTGAGTATATTTATTTTTGTAAGATTAAATAAACGTTCATACATTCATTCTTACATAACCAATTTGATAAGGACTTTTGAAAAATAATCATTAAATCATATCTACTCGGTAATAAGATTTTTTCTATACAAAGTTTCCAGCACTATATTTTTAGTCGCAGAAGTGACCTGAATAACGTGTTAATATGGCTGTTCCATGTATGTCTCATATCTAAGAGCATATATATTGGCTTTACAGCTACGATACACATATATTTCATACAAACAAACATCAGTATGAATATAAATATAAGAATTGAATGCTTAGTTTTGGATGTCGTCGGTCCTATAACACACCAAGGCTGTGTATATAGACAAATTATCATACCGCACTAATGCATGGTATTCAATTTGTCTGCACCGCTTGGTGTGTTATACTTATAGGACCGACGACCACCAAAAATAATACCTTAAATAAACATATAAGGAATGAATGAAGTGTTTGTATCTTTACATAAAAAAAAACACAAAAATGTAAAATTACACATATATGTATATCATAATTTATAGATATAAAGGAAAAAAAATCACAAAATGTTGTATGTCATCTAGATGCAACATACATTAACAAGTATTTATAACCTCTGTATAAAGTGATGCTATACTGCAAAGCAGTTCTCATAAATGTATACAAGATCAGATTTAATTTTGGTACTAGCTTTCTTATCTCAGTTTATTTGCCTCAGAAATTCTTTTAAATACCCTCATCAATCTCAGAGATTGAGCTACTTTATGAGCAACAAAAACATTCTATTATTGGGCTGATGAGCTTGTTAAAGAGAATACCGGTACTTGAGGAAAGTAGAGCAACTTTTGCAGAAAAATGTCTTCATATTTGTTTGATATCAACAAATATTCTGCTGAATACATTACCAAATAATGGAAATAAGTTCAAAACTAACAGAAATTTTTTGTGTGCATATGCATTTTTTTTTTTCATATACAGTCTGTACAAGTGTACATGCAGAACTAAACACTAAAAATGTCAGAAAACTGTCTATCAACCAAAATTTCTACAGTGGCGCTATGTTATCTTGAGGGGTATCATTTGCACAAGTAAATAGTTTGAAGGAACATTCAATACTACATATGTACTGTGGAATCATTAGAATTCGTGGTGGCTCAATTTTCGTGATATTCATGGGTAGCCCTTGCCCACGAATTTACATCCTCAACGAAAACTAATTATAAAAGGTTTGGTTTACCTACTGAAACGGAAAACTGACTCATCCATGAAATTACATCCCCAAGAACAAGCAAAAGTCAAACAATCCACGAAAATTGACCCCCACGAAATTAAATGATTTCACAGCATTACACAGAACCAAAGGATTTCATGGCTAAAGAATTTTTTTTTAAAAGCCTAAAAAAAATGTTAAATGAAAAGTAGTGTAAAAAGATATCTAAAAATATTATGCATAATATAACATGGTTTTGCATTTTTTAAAATTTGTATTTCAAGGTTTCTGCCTTTTAGCTTGAGTCTACCATCCTCCAGAACTGCCCCCTGGTCTTCTAAAGTCATTGTTAGCATAGATCCAGTCCGTGTCTTGTACTATCCCATTGGCAATTGACTCCCCCAGCCCGTTAAACGTCATGTTGTGTCCCTTATCTCTCAAACCATCAATGAAATACTGAAATAGTATAGCAGCAAATATCATTAACTTTTTAATGAAGAGTTAACTAACACTGCAACTTAATTTTGAACATGCAGTTGAAACTAAAAAAGTAATGCCATTTTCATTTCAGGTATCAGTATTTATAGCACAGCAAATTACAATGGCCGATATGGGCCAGACAAAAAGTAACCACGAGTTGTGTTTGATTTGTCGGCAATTCCTGAAATGCTGGCAAAAAGTAACCACAAGTTGTGTTTGATTTGCCGGTGATTCTTAGATGCCGGCAAATCTTAAATGTGGGCAAATCTTACTTATAGTTCAATTAAAATACCAGAGGATATAGAGTGAAAAAAAGTAATGTTATCTTAATTGACAAAAGGGTTTGACAAAAAATATGGCAGTGCTCGTCGCTTATCAGTTATCAAGGGTCTAACTAAAGGAGAATGTACCCGACACAAGAGAAATACTAGTGATCAAGCTGTATTACAGAGTATTTTTGAATATTTCAAAACTCATCTCGAAAAAAGAGGTTACAAGCAATCAGAAATTGAACGTTTAAGCAAGAAACTCTTTCTGCATATAGGATGGATCTTCTCAAAAATACAAAAGAAGAAAAACACTAAAAAGGCTGCACCTAATGTTTTGGTGACCCATGTATAAAAGGGTTAAAAAAACAATATATAAAATACTGGGATAACATACAACATGACGAAGTATGCATAAAATTATTCACAACACCTCCTATAGTTGCATACAGTAAACACAAAAATACAGGTGATCTAATCATTAGATCCAAATTAAACTCAAATAATGTTTAAATAGATTAATTGATTTATGCATAAGGTGAACTCCTGTCGAGGCGGGCCTTATTACAAATTTTAAATGACGTGTGCTATTAGTACCGCCGAAACACTCTTAATTATTTACGACATATTACCAAATGACCAAATGCTTCATTAAGAGTGTAGGGTTCTAATAAGTTTAAGACATATCTGGATGTTGGAATGCAGTCGTTTTTTGCACAAAGTCAATGCCGTAGATTCGGAAAGGCCCTCAACAATGTCGTCGCGATATTCCCCCCTTCGACCAATTAAGATAACTTGACTTTTGTGACCTCAATATCTTCTGGTATTTTACTTAAACATTAAATATAAGATTTGCCTACATTTAAGATTTGCCGGCATCTAAGAATTGCCGGCAAATCAAACACAACTTGTGGTTACTTTTTGTCAGCATTAAAGAATTGACGGCAAATCAAACACAACTCGTGGTTACTTTTTGTCAGGCCCATATCAGCCATCGTAGCAAATACATGTACGAGGGTTGTTCGGAAATTATTGAGACAACTCGAATATTTTCTTTTCTAAGTGACGAATTTTAGTGAAAATTGGCATAAACACTGAAGAAACCCCAAGAAATAATTAATAAACAAAGTAATATTAAAAGAATATCTAATATTTTGTTTACGACGGTAGATAAACAAGTCGGTCGTCGGGGTACCCGGCACAGGCATGAACTCGGAGATTAAAAAACTTAAACATCTACTTTATAAGTGTCCGTAGAATTACAGTTAGATAAAAGAAATCAAATTAAATATGCTCATTTTGCTATTCTTTGCGACTAACTTTTGATCAAGTTTTGTTGATGTTCGAGTTGAAATACTGATATGGTACAAATATATTTACCAAACAATAGAAATCTGACAACGACTTTACATTGAATTTTGACGTCAATGCGGCACAGCGAATATCCATCAAACTGGTGGAAATCTCAGAAGAAGACCTTTTAAGGCCACGCAATTGCTTAAACAAAAACTATACGATGGCAAGGGATAAAGAGCTTCAGTTCATCATATTTTTTCACTTATTATTTAACTAGAATTAAGACAAAGGGATTAATTTTCAAGTACTTTTGACACACTAACTGTTGTCAACAGTTCTAAAATATGTACAAAATGACTGCAGGAGTCATTCACAGTAATTAGACTTTTGGGTAAAAATAACTCGATTTTTTTCCCCAAAAAATCAAGAATGAGAGAAAATGTAAATGATGACATCTTGAAATGAAAACAAAAGATAAGAAATAAAGAATAATTCTTATTTCCGTTCGTTTGTATGGTGTTAAAACACAGGAGCAATAAGAAGCGTTAAAATGACGTTACGAAAAGTTTGCGGTTGCGCCGGGTCACTGGACGAAGGCACGTTGGTCAGCTAACCAGGAATGATCTATTCATGCCATGAACAAGAAACTTTTCACATTGATAAACTCTATCCTGATTTACGTTTTGGTGAAATTTCAAGAGTTTATCTTTTTTACTACAAGAATAAGAGAAAATGTCTCAATAATTTCTGAACAACCCTCGTATGTGAATTATCAACTTTGAGAGTAATTCATCGTCCTATTTTGATGAGGAAAGCTTGAAAGGAAGTCTTGTTCCTACACCATAATGTTTCAGGATGGAAAATTTTTTTAGATGGGAAAGCAGAATCCTAGACACAGCTTCTGCTATCCATTGTATTAATTGAGTTTTTTTTTTTTACCTGAGGAAAGTCTGGTTCATAGTAAGCCAGCTGTGGAATAAGCTGATGGTGTAGTCTCCGTGCGTCAATGGCCTCCTTTATATTGTATCCAAACCACAAAACATGGGCCGCAATCTGAAAGAGAGAAAAGTTCTCCACTGCACAACACTGAATTTAATTGAATAAATAAAGATATAATCCTATAATAACCAAATTTTTGTGAAGTTTAAGCCAAAAAATACCGGTACTTATAAGCTTTTCACTTCAATAATTTCAAAATATAATGCAGTAATACTGCCTGTAAATAAAATAGGTAATGTAATTTACTTTTATCTTTATTTGTAATTAAACATGCGCTCATGGCTTCAATGAGAAAAAACTCTGTCTTCTTACTTTCGCTTTCTCTGTTGTAACTATAAAGGGTTGATGCATGTTGAATATTATAATTCACCACATGATTTCTCACCTCAGGTAACTTTGTGAATACAAAATTCTATCATGTGACGTGTAAGGTAGCATGTTACCGGTATGTGCTAACTAGGACAATGTTTTCGAACATGTTAAGTTGTCAAGCATTGATTTATAAAGTCTTCTGTACTTACATGTACATGGGTGTAGTTTAATTGTTGAAATCATAGTAAAAAGTATACTTGTACCATATAGAATAGATAGGGTTATGGTGAAAGAGTGATCACATAATTTTTTTATACATGGCATTGTTATTCACGCTAGTCTAATTTTAGTACCATTCTGATAATGTCAGCTCCACCTCTCATGCATATTAATATCTTATGTTTGATCAAGGGCAGATAAAAAAAATTGTCCTTTTTTTGAAAGTTGTAAGGAGAAAATCATAGAATGAGCTTATTGTATCACAGTCTAAAATCTTAATTCATATTGGAAATTGACTAGACTCTTTAAAAAATTTAACAAAAGTGATATTAAGTTAAGAAATAAATGCAACAGAAGCGACCGAAAAGGGCTCAAAACCCAGCGCTATATATAAAGTGCAGTCATCCTTTAATCAAAGAACTATATATGATATCGGTCATATTTGGCCCCCATAATTTGTCATTTTTTTAAAAGTGTTTCAGATACATTAAATTGTTATGTTATATTTTAGAAGACTTGATATAACATATATTTTTTACTTATTTATTTTAATTGTTTGCACTCACAGGCAGTTTATGACGTCAGAAGTTACGCAATTTTTATAATTTAATCAAAATCATTCTAAAATTGACATTTTTCTTATCGTTATTCTAATGGGAAATATAGAGCAACACTTTGAACAAGGAAAATATTTTTGTCCCTTATTAGTCTTATATAGATACACCCCTGATGAAAATATTTTGTTTGTTCAAGCATGCGCTCAATGCTTTCTGAAAGAAAGAACTGTTTAAAAATGTTTAATGCTAAAAATGGACAGATAGCGGGAAAAGGTTAACTTTGTCATGTCATATATCTAAATTGTGGGCATTTGGATCAAAAGGAAAATTATAAAATAACTTTATATGTTTATGTGTACAAAGAAAACAAAGAATTACAGAAAAATGATGATGTTCATTTTAGGGGGCCATTTTAGGCCCTTATCATATATATATATACATGTAGTCCTTTTGAAAAAAATGACTTTCAAGTGTTTCCTTTTTCAATATTGCAGTTAGGATTTGACCTGATGCGAAAGTGCCTGAGAGACAAAAACATTACTCTTTTGGCCTTATTTCAACATTGAACCCTTACGTAGGCGGTGGCTGTCGTTATCCTGGAACCACCTGCGGCTCCCACCACCAGCCTCACTCTCTTCGTCTTGTCGGCCAGAACAGCGGGGCACATGGAAGACATTGGTCGCTTTCCGGGCTTAATGAAGTTGGCTGGAGAGGGAGGGATGCCAAATGCATTGGTTATATTGGGGGAGGAAAAGTCATCCATCTCATCATTGAACAAAATCCCAGTTCTTTTTCCAGTGACTCCTGAGCCAAACCTGAAAAAATAATTTATTTTTTTTTTTGGGGGGGGGGGTCAGTTTTGTCCTAAACAAAGAACATGTAGTACTGGTGTTTTAATACAATCCTGACACAATTTACTGAAAAATTTTGCAGTTCATACATTTCACATTCTTATGTTCAAAAGAATACATTTTTAGTGGTCACATCAAAGTTATAAACATAGTTACATTAACAACGCACAAAAATAATATTTTTATATATAGATGCCTTAAAAAAAAGTTTAAATCATTTTATTATCAATCAAATTAAAAATAAGCATTTTCTCTTAGAAAAATCAGAAATAAGTTCAGAAATAAATTCATAATGAATGTATAACTTTAACTGAAAAGATTGCTGAATAAAATACCAGTCTCGGTCTTACAATAAATTGACAGTGGACGTCACTGACACAGCTATGCCATCATCCCCTAACAGGGAGAGGTGGGCAGTGCTGGTTTTCAACTTGTGATTGAACACTGGCCCATAGTACGGAGTCGAATGGGTAGCGTTATCCCAGATCATTTTTCTGATCTGATCAGCAAAGTCTGCAGATGTTAAGATCTTTGTGATCTGCAACACAAACATAATCTGGAATCCTTTTTACAATAGATCTTTGATGTACATGAGATCGATGTAATTTTCTTGTTCTGTTTAAATTCTGGTACTCAGTCTAAGCACCAATCAGGTGAATATAAATCAATAATCAAAATTCCCTAAAATAAAGTTCAAAAACTTTAAATTTTAAGGATTGTTTAATGACAGAGAAACATTTCATACCTGTGTAACATTGGATACAAATTCTGGATCCCCAAGTTCTGATCTTTGAGCATAGGCAAACTTGAAAGCCTCAATGATTCTGTGATAAGCTGTTAGACGTGCTGCTCTAGTTTTAAGACTACTTTCTGTCATGTTGAAACCTGTAAACATCAAATCCAAACTAATTTTTAAATCAAAGTACTAAAAGTACTGAAACGAACTAAAAATATGAAGCAAAATTATCCACTATAACATAATACACTAATTTTGCACTCAGTGGTTGTCATTCTTATTGTATCATACATGTCAGCAGAATAGAACACATACCATCCAGTATTTTCAGGATAAAGGACAGAATGGCACCACTGGACGGAGGTTTGGGACTGTACAGAGAGCTCCCGTCGTTCAGCGTCACTCTCAGTGCCTCCTCCTGCTCAGCTCTGTACTGTGTCAGGTCCCCAGCTTGTATTATTGAATCTACAAGTACAATCAAAATAATCTTCATCTTTTAATATCTGCACAATCCTTATACATGTACATGTATACAGCAGAACATAGCTACAAGTATATTCAAAGACAGAAGATGAGATTTCCTTATTCGAATCTTCAATTTTTGTTTGTATAGCAGTACATAGCTGGTCCATTTATTTATACATGTATCCAAATGGTCTACAGATATTGTTCTGCAAATGAAATAGATATATTATAAATTACCTTGCAATCAAAAATTACCAGTAAAGAAGCCTTATCTACAGGTAATTGCAATGCTTTCAAGACTTGAAATTGATGATAGCAAGACTTGAATTGGATGAATTCCAAATGATGTGTCTACATATGCCATTATCAATCATATTTTTTCAGTAGAGTACTAGTAATACATGAAGGCTTAGCTTGTTTAACTTTTCCACTCAACAAGTTGCAAAAGATTAAACAATAAAGTTAATTCTAGTTTTGGTGTGCCATTAAAACATTAGGGGGTTCATGAACATATCTCTATGAATTCCTGCAGAAATTCAAAAACCTACTTTTTTCTTTCAGATCTTGTAAAATCTCATAGCCAAGGTTTCCCTTAGTAACATTATAGAAAGTTTCCCCGCCTTTTTCAGCAAGTTTTCTATAGGTCTCTGCCAATTCTGGAAACTTAATCAGATCTCCCTTTTGCAACATTTTTCCAGTCTTGCTATTTGAGTAGTATTTCCTGAAAATACACATTTGAGTACTTCAAAATTAAAAATAGATAGATTTCATGCACTGGTAACTTTCGAAAATTTAAAAGATTTTAAACTGTTTTTCAAACATCATATGTATATACATGTACGATATACGTTATAAACAATATAAAAGCACCATGTGTCCTTATCCAATCTGAGCACATCTTCTGCTGCACTCATTTTTTCTGCAAGATGTTCATTAATACGGAATCCATTCTTGGCCAATGCAATGCTTTTGTTAAATAATTCTCTCCAGGGTAATCTTCCCCATCTTTTCCAAGCTTCCATATAACCTTTGATTTCCCCTGGAACAGCAATGCTCATCCCACCTTAAAATAAAACAATGTACCGGTATAGCATTGAAACTTTGTCAACATTAAATCCAACTCAGTCAATGATAACAAAAAGACGCCATTAACACAGTCAAAATTACTTTAATCAGAGTTACACAATGTACATGTATACATGTATAAGAAATAAGGTAGCAGAAAAGTTTATTGGTGCATTTATCCGGTAGTCTTATTATTATTCTTGAAGGTTCTTTATATTTAGTGACATTGGAACTTTCTTGAAAATCTTAACCTTTCCCAACATGCAAGCATATTATTTTAAGTCCAGCATCCATTACTTGTCCAAGTAATACATTGCAGTAAACTTATTATACCAAAGTCTTGTGTTGGGCACTTTGGTGTGTTTAGTGTGCAACTCAAGAATGAACCAATTAACCAAGCAAAAATAGTATCATTTTATATGCATTCCACCTCAATTTCCTTTGTTCTGCAGTCCTCTTTAACCTTATACCACAACCTCATCTGAAACCTTGACTGTTGTCATTGTAAGCAATGCATGTACTGCAATACATTCATTGGAATGAGCTCTGTGCAGCCTTCATCTTAACCCCTTTTCCTGATAAGTATACAAAGTTTTGCAGAAAATACTAGTACATGTTTATATAATTATACTGGTATATTTACTTTACACCTGGCATCTGCAGTCCTGATTGTTGCCTACATCATAGGATAGAATATTGTTTTAAAGACAATTCATACACGGACATACTATTACCGTATATTCCCTGTAATTTTACCGTATTTCGATGCATTGTGGACTTTTTCATACATTGTCTCCGTTGAATTTATTGGTGCGGTTTCTCTTGCATTAATCACTGAAGCATTTCCTTTTTTACTGAAACAATTAAGTAACAGACATATAAGGAACAGTTAAGCATACATGTTCTAAAGCATTTATATATAAATTGCATTAACCCACCATGCTCCTAAAAATATGCACTTTAAATTCAAGAAATTTGAAAAATTTCTACATGATGCACCATAATTTTAGTGACTGTGATTTTGGTTTCAGAACATCAGTTAGTTTTAGCTTGCATGGTGACAATTAACTTAAATTGGCTGAAAATTAACGTGGCACGGTGACTCAAAATAGATGTTTTACTTTTCGATTATGACAACGGATATAAGAAGAGCTACTTGAAATTTTATCATAAAGAAGGTTTCATGCATCATAAGTCATCACCTATCAATTTACAAGTCATTAAAACTTATCAGGAAATTGCACACGTAAACAAACCAAGTTGTTTTGGACATTGTTTAGTGTCAAATGATTGCGATTTCTGTCTAAAAATAGTTACAGTAGGATTGACACACTGAAAAAAATAATTTGAATTTGAAGCTATTCGATGTCTGTGGTAAGAAATATGCATTAATAGAGAATGCATCTTAATACAATTTAAATATATAGTTCTTGAAGGCATCATGTTTCAATGAGAGGCTTGTGGTTCATGATGTATGCCACGCTGCAGTATTTACATTCTCTTGCGCTTGCGTGGCTATGAAGCGGAAGGAAAACTCAATATTTTTGTGTTGGCCCAACGCTTAATTCTATTTTTCTCTTTTTAATTTGATTTATTTACTTTTAAACACCGTAATTTTTTAAAAGTTCATCTTTTCATATGATATATAGAATATGTGGAAATCGTGTAAAAATTGTGATATTTGCTAAATCATGGGTTTGTGCGTCACCATGTCCCTTTGAAATGCTTCAACGAGATTATCCTTCAAAAAATGTTATGCCAGAAAATGTCAAGATCATCTTTTTTTTTGGGGGGGGTTAACATTTCCAATGCATTAGATTCTATTCTTCTGATTAACATTCCTAACTTAAGACCTACCTTGCATTCCTATAAAGTTTAAACTGTAAAGGGTTTTTAATACTTTTAATTAATGAATGGTGACAAGACATACCTATCATACACCGTCATGAAGAACCCCCCTCCTATACCACTGCTCACAGGGTTCACCACACCGTAGCACAACAGTACAGCAATTGTTGCATCCACTGTGGAACCTCTGTGTAAAATATCCCTGAAAGCAACAAAGCAGACAGTCAAAGTATCAAAAATGCTTCCATGTATTTCATTACATTTAAGAAGGCTGGATGGTGGTGGCTATTTTTAGATGGGACTGTTTAAAAACTTCGAGATATCCGATTATTCGAGATATCGAGGGTAAAATACTTAAAAAATAAGTGATTGGGACTTACAAATTACTTCAACATATCCATTGCATTTGAGATATCAGTGTTTGAGATATCTAAGTTCAACTGTATAGTTTTACAGATAAACAAATCATTCTTCAAAATTTCAGGTAGGTCTGAGTAATATGTTGACCCCCCAGCCTCCTTTGTTTCTGACATAAATATTTTTCTTTAAACTTATAATTATTAAATAAATTATGATAATGGGAAAAAACATAAAAGAATCAATTTAAACTTGTCTAATAATTATAAAACATGATTTTGCATATATATATATATTTATCACATGTTTATCTCAAAATACGGTGGATATCACTCATGGGATAAATTTTTGATATTCCACTGTGTGTTCTTACGCCACGCGACGTCATAATTAAACATTACGTAGGTTTAGGCGGTTGACTGATGTAGAATGAAAAAGTAAATAGTTCATTTGAGGGGTGTTGAGATGTAAATTTAAAACAATATTGTTTTATTTATTTGTCATGAATTCATAAAAATTTGTTTGAAAATGAAATGTTTTTTTGTTAAACTTCAAGGAACTTCTTTTCATGCGTAAAGTTGTTGACGTCTTGTAGTTAATGTGTTGTGCAGCTCACAATTACAATTTTTACAGAAAATAAATGAGATTAAAAAAATATGTGGTAAAACATGTGATTAAAAGAATCTATCATATTTTGCGATGATATATGATTTTTATCCAACTCGTTGTGTGTTTCTCCCCAAGGCTCGGGGATAGCAAACACACGAGTTGGATAAAAATCATATAACATGGCAAATCATGAGAGATCCTATATATACATGGTAGATACAATATTTTAAGTAACTTACACTCCAATATCTGTACACAATTGGCTATCAGATGCTATGGCTGCCTTTTTAAACTTGCCAAGCTTACTGTCTGAACTCGGAAAATCTGACTTATTGCTCTTACGAAGAAAGAAGATAATCAACAGTGTTACAATTGTCAACACGGCTATCAGCAGAATTAGGAGACAACAGATCCTTTTGCTCCTCCTACAATTTAATAAGGATTATAATTATGAAGATGGTAAAATATGAATCTTGGCTGAAACACAGAAAACTTTGAGCATGTTTTGAATCATTTTAATATAAACATGCATGGAACTATACATAAGATTAATAATTTGGTAACAAGTTCTGATAAATGAAATTCGTGCCTTATCTTTCTGCGCCTGTGATAATTTTGTTCTATATCCCCGTCATCATAACTGATAAATTCCTCGTCATCATCCAACAAAGGGTGGTACTGTTCATGTCCTCTAGACATCTTAACAGTCCAACTTGCTGCTGTACTTTCCTAGTTTCTGTTTCAAAAAAAAATAGTAAAATAACTCTCTATTCTACACTATTCTGTATACATTATTACACATAAATGTTACATTTATAATTTTTCCCCTTACTGTGAATTTGTGAATATTTCCCAGAAAAACGTCCTGCTCTACTGAATATCTATACAATTTAAATGTACTTAATCATATTTACATCAGTAGCTATAGCTGATTAATGCATCAATTTTGACGAAAATGCAGAGTGCTTCTTATAATTTGCAATCTTGTTCATTATCGAAAATATGTAGTGATAAGATAAAATATTCGAAGTAAGTCAATATTTTGAAACATCAAAGTTTGAAATTTAGAACTTTTTCACAACTTGCAGTAGTGAAACCCATTTTGTTATGGTGGTTTCAATCGGAACTCCTCAAACGAAATGTGTACACCGGTACTAAGCGTCTAGATGACCGAGACTGTGTCCCGCCCAAGAAAAAGTACCCGTGTGATTAAACCATGCATGTTTTCGGGAGGGGGTGTTAGTTATATTTTAGGGGACAGTTCGTTTGTTGTTGTTGGGTTTTTTTTAATTTCTAATTTCCCCCAGTTCTTCTAATTATATTTTCGAGTTTCTTGTCTATTCAAATATCTCTCAATTCCGGTTTATTTATTTTGGAGTTTAAGATGGTCAGCCGTACATGTATATATCTTCTAAAACGCGGACCTGAGATTTTTTGACGAATTATAAAATTTTGCGATCTCAATGCATGTTTGGATCTTTATTGTGAGGCGGACGGGTTGGGCACCCACATCAATCTTCGCCGTCGCATCTTCGCACTTTCGCCCCTTCGCCTTCGTAACTTCGCGCTTTCGCCTTCGCATCTTCGCACTCTCGCATCTACGCCATATAGGCGAAAGTGCGAAGGTCGAAGTGGCCCCATCGGAACACCGTAGTTTCTATGTAATCAACCGAAACTTGTTATGCAATCAAAAAAGGCGAAGGCGAAAGTGCGAAGTTGCGAAGGCGAGAGTGCGAAGTTGCGAAGGCGAGGGAGCGATACTACTATCGCTCCCTCGCAACTTCGCACTTTCGACTTCGCACTTTCGCCTTCGCATCTTTCGCTCTTTCGCCTTCGCATGCACCTTCGCACTTTCGCCTTCGGTCTAAGTGGCCCCATCGGAACACCATATCCTCTGCCGCATATGTCATTTTATACACCAAAAATTATCTTTAAACGATAGAGAAGTCTACAAACATAAAAAGGCAAAGGCAAAAGTGCGAAGATGCGAAGGCGAGAGTGTGAAGTTGCGAAGGCGAGGGAGCAATAGTAGTATCGCTCCCTTGCCATCGCAACTTCGCACTTTCGCCTTCGCATTTTCTCGCTTCGCCTTCGCATCTTCGCACTCTCGCATCTTCGCATGTGCGGATCCAGAATTTTTTAGTGGAAAGATGGGGGGGCCCGAGGGTAATTCACAACATCGAGAATTACATGTAACCTACTTTTGGTAATTTCATTTACTGTGGCAATTTAAGAGGTTTCACTTTACCCTAGTATTGATATGGTGTTCCGATGGGGCCACTTCCACTAAAAAATCTGGATCCGCACATGCCTAAGTAACGAAGTGTTCGAATGAAGGCTTTTTTAAAAAAATCGTTAAAAATAGTTATTTTCATAGTGCATTATATGCAAAACAGTTTACTTTATGGCATCAGAAAGGTGTTATAATGCGAATTAAGGGCATTACTAATTACTTACCCCCCCCCCTCCCCCTAAGATATGCAATATGCGATATAACGTACACTTTAGAATTCCAACTGTGCATTTCCAATTGTGCATTGATGAAATGTAAGAAAGAAGCACATAAGAGACAATTAAAATCAAAACAAAGCCGTGCAATTTGTATACATGTGTATTTTGATGTGCCATTTTCTAAGATTAAAGTTGGAAAAATCAACTTTAAAGTTGGAAATTCTAAGATTAAAGTTGGAAATTCCGACTTTAAAGTTGGAAAAATAAACTTTAAAGTTGGAAAAACAAACTTTGAAAAATAAACTTTAAAATTGGAAAAATAAACTTTAAAGTTGGAAAAATCTCAACTGTCAGATTCTGAAATTTGATTATGTTTATGAATTTATTAATTGGTGTTAAAGCCTGGTTCAAAAAATGTATGTGGAAAACTAAAAAAATTGTCTTTTAACTGTCATTTTCAATAAAATGAAATGGTAACGTTATAAATGTTTTTTTCCCACAAGTCTGTTCAATCTGAATCAAATGTATCCAGATTACCTATAGTCTCTGAAAACGGCAACCACTGATAAAGTGATCATTTTTTTTAACCTTTTCTTTTGAAAATTTAAAAAGTGAATGTATAGGTATCCGGAATATTTTTCTCATATCTATTCCAGATGGAAATTCAACGAATGTGTTGTATTTTCTACTTATATTCTCTAATATATATACTGTATATATATTTTTCTACTTATAATAATCTTTAATATACATAATATGGGGAGAGGTTCTTACATATAAAATTCTCATAAATGAATCTTGGACAAAAACACAGTCCAAACTCATTATTAAATCTAAAATGAGACACGGTGCACTAACAATGTTACTGCATGAGACTATATAAGGCCCTTTTCTATTTTTGCATACAATACCCCGGGTCAAAATCACGTTGGGGCGAAATGACTCAGTCTCAATGTAAGCGTCTAGTTGACATAGACTATTAAGTATCAAAACTCTGGAGTTACTCCGAAGTGTTTTTTGATGCCTGACATTTTCGCCGCTAAAAAATGAGTAGAAATCCTATTCGAAAATGTCTAACATTTTCGAAATATTGCTTTCTAAGACAGAACAGAGCTAGTCAGATTACAAGAACACTAACTACATTTAGCCCAAATGAAGGCAAGTATTTCGAATTTTCTCTGTCTAATATAATACAGTTAAATATTTACGAAAGACCAATCTACACTTTGCGCAAAGTATATTGAGTTGTTTCCCCTTGCTTGGTCATTCTCAAAGGTCAATATACCACAGGCCTCTGAATTTCTATCAATAAGCCGTTAAATGTAGGGGAAGAGAGATATATACAATATCTATGGTATATATCTCTCTCTTCCCCTACATTAACGGCTTATTGATAGAAATTCAGAGGCCTGTGAACAAGGAAAAAATCATGCCCTTCTTCAAAATACCAAATACCGGTATTTGGACTTCCTGTGATGCAACTTTTTTTAAATTTAATTTGAATTTTTAAGATGACAAAGTTACAAACCTTTAAACTACAAAGGCTGCTGTGAAAAATCTATGGATGGCAACCAAAGGACAACTTTTTAAAGGGTGAATTTGAAGCTGTAGTCATGCGTAGTAATACTTTAATTACCGGTATATAACAGAACGAGAGAAATAAAGATGGACCAGGCCGGGATTCCAAACCCTGGCCCCCTTAGCCTCAAGTCGGGTATTTTATCTACCAACTGAGCTGTCTGGTATCAGGAGAAAACGTACCCAGGAAAAAACGTACCCAGGAGAAAACGTACCCAATTTCTAGGGTACGTTTTCTCCAGGAGAAAACGTACCCGGGTACGTTTTCTCCAAGAGAAAACGTACCCTATGAAAATCATAGATATACTACTTAATAGTTTTTAATACTTTTAAATACTATTTTACATAATAAATATACAGAAATGTATGAATTTTATAGATATATGAATTTAATACTTTATATTTTTAAAGGGTTTGGACATATTCAATATTTTTCAAATGCTACTTTAATGCATATTTCAATGCATAAATATATAAAGATTTATTCATTTTATAAATAATATCTTTATAATAATTGTAGCAACTTTTATTTTAGTACGAATTAATGACCTGTCAAAAAGTGTTATCAATTTTCCATTTACCGTTAGCCTTACCTATATGAGTAACTCTATGCGAGATCCCCCTATCGACTTCTTGAGATACTCTTCATTTAATTAGTTCTCCAAATTAGATTGCAATAAAAACTAATTTAACGGGATCGTTTATGGTGGATTAATTGCCGACTAATTAAACTGCTCAGGCGATGTTCGTGTATGTGTATATGTAACAAATAATTGTCTAATTAAACAAAAGTATTGTCTTAAAAATTTATGTACGTGACTATGTATTTAAAAACAACAGCAACAAATGATACAAACGTTTATTGAATATTTTATTTTGTTTCATCTAAGAATATTTATGAAAACTATTATTTATGATTTTCATAGGGTACGTTTTCTCTTGGAGAAAACGTACCCGGGTACGTTGATTCCTGGAGAAAACGTACCCTAGAAATTGGGTACGTTTTCTCCTGGGTACGTTTTCTCCTGGGTACGTTTTCTCCAGCATTCAGCTGTCTGGTGGTGGAACCTCGAACCAGTCAGACTGTCATTCTTTCCCCCTCAAATGATCTTCAACCTTGAAGATCAACATCCTAGGAGTTGACCTGTTAGTTCCAGGTGTTGGTCACATCACCAAATGTAATGGCATGAGAAAACTATTGACAGACCAGACTGAAATTTGAATCCATGCAGGTCTCCTGAATCTCTAGTATGGTGCTCTACCAACTTAGCTATCTGATGTTGGTGATTGTACCGGTCTGACTTTCATACTTTTTTTTTTAATAAAGACAATTTTTTAATACCGTATATGCTCTAAATTTGACCACTGACTCTGATGGAAGTACATCCTTAATAAACATTGTAGCTCTGTTTCAGTTCATACTTTTCTATATCAAGCCATTATAATTTGTATAATCCATTATTAAACCTGCCAAATGATATGTTGATATTAAACTGTTTTGTATTGTAAAAATCTGTATCAATCATGTCACCCCTTTTCTTCATTATTTTTGGAGGTACATCAAAATCTGTCGTAACTCTGTGGTGTATTCATATTAGATCCATATTAGACTACAGAAATTGGCATTTCTGTGGTCAACCATGAAATCTATAGTGAAACCAGTGAGTTGATCCTCAAATGTGTGATCTATGTATTCTTGTAACTTAAAAGAAGAACAAGAGTTCAAAACAAGAATTTGCTGTGTATCAAATATTAGCTTTTTTTGAATGAGAGCAAAACACCAAAATATGAGATCAATTCCTTTACATTCAAAGCTTATTAAATGACTACCGATTTAGTAATTCATAACTCTGTATATATTGGTGCAGGAGAAGATGATAGGATGTATGTGGATGGTAATGGACAGCTAAGGGAGCGCAAACTTGGATACGATGAACTCTACCCGGGCCACATACCAACATCTACTCTACAGAAAGTGCTCCTGTCCATTGGCTCAGCAGGAATGTCTCTCCTAGATCCAAGCAGAGATGGTAAGTTTTCTAAATTTTGCTTTGATATCAACAGTTGTAGTTTTTCCTTAATCAGTCAAAAGAGGCAAAACATTATCAGGGGGCATTGATGTAACCACTGTATTTGAGAACTATTTAGGAAGAGGGCAAAAAGGTTTTTAGAACATGAAGCCTATGATTTCCATGCAATTTTTTTAAAAGATTAGAATAAATATGTTCAAGTCAGATGTGCAGAATTTATTATAACAATTTTTTGTTTTCAAAGACATGATTGCCACACTTGGAGAAACTACAGGGACCTGGGCTCTTCGGTCCATAAAGGAGAAAATGGAAGCTGATCCTACAGGTCAAAGAATTCTAACGTAAGCAAAAATCATATACAGTAAAACACGGTTATAGCGAACACGCTTATAATGAATTGACGCTTACAGCAAAGTGATTTTCATTTCCCATGTCTTTATAACATGTTGTAAACTTGACGGATATAACGAATTATGCTTATAACGAAGTAAAATCCTCCGTCCCTGGCATTTCGTTATAAGCGTGTTTTACTGTAGATTTCAGCGTGTACAACACTGATTTGGCAAATGAGTATTTATAGCATGTCACCAACAGCCAGTTTTGTGTATGCTTACTGGCTATGGGCCAACTCTTTGAACTATCAGTTTCATAAATAATTCAAGCTGTATTAGGATTGAATCCTTTTGTGAATCAATCTCCCCAATGGCATGAATGCTTATTTATGTTTAAAGCCTATGCATTTTATTGTGTAATATATGAAACTAGAATTTGTGGCATTTATCCATGTACAAGTGTTCAAAGACACAATGGCTTTATATACAAAATGAAATACATGCGTTATAATTTTTGATGAACAGGGAACAGCCAGTCATCAACACAAACACAGTGTCCATTGATTATCTTGGAAGTTTGCCAGAAGGCACATTTGGGAAGAAATACTGGCATTTTCTTAGCAAAAATGTAAGTGAAAAAACTTATTAACTAGTTCTTTGATTGTGATTGTGGGGTAACATTACCTCAATTACTTGCATTGTCAAATATATTTTTTGAAAACAATATATTATAAAATTTATTATTATTATTATTACATTTCTCTATATTTAGGGGTTTTCTCCAGATGCCAGATTGCCAATTCACTTTGTAGATGATCCAGAGCTGAAGTATGTTATGTTGAGATACCGCCAAGTTCATGACCTGTTCCACTCTATACTTGGGATGCCACCTCACATGCTGGGTGAAGTAGCTGTCAAGTGGGTGGAGGCCCTGCAGACCGGTCTCCCAATGTGTGCCCTGGGGGCACTGTTTGGCCCACTGAGACTAGGCCCAAAGTATATAGTCTTTATCACAAAATATAAATATTAAACTGCAATAAAATAGAAATTTAGGAAAAATGGAAAAGGGTCTGTTAAGGCCAAAAATATACATGACTTGTATATATGGTTATCAACAGTATCTTAGGCTTTGCGGTATTGATTAATTTTATTACCATTTGAAAAGACGTTTACAACATAATTTATTTTCAATTTAAATCTATTTTGAGTTATGCCCCTTTTCAGATCTTACAATAAAAATAAAATACATGTATCTGCCTTCTGCATTAAAATTATTAAAACATTTAGAAATGAAAACTTCAGAAAATTTTTGTAATGATAATGTAATGATAAATATTTTGTTTCCAATTTTAGGCACACCAGGAAATACCTTGAAACCTATCTTCCTTGGGCAATAAGAAATGGACAGAATGCCAAGTTTTTAATGGCCGTTTACTGGGAAGAGCATTGGGAGGATGACCTAGAAACACTCCGCCAAGAACTGAATATAGAGCCACCCCCAATTATAGCCTCCAAGTCCTAGTCTACAATTCACAATTCACTGAACATTTAGATTACACATGAAATTATTTACATGTTAAATGCCATTCGTGCATTAAAGTTGATTAATGTTATTAGACTGTCTTGATTATTTATTTGTCGGGTGAGAGAAGTGATGTACTTACTTATTTTACTTTAGTGCCTTTTTTTTATATTAAAGATCAAAAAATAAAGCACCACCTTCAAATTTACCTGGTCTGTGTACCCATCAATCAACTGAATTGTGGACCTATATTTGATCTTAGAGAATGATTGACATTCACTGACTTGTCTTGTGACAGTGTTTACCATGTCTGGCGCTTGCGACCACTGAGCAATTAACTTTTTAGACATTTTAAAATTAACTGTACTTCTATGAGTGATGTTTAAGCCTGACTGGGCCAAAGGGAGAGTAAATATGTTCTAGACAATGATTTTACAAGGGTAATTCATCCTTACCCTTTGGGGTTATTCAACCTTGACAGGCAATCTAGAAAATTGGTAAAGGGTCACTCCATATCCATAGCCACTATATTGGTTTAATCTAAATGTTTATTGTTGTGAATACATTGTAGTACCAGTAATAGTACTATTTCACCTCAATGAACACATTTTCACACTTTTGCTACTAGTATGTATTATTAGTTAAATCATAGTCACTTGTAGAGCTCTTTGAAATGTGACAAGATTAGAACCACCCACCCAACCCTCCAAAAAATAATATTGAAAAGCCCAAGTAATTGATGTCCTTACTTTTTAACATTTCATAACATACACAGTAAATAAAGAAAACATCAAAAGATACATCAGTCCTGTTTTTCTTTTAATACATTTTTATTTGTTTTCCAAATTATGTTCCAGTAATTTCTGTTTTAAAAAATGGTCTATACAGATCAGGTAACTTTATTCACTAGTCATCCATTTGTGATTGTCAAGTATCAATTATACTCAACATTCACAGATTCGCAATTTACAGTCTGAAAAAAATTGCAAAATTTAACAGAAGACTTTTAGAGAAAATAGTCTGTAACATTACAAATGACAAAGCAAAGGACCTTCTATTAAAATGTGTGCATAACTGCACAAACATCTTTGTTATGAAAATCTAGATGTATATAATCCTTGTGCTGAATGTCTTCTCAGAAGCTGCCCGTAAAACACTGTCTGTGCATATCACTTTTGTTATCACCTCTGTCTGTTTTGTGCTGCTTCTTTGCGCGCTGCGTCTTGTAGAAGTTGTGTGTCGCACTCATCAGCAGGAAGTTGAACATAGCGAACGACAGAGCCACGAATAAAACAGTTTTTCACAGAAAGCTGAAAAAAAATTTGAACATATCTTTATATATGACTTATTTTATTCCTATATTCATTTTTGGGTGTTTTTTTTCCTTTTATATTTTACAGTACATTCAAAATTGACTATAACATTCTGGTCTGGTCAAAGCAACTTCATTAATATGTGGGTGCAAAAATGCAGATTTATACCTGTGGTTTTCACTGTTATCGACGCACACAAACTGACTTACCATATGGGGGTATTTGTCTGGATCTGTAACTGTGATGTCTGTCAACTTTATGTTCAGAAACTGGTCCACTGAATGAAGGGTCCCACAAATACTGTAAACCAATGAAACAGTGATACAAAAATACAAGCACTTGTTTCCTATGGAAGGAATTACCACCAAAATTCTATGTATCTTGCTTTTATTCTTATTATGCTTACTTCTTTATTCTTCAGTACATTTACACTTGCATGTCACTTTATTGTTTTCATATTCATGCTTATCTAATTTCACTTTGATTCTCTTTGATTCTTGATTGTTTGCTTATTTCTATGTTGCAATATTCTCTTCTTAATTGTGTAAATTCTTTATTAATTAAAATATGGTATGTGATATGACTGTTTATACGTTTTGGTTTAAAATCTAAAGCAAATCTTAATAAAAATTCTTATGAAAATAATAAAGTGACATGCAAGTGTAAATGTACTGAAGAATAAAGAAGTAAGCATAATAAGAATAAAAGCAAGATACATAGAATTTTGGCGGTAATTCCCTTCCATAGTTTCCCAGTTTACATGCAAATCTTTCTTTTCTCTCTACAAATTAAAATTTCTTAATTGCATTTCCAAGCTTAATTATTAGCAAATAACATGTAATTCTCATTAAAAACAGTATGTTTCGTCTACATCATGTATGTTTGTTTGCTCTAAAATGCATTTGCCCTTGATGCCTTTCACTCTAATTTCCTTTCGCCCAGAGTCCGTTTGCCCTAAAATTCGTTCGCCTGAGGTCTGTTCGCCTTATATTTAAAACATCACATTTTAGAATGATTTGTCTTCGTAAATTTTACAGCATAATTAATATAAAATATTGGCCTTTTTATATATAACGCCCTTATTTCTTTAATTATTTTCAAAGCAGATATGTAGCAAACAAAGTATAGGTCGAACGTTAATTATGGCTAACAGACCGACTCAAGCGATCAGGTAGGCAGGGCAAACGAACCTGATACCCATCATAACATGACATGCAATCTGATTAAACCTTGATGTTCCTAACCCGCCACCGTTTGAGAAGCGGTAACGAAATCTACTGTAATTTTAATGTTTTGTTTTTATTTATAGTTTGCACAACTTTAACAGGTCCAGCACAATCTCTTGATTTAGCTATATAGCTTGAAAAAGCTATATAGCTTAATAAAGCTATTCAGAATAGCTTGATAAAGCTATTTATATGCAGTTTTTCACAAAAATGTTAATTATCAGAAATAAACAAAAAATTGCAAGTTAATTACCGCTCATATTTATACAATGGACCATTAAAAAAGCAACCCTTATTATATTTAGTTTTAACACCGCTGCTTCTGAACACTTTTAAGCAAAAACTATATTTCCATTGTTTGGGTAACTGTTCACCACCTTGTGTGCACTGAGGCATGGATAAGTATGATTTCTTTACATTGTGCTGAATTATTACCAATCAATTATCTTGTTTACCATAACTGACCTTCTTTATATTTCATTCAAGAAGTAACTGTGTGGTCATGAATCAATTGCCCAAAAACTTTTAGAACTTTAAATGCAAAGTCTCTGAAAGAGACACAAATTAATGAGTAATCTTTACAAGCATTGTTTACAGAACACTTCAATGTTGAAAACTATCACTGCACTCAAGTGCGATTTTGTTTACATGCAGAAAAAAATACACATTTATGAAAATTGTATGACAAAATAGCTAAATCAAGCTATTCTGAATAGCTTTATTAAGCTATATAGCTTTTTCAAGCTATATAGCTAAATCAGGAGATTGTGCTGGACCTGTTTAAACAATGAATTATCATGAATTATCATAAAACACAGTGTAACCCCTTTTCATATCCAGCTTCATAAAACTACCACAGTTCAACAGTTAAACTTTCACAACTTAAAAAGTATAAAATTATATTATAAAAAACGATGTAAATAATTCCAAAAAAACTTTTAATTTTTTTTTGAAAATCTAGTTTCATACCTAAGGTCGTTCTTCAGTTCCACGACAACATCCTTCCCAACCAGTGATTTAAAAAATGAATAGAAAAGCTGAAAAGAATACAAACAACTTCAATTTTTGTGTCACTTAGTCTCTTTGATTTCTCAAGTTGTGCGTTGGGCTTGCACAACAGAGAAAATTCGAACTCCAATTATCTTATTTGCAGCTATTTTATGACATATTATCACGAAATAAATACTATTTAATTACATGTCTGGCATAATTAACTGTAGAAAAAAGTAAATAAAAGTACTAATATTTCTCTCTTACCATTTTATTTGCGGCGTCAGTCAAAAATCCCGGCGCTATATCTTTTAGTAGGTCGTATCTTAAATTATTCGTGTAAAGTAAGTCGTCATTATTTCAGTCGTTTTGAATATGAATTTTTATTCACATGAAAGACAGTGCATTTTTTTTTTATCTCTGGACATGGTACCTACCCAAACTCTTTTTTCAATTTTTGATTTTGTTTTATAGAGTTAATTTTTATTGATTTGTACAGGGACGTATATACGTCCCTGATTTGTAAGAAAGCTTAGTATAAACTCCCATTATATTATAGTTATTTATAAATGTTGTTAATTAATTATTTCAAAAAATAAATAATTGATCACGAATGAATAACAAGAAGCTTTGCGATTGAACATTTGTGATATATCGAGAAACTTTTGCGAAAAAACGTATGACTTTCGCGAATAATTTTTAACGCATGTAATACCTTCGCGATATAACCAATAAATGCATAATTTCGCTATATTGTACATGACATGAAACTTCGCTAACATACACGAAACTTTTGCACAGTGTAATCGATGTCATTACCTTCTATAAATACATTGCAGCTACAGTACCTATATGTAATACATGTAGTATGTAATCATACACGATTTCTCATAACAATATATTCAATCTACTTAAACTTAGACATGTAAAACCGCTCCTCTACGATCGGTCTATCGTATCGTAGAGGAGCGGTTTTAAAAAATTAAAATATTTATTTAAATTTTGGATGCTTTATAACTATTTAAAAATTGGCATTCGTGTGTGAATACACGTTTAAAAACCCGTATAATCTCACTATCTAATGTATAATTTATAGCTGGACTTTGATATTTTTAAACACTGATATCTTGAATACGATGGATATATCATGGAGTGAAATATTGACAAACTCATGTTGAAGACATTTTCGTGAAATTTTACTTACTGTATTATCTATTTTCAAAAGAATTCATAATTGTATCTTTCCCTTTGTACAAGACAATAATTCACTTTAGTTATAATTGCTTAATTATTTTATCAACTCTTATTACACCTCACCTTTGATTTAATTGACTCACTCAAATTGAAGTTTTACTCCATGACATATGTCACTCGTGCTCAAGTGCTAATTTCTATTGTTTTCAATTCTTATATATATTGTGATATACACCGTTGTTAGAGGGAGAGGAATTAGGTTTCGGATTGTTCGGGTGTAGTTTTTGGATTCCCAGAAATCACCCATACCGACCTAAAGTTTAAATAAAGTGCTTTTTACCATCTAGAGCATTTTAGTCTTATTGTCGCCGGATACTAAGAAACACCTTATTTTCCCCGGTGATAGATATGTCGAAGTGATTGTGTAAGTCCCAACTACTTATTTTTTTAAAGAATTTTACCATCTCTATCTCGTGAACTCGGAGTTCGAGAAAACGAAGTTTGACTGTATTATACTGTCATATCAGAAAACACATTGTTATGTAATTCGAAATACAGCCGTATAATTTGTGTTCATCTATTTTAATAATTAAAAAATCAATTTAATTTCTACCTATTATATCTATTTTGAATTTAACAAATATTTTGATAAACATCTTAGGAACATCATAGGAAAATGAAAACCTGTCAATGTTTGTAAATGTGCTATATGTCTTATAAATATTATTTAATTGATACGAACTGGTGTCTGCGTACCTACACGCATATCTTTAAATAGCGTCATCTTTCAATGCCTGTTATTATATAGTGAAAAGCATCGGTGTTGTTGATCACATGATCAAAACCAGGGCTTCTCCGAAGATTCCGGCCAACTTTTTAACATTGTCGTTTATTATACTACGTGAAAGGCAAATCGGAATTATAAACGTGAGTGTTAATCGTCAAACCAAAAATATTGTTTCTCAAAAAGTATTTCCCCCTCCCCTTCCACATCACCAAAAATACAAAACTTCAATGGTTTTAATTCGAATTAACCATAGAATATAGCAAGAAACTCTTTTTTAAAACATAAAATAAAAAAGGTAGACTCGTATGAATGTTCCTTTTGCAAAAAAGAAATTGAAACTATAGAGCACATTTTCTGGGAATGTGAATTTACACAAAATTTATTGAATGATTTTGCTACTTGTTGTTTTAGAAATATCCATACTTATGTGGGTTTTGTAAAGAAAGAATTCATACTTGGATCGTATGAGAATTTAGATCAAATCAAATATGTTGTTGCCTTACAAATTAAGTACAAGTGTATTATATACAGGTGTATATATATAGCATGAGATGCTGTAGTAAGAAACCTTCTCTGAATGAATTGATATCCTCCATCATGCAAGAATATGTGCGACAAAAATAAATATATTGCTTGTAAAACTAATAGATAAGTACTATTTGATGAGGACTGCAAAAAACTGGAAGAATTTATTCAATATCTAGAGCAATTCTCTCTCTCTCTCTCTCTCTCTCTCTCTCTCTCTCTCTCTCTCTCTCTCTCTCTCTCTCTCATATAGATAATTAAGTTCTTACAAACAAACAATTTTTTGCTTTTCATATTTAAAATAACATATTTAAATAAATGAATGAAATGTATTTCAAAACGTAAATATTCATATGAATCATTTTAAAGAACCTGCTTAATAAATTCTGCCTCTAACATTTCCTCTTGTGTTGATGATGAAAATAATTTAAAAAGGGGAACACTGTAAAAATCCACCGTGGGGACACCTCGTTATTGGTGATCATTTCTTGGGACTCAGAGCAATTTAAACAAGAGGTCTAGAGGCCACACCGTTCACCTGCTTGCTCAATAATAGCCAAAATTGATGAAATCAGCTTTACGGAATCAAACGCAAAAATATCTGGACAATTTAGTTGAGTGAATATTATGACGCTTCATAATATTACAAATTGTAACATTGCATTTCTTGAAAAGAATATTTTTTACGGATTGTACGTATACAGGTATATTACTTTGCTGATTTGCTAAACTCTCCAGAGACCCAAAAATTAGATTGGGGGTCATGCATGTTGGAACAATTTAAAATCCAATAATGTAACTCTGAACCCCTCCTTAGAGCCCATTAATGGTCCAGAGATCACCGTTTGATGAATCTACACATTAATAGGGTGATTGTTAAGTTATATAATATAGTGTAACATTGCAGTTCCCAAGAAGATCTTGAACAAAACTTTATATATATTCCTGCATTAAACTTAACTTTGAACTGTTGCTGCTGCTGGGGTTCAAGAATTGCTATGAGTCACAGTTTGAATAACTGAGAAGCAACACTGTGTCAGGATGCTTGCATTATAAATAATATCATAAGTTTAAACATTGGTGTTCCTTAGAAGAAGATTTTAAATTTCCTACTATGTTAAAATTCAACCCTCGACTGTGGCCCCCAACCTTCACACGAGGTTCATGATTTAAATAAACTTAAATCTACACTACCTATTAATGCTTTCACACAAGTTTCAGCTTATTTGGCAACATTTGTTTTAGGAAGATTTGTTAAAATGCCAACTTTTCAATTACTTTTTAGTACACGTATCTCCCCTTGGAAGAGGGGATTTGACTTCAGCACAGGATGCTTTGTGATAAGTTTGGTTTAATTTCACCGAGTGTTCCTAGAGAAGAAGATGAAAATGTGAAAAGTTTACGACGACAACAGCGATGGACATTGCTTTCTATCACATAAAATAGCATGAGTCTTTGTCTCAGGTGAGCTAAAATCGAAATAGATTAAACGCATACGTTTGTCAAAGTATTGTGATGCATATCTGTTCCTTAATTTCTTCTCGCTTTTAAATCTTCAGACCACGCACAGCTTTTTGTAATTAATTTGAAAATTCGTTTTTAGTTGGAAAAAATCTTCCAGCTATGCAACGATACTTCTCCATTCAATCATGTAATATTCTACCTGCTCAATCGATGTATTATGTACACTAGCAGACGAGAAACAGTTCTTCGTTCTTTGATGTCAGTCTGCCGTCTGCCCTGAATTAATTGTGATATCAACCATACATTCAACCACTGCAACTCTCAGCTAATGCGAAAATGTCTAGGGTGCAATCTGGTAAAACATCGACCTATTTTTGATCGGATATCGACGTAAAGAATAGATATGGGTTACCCCATATCCATGATATTCGACTTTTAAATTACTTGAATTTTCACTGTGCTCAGCCGATTTCTGAACTTGTTAAGAAATTGACGTATATATAGTTCTTCATGTCCGTATTAGAACCGTTTTAACAAGAGCTTGGACTTTGGGTAGTACGTGACAAACTCCGATTTGATGAAGACGGGGTCTACTCATGGTTATAACTGTCCAGTCATTGGATAATAGCTATGAATACATTGAACGCAATGACACTCGTCCGACTTCATCCAGGGATGTATATTTCGCTGAAACAGCGTCAATTTCAAACAGCAGAGCAGATCTTTCCGGTTTTGACAGTCTATGAGTATTAGAACTATTTTAACAAGGCCTTGGACTTTCAGTAGGACGTGACTATCTATTTATTGCGTCAAAACAAGTTAAAATGATGCTGGTTTCAGGTGAAATATACACCGATTGCGTAGTCTTAGCTCAAATCTTGTTGATTTCAATGAGCAATGGCTGAGTGGCCTACGATGAAATAGACAGGATTACGTCACAATGCTGTTTGACACCAACTACCCAAAGTCCAAGCTCTTATTAAAATGGTTCTAATGAGCTTCTCTTAGCGAATTAGAAAAAGGAGGTCAATTATTTGAAAGCTTGTTTTGATGAACAAACTAGATAGTAACATCCCACCGAAAGTCCAAGCTCTTGTTTACTGCCACCCGTCATTACATCCTTAAACAGTCTACACGAGTGCGATCAGAAATACGGTGCAGTTGTTGCGTAACCATTCCGTCGTTAAAAAAAGGAAAGAAATAACACACACTCAAACACAACAAATAATTAAAAGAGATTGTGTGATAACTAACGAACAATAACCATGAAAGTAATATAATTATTGTAATAATATAAGCAATATTCATTAGTGAAACAATTGTCAATCGAAGAATGACCTATATTTTCGTGAAAAAGACTGCAGCTAGCGTAGGAACATGAATACTTAACATTTACATTTCTTGGGGTGGGGTGTTTTATAAAAAAAAATTACGTTAGTTTTGTTTTCTTCCACGTATTGCATATACATTGATATTCTACACACTTGTAATGTTGTATCTGCTGATCATGAATCGAACTATATTTTTTCAGAGCAATTGTGTGAAGAGTACCTGACTTTAGTAATATATCTTGAATAGATAGTAAGCACTAATCGAATATATTAAAAACTAACTGAGAATGATCAAAACCTCTAGCTTTGGTAAAGGATTGAAATTGGATTGAAATAAAAATCCTGAACAAGAAACAAGCATACAAATTGAAAAATAATGCTCAAGGTCCCAGGTTCGTTTGATTAACATTTCGATATAATTCATTAATTAAATAAATTTCCAAGAATTCTCATTTTAAACGCCTATTATTAGATCCGAATTAAAGAATTAAAGACATGACTAAAGGTTTTTTTTATTAATCTACAATGATTTTGCTTTCCCCCGACATGGAAGTACCTGTTGAATAAGTTATAAAATAGAGGCTTATGGGCCACATTGTTAACCTAAACCACAATAGCCATAATAAAACCAGCTTTATGAAGTATTCAAAATATCTAGACAATTTTGTAGAATAAATCTGTAAATTTTTCTCGAGATATTCTTAAGATAAACATTGAGTCCCATTTTGCAACAGGATGATTTCATAGCCATATTACATATTGAGCATTGCAATTCTCAATTATATCTGTTTCATATATACACATGTAAATGAATATATAAACCTACATCAAAATTTGAATCCATTGTAGGGCCTACGAATTGGCCGAGGGCTGCAGTCTAAACAATTGAGAATCAGCAATATGTCAAGATGCTGGCATATATCCGGTAAGTAATACCATATATTATAACTTTTGAGTTTTTGAAGATAATTTAAAAATATTTTCCTATGTTAAAATTGGACCCCAAATGTGGCCCCACCCTATCCCCTAATATCATGATTTTGACAACTTGAATCTACACTATCTAAGGATGCTTTCATTTCAGTTACCGCTTTTTTAGGCAAATTGTTGTTTTAAAAGAAGATTTCAAAAGATTTTTCATTATATATACATACTATGTAAAAATCACCCCCACTGGATTCCACCCTACCCCAGAAATCATGATTTGAACAAATTTGAAACTACATTACCTGAATATGCTACCACACAAGTTACAGGTTTCTGGCCAATTGATTTCGAGAAGGAGACTTTGCACGATTTTTCACTATATATTCCTATGTAAAAATTCGATCCCCCTTGTTGCCCCACCCTACCCCCAGGGATCATGATTTAAACAAACTTGAATCCATCATACTTGAGGATGCTTCAACACAAGTTACAGTGTGTCTGGCAAAATGGTTTTTGAGAAGAAGATTATTAAATATTTTTATTCATATATTTCTCTGTAAAGATTTGATCCCTCATTGTGGTCCCATCCTACCCCCGATGGATCATGATTTGAACAAATTTGATTCTACACTACCTGAGGATGCTTCCACACTAGTTTGAGCTTTTGTTGCCAAATATTTTTTGAGAAGATTCTTTTTATAGATTTTTCTTAATATATTTCGACCCCCAATGTAGCCCTGCCCTAACCCCGGGGATCATGATTTTAACAAACTTATCTACATTACCTGTGGATGCTTCCATACAAGTTAAAGCTTTTCTAGCCATTTGGTTTAGGGTGTTTTTTTTTTTTTATTGATTTTGATTTTCTTTTTTAGGAAGAAGTTTTTCTCTATATATTCTTATGTAAAAATTCAACCCCATTGTGACCGCACCCTACTCCCGAGGATCATGATTGAATCAACGCTATCTGAGGATGCTTCAACACAAGTTACAGCTTTTCTGGCCAAATGGATTTTGAGATGTTTGAAGATTCTAAAGAAAAAGTCGGAAATGTAAAAAGTTTACAGACGGACAGACAGACGGACGCCGGACAAAAAAGGTGATCAGAAAAGCTCACTTGAGCTTTCAGCTCAGGTGAGCTAAAATGTGCGATGTGTTCCGAGAATTCTCGGAAGGATAAAAAAAATAAGATTTTTTCATTATAAATAGTCTTAAGTTTGACTCGATCTTGTAAATATCTTCCAGTAAAAAGAAGAGACATTTCAATGTGGCATCGGCTTTTTCTTATATCGATTTCAACAGTTCTTCGCCGGTGGAGTAAATATTTTTTTTTTATGAAAATCGACAATATTTAAGTTATTGAAACGGGAACATGGGACACTATCCTACACAGAAGCCCGATTTCCAAAAATTGACGAAAGGATATAGGTAAATGAATGATGTAATGAAGATATGACCCTCATCTCTTTATATGTGTGGGGTTTTTTCAAAGTAGTAGCAAGAACGGGGTACATCACGCTTATCAAGCCAGCCGTTCATGAAAAAGTAACAAAAACCAACTGACTCAAAGTCTTCATTTAAAATTTTAGAGAATCTATTTTGTTTCAAGTTAATAAATTCGCACTCAACAAGGAGCGCACGCAATTGATGACTTTTACCAATAAAGTTTATGCATGGTGTAGATTTGCTTAAGTTATAAAATGTTGCCCAAGTGCAAGTAACTAATAGTGTACTAATTGATATTTTATTGATATTTTTCTAATAATAATCTTTATATACCCATGAACACGCCACCGAACTCGTGTCAGAGATTTTGATGCAAATATTGTGTTCTCTTTCTAGTTGTTTGGACTCAAATTTCCTGGATAACTTGTACACAAAAATGCCATAACTCCAACTTTTCTTCGAATATGTTCTAGAAACTAAGTCCGCCATCATTCCCTTTACAAATTAATTGAAATACATTGGATTTTTTTAATGAAGACTGATGAACATATATGTACAGTTTATCATATGCTCTCTAAAAGCCCCTCTCAGGATAAGCGTGTAGACGAATCAGTAATTAAGTTGGACAAAACACTATTCAGAAGTAGGAACACGAAATGCAAAATCAATTTAAGCATATTTGATGAATATGTTTCTTTCATTTTACAGTTAATGACGAGTTCGAGAATACAAAGTTACAAACGAAGATGTAACATAGGTATCTTAACTTCGTATTGAAAATGATTTTTATTTTGAATTGTAAACGATCTATGATGTTCCGCATTTGTTGCTATTTGCATTAATTTGGAATAACATAGTGAGGAAATTGCAACCTACATGTACATCTCTTATAACATTAGTAAAAATAAATGCAGATCTGAATTTTAATAATTTTTTTCAAAAGCAATTGCATCAGTAAACAATATTTGCCTGCACTAAATATCTACATGGTTAAACTCGATTACCAACCACCCCTTGAGCGATTCATGTAGGAGACATGCAGTGGTAGACATTTTGTGCTTTAGTGACCAGTGACGAAGAATCCCTAGGTACGGTACAGCGACTAGGGTTCAGTACAGCGAACATTTACACTTTAATCTTTTATCCATAAAACACCCTATTAATCAACAGTGTCTGTCACGCACTTGTTTTCACTTGGGTAAAACAAATTTGCATTTATCAACAAACTAGACATGAGTCAGTTCTAGTATATTATTTTATTATACTTTCATGTTAAATACTGACATCTGATTGGTTTAGACGAAGTTGACAATCCGTTCTCATACCCTCTGCGTTAGCAAGGTAGCAAGTCGTTACGGCCTTTCCCACATTCGGACCTTGATATGTTCGGACCCTAGTAGTTACGGCCCCAAAGATTTTCATCCTTAGTTGTTTCGGCCTACGTTTTAATATAGGCATATAGACATAACTGAGGATTAATTAAATTTATAGTGTATTAAAACATATTATTTTCAGACATTTTTCAGGATGATTTATATTTAGAGTGTATTAATAAGTATTTTAAAACTTATTATTTTCGGCATTCTTAGCCTATTTTCAGGAATGCTGGAGAAAACGTACCCAGGAGAAAACGTACCCAATTTCTAGAGTACGTTTTCTCTAGGAGAAAACGTACCCAGGTACGTACCCAATTTCTAGGGTACGTTTTCTCTAGGAGAAAACATACCCATGTACGTTTTCTCCTGGAGAAAACGTACCCTATGAAAATCATCAATTATAGTTTTCATAAATATTCTTGGATGAAACAAAATAAAATATACATTAAACATTGTTCAATTGTTGCTGTTGTTTTTAAATACATAATCACGTACATAAATTATTAAGATATAATTTTGTTTAATTAGACAATAATTTGTTACACATACACGAACATCGCCTGAGCAGTTTAATTAGTCGGCAATTAATCCACCATAAAGGAAACCGTTAAATAATTAGTTTTTATTGCAATCTAATTTGGAGAACTAAATGATGAGTATCTCAAGAAGTCGATAGCGCGTTTTACATAAATATTGAACACAAATAAACTATAATTTACATTATAAGAGTACTTTTGAGTACCGTTTTAGCCGCATACAACGTTGTCGTATCTTCTTTACAAGATCTCGAACAACAGGGCGATGACCAGGTCTTACGCTTGTTCAATTACAAAGTTTGATTTTATTGTTTCGCTTGTCGCTTTGTTTTATCCTAACATTTTCAAATGTTTGGAAATGCTTGCATGTATGCCCATAACTTCAGCAACCACAGAACGCTGTTTCAGCGGCATGCGTCGCTTAAAGACATACCTCAGTTCAACAATGACGGGATAAAGAATGTCGTCTTTAGCAACTCTACACATTTACAGGGATACCGAACTCAATGTAGCAGCTGTTATCTCAGATTTTGCTGAGAAAAAGCAAAGTCGACTTGCCTTTTTTTCCAATAAATAAGAAAATAATAAATTGCTCTTCTGATATTTCTATATTATTATTTGCCTACAATTCCATAACCTGAGTGACAGGTTGACAATGATTATGATTAGATTATCGAGAATTAACTGAATCTTAAAGTTTCAATATATAATTAGTTTTTTGTATCATAAGAGTATTTTTGTAAAAAAAAAAATGTCATAGACCAGTAGGAGAGAAAGCACAAGACTAATTAGATAAAAATTAAATTAATCTCATCATAAATCAGGCACTATTTTTTTCTTCTTTATCGTTTATTTTATGATGATGATGAAGCAAGCATTTTAAACATTAAAAACTGGGGTTATTTTGATGAAACTCCTTTTTCTGGATACTCAAAATTAAGCGTCTGAAATGCTAAAAACTCGCCAGCTTATATTATATAATAAAATAAATCGTGCATGTTTGGGAGGGTAACAGTTGAAGTTGACACCCCGAGTAAACCATTGTCAACCGACGCGAAACATACATTACAGTACAATTTTTATTTTATCATCAACATAAACTCACACAAACACAACACAAAAGCGAGAACAGAAACAAACAAATAAAACAAAACAAAAAACAAACAAAACTTTAAAAAATCGAAATATTTCACTGACACTTCACAACGTAAAGATGACTATATTCAACATTTGAGTTCCGTTAGACGGAGTGAGAGTTTTGAATAAAGAACAAGGAGATGGCTCGACGTCGTTATACCTGTATAAAAACGACAGACAATCGTCAGCTTCAAAACAAGCCACAGCACAATGTTTCTTGTCACCTACACTCACACTTCCAATAAGATTGCTTGGATCATTGAAAGTTTCGTTTTCTTTCACAAGAATAAAAGATCCACTTCTCTTTTGTGAAGAAGATCCCAACTCTGCTCGATTGCACTGTGCGGTTAAAGTAGAAGTCTCTGTCGTCACCGTCATAGTAGTAGACTCGGCGGATTGTGCTTCCGTTGTCAAAACCGTCTCTGTTGTAAATGATGTACTCTGTATACTTGTCATCTCTGTTGATATCTGATTGGTTGTTTGCGACGTCTGTGATGTCATCTCTGTCGAGATATGATTGGTTGTTTGCAACGTCTGTGATGTCATCTCTGTCGATATCTGATTGGTTGTTTGCGACGTTTGTGATATCATCTCTGTCGATATCTGATTGGTTGCTTGCAACGACGGTGATGTCATCTCTGTCGAGATATGACTAGTTGTTGTTTGCGACGTTTGTGATATCATCTCTGTCGATAACTGATTGGTTGTTTGCGACGTCTCTGATGTCAGCTCTGTCGATATCTGATTGGTTGTTTGCGACGTCGGCGTTGTAATTTCTGTCGAGATATGATTGGTTGTTTGTGTCGACTGAGATGTCATCTCTGTTGAAATGAGATTGGTTGTTTGCGGAGTAGTTTGAAACTGAGTGGTGAGAAGAAATGGACATCCAGTTGACGGAGTGGTAGGTCGACCTTGAAAGAGTCCAAAATAAGGTTTCTTTATGAATTCTTATTCATTTTCCCACATTTTTCTCATTTAAAAAAAAGAGTTTTCTGAATGAATTTTTTTTTTACATAACACATTTTGGTTTAGATAGCCTAAATTACAGCAATCGTTTACAATTGGTCTTGAAGTTAGCTTAAAATGGTTTTTTCCATCTCTATCCTCTGTTACGTTACCATGGTCACCATAGTGACGGTGCTACATAGCAAAATGCCAGGGATCATGCTTCTGAATTATCAATTAATGTAAATAAATTCGATGACTTTGGGTGGCCACCGAATTTTGGTATTGATCGAGAATTGATGCTAAAATCTATATTAATATTCACTATCTTTCAATTACATAATGGTCCTCAAGGTTAAACCAAACCAACTTTGTATTGAATGATGTTATTTTTCATACTGAGTTTCAGCTCTCTTGGAGGTTTATGATGTTACATTGTTGCAAATTTGTAAAAATATAGAGCCCAAAGGCAAAAATTCATGTGATCGGACTTCGATAGAAATTCGGGCGTATAATCACCTTTAATATCGTTCATTTTTAAAGTGACACGAAAAAGTACGAGTCATATGAACTTTTACAGAGTTAAATCGAACAACAACGATTTTCTTCTAATTATCAATAGTCCTTTAAGTTAAGATCCTTATAAATGACCAATTAAGTGTGCTTATTTTGTTTATCTAGAGAGAGAGAGAGAGAGAGAGAGAGAGAGAGAGAGAGGTGGCCCATCATATCTTATAAATATATATTTACATCCACTTAGTATGATACCCTCTATTTCATACAGATAGTGATTGTAATTCACAGCTCTATAGAAACTGACAGGACTGAAATCTACGATGCAGTTCTAACCAGTTTATCGATCGGTCGAAACCATCTGCAACACCCAAAAAATCACGTACTGCACTAAATAATTATGATGATGTCAGACTCAGATTCCCATATAAGACGATTTGGCTATTTCTTTTATCTAGCGATGTAATTCAAAATATAAACAATAAAACGCTTTCTTTGATGATAAAAGGTACAAAATCCAAGATTTCTTCATTGATACATCATCTGTTTTTACCCGGACTTGAGAATTTCACAGGCATACGGAGATTAATAATCTGAAATGTTTACATCTTTTCTCCATTCGGAAGTACTCGTGACACCTCGCACAATTTTTGAACGTTATCATCCGTGGTACTTTCATGTCTTTTGCAATGCAAAATCACCATAGACTTTTTATTTTGGACTGTGTTTTTAAACCTGAAGTGGTAGAGAGGGTGATTCGAAACAGATAATCTGGGCTTTTTTCATTCTAGTGAGTGGATGTAGTTTGGGCACAAAGGTATTTATGATTATTGAGATATTACGCAAAAAGTAGTGGAGGCAGAAAATTGGGACATATTATATACTCTCTATCGCCTCAGGTTTCAATACACAGCCAAAAATAAAGACTCTACTGGGTTTTTGCTTAGCAAACTACATGCAAACTATCCGGAGGATAACGTTACAAAAATTGCGCGAAGTGTCCCGAGTATTTTCGAATGAAGAAAAAATGTAAACATCTCTATAAAAATCAAGTACTGAAGTACTGAAAGCCAGACTCTTTTGATGTGTATAACGCACATTGTCTCTCACTCTCTCATATGATTTTAATGTCGGCAAAGCGTCAGATACTGAGTAGTGACTATTTTGAAAGCTATTAGCAAAAATATGTCTGTCAAGTAGAATCAAAGTACTGAAGTACTGAAAGCCGGACTCTTTTGATGTGTATAATGAACATTGTGCAGTAAAGACTGGCAATCTCTCTCTCTCTCTCTCTCTCTCTCTCTCTCTCTCTCTCTCTCTCTCTCTCTCTCTCTCTCTCTCATATGCTTTTAATGTCGGCAAAGCGTCAGATAGTGACTAAATTTTGAAAGCTATTAGCAAAACTATGTCTGTCTAGTAGAATAAAATCAGCAGTGCACAGTGCATTGCACTTTGAAACAAGCGTTATAAACTCAATCCCCTATTTCTTCGATTAATGCTTTGTAAAGTAGATCATGCAAATTCATGCGCATTGTATGTGTCAAAAATGCATACAATTAGTCTTGTTTTTAAAACAAGTAATTATTAAGAAAACAACCACTCTTCGCTATATTTATTCGCAAAAAAAACCCCAAAAAACAATATATTTCACAAAACATGGCTCTCTGTGTAATTATTTGGTAAAGCGGAAGCTTTTACTTTGACGCTGTTCGTTTTTAGCTCACCTGAGCTGAAAGCTCAAGTGAGCTTTTCTGATCACAATTTGTCCGTTGTCTGTCGTTGTCGTCGTCGTTGTTGTAAACTTTTCACATTTTCGACTTCTTCTCCAGAACCACTGGGCCGATTTCAACCAAACTTGGCACAAAGCATCCTTAGGTTAAAGGGATTCAAGTTTGTTAAAATGAAGAGCCACGCCCTCTTTCAAAGGGAGATAATTAAAAATCATTGAAAATTTGTTGGTATGTTTCAAAAATCTTCTTCACAAAAACCATTTGGCCAGAAAAGTTAAAACTTGTGTGGAAGCATCCTCAGGTAGTGTAGATTCAAGTTTGTTCAAATCATGATCCCCAGGGGTAGGGTGGGGCCACAACGGGGGGGGGGTCGAATTTTTACATAGGAATATATAGAGTAAATCTTTAAAAATCTTCTTCTTTAAAACTGATCAGCCAAGAAAACTGAAACTTGTGTAGAAGCATCCTCAGGTAGTGTAGATTCAAGTTTGTTCAAATGATGATCCCCAGGGGTAGGGTGGGGTCACAATGAGGGGGTCAAATTTTTACAAAGGCATATATAGAATAAATCTTTAAAAATCTTCTTCTCTGAAATTGATCAGCCGGAAAAGCTGTAACTTGTTTGGAAGCATCCTCAGGTAGTGTAGATTCACTTTTTTTCAAATGATGATCCCCAGGGGTAGGGTGGGGCCACAATGGGGGGGGTCGAATTTTTACATAGGAATATATAATGTAAATCTTTAAAAATCTTCTTCTCTGAAACTGATCAGCCAGAAAAGCTGTAACTTGTGTGGAAGCATCCTCAGGTAGTGTAGATTCAAGTTTGTTCAAATCATGATACCCAGGGTAGGGTGGGGCCACAATGGGAAAGTCAAATTTTACATAGGAATATATGGAGACAATCTTTAAAAATCTTCTTCTCTGAAACTGATCAGCCAGAAAAGCTGTAACTCGTGTGGAAGCATCCTCAGGTAGTGTAGATTCAAGTTTGTTCAAATGATGATCCCCAGGGTAGGGTGGGGCCACAATGGGAAAGTCAAATTTTACATAGGAATATATGGAGACAATCTTTAAAAATCTTCTTCTCTGAAACTGATCAGCCAAAAAAGCTGTAACTCGTGTGGAAGCATCCTCAGGTAGTGTAGATTCAAGTTTGTTCAAATCATGATCCCCTGGGGTAGGGTGGGGCTACAATGGGGGGTGTCAAATTTTTACATTTGAATATATAGAGAAAAATCTTTAAAAAATCTTCTTCTCAGAAACCGATTGGGCAGAAAAGCTGCAACTTTTGTGTAACCATCCTCAGGTAGGGAAGATTCAAATTGTTTAAATCATTATCCCTGGGCGTAGGGTGGGGCCACAATTGGAAGTGGGGGTGTCAAATTTTTACATAGGAATATATAGGGAAAAATCTTCTAAAACACAAATTGTCTAGAAGAGCTCTTACTTTAGTCAGTTCAGTCTTCAAATAGTCTAGATTAAAATTTGTCAAAATCATATTATTCAGGAGTAGGGTTGGGTCACATTGGAGGGGGGGGGGTGTCCAATTTTACAAAGGAAAACATTTATTTGTTCACAAAAACTCAAATGTTTTTATATATGGTTTTACTTATATGCAAGCATTTTGACATATTGTTGATTCTTTAAAATTGTTTAGACTCTGGCCCCTGGACAATTCTTAGACCTCACAAGGGGTTCAAAGTTTGATGTAGGTTTATAATCCATATATAAACAGTTGTTTAAGTCTGATCATCTTCTCGAGAACTGCAATGCTCAATATGTGATATGACTGTAAAATCATCCTGTTACAAAGGGGCTCAGTGATAAACATAAGAATATGCAGGGGAATTTTTTTTTTACAGGATCTATTATACGACATTGTTCAGATATTTTGTATATGATTCCATAAAGCTGATTTTATTATGTCTGTTGTTGCTCAGGTGAACGATGTGGCCCATGGGCCTCTTGTTTTTGTTTACTTTTGAAGCTGTGCTATTTATAGTAACTTTGGCGATTTGCCTGCCTACAGCCAGCTGGACTCTGCTTTCAGCAGAGCCCGGCTAAAAATTGTCTTTTGTTCCTTTGGTGATTTCTCTGGGTATAAACAAATGATTTATCAATGAAGAAATATTGGATTACCCCTTTTTTCTTAGATTTCAATTGTACTTAATTAAAAGGCATGTTTATTTTCATATATAACGGCCAAAAAATCTGAAAGCAATAATTTGGGACAGACCCCTTTGTTATACGTCACTGGACAGACTATAGTTTGATAACTCTTTCGGGTACAACCCTACTCCCCTGATACCGTTGGAGCTAAAACGGGGGTACATGTATGTACCTGTATTTGCATCAGAAACCTTTTTTTTTTTTTTTGCTTTTAAAAAACTTTCTACGGTAGATATACAATTTTAGCTCGATCCTACTCACCTAATGCCATTGGTGGATTTTTGCATTGATTTTCGATGAAATCGACGTCGCTTCCTGTATTTATAATTACGGTATACATGGTAATGCACGTGACCATCATAGATAACGCCATGCTGTTGTCATGCTTCGCTCCGATCCGAAGAATTCCGGGCAAGCCCAATTTGACGTTAGAAACATACGATTCGGGTGTCTCTATGAGATAATTTTGATCGGTGGTGCTGACAATGAATTTCATCTTAGAAAATGATTGACTTCGCCCTGCCTGTATCATGACCCACTGCCCTTGGAGCGATGGTACGGAGTGAGATGGAGCGGTGGCCCCAGGGTCTGGTAGCAAATCCATTGTCAGCGTTGTACCGTCAATACACACACTGACGTCCGTGATGGTACCGGGTGAAGTCGTGGATTTGAAATGAAATATACAGCCCGTAGAACCAGAAATATGAACGGACATCGCAAAAGAAAAGTCTTTAAATTCACTGCCGGTGCCAATGTTTATGTCTATGAAGGGAAAACTGTAGGCGTCTAACTTTAATGGGAGTCCGGAAAACGAAGGATGGCTACCATCAAAGTGAAATCCACATTGACTGTAGTTTCCTGGTGAAGAGGTTTTTATCTCGAAATTGAAAGTCGAGTCAGAAAGCGGCCAGACGTATTTTGCAGAACTGAAGCTCGACGTTGGGTGAACTGAAGCATAAAGCACGGACAATTTTACGCACATTCTAATGCGATTGGTTGTACACATTACACGTATGAGAGAGAGAGAGAGAGAGAGAGAGAGAGAGAGAGAGAGAGAGAGAGAGAGAGAGGCGGACGGACTGACAGACCTTTCATCAAAATCCATATGATCACGACAAGATTGGCGCATTTCCTCATTTCAATCTTCAATATCATCTGTAAATATAAATATCTAAAATTACCAAAAATATGCCTCGGAGCCCCCCCCCCCTCGGCAAACCTAAATATTCCTCGAACCCCCCCCCCCCCCATGGAAACAAATGACGTAATGAACAAAAAAGCACATCGCGTAATGATGTTTAAAACACATAATGTAAAGACGGAATCACATCACATAATTAGAAAATCACATGCCATAATGATGAATGCGCATGCCATAATGATAACTGCACACCACATAATGATGAATACACATCACATAATGCCAAATGTACATCACATAATGCCAAATGCACATCACATAATACCAAATGCACATGCCATAATAATGAATGCACATCAAATAATTGAAGGAGTACACCACATAATGATACAAGGACATCACATAACGATTAAAGCACGCTACATAATAATATAAGCACATAACAAATTTAGTTTTGCCATGATAAGACAGTCCAGGCGTTCCATACATTACAGCTATATATTTACATTCCCCATGCTGTGTATTTGTCTGTAATAACACTACGAATCATTTGTAACGTTTAGTTTAATAACTTCAAGTCGCAAATAAAAATAAGGCCGAGGGATAAAGTTTTTATGAATAGCACAATAAGAGTTCTGATGAGGAAGCGCAATAGAATCCACTGTAAAGCTGTTCAAACCCCAAATCCACTACACTGGGAAATACAGATATCTGCGAAATAAGGTTATAGATGAAATACTAGTACGTGTTTCTCGCAATAATTACAATAAAAGAATTACAGCACAAATTAATAAGTCAATACCTCCTGGAAAATGGTGGAGAATAGTAGAGTCAATTTGCAAATTAAATAACAAACACAAACCATCACCTCCATTGAAAGTAAATGGTCAGACATTGTTTCATCCTATAGATAAGGCTAATGCACTTAATAAATTCTTTACTAATATTTCTACCATAGATGTTTCACAAAATTTAGTACATAATGTTCCAAACCCACCATTGCGACAAATGAACACACTTTTTATTACAGACACTGAGGTTTTAGACCAACTACAGACTATCAATATTTCTAAACCATCAGGCCCTGACTCAATATCGCCAAGAATTTTGAAACATGTTGCAAAAGTTATTTACAAACCTTTGGCTAAGTTATTCAACATATCACTTAGTAATGGAGTACTTCCTTACATATGGAAAACTGCAATGATTACACCCGTTTTTAAGAACAAAGGTTCTGCAGATGATGTTAATAATTACAGACCCATTTCGGTGACATCTGCTCTTTGTAAATTATTAGAAAAAAAATTTGTTAAGCATTTGAATAACTTTATTATTGAAAATAACATTTTATACAAATATCAGTCGGGTTTCCAGAGTGGGGATTCAACCACTAACCAACTTGTTGAAATCTACAACACAATTATTTCTAATTTGGATAGAGGCAAAGTTATAAGGTTCATATTTTGTGATATATCTAAAGCTTTTGATAGGGTTTGGCATGAAGGTATGATTTATAAGTTAAAACAGTATGGAATTTCAAACCAAATTATAAACTGGGTGGAGAATTATTTATGAAATAGAAAACAAAAAGTAGTCCTAGATGGTTTTACTTCATCATTAGGTTCAACTAGCTCAGGTGTTCCGCAGGGATCAGTCCTAGGACCCTTCTTATTTTTATTATATATTAATGATATTTCATCTGACTTAACAAATAATGTTCGCCTCTTTGCTGATGATACATCTCTCTATGTTATTGTAGATCAGGACATTGTTGAGGCAGCAGATTCTCTAACAAGGGACCTTGACAAGTTAGATAAGTGGTCCAAACAATGCCAGAGGATTAATTTTAATCCTAAGAAAACTAACTTAAACTTCTCTAAGAGAAATACTCCTCACCCTATTATTAGATTTGGGAATAATGGTCCTGATGTTTTATTCTCAAATAACCATGTTCATTTAGGTTCCAATCTGATGCCAGTTGGAAACTACATACTCAAGGTATATATGAAAAGGCTTGTAATCGATTAAATATACTGCGTATGCTTATACACTCTCTTTGCCGAGATGCATTAATAAAAATATATATGTCTTTTATAAGACCAGTATTAGAATATGGGGATATAATCTGGGATAATTGCAATCAACTTTATTAGAGGATGTTCAAATTACAGCTGCTAGGATAATTACAGGCCTCCAGATCAAATTTGTATTATGAACTAGGGTGGGATAAGTTGTCTGAAAGAAGGAAAGTCCATAAATTAATTTTGTTTTATAAGATGGTTAATGGTATGGTACCAGATTACTTACTAAAACTTTTAGAACCCTGTATTCCACATGAAACCACTTATCCCTTGAGAAATCATGATGGTCTTACTTTTGTCATCCCTCAAGCCAGAACTACATCTTACTTAAAAAGCTTTATACCCTCTACAATTAAGCTGTGGAATGAACTACCTTTGGACATCAGAAGTCTCCCATCATTGTCTTCTTTTTCAAGTTCCATTAAGAAACAATATTTCAAAACTCCAAATAAACTTTTTAATTTTGGGAATCGCAGAGAAAATATTATACATTGTCAATTAAGAAACAATGCTAGTAGTTTAAATGGTGACCTTTTTGTCGATTTTATTCGTGTAAATTCAATCTGTGAAAATTGTGGCTATCACACTGAAAATGCATATCATTTTTTCTTTGACTGTCCTAAATATAATGAAGAAAGAAACAGTCTTTTTTTTTTTATCAAATATCAATGTTAGACTTACAAAAACCATTAACTTTAGATTTGTTGTTATTTGGAGATGATGACATATCATATGATGAAAATATTGTATTATTTAAATTAGTTCATAACTATATTGTAAAATCTAAGAGATTTAGTTAGAATTATCATAACTATACATGCTATAGCTATATATATCTAATACATGTACAGAAAAGTAGTATACTTATGCTGTAACTGTACTATTTAGGTTTTTGATTTTTTTTTTTCTCTTTCTTTTTTCCATAAACCGGTTTTGCAACCCTCCCCCCTCTTTTTTTTTGCCCATCTGGATAAATATTTTTATGCTACATTACATTATTCTATAAATAAGTGTATTATTTAATTTGTCATTTATATTTTGCACTTTATATGTATTATCTTGCACCTTATGGAGAAGGCTTACATAGGCATTGCCTGCTGCCTAATCCATTTATGTAAATTTATATTTGCATAATAAAATATGTTCAAATCAAATCAAGTCGCAAATGACGTACTGTTGGGGGGCGCAAGCGGGGTTTGTATAACTATACGAAATGAAATTAACGTAAAACTATCAATAATTTAATTCCTGAAAATTAAATAAATATAAATAATAAGGAATCATTCTTTGAATATTTTGAGGTGATCATTTTCATAAATTGGATTTGAACACATCCCGGCCATAATGATCACCTCAGAATACTCAAAGAATCTATACTACTATATTAAAATTATAGACTCGAAATTTTGGGCTTTAATACCGAGAAATCAGAAGAGTACTGTCTTTTGTTTTATATATTTTAAACATCATTGGTACTTGAAGATTACCAATTTGATTTTATTTTGTCTCAATCAAGCTTCGCTAATTAATAATCAACGAAAATTCCTTTTAAAAATCCGGAAATCACCTAAAGTTTTTGGATTTTACAATATTGCGCATGCGCATTACATTCACGCTAAATCACGGGAGGCTCTTTAGTTTATGTTTCCACAATATCACATTTGCATGGATAAACTCAGAAACGATAATACAAATACGTGTAAATTTTCATTGAAAGTTTGCTACATGTATATATTCTGTTCATCAAAGAAAATACGGGAGTTAACTAACTCAGTGCATTTGATATAAAAAATCCCGAGAGTTCCGAATGTCTACATGGTGTGTAAATTTGAAGCAAGTAAAAATCGTTGGCGAAAAAGTGTTGAATTCTTCATTAATATGAATTAAATTTTTAGATGAAACGTATTTACAGCATCAAAATGGTTTGTTATGAATAATTTGACTGTTATTTTCAATAAAGCTTCATTAATTTTTTCAAAATCGGAGCGATTCTGCAATTTTTTTGCTACATTACGGATATATGGGAGGCATTTTAGCTGTTTTGAAGGCCTGTCCCGAGACACAGATTATTCTATCAGAATAATATTAGATTATTCCGATATCATATGCAATGTCAACCCGTGCACGCACGGGTCAAAGTCTAGTGATTCATTATTCCTTAAGTAATCCTCTAATTACCATAAGCTTTTCTCGAAGGGAGGGGAACAACTTTTCCACATCAAAGCGTTTTAAATGATCATTGATAAATTGCAATATTTGTTAAAAACAACTTTAACTATTATAACCCTGTAGATAGTATTGGATGCCATTAGGCTTTGTGTAGAGCTAGTCTGACAATAGTTCGATTATATGATCTGATTCGTTGAAGGGTTATTTTGTTTGGTCACTTTTTAATAATATTCAAAGCATTGAAAGACGTTACATACAATGTCCATGACTAATAATAACTACACTGTATATATATAATAGTCAAGATCATACCTCTGTCATGTGAATCTGGACCCACAATTAATTAATTACGGCAATGCATGTATCTAAAAGCACTGTTTACAAGATTTGTTCAGGAATGAAAAACTTCGCGAAATTTTCGAGAACCATCAAAGATTTCTCGCAGCCAAGCAGTACTGTTGTTTTATACATTGACTGGTGTCGCAAACATAAGTCGCTGCTAACCTGTTTATTATCGATCAACCGCAGATCAAAGATGGTTTACAGTAACACCCGCTTACTAGTATTTCCGAGTACTGCCTATTTATTGTCGACTTTGGTTCTCGAACCAAACTCTCAAGAGAACCAAGAACTGACCTAGATATCACGTTGCTTAGTTATAAAATGTGGTGTCAAACAAATCAGCACAATTCATAACATTTTTTTACAATCAATTCAATAGGATGTTTTTATCGGAATTCTTTGAAATATCGATTCAACTTAGGTGATAAAATTTACTTTAAAGTTTAAAAAAGAATTTTTCGGAAGTTTACAGACACATCACATTTCAATATCCGGATTTTCATTGTCATACTAGTAGTTCTTTGTGGTTTTAATTGATTATTTTCTTGGTTTCATTATTTTTTTAAAATAAATTGCAAAACATGGTATCTTTTTAAGATCAATTTTATATATTTACATTAAAACCTTACACGAACCTATAAACTACCAAAAAAGATTAATTCTGTGTAACAATTTTAGTGACGTCACATTGATAACCCCCACGTGTTATCGTTTGACGGTTGCATTATTTTAAGCATAAAAACTCGGTTATATTAATAATTCTGAACGATTTGTCTTTTTAAAAAGTAAATAAATGTATAAGTAATAAACAGCAATGTTCAAAGGTTCACCGGGATATGAACTTAAGTTATGAAATATACGTGATAAAATCTTCTAAGAAGCCCATTGGGCTTCACAGGATTTGATCACATGACCAACTAACTTTTTATTGGTTGCAAGATGCAAGACAACCTTAAACAGTTGCTATAGGGGCCGGTTGCCATGGTCACAGATGCAAAATATTGAAGAATGGCCACGTTCAGCTTTTTTGAAGACAAATTGCGAATGATTGCACCAATTTCAGCTATACAGATAATCAACCAAAAAAAAAGAGACATTGTGAAAAATTATTCACGTGCGAATTAATATCCTGGCGTCATGGGTTTCCGATAGTCTTACACTAAACGCTACCCCTATACTGATTGTCTCTTTAGTTAAACATTTTGAGATCTATATCATTTGTAACCTCAGACATAGCATCGGAAATCGCCGATACAAAATCAGAGTTAGTAACCGTCATTTGCAGTTTCCAGTTATAGATAAACTGGATGCCGCAGTTGACCAATGGAAATGGGAGTCATATGTTTCCGATAGTAGGATTCATCAACAATTTTTTTCACTAATAGGTTACGCATAAATGTGACATAACCTTTTGATTATATTCTATAATACTTTCAATTATTTTCTAAGCTTTTACTTTCACTTAAATCGTTTAATTATTTAGTTTTTCCTCTTCCATTTATCACATATGATTATTACAATACCGTCATTTGTATGATAATAAATAACGTTTTAATTTCAGAGGAAGCTTAATTTATAACGCTCCTAGGATTCCAAACTAATAAATACTTTATAAAGTCATATGATAATTTTAGCATACAAATACGTCATCAGAGTTCTATTTGACCGGACGATAAGTAATTTTAGATACTGTGATATTATTGTTGGAATTTTGGGCAATTTTTGTGACTTTAATTAAATAGTAAAAATTAGTATTCTATTAGTCACTCGAGTAATTGAGTGATTTTAATCATTTCACGCAGCATAACTTTGATAGTATATTTGTTTAAAAATGAAAGGAGATTTCGTACGTCCGCTGTCCTAAGTATATCGGAAAATGACGTCAGTTTTGGAGAAAACTCACGCGACCAAAATAGACTATCGGAAACACATGACTATCGGGAAAACATGACGGCACGATAGTATAAAAGTGTTACCATGGTAAGTAAACAGCACTTGAAATATAACATTATTTTCATTTTATTTCAAAATAGATAGTGTTACATGTAAATGGAAATATTTTAATCTGTTGTTTAAGTTTGACAACACAGATAATACCCTGTATGTACAAAAATTGAAATCCGTTGCTATGATAACACCACTAAGAATCACAAAAACATTTTTATTAATTTTTGATGAATTTTTACTCATAGTTGTAAAATGATACATTTAAAAATAAATTGACAAAATTTTATGTAAAATCAGTTGAAGCTGCATTTTAGCAAAACGAATTGCCGTTAACGTTGCTATGACGTTTTGAACAATTTTAAAAGAATTTCTAAATGATTTTCTTAAGTCCACATATTTTTTTTAGCAAAGGCAGTTTTAACATGTTTGAATACATTTGATATAAAAGTTTGATATGTTTCCCTCAAATAGCAACAAAGAATGATTATTACTTGTGTTTAAGACAAGCATTCTCACTTTTCATAATCACTATGTTTTTTTTCACTTTTTCCCCTTATTTTTTTCATTGTTACCAAAGCAACAAGTGTCTTTATTTATCAACATGCATTTTTCTAAAAAGCAATAAATCTTTGAGTTTGGTTCAATGATAACTTCTAAAGTATTTAAAAATACGAAAAAATAACGTTTTGTAAATAATTATCGGTTTCCATGTTAACCAAGTCCTTAGATATTGATTTGCCCACCAATGTTTTTTTCTATAATTTGAAATATGACCATTTAGTAATTCAAAATATGCATTGAATGCTTATTTTTGGATGTCGTCGGTCCTATGACACACCAATGCGGTGCAGACAACTTGAATACCGCGCGTTATTAATACTGATGTTTTTTTGTATGAAATATATGTGTATCGTCGCTGTAAAGCCATTATATATGAAACATACATGGAACAGCCATATTAACATGTTATTTAGTACACTTCCGCAGCTAAAAATATAGCGCCAGAAACGTTGTAGAGAAAACTCTTTTTAATTAAGGAGTACTGTATATATAATTAAATGATTATTTTTCAAAAGTACATATTAAATTGGTTATGTAAGGTTGAACGTTTCATTTAATCTTACAAAATTAAATATACTCAAAACACGTGGTGACGTTTGTATTTGTGCTCTTGGCGCATGGATTAGTAAAGTTTATTCATAGGAAATTGAAAGTCGTAAGGGGAAATATACACTGAATGTAAATATAACTTTAATAAGCTGCAATTACTTTCGATATTTCATTGTACTTTAAAGTTGCTAAGATTTGTCATTATTCTATGTTTGGTCTCCGTTACCATGGCAACAGTTGCCCCTAGCATCAAATTATTTATAGCATTTTGCTAACTATTATGTCAATATGTATCGGTGTATATGCTATATAAAGAAAATTGGTGACTATGCGTGCCGGAACCCCTATATTTAATTTTGATTTTTACAAAGAATTGATTTTAGATCTAAAACGCATCAATTTTTCAACAATATCCTTCTGATGCCTTTCACCGATGATATCAGACAGCTTATTTCACGTTTGTATTTTACCAATGATCAAACATACATTTCTTTAAACTTTTACCCGTTCTTACTTGGAAAATACATGTTCTAATACTAGTATATAATTCACTAGAAACATGTCTAATACCTGTGCAATATCCCTTTTTTTCCTTTCAAATATTCCTCTTTTACTTTTTATCCGAATTGGAGTATTAGAGTATATCAATTTTATGTTAATTAACGTCGTTTTTATGACGTGCAATTTTTGTTTAAATTTAGTTTAATAAGATATTTGCGCCTCTGATTGGTCGAAAAAAAACCTGCATCAATAAATTTGTTTTTAACGAATCTTGCTGCACAGTGAATAGTATCACAAGCCATCGCATGTATTTTCCGTTCGTTTTCAATTCAGCCGGTTCAGATCTCAACTTTCTATTTGTGTTTAATACATTAAATTCAGCTCAATAGCCATGCATCAGCTGAAGGCGCATCCATTTTGAATATTGTTGCGGTTATTGTTTTGTATCCATACGCTCCGCTTCATTTACATTACATGTATTTACATTTTTGATCAATGATTTGAAATTTTTTTATTAAATGATAAGAAATGAATTTAATAATTTTTCAAAGGAAAAATTGACCGGAAAACTTTTTCATCAATGTGATACGTCGATCAATAGAAAAATTATAAAATTCATTTCTTAAGTCATTCCGAGTCGATATAAGTTTTATATAAAAACAAGTCGAAATTGTTCGTAGAATTAAAATGATTTGTAAGAAGGAAAAAATAGCATATCTTTAAACATCACCTTGATTTCATCATAATTTTCATTAATTCAATTACATAGAAGTCATGGAGACCGATTAAATAATTGAAAACACGAGAACATTTTTTTTTTGTTCGTGCCGTTCTTTTTTAATTTTCATCTCTTTTTTCTTAAATCAGTGATTAATCATTAAAGTAAAAAAAAAAATGGATATCAAAATAATACTTACCAATTCTAAACGATATTTTCCATATTTTACAACCAGAAGTAAATCGGAGAGAGCAAACAAGTGAAAAAAGCTCGTAAAGCAAGTTAAACACTTCCATGCATGCTCGCTCAATAACCTTTTGATTTAAAACTAATAGACATTATCATGACGCTTCAAGATCTGTTGAACAGTTTACGGAACACAGACAGACCTAGAAGTAAAATATGCAATGAGGGGGTGTCTCGCATTGAGCCTCGTTTCCACAATCATCATATTCTGATTAAGTCATGACCCTCTCGATAATAGACATGCTGTATTTGCATGCATATGACAGTAATATGCTTAATGTTTTATCTGTGGTCCAATCGAACAGAATTATCTTCAAATTTCCCAATCAGGCTAATAATTAACATGAATTTTGGAACAGGCACGTAGCAACGGGATGGAAACCTGGTCTCTCCTTCTCCTTTATTTTTTTTTTGACAATCGACATTATATTGTCTTATATAAAAAAAAATATGCATAAGCTAACTGGCCAATCCTCTTTTTTGAACCAGTATAAAAGTGATGGTAACTGTTAACAAATGATGAAAAAAAAAATGCATTTTTTTCTTCAGCTATGTGCCTTAAACCATTTGATACACGGTTAAAAAATAAGGATTAAAAGAAAATAGCAAGAAAAAGACGCAAATCGGGAATAAAAGAAATTAGCAAGAAAAAGACGCAAATGGGAATACTCACGCAATCATCGGTTATGCTCCGTAACGTCAAGAAGATAGATATATTGAAACTGTTTTGAAGTAGGTATATAACGCCCAGGTATCTATTTATCTTATATAACACTGTACCAGTCTCACTATTCCTCTGTAAATTCTTTTTTGTAATTTTCAATGAGACCGAGATCAATGGATATAGAGAGGTCCTTTAAGGTTGATGGCTCAGATCCAGGAACCACTAAACTTAGACGAGCTCACAAAAGATTTATGCGGACTCAAGGACGGCCATTGAGAAAAAAACCTCACTTTTGATCTCAGTCTCATTTCTTCACAACGCCATCGCATTTTGAACAAGTGAGAATAATATGAAACTTAAGATACATGTAGCTTGGATTTGAGCTTGGTTTTGTCGTAAAGTTTCTATTCAGGGACCATACTCTGAGATTGATGAGCTCACTTTTGATCTCAGTCTCTGGTCCTTTTCCTCAACACATATATTTCTTTGGTAAAAGCGGTTTCAAAAGTGAGTCCATGAAAGTTGCATGGCCCTCTTTGGTATTGGAACAGTGCTACAAAACCAAGAGAATCATAATACCTCCTACGTCACACCACATTGTATTTTCCGGTGTGTATTTAAACCTTAATTAATGGCTCCAAAGCACGACATCCTATATATGCGTGTTTCACACTTTTCCATTTCATTCGCTGATTCGTTCGATTAGTGATCTAATATTTTATTTGGAAAGGAAAAGGATTAAGACTAGACTAACCTGGGTGTTAAGAACCGTTGTTAGAACAAATTGTGCTTTAATCTAACTTGCAAATCTACGTAATAATAACCGAATCTTTTTATGGTATTCAACAATTCGTAAGTTATGATTCGGTGCTAGTGTGGAATTGGTGTGCTTCGGAATTCGGTGCTAGTGCTAGTTGGTGTGGAATTATTTATATTATGGTACAAGACGGCTATCACCAAATTTTTACTTACAACATGTAGATGTCTTTGACCGCTGTACGTACAAAGATAGCCTACAAGTATATAGTATATAGCTATGGTGATTGTAGGATTCGGTTGAAACAATCGTCTGTACAGGACCTGATACGTCAGTTTTGACATAAGAAGACACTGGACAGTTTCACATATGATTACATGTACTAATGAAGTTATTCTGAATTTCAATTCTGAAACATGTACATACAAACGGTAAAAAAGCACCAACGAGCTAGACCAAAGATTTGGGGTGGTATTAAGATATTATAAGATATAAGTTATTGATTTTAATGTATTATCGTAAACTGCCGAGCGTTGATCATACAATTTAAACACTAACACAAATGAAAATAAGATAATGAACAAACACATGCCCCAGGATAAACACAAACATTCAATTATTTTTTTTAATTCGATGCAAAGACTGGGAAAATGGATTTCATTAGAATTCACGCGACATTAATTGTTAAGCCCAGCTTTCTACCCGCTGAGCTAGCCTTAATGCGTTCTTAATAAATCTGATGCCCTTTACACGTTTTTTGTTCCATGAATCGATTTGATGAAGGTAGGTTTTATCTACCTTTAATTAAAACTTTTAGTCTTGAGACGCTCAATATCTTTTCCCTCGCATTTTGAAACCATCATCGCAGACTTGCATATATATATATCATACACCATCTTTTGATTCAAATCTTTTAGATTTGGTGATAAAAGTCTTCCCTATGATATTCAATCTTTCCAAAATATTCTAAATTTGGTAAAAAGCGGTTTAATGTATTTTTTGAATGACTAACAGAGGATTGGAATATATAAAGTTAAGCAAAGTTAAGTAGCTTTGAATACTTCAAATGAACCTAAAAAATAACTTTAATTGTTATGTCGTTTCTTCTTTGATTTAGTTCAGTCATAAACGCGCTACCGCAATATTACGTATAAAGAATACCAGAAATATATGCTAGATTATGGCGTGTAAAACGTTGCTTTATTTAAAAATATATACATCACAAGATTATCGAATATACATCACAAGATTATCGAATATACATCACAAGATTTCGAACATAGATCACAAGATTTTGAATATACATCACAAGATTTCGAACATACATCACAAGATTTTGAATATACGTCAAACGATTTCGAACATACAAGATATAGAATATACATCACAAGGTATTTTAATAAAACAACATTTTACACGCCATACTAGATAGTTTCAATTGCTTTATATGATCCATAGTTTCTAATGCCAGTTGTTATTCTAATGTTATCTTAGTTACCTTGGTGAAAGAATTCGGTCGTGAGAGATCATCAAGACCAAGTTCCAAGAACTATCGTACATCCTTGGGATCGCACCACGACCCATGATGACACCGGTACGACAAAAGAAGTTAGATATAAATATAACAGGGTAAAAATTAAAGTACACTTCCATAAATATGCCACCTCTATGACATCAAAGCAAGAGAGCTTTTAATTAAGGGCATTGAGTTTGACTCTATTACATGGAAATAACCTAGGTTTACATTAAATTATATAATAAAAAAGAGAAAGCATTCATAAAATCCCGGGAGACAAACAGAATTATCCGCTGACAGTTTTATTTGAATCGTGTTTATCACTAGTAAATAATTAAGGTACCTGTTAATGCTTTCATTTGTGTTGATAGGCATCTTACCGTCTTAAAAAAATATGATTTGTTTATGAAGTCATGGAAACGAATATTGAAATGTGTTTATTTTTGTATAATCATATTCCTTTGTTCCTGGGTTCATGTTGATTCAAGATACTAATTATGAAAGTAAATGCCTTCTTATTGCATTATTATAAAGCAGAGTGTCGTCGATTTTCGATGTTTTAAGTATTACCTCAATTACTGTTTCAAGTTAATAATGTTCGCAAATTAGTTTTCAAATCAGCTCAAATCAGTTGTTTGAAATCGTCGTTTTTCATCAATTTCTTATGATGCATGGTATAATTTTCAAGTTTTTTGGGGGGATTCCAAATCAAGCCCAGAATTTAAATAAATCATAATTCACTGTTATCACCATTAAAAATGTTTACATCATTGTTCTTGTGTATGCTTCTTGTCGTATTTGATGCTGGATCTGCAGTTAGAGTACTTTAACTTTTTAAGAATCAGTAGAGTTGAAATGTACTGTGCTTAGCGCACCAAAAACAAGACACTGACCTCATATCTATAAAGTCTCAGAAATCAGCCTTCGTACGGAAAGCTTATTTTTTAGTTTCCATTTCTACAACCTCTTAATTAGTTTTTTTTCCGGGGGCTTTGATTTCTAGATATTTTCCATGTTGAAAAAAGACTTCAATAGAATGACAACGACATCATACGGAAAAATCGAATACGTCGCTTAAGAAGCCCACAACTTGAAAGTTGTATTGATCAATAGGGATGACACTTTTACTCAAGTTGAAAATATATTAATAATTGTGAACAAAATAGATTATAGGCAAAAGACGAATAAAGAAATAGGTGACGCTTTGTTAAGCCATAAAAAGAATTAAAAGGTAAAGATAATATTATCATAAATTGTCATTTGAGTGGATGAATTGAACAACTCATGGACTCGTATATATACAGAAAGCCCAATACCACTTTACGTTCTAATGCATTTACAATATAAAAAGTGTGGATATTTTACGGTTCTAACATAACCTGTAATTCTAACACACCTATAATACACAACCAGAAATGTTTCTAATTCTTTCATTTTAGTATAATGAAAAAAAAAATCGATTTTCAATTATGTTTCATGTATCAACACTCTGTGAATATCAAAAACGTTGGCCACACAATCACCAATTTGTTTTTTTAACATTTTACACTTTGATAAACAAAAGCAGCAAATATAAAACATTTCTTAATATTTGGCATCGTTGTGACATCATTGAAATGGGAAAAAAGGTCAAAGATGGACAACGATATTTTTATGCAGATTAAAGGACAAATTATAAGATCACTGTGCAACACCAACTAATAAAATATGATATATCAACACATTTCCATTTTATTCATTCAAGAAAAATCTTCAGAATAAAGGAAATGTTAGTTGGAATTGTATCCATTTTTTTTTTTTGGTGTCTGTAATATGTACACCTTGCCGAAGGGTTCTTATTTTCAAATAGGTTAGCATTAAAAGTCATTTTTCTCAAAGTTGATTTCAACCCCACAAATATTCCTCCCCGGGCACATCCATCTCTGCCTGCTTCAACTAAAGGATACATTATATCATAATTAGTGATAATAATAATCTGTTTATCAATTTCAGTAGCGAAAAATATAACAGGTACTCGTGTACCGGCAGGCGCTGTCTACTCCGTTAAACACGTCATTGTTTTACACTAAACTTGATTTCAAGCGAAGATGATATAATAATATGGTAAAAAAAAATTACCCTATTATAATATCATCTTCGCTTGCCGAGAGTTTTCGGTCCACTCCGCTCCCCATGGTCAATGGTTTTTTTTTTTTTGTATTTCAATATTTTCGAAATTTGAACTCCTTTTTTTTCAATCTTATCTATGTTTTAACAAGACTAAGGACACGTCTGAAATTTCTTTATACAAGAAGAAATATTATACTAACCCTATTTCAAAATAAAGTTTCGGGATGGATCTAGCTAAGGCCTTAAAACAACTCGGCACTATGTTTAAAAACATTTTGGCATCCAAAAAATAAATTTAATGATATAAGCATGCGCTAAGTACCAAATAATTTGTTAACGATGGTAATTTGTATCGGGAAATGGTCCCTGACACGGGGCATTGTAGAATTACAAGGCGGTTAAAGGACTACAGCCAGAAACTATGGAAATCGGCCCTGTCACAAAATTTTGTCATCTTTTATGGGATTGTAGGTCACAATATTTGCTTTCTAAAGTAATTTACTTTTTGTCGTTATCTCTATTCGTTCTTTTTTTACCAGCCTCTTAATATAGTGTAAGCCTTCCTCCTGAATAATGACCAAGTCCAATTGTTGGTTACCAAGTAGTTTATTAATCAGCGTGATCGTATAGTCAATTGAAAGCAGCCCAAATCAAAGAATACATTTTACATCATTTTACATGAGTATATATAACATTTTACTTATGATTGACAGTTCTGACCAGTCCGGCCCATCTACGATGATCATGAGTGAACATTTAGTGTTAAAATTCCAGAGTTCAATTTTATTTCTAAATAAAGTAACAATACTGTCAAAACTGTCAGAAAGAATATTGTGATGAGGGTTTTGAGTCTCAGAATCCGAGTCTCTGAGTCCCCCACCTGGGTATGATGCATCGCTTACTCATAATACATTCATTCATACATGGTAAAAAGGTTACAAAGGTTAAATAGAATAAGCAATACATGACTCAATATAGAGTACCAGAGCTATCGATGCAGACACAGAATCGCCAAATATGACACTTATTTATAAACTCTCAATTTGGATATTATTATGCCCGTATTATGCACCTGGTTTCATAACATCATTTAGAAACACTACGCAGTGCTATAAGAGTCACATAGTTCGTTCTGTTAGTTATCATTACAACAATTAATTGCGCAGTATTTAGGTATACATAAGTATCATAGTGACCAATATGTAATACTAGCAATTCAAGGTCATAGCATGGCTATCTGTTTACAATAGTGTGTGTTATGACATTTTGACGTCATCACGATGTTAACTTTATAAATATGAAGCTGGTTTGGGACTCTCTCTCGAAACATATTTTTCTCGCATTATCACCGGTGTGAGATCGGTTTGTCTAGTGTGAGACAGCAGTGTGAGATTTTTCTGTCTTACACTGTGTATCACTACGCCACTTTAAAACGTAAACAAACGTTGTCTGCTGGTGGAAAATGCAAAATTATTGATTGAGATTATTCATTAAGTAATTGATTTGCTTAATTAATAACAATTTATCATATTTTTATTGTACAAAAATGTCGTATGCTCTTATTTTGACTTGCACTTTTTGAAGCACGCGGAAGAGTAAACCGAACGTAAATTTTCTAACGTCATAACAGAAAGTTGTCAGACATCGTTTTTAAATGTAAAATAATGCGAGAAAAATAATCATTCATTATATACTCGTGTGAGATAGTGAAATTCCACCTCGGAGTCAAGATTCGCGGTCTAGGACTCGGCAGAGCCTCGTCCTAGACCGTGAACCTTGTCCCCTCGGTGGAATTTCACTATCCCACACTTGTAATAATGAATGATTCTATTAGTCTTAACTATGAGATTTTAAACATAATCCCATTTCAAAACAACAATAAACAAGAACAAGCAAGTAAACAGAACCAAGATATCAACAGTAGAGGTATTTTGATTTTGTTCACTAGTAGATGATATACCGTGCAAGCGCGTGAAGTTTACACATTGATGGAATTTGTATGTTGAATCAGATTTTTTTTGTTCATTCTTTAAAATTTACTCTATTACCTTTTTTTTTGAATTTGGAGTTCCTCAATTTTATATAATTTTCCTTGATATTTTATTCCTTGTTTATTAACATTTACACTTGATAATACCCAAACATTCAGGGTACATTAGCAGGCTATTTTTGGAGCTAGAATATTTAGAATTTTTCTTAAAATAGCATGCAAATTGCATTTGAATGCTTATAAATAAAGTCATAATAAGTATTTTCAATTGAACACTTTATATCTAGATAAAAGAAGTATCATGAAACATGAAAACATCATTATGGAATTACTTTGTGAAAATCTTTACATTGTGGAGATAGAAAAAATAGAAAATAATGGAAGATAGGTCTCGTCTGACCTTAAAACAAACCCGTATGGCAGGATATCTAGAGGAGAGGACAGGGATAAAAATCTAAACTTAAATTTATTTTACATGCATATGGTTCAAATTCTTTTTTGTTGCAGCTGACTGAAAAAATTGCAAACTTTTTCTGCTTGTTCTTTATTGTTACAACTTTTTTTTGCATTATCTATTGTATTAAATGCAACGTCAATTGCATATAACTGCATAAAGATTTTTATATCAAACGAGGAGGGGTGTACATTGTATAGTGCACCTTATCTGATAGCACTTTATTAATATATTATTTTAAGACACCCCACAGGATCCGCTTCTTGGTATCACTTGACATGGGTCATTATAGCCAAATATTTATTGTACAATGATTTCCATATATAATAGTTAAATTATATAATCATCCGATTAGACAATCATATTTAAAATAACTAGTAAATGAGGTACATTCGGACAACCAAATTACTAAGCATCCAAGGCAGACGATCAAGGTCAGTTGACGATAAAGATTCATTGTCCAGGGACAGAATATGTCACGTGATTTTCTTACAACCAATGAAAATTACAAAAAATATTTTTTTATATACGTTAGTTACGCACTTATGTGTCTTAATTAATAGCATGTACATTGCAGTGCCCGTGCAGCTTAATCAATGCTATAATAATAGCTGACTTATATGATACTGTATACAGTACATAAATAAATTATAGAATATTTATTAATTAAAAAAAACATATTTGATTTGATGTTTGCAATATTTTCACTTAATAATATACATGTATAGGTGATGAATGGCTCTCGAATATTTTTATATGGCACTAGAAAAGTACAAAGTCCTCTATGATTCGTATAATATTATAACTTGATAGAAAGAGGTGATATAAGGAAGCAAACATTTAAACTGTGTCTAATTTGTTATGTACAAAATAAGATACACTGGTACAGAACCAGTATCGGTAAAGTCTTGATTACTGGTGTATTATTCGGGCGCCTGTAAAGTGCGAAACGAAATCGAAACGAAACGAAACGAAACGAAACCAATCGAAACGAAACGAAACCAAACAAAACGAAACGAAACCAATCGAAACGAAACAAAACAAAACGAAACGAAACCAAAAATCGAAACGAAACGAAACCAACGAAACGAAAAAAACCAACGAAACGGAATTAAACAAAATGTTTTGTTGATTTGTTTGGTATATTTAAGGAATAAGGAATCATTCTTTGAGTATTATGAGACGAATGAAGAGTTTATGATAGATTTGATCACGCCCCTACCGAAATTATCACCTCATAATATTAAAAGAATGATTCCTTATTACTTATATTTACATAATTTTAAGCCACCGCACGATTGATTATTAAAAAGTATAAATAGGCAAAGCCCGCTGGTGCCTCAATTTGGCGTCATTTGAAGTTATGGGTTATATTGTACAAAATCGATACGTAGTATTTTCACAGGCAAGACACTGGAAAATGTAATATAATTATTTAATGTAAAAACAAAATGCATTTGAAATATTGTAAAGTGTGTATATAGGCCTACAATAAGACAATATCCGATCACATGGGTTTTTCTTTAAAGAAGGCAATATTAAATTCAAGTTTACGTGCCGTTACTGATAAGTTGACTCACGGAATTTTAACACTGTGAAAGTTAGAAGAAATTGACTTTCTATAATCTGTAATTGATTAGTTTATCGGATCTTAAATTTGTAGCCATTAGAACTTTCATACGATCATCATAACCAAAGATTTAGAGCATACTAGATGGTGTGCAGTTTCTAACAATTCAATAAGAATTGTTTCAAGATATGTAGAATGAATTTGGACGCTGTATTTTAACAAAATTTACTTTATTGAATAAAGCGCTATTATTCATGTATACTACCTCAACATAATCACCTCTTTCTCTCCCTCTTTTTCGCACACACACACGCACATTGTATTGCACATATTCGTTTCATTTTTATATTTCTTATGGATAGAAAAAAATTAAATGTCTTCAGTAAGTTTCAGCATTCTCTCTCTCTCTCTCTCTCTCTCTCTCTCTCTCTCTCTCTCTCTCTCTCACACACACACACAAACACAAACACACATTCGGTTCACATAGTCAATAAAATAACAAGTAAAATGATTTGATTTGCATAGTTTAAACACAGCGATGACAAAATAATTTGGTTTTCGAAAAAATTCAGTATCATCTCTCTATATGTCTAAACACAGCGATGATGAAATGCTTTGGTGAAAAATGACAATAACAAACCGTCAACCATCTCAAAAATCCATAAAACGAAATACGAATTCTAAGCGGAGCAACACGGACCTCAAAAAGGATAGAGGTAGGATCAGGTGCCTAGGAGTAAACATCCTCTGCTGACCGGTCACACCCGCCGTTTGCTTTTTGTCGTAAACGGGAAAATAAACACCGCAAAAGTGCGTAGACAATTAGGTGATTAATTATAGTCTAACAATTAGTATGAAAAACGTCAGTCAGCATGCGGCCCAGTGGAAGATTGTATTTGCTGACAAGGTCGTTGTATCGACCATAGAACTTACGAAAAGATGACTTCAAACGAGACTGTTGATAGTCCTTTTTTATCAACTTGTTTGCTTGCCTCGCCTTAGAAACTGTTCATATTTTGAACAAGAAAATATGGATTAGAAAAGATTACAATATTCATTCACATTATACCATTTAATGCATAGTGTACAATATAATTATACTAATACTTCAGGATAGATAAAACTTATGTTTATTCCGTTGTTACTTAATCATAACCGATTTCGATATATCATTCATTCTCTAGCGCAGCATGTTCACCAAAAAGTCTGACTATCCCTTTAATGAAATAAATCAGAAGCATAAAAAATATTAGAATGTACATCAGTTATTTACATCATTCTATAATTTTTGCAAATACCGGGTAAGCGGCTTAAGAATTCAGAACAACAATCGGAAAGATAAAGGCCATCGTGTTTATGGTTTAAATTTTTTTTTAAATGAATATATTTTATCACTTTAATGTAGTCATTAATGATTTTCAGTTTTGTTTGGTTTTGTTTATACTGTTTCGTTGGTTTCGTTTCGTTTCGTTGGGTTCGTTTCGTTTCGATTTTTGGTTTCGTTTCGATTGGTTTCGTTTCGTTTCGATTGGTTTCGTTTCGTTTCGTTTGGTTTCGTTTCGTTTCGTTTCGATTGGTTTCGTTTCGTTTCGTTTCGTTTCGATTTCGTTTCGCACTTTACAGGCGCCCGTATTATTCGTTGTTATCATGATACATTTTGGCAGGTTTTGAGTGATCATAAGTAATGATTACATTTTGTGTTATAATATTTTCGTTGAGATTAACGCAAAATGTAATATTGCAAAATTTCATAAATATGTATCGGGGGATGTATTCTTATTTCTTGGAGTCTAAAGCACATACATTTACAATATCAAAATATCAAAATGAAATTGTTAGATCTATGATTGTAATCATTCTTTTCCGTTCCCGTTCATTCTTTTCTGGTTCGTAATGATGTTAAATGTTATTAAAATTCAAGCCATGATGACAGGATGAACCTGTGTTATCCATATAACTGAATGATAAATGGAATGTCGGACAATGTTAGGGGTGACTAAATAGTATAGCTACGTTTGATTGCACGCACAAATTGCCTGTAAACATCTATATAAAATATCAATTGAAAATGTACCAGTCCGTAAAAAAAAATAATCAAAATAAACCACAATCGATGAAGGATGATGATTTCAACGAAAGAAGTCGTTAAAATATTCATTTCATAATGTACCATTCCTTGTAAATCAATCTAAATTAGTGCAGGGAATAGCAGTAAAAGAGTTCTCTGAATTTTAAGCAAAACACAATATGTTTTTCTGTTTCAAATATTCATTAATAATGTACCATTCTATGTTAATCAATCAAAATTGATGCAGGGATTTGCAATTAGAGAATTCCCTAGACTCTAAGTAAAACAAACAATGTGTTTTTCTTTATAAAATATTAATTTTAAATGTAACAGCCCGTGTAAATCAATCTGAATTGGTACAGGGAATAGCAGTAAAAGAGTTCTCTGAATTTTAAGCAAAACACAATATGTTTTTCTGTTTCAAATATTCATTTATAATGCACCATTCTATGTTAATCAATCAAAATTGATGCAGGGATTTGCAATTAGAGAATTCCCTAGACTCTAAGTAAAACAAACAATTAATGTGTTTTTCTTTTAAAATATTAATTTTAAATGTAACAGCCCGTGTAAATCAATCTGAATTGGTTCAGGGAATCGCAGTAAAAGATTTCTCTGATTTTTCAGTAAAACACAATGCTGTAGAGGTCTCACCTGTGTGGACGTACATCTTGTCTCGCTGTTTTTTACTCGGTCACGATGAAATTATCAAATTTCACGCACTTTTTTCAAGTTAGGTGAATACTAACATATAATAAGTAGGTCAATGTAATTATTTGCAAACAGAATATGCACATAACATAAGAAATAAATGCATAAAATCCAAAGACCACGAAAGGAATACTACACGTCACCCACGAATTTCATGTATGCAATCGGGTGTAACGAAATCGAAGGGTTGATATATCTTTGTGACGGTGCCTATTTACGAGCGTGTTCAGTTTTAACCTTCAGACTATATCTACTGGACCGTGACCGCTTTGATGACCAAAAATATGCAAAAATATTGAGGCTCAGCAGGTTTATTACACCGTGTATACCCTCTGCCAAAATAAAGGGATTGTTGTACTTAACATCAGAATGAAAGCAAATAAACACTGTATTTCTAAACATAAGGCATTTGAATCAACACTAAGATTGTCTTCAAAATTCTCTTTTATATTCATACAGAGGGAAATATGAGTGGAGAATGTATGCTTTTAACCTCGTTCAACCAGATATTTTTTAAATTCCCTTATTTTGTTCAATTATCCATCAAATAATGATTTAAAAAATAAGTGACTGCAACATTCCTTAAGTTTATACTTGGTACATTGTTGAAAACAATAATATCAACAGTCATTCCTAAAGATTGAAAAAAAAATTGTAAGGTCCCGAATTTCCTTTTTAGAAATCAAGCAATATCAAATTATCTGAATAATTTAGATTTCGCTGTTCATGAATATCGATATGATGTAACAGAAAGAAACACGTACATTTATACACGTATACCAAAATTAAACAAAATATTTCCACAACAGTTCTTCAAACTATAGCCAATATTTGAGCATATTTCGATAAATCGAACATAAAATGAGAGAAAAAACGAAATGAATTTGTCAATATATCCCAAAGAGTTATAACCTTAGATTAAGAATTTACCCCCCAAAAACGTGCTATATTAATAAAAAACAAGTAAAAAATACTAGACGTTATAAAAATAACGCGCTTTATGAATTCCACTTTTCGGACGACGTTATGAAATAACGTCAAATGTCTGTGACATTTAAAAAGTTAAAAATTTCACATTATTTTACTTCATAATTTCACACACTTAAAAAAAGTTTTGTTGAGTGTAAAGTCAAATTCAATGATTTAAACACGCGCACACAAAAGCAACAACTTTGACTTGATAAGTCAGTAATTACTTCTCATAGAAGTTTGCATATAACGCTTCGCGTTATCCAGGCCGACATGCGACATGCAGAAGACACCGCGCTGCCGACGACATCAGCAGTATCAACATCGATTCTATATGTCGCCGCCAATAGTTGTTCTCTCCTTTTAATAAAAAGAAACAAATATTAACCACACCAAAGTGTCACCATTTCACACCTGTGTATACTGGTTTTTTTTATCGTTGTGTTGACACATGATATATCTATTTTTAGCCTAATGGAAAATCCCTTTTAGTTTGGGAGCTCGTCCGCCGGAATCAACGCAAATGTAAGATTCAATTTTTTACGCAAAAACACTACAATACTGCAATAATAAACTGTTTAATCACATTGTTCAAAAATGATTATAAGATTAATCATATAGTCTTAACAAGTATTTAATAATTAATTTTCTCTTGTTTTTGCTATTTTTATACTGTATATCAACACTATTTACTATATATTCGTAAATACTTTGTAAATGCATATTTATGAATATTACTATTATAAAGTCAATAACTATAAGTAACATGTAATATCACTATGACAATTGTATATATTGTATGTATCATCATTAGGAGAGGATTATGTATGTTGTAAGAACTTGTATCTAATCCTCTTTTGTAATTAACACAATAAACTGTGTTCAAACTAAGTAAAAAACGCAAATCCGGAGTGCACCAAGACATTAAAAATAGTTATAAAAAGTATGGCGCCACACTTGAACCAACACAAAACCGATAAATTATTATTCGGTATTCCTCAGTTTATCTGTGTGCTAACTCTTATTTTGGTTTAAAGTTGGCGCCCATATAAAATCAACACAAATAGTTGAGCATATCTGTAAAAATGACCGATTTTGCCATACCGCGTCCGGTTTTAGCACATATAGAAGCGTCCGTGATGTTTCCCGGAAAATTTTCGAGGCAGAAATGTAAAAACAAATTTGTAAAGAAGTGTTTACAAAAAAATTGCTTCAAATGAACGAAATTTAATTTTCACAGATTTACAGGGCCAAATCACGAGAATTTGGCTTTAGTTCTTTGTAATGCTATTCCTATATTAAACAAACAATAACATGCTTTATGTAATTTTTGGTAGAAAAGTTGTGGATATTGGAGCAAAAAAAAACAGAACCCGCTGAAGGAATTTTATTGTTTGTATTCATATCATACATGGTTGGGTTTTTTTATTCACATAAAGTAAATAAAAAGCGTAAACTATCCTATATAATATTGACCATCTTGTTGCATACATAGATTTGACACGACTCGATCCATATTTGACTCTGCAATGCAGTTGGCATATTGATTAATCAAGTTTTATATGGACCTATCCAATCTTTAAAAAACGCCTATGTGAAACGGGGAATGGGTTTTCTTAAAGAAATATTTTTTTTTCAAAGTGCGTTGATATCGTCGATATTAACGCACTTTGAAAAAAAAATTGTTCAGGGTTTAGTCGAAATAATATATAATTTTATATACAATAAATGATTGTTTTAACCTTGTTTATTTTAATGGGATATATTTAAAAAAAAGAACCCAATGCATTCTTAACCTGATAAACAGTTTCTCGATAAGAGTTTTATTTCTTTTCTCATAAGTTTACGTAGTTTGACAATTTACACATAAAGAACAACTCAGGATATTTGAATTATCCACATATGAAATAAACTGCATCGCTTAGCAACTGCATTTGCCATTTTGTGTATGCAGCAAATTTACTTCTTATCTGGTACATCGTGCTATGCCAGAAACGGAAATGATTTAATTTATTTATTGATAAGGGGATAATGTATAACATATTTCAACTGGCTTCAATTGCATGTGCTTATAAACAAAGATGATGTGAAAAAAGGATACGTTGGTTATCAAAAACAATATGATCTTTTAGAGGATCAGTGCGAAAATAAAACCCTACACCCTAATGCTTATTTTTAAGTTTATAATAATTCAATGTTTGTCAATTTACATGGGTTTTTTTTTTATAATGAAGTGATTTAATTGATTAGAATTTGAATAGAGGGTTTATGTTGAAACACTTAAAGATTCTTTAAGATACCATTGGAGAAATTAGTGTTTGACCAGCTCTTTTTTTTCAATATCAATGTACTTAATTTACATCAAAGCGTATTTCTTTTTCCGATTTTAAACATTTACTCCAAGTTGCTGAATATCCTACATGTATATGTTTTGGAAGGAAAAAAAGGGGTAGGGGGACCTTCTTGCTGTAATCAATTAAATGATGTACTGGTAATTGACCTGTATCTTTGGTTAACCCCCACCCCCCTCCCCGTTCTCAAAGACGGAAAATTAAATTCATTAGTGTTAACAAATCATCATACTAACAACAAATTTCCAGAATTTGTGATTTATACATATTTTTTCAAAGTGCGTTAAGTGTCTCGATACTAAAAAATGTTGATGTACCTTTATAACGCACTTGGAAATTTTTTTCAGAGTGGGTTAACTTGGTCCTAAATTTAACGCACTTTGAAAAAAAAAATCTTCATAATATACATATAATTATCTATGTTAAAGTGTGTTGACGTCGCTCTTCCTTATTTGATTTTACTTGATGTATAATGATTACAGTAATACTACTCAATTTAAAGAAAGTTTATATGATTCATTATACATGTATATGCATAACATTTCCTTGAGAACATCTGCTCTTAAAACTGAAATCATTATGACATTAAAAACAGGAATACTCTTTTATAGTTTACCGTTATCCTTTAAAAGGAGGCTGTTGGTCATCAAGGTTCCCACAAGGTCTTCTTAATTTGTTTCATATAAGATTTTTTAAGCTATATGCTTTTATTACATGTATGTAAATAATAATTCCAAATATTTTAGCTTTGAAATTTGAATATTTTTCTCTCTAGATATACCGCGTTTCACAGATCTCTTCTTCTCGGGAAATTAATTTAAGGAATAATGAATCATTCCTTGAGTATTATGAGGTGATCAATACGGTCGGGGTGATCAAATCCAATGGTTTGGTTTGAACATATTTTTATTGTACAAAAAATACAATTGGGATTGGGCACAAGTTCCATAACTTAGACCGCCCTCTCCCAATACAAAGATATAATACAATATATGTGTACACAACATAAATAAAGGTCAGTGGATAGAATGGCAGTATACATATATGCAATTGACATGTATATTATTTTCAACGGTGTACAAGAGCTTTAAGATCAGTTAAATCTTTCAGTGTTTTTAATATAATTATAAACTAATGTAAATAAATGATTGTTTTCATTGTCACTTATTGCACTGTCACCCCAAAGTAAAACATGAGTATTGACAATGTTAAGATTTACAATTTGAAAAATGTCATTAAATAGAACATTTCTAGCATCTTTATATTTATTACATGTGAAAAATAATGGTAAGTATCTTCGAGCTTACCACATGAACAGAGTGGACTGTTTATTATATTACATCGAAATAAATCATTATTAAGTGCACAATTGTGATGAAGTCTAGTATGAATAATATTAAAAAATCTTTCACCATATATAAAAAAAATTAGGTCTAGTACATTTTCATTTTTGACAGAAACATGTATTTTTTCCTTAAAAATTCGAACAGAGTCACATCAAATCCATTAAATCCAGAATACTTCATGATGTAATTTGATTACGCCCGACCGTATATTTGTTCACCTCATAATATTCAAGGATTGATTCCTTGTATAATTTTCAGTATTTTTTACATATAATAAAATATTGTTTAAATTAATAACTCCGTATTCATTCCATGATAGAGGACTTGAGCATCAAAGATTCATTTTATTCAGACTGAAAAATATAAGCATATACGTGTTAAACAAAAAACTGAAGTCCGCCCTGGAAAACTCAAACTTATTAAATTCACGTGGTAATATTACCAAAAAAATTGACCTCATCTCTCCCCCTACCCCGACAAGCATGATTATCATCACTTGGAATCCTCTCCCTCCTGAAAAAAATTCTGGATCCGCGCATGAAGAAAATTGGGTCCGCAACGATGGTCGGATCATTAAACTGTCCACAGTTATGCGTAAGAAAGCAGCCAATTCAAGTAGCTTAATTCATTGTCCACTGCTACTGTGTTGTCACTAAAACAAAAGTACTGTAGGGTTTTCTTTTTCCAAAAATAGAGTACTTGGTACACCTGGACTAGATACAAAAATATATCGTACTTTGCCTAACATAAAAATTGGTATTTGTCAAGTTTTGAATTGATTTTTTTTTTTATTTTGCAGAATTGTAGTACAAAATTAATGAGCACATTTGTTGGGTTTATTAGAGAATTAGACTTTATCTTTGACATTTCCCCAATTATGGTTTTCCAATTCATCTATAGTTTTATGACATTTAGTTGCAGGAATAGCTAAATCCCTAGTGAACAATTTTTTGTCGACAGTCAAGAGCTCATTTGATCGCTAGGTTTTAAATATAAACACATTTAACTTACTTAGCTACCGCATTTCTTTCATCATCAAACTGGGTAAAAAAAGCATTCACTTATCAAATAAATTAGTTATGTTTCAGACTATGAATTTTGCCTCAACACAGGTGCGTGCAACGGAACAATATACTTTTGATGTTCAATAGGTTTAGTATTAGTGGGTAAAAATCATCTCTGTATATCTGTGATTGCTTGTGAATGATGCAGGAAACCTCTGTGCGCGATATGTGGCCACAAGGGGTGGAATATCTTGATCGAGATTTATCGTACAGAGAATCAGACATGACAGGGACAACAGAGGGCAGGACAAAGTTATAATTGCGGAAAACATCCAGGATACGGAGAAATAGTCAAACTAAGTCAATACGACACGTTTTTAGTTGCCAACGAGCTCTGAAAATAAAGATTTAAGGTATTTTCTGATTTGAAAAAATGAGTTCTTGATATCCTTGATATTAAGGTAGTACACAACAGATAAGCGAACATTTTCCTATCATTCAATTTTTCTGAAATGTTTACATTTTGTTCTTTGGAATGAAATCTTTAAATATGTAAAATTTGAAAAAAATCCGAACTCACAATTTTTGTCCACATCGCCCCAAACAGACCATTTGAATCTCCTTTCAGTGGAGTGTAAAATGAAATAGTCATTTTTATAATTTCCTATGACATTAAGTTATTTTTCAATATATTACAAATGTTTGTGCTGCTAATTATACAGGAGACCTTCTTGTTACTAAAGACTCTGAAATAAATTCTAACTGATAAGTTAAGGTAATTTCTGATGCAATATAATGTAAAACTAGCGTTTGTGGATTCTCTTTTCAGACGAAAATTTGCAGCACTAAACGGTCTCTAAAAAGAATATGTATAATTCAAATTTGAATAAAATTTAGCAGTATGGTTGTCATGACACTGTAATTACAATATATTAAAATAAAGAAAATTTAACCATTGGTTTTAGAATAATTAGAGTTTAAGTACTTATGACGGAGGTGAAAATTGATAAAAATCCCGGCTAGATGACGTCATCATATTTGACCTTTGACCTATTGATATGACCTTGGAATTTATTGTGCACAAAGCGTAAACACTGGTGGTGGTTGGGTCCAAATTTCAGGTCTTTACTTTGAAAGGAACACAAGTTACGTATTTTTAAATGATATAAGGCTAAATTGCATAAAATCATATTCATGAACACCATCCAAATGTAGGTTTCAAAATTATCAAAATATGTTGTACCTCAATTTTTTCGGCCTTGAGTAATTGATGGGTATGATTTATTTTTTTTCTTCTGAAGATAATGGATTGATATTAATTTTAACATAATATTAAGTCATTATATTGTGTATTTGAGAAAATATTTTAAATAAATAATTTTAGGGGTGTTTCGTACTACCTTAATGATTCGAATTCTTGATATCAAGAATAATTCTTGATTTAAAAAAATGTATTTTTAGATATCATAATTGTCTAATTTTGATATCAGAAAATGGCTGTTATTTGTTATATCAAGAAATTTAATGGCATATTTGATATCCAAAAATCAAAATATCATTTTGTGATATCAGGAAATGTATTTTTGTCTTTTTCTGATATCAGAAAAACGGCACCCCTTATAATTATATACTCAATCTAGATAGATAGGTTCGAGTTGAATATTCAACAGATTCTTTTTCATTCAGTAAAGAAGGTGTCCACGGACCACATCGCTCACATGAGTACGAATGCATAACTGCGACCCAAGCAGTCAACTATATACATTTAATGATGACCCATTACAATATATAAATGTCCACGAAAAGATTTCTTTCACACGACACATAAAAGACAAAAACTTAACCTAGGTGAACCTTTTCAAGCTCTACTTGTATTATTAAATTAATGATTTGTATCAATTGTAGCACATTACATATTGCACCACTGGGATAAATTCCTAAATTACTTACTTTAGTAGATGTTAACTTTGAATAAATGAGGAAATCATAGATAAGGCATTTAGATGTCCCATCCAAGGTTGCTTCTGATCAACAGGAAAACACAGTTTGAGATTCTCAATGTCTCTGTCCTCCTAGACTCCAGGAGGTGACGCTAAATCGCTTTAATAAATAACAATCTTAACATTTCATTTTTAAAATAAGAGGTTGATTCTCGGAATGGTAACTGTTTTAGAATAATTTTTGAGAGTTTAACGCCATTTATCCGACATAACAGATATGACACTACTTTATATATCTTCGATATTCAGCTTGGCTTGGATATTTATCGATGTATCCTAATTAGCCAAACTTAATTCAAATCTTGGGATATATGCGTATCTATTACCATAATTTGTCTCATAAATTGCCTAAAAAGATCAACATTCTGTAAAATTTTCTTTTTATCTATTTATTTACCGGGTATTTGATTCATTTATAATATAAGTATTTGTCCCACCTTTAGTCACTTTGTCCCACTTTTAGTCACTTTACAGTCTGAAAGAGTTTTCAAAATAAAAAAAAAAAATATGTATAACCCTTTTGCGAAAAACTTCCTTGTTACTCAGATTTCATTATATTCCATGCAGTTTCTTCTAAGCAAGTTTTACTGTAACGTCTTGATTCAATATTCATATTTTTCAAATTGTAGTATTCCACTTTTCAAAAAAAAAAAAAGTTGAATACATATACCCGGTATATTTACGAGTGTAATTCTATGGGTTCCACATTTGGCAGTTCCTTTTTGGAACTTACAAGGATGATAGTATACTTTTCCATTCAAGCTTTCTTTTACATGTATAATTATTTCACTAATTCTGCATTCACGTTACTGAAAAGAGGCATTTTCTTATTACTTTTCTGTATAATAAATATATAACTAAATCTCTAAATTCATGCCTCCTCCTTTTTTGCACTAAATTTTATTTATTGTAGATATTATTTATATACATGCATCATCGTGAATAACTTAAATATCAACAGTTACATGTAATCTTAGGGTACAGTCTACAGATAAGTAAGATATAATCATTGCGTCAATATACGTATGTGGTTGCACTATACAACCTTCTATGCAACACATGTCTTTAAAATATTTTTTTATCATTTTAGACCTCTACACCAAACTGTACAAGAAAAGTTTGATAATAAAAACTAATCTTTTAATAAGACAGCAAACTTAGATACATTTTCAACCCCCTGCATTTAGGACCTCTTAGGAATGTAATGATCTAAAATAAAAACCCACCAAAAACAACGTATAATAGAACCTCGTAAAAATTCCACAAAACGACAATTCACTTATCGAAATGAACCGATATATTCATTTAAAGAAATGAGAATATGTTGGGGAAAAAAAACAAGATTTATTTGCTTGTAGATTAATAAAGAAGATGGGTGAAAAAGATGGGTGAACTGCCTATACGAAGATTAGATAAGATACTATAAAATTAAAATATCAACAAATCTCATAATTTCTTTCTAAATTATTGAAAACAATATTTATTTACCATAACATCGATTTATAACCATTAAATATGTTAAATATTTGGAATATGTTGATTTAAACTGGCGTATGCTTGTCAAAACCTCCAAATAGTGTCATTTTATAACTTCAATGCCTTTTCTTTTATAGAGTGGGTCTGAGCTCCATATTTTTGTCATAGTCTATATAAGGTTAAAGGAAATCAAACCGATTTCAATCAAAGAAAATGTGGAGAGATGACCCACTATACTTTAAAAATGTCATTTTGTATCGCAACAATTGAACATTTTAGAAAAATAATACAAGTTCGTAAATTCGTGATTGAAGTCGCAAATAGCTTTAATAATGGAGTTTGTAGTGACTGAAATGTCTCAGTGGTTAGAGCACCAGACATTAGGTAACATTTTAGAGCTAGGGTTTTTAGGTTGTGGGTTCGATACCACCAAAACTGAAGAATTTGTTAGGTTTTTTTTCCTTATCGTTTGTTCAAAACTGAATATTGTTAGAAATTGTGCTTTTGTAAACTTGTATTATAACATACCGGTAAACAAGTATATTTAGTTGGAAAAAGTTAAATTTGAAATTGTATCTTACGACTCTTAATGGCCAATCCTAACACATAATCTAAGACCATTGGGACCAAAATGTTATCATCTATGATTCTAATCTAAATATGTACCCACCATCTTAATTTGTCTGCCAGATGCTCATTGGTAGAGGAAAATGTTTAAGAATTAATGCATGTTCACTGTATGACCAATGTGCCTATCTGCAATAAAGGTTAGCCTAATTGTAAAACAAGTACATGGATTAATTGTGGCATACTGTGTTCAGAGTTATTTTCACCCCACGTAATATTCGCCCTTCTACACTTGCAGTTTCACCCTGTCTTGAAATGCCCAAACACAGTTGTGATAAAAGAGAGATACTTTGAGACATTGGAATTCGCCAAGTCTTAAATTTGCCTGCTGACAACGAGGGTAAAAGGTGTAAAATTAAATAGGGGCAAATATTTCCCTGTACATGTATACAGTACTAGGATGGAGCAGCAAAACTGGATATAAATACTTTTCATAAAGCAGAGGTGAAATGTTAACTAGTAGCCCTTGTGGTTGAAAACACAGTGAAATTTAAAAAAATCCCTAAAAGAAACAACTACTAGTATTCTTTTTTTTTAATTTTATTTTATTAAGTAATTTTTTTTTTATGAAAATGCTATCAAACATGTATGAATATGATCTTGCATAGCATATAACAATGATTTCAGTAGAACGAATGTGGTACTTTTGAAGAACAACTGATGTGATTGGTTCAATGAAAAAACTTAAATTCCTCCCTGCATTTCTGTGGTCCACAACTTAAAAGTTCTGTCATATGACACTGTAGCAATGTACTTCAGGTCAGGAGAAATGTCTGTTCCCATTACTTTCCCCTCATGTCCAGCCAGCGTTTTCAATGGAGCCCATGTTGGATGAGCCCAGATTTTTGCTGTACAATCATAGGATGCACTCACTAAATAGTTACCATGATTTGGTTGGAATTTCACTTTGCTCACTAAATTTTTATGAGCAGGAATAGTGTACACACACTTCCTTTGTCTTAAGTCCCAGATTCTCACCGAGTTATCTTCACTCCCTGTTGCAACATGATATCCGTCAGCTGCAAAGTCGACAGAAAATACAGATTGAATATGCCCCTCCAGAAACATGATGCATCTCCCTGTCCGAAGATCCCACACTCTTCCAAACGCATCTAGACCTCCTGTTGCTGCTAAAGCACCATCACCTTGGAAGGCAATGTCGTAAACTGGCTTACTGTGCCCTTCCTGATGAAGAATTTCTTCTTGGACTTCTAAATCCCACAGTCTCCAAGAGTTGTCAAAACAGCAGGTCCCAAGGAATCGACCCGAGGGGTGGTACTTCAAGTGGGATACTCTGTATGGACTGTGGCCCTCAATGTCTGCCACCGGCTCATCGCTGACAAGGTTCCACAGCTTCACTGCTCCGTCTTGACTACAGGAGGCCATGCAGCATGCATTATCCTCCATCGTCAATGTAGCTTTGGGATGGAATACAATGGCACCTACATTGCAGTTATGTCCCCTCAGCTGTCTGATAAGCTGACAGTCGGGAACTGACCATAGCTTACACAAACCAGACCATGAAGCTACAGCTAGGATTTTACCATTTGGACTAAATTCACAATATGAAAGAGGTCGCACATCTCCAATCTGACTGCATTCATTGGTAACAGCTCGAACTCTCTTTTGGAGGTCTTGAAGCTGAGCATTTTTCTTGGCTGTTGGTAAGAGTTTCTCTTCTTTTTGTTGTTTTATTCTCTCTTTTGCTCGTGGAATAGAATATTTTGCAATCCATATCCTAGCCTCTTTCAGTGCAGAAGTACCTTCATGATACCTGTAAAAGCAAACAGAAAATTTAAATCATTTACTTTTAAACAAAAATTGATTGAACATTGGATACCCATTGTTTCACAATAAAATAGTTTATAAAACAAGACCTGGCGCAAATGTCTAAAACTGTATGTATTTATCAAATTTCTTAATCAAACTACTTGCCATGTCACATTCTCTTCTTCTTTTTTCTTTTCAGATGATTCTTCTCCCTTTCTTAATATCGCCCCTGTGGCTTCCGATCCCAATTCAGCTAAGGTTCTTCTGAGACGCTCTCTTCTCTCAGCTGGACCTTCTCCAAACAAACATATCGGCTCTCCTAGTTGTCTGAGATTAGCCTTAACTTCAGAGTCGTCTGTCGACACCTGGATCTGTCTTGCTTTCTTCCTTTTCTCAAGTTCAGCTATCAATTCCTCTTGACCCTCGTTTGGGTCCCTCTCTGCAATATCGTAAGAACCTCCTTCTGTGATGTTGATATTGCCTGCAGCTTTGCCGGCTTTTATGGCATCTGAAGCTAAGGAGCCAGATGAACTATTAGCTGCAAGTCTAAGCTTTTCTTTCTCCTCTAAGCTTCCATAAACAATCGCTCTCTTTACCTGGGGAACATTAAGTTCTTCGTCATCGTCTGAAAAATCCATTCTCCAAACAGAAAAATAGAAAACGACCAACATGCGTTGACGGCACAAGATAAGTCGTTCGTTTTGTATTTCCATTCCTTCAGCATGCTAGGCTGTACCATAATAGATATATTTCCAATTAGATGGCATAAAACAACAAGAGGCTAGACAAAAACAAATAGTTACCATTACGGCGATAAATGTGTTTTTGTCTGATTAGTATTTATTTTGTAGTTCTATTTTAAGTATAACTTCCCTAGATTCTGTTAACCGGAACTAAAATTCTTCAAGAAAGCAAGTCACCAACAACAGGCTGAACAGCGGACAGTGCTTTGAAATTAAAGAAGCAAAATGATGGATTCTATGATACACGAAGAGTCTTCCTACGCACCAAAACAGACTTATTTTAGTCCTTATGCTATGAATGGAGGGTAAATACTTCAAGAAATCACTTATAATCAATAATGTTAGAGTGGAACATTTCAGAGTAGGGTCTTTTTTTAGAATGTTTTATCGTTAAAAAGACATGTCCTACGGACCATGTTTAACGATAGAATAAAAGTATCAAAACCTATTAAGTAGTATATTTATGATTTTCATAGGGTACGTTTTCTCCTGGAGAAAACGTACCCTATAAATTGGGTACGTTTTCTCCTGGGTACGTTTTCTCCTGGGTACGTTTTCTCCTGATACCAATTTTCATATGATTGGTCTCAAATGCCTACAATGTTGCTCTGTTATAATCCCATTTTACCACGTTCAGGTCCGGTACAATCACTAGATTTAGTAGCTTGATTTACATGCATAGCTTTTTTTTTACCTATTGTACTAGAAAGAATATTCTTACCGTGACCAGGCTACGCTCAGGTCACAGTAAGAATTCGTCCCATATACTTGCAATGTAGCAGCCGCGAAGCGGATCTGCTTCGCGTCGATTTTAAGTCTGTAAAAAATAATCTGCAGGGGAAAAACACATTTTTATACATTACAAACCTTTTTGAACATGCATATGTAGTTAAATCCACAAAATATCCATTTAATTAGTCGTACTAAGGCATTTTGTTAATATACACGTTTGAATTGCCTGCCATTTTGTCGGAAATCGTACTCGGAATGTCTCGGATTTTATCGTAAACATGGCGACCGTAAACAGCGAATTTTCAAATGTGATGTTACAAGTGGCAGTGATTTTGTTACAAAAACAGTTTATGAGGTAAAATGGGATTATAAAAGAGCAACATTGTAGGTATTTGAGACCAATCATATGAAAATTTAGGCGAGATATAGCGCGATATAATTTTTTTATTTGCTACGAAGTGAGTATATGGGACGAATTCTATCGTTAAACCGGGTCCGTAGGACATCTGTCATTTTAACGATAGAACATTCTATCTACTATTGTACCTGAAGAAGGTTTATTTAGCTTCTTAATCATACTTTTGTCTTAAACAGGTTCGGCACAGTTACCCTATAGGGGAATGATTACGCTAAACGGGAACTATTCCCCGTTTCAGTAATAATAAATCTCCCGCAAATGCGGAATTTTCGAGATGTATGTCAAATAAATCAAAAATCCCACTTAAGTAAAAATTATCGCATGAGAAATACAATGTGGTGCAAAAGTACTTTATACAACTGACCTTCGTGGCCTAAAACTTAGTCCTCCAATGCTGCAAACGAATTTGAGACGATTTTGAACTTTGAAATTGTGAGTATTCTTGCATTGATCGTGAATTTTCCATTGATAGTTTGCTTTTTCTGCCTAAAAATCCAAAAATTTCAGAGTTTGTGTTCAATGAGTTAACACAACTTTACCATGCAAGAGAAATTTAATAATAAATGCAGAAATTTTTTATTTTGGATGGAATATTTTGATCTCGGGAAGACCATGAAAACAACGGAAGCTTGTATCAGCAATAATTTTAATACATATCGTAAACTATCATTTTTAAAAAAATGATATAAAATTATGTTTATTTAGAAAGATCTTCAATCAATGATTAGAAGAAATTATTGTTCTATATTTCAATAAAAAATGAACAAAATATTGAACGAATTATTCTATGTACGACTTAACTTGTGTACAGAATAACCACATTATTATCCATAGAGGCTACCGTAAGAAACTTGCTGAATAGATTTTGTTTGTTACTGGATTTCACTGAAAGGCAGCTGTGAATGTTAAAGTTTAAAACATACTCATAGTAAGTGGGTCCTTGTTGATAATAAAATTTAAAAATATTCTTGCACTTATTGTTCAATTTAAAGAAAACAAGACATGAATAGAAAAACGTGTCAAAATCCCGCATTTGTGGGAATGTTCTTATTACTGAAACGGGGAATAGTTCTCGTTTAGCGTAATAATTCCTGAATAGGGTAACTGTGCCAAACCTGTTAAATGGGCATTTGTACTAAAAGTCACACTCAGGTGCAGCAATAATTTTCAACTTTGAACTGATCTGAAAACAATTCATAAAAAAATCACTCTTAAAAATGTTGCTCTTTTTGCGCAAATGCAGTCAAAGTTCTAAAAGTTTTGGGGCTATGTATAACTGTTTATATGTTACCAAACAGCTTCTTCTTAAATGGAGTAACAAAAAAGAACAGTTCTGGTTAACATGATAATTGATTAGTAATAATTCAGCACAATGTGAAGTTATCACACTTATCCATGCCTCATGCACACAAGGTGGCATACAGTTACTCAAACAATAGAAATGCATGTTTTCCTTAAAACTGCTCAAAGGCAGCGATGTTTTAACTATTTCTGCTCTGGGTTGCTTTTATAAATCGCAAGGAACTGTCAACCTACATTTGTACTGTGTAGTTTACTTTTTGTCTGTTTTACATTAAAAGCAAAATTGCATAAAGGTAGCTAAATAAACCTACTTCAAGTAGGTAAATAAAGTTATGTAGGTAAGTCAAGCTTCGTAGCTAAATCTAGTGATTGTTTCGGACCTGACATTAACTGTTTTTGCAACGAAATCACTGCCACTTTTAACATCACGTTTGAAAATTCGCTGTTTACGGTCGCGGTGTTAATAATAAAGTGAGATTTCCGACAAAATTGCAGGCAAAATCAATAGTGTATATTAATAAAATGCCTTGGTTTACCTCATTAAATGGAGATGCGAAGCAGATCCGCTTCGTGGCTGCTACATTGCAAGTATATGGGACAAATTCTTGCTGTGACCTGAGTGTAGCCTGGTCATGGTAAGATTATTCTTTCTAGGTACATGTATTTTTATTGATCACCCATTGCACCTTTCTATAAAATGTGGTTGCAATGTTTAAAGAAAACTTTTGTAAAAAGGACATAGATTTGGCTAAAATATAAAATCAAAGAAATTAGGAAGAGAAACTGTAAGAGAGGAAGAAAGATAATTAGATTGATAATTTTAAAAACCTTTTGGAAAATAAAACAACAGGTTTGTTTTCCAATTGCCCGGATGATAGGAATCGAAAGTAAAGAGTTCAAGGAATGAGGGCATGTCATATTTTGAAGAAAATCAATCTTTTTGAAGATCTTTTTGAAGACATAAACACTTTGTTTATACGAGACTTCTGGGGTGCATTTCATTTGATTTTCATCCTTTTTTTAAACACGTGGGAAAAAATCGACACATAGAATTTTTTTAAAGGAATGTTTCTTCATGAAGCAAACCTGTACTATAGGAATATAAAGAGAAAAATCTTTAAAAAATCTTAACAACTATTTGCTTAGAAAAGCTGTAACTTTAGTGAAAGCAACCTTAAGTGGTGTACATTCAAATTCGTTAAAATCATAATTTTGAGGAGAAGAGTGGGGCCACATTTGGGATCCAATTTTACAAAGGGAAACATTTTAATTCACAAAAACTGAAATGTTATAATATATGGTTTTACTTATATGCAAGCAATTTAAAGATCCTCCACACACCTGGGAAAAGTTTTGCATACAAGCCCATGGTTCTAAAATATTTGAAGATATGGAATTTTAGTATCTGTTCGACTTGAAAATGAACACAAAAACTTTCAATTTTGGGGGAAAATCAACTTTTTAAATTTTACCGCTCTTCATAAAAAATAAAAATCCCTGCAGTATTCGAACTTGGGACCTGCGGGTTGGTAGACTGACGCTATACTCGTTGCACCACAGAGAAAGTCACCAATTTTTGGCGATATACTGTAGACGTATTTTTTCCACGGGGTCATAATTCTGCGGAGTCACAATATCAATTTAATCCGCGGGTAAAAATTTACGCGGATTCTTTGAATGAAAAAAAAAAATCATTTAAATAATTATTATTAAATTTAGTTCTGAGCGATTTTCATTACCTAGAATTTGTCCAACTTTGGACTTAAATTGTAAGAACTGTTCACAGTGAACAGTAATTATCGGTTTTGCACTGGTCGGTAGTCATTAGTTAGCCGTCAAGATGTTACGACGCTGGCTAAAATCGTCTTGTATTTTTAAAGCCAAATAAATATTTTAATCTTTAAATAACTGTCAATTTATGGGTTCACATGTCGTTTAAATTATGAGTTGATCAGTTTTATCAATTAAAAGTCAGAGCACATAGGGATATAAAAATTGCAGTAAAAACACAGGTCTTAGTGTGTAGTTAATTGAAAGACACACCCGCTTGGAGCTATTTGTCGTCTGACACGTGCCGTTATCTCAAGCTGGGAGAAGTTTAAATTTCATGCAAGTAAATTTACAGAAAATTCAAATCTTTAGGAGATTAAATTATTTATTATGTGAATTCTCAATACAAATTTGTTTGACAATTTGCATAGATAAAAACGATATACATTGGGTACACATATATGCAAGTGTTATATAATGTAGTAACTTCCGATTATCCTTATTCATGTAATGCAATTTCAAAATTTAATTCCAAATTACTAATAATAATTATTATTAAGTACACTGGGAAAAAATTCCGCGGAATATTTGTGCCCGCGTTCATAGCGTAAATTAATACCACGCGGACAAAAGTACGTCTACAGTAAACTTTTTCTGAATGAGTTGAAATCGCCATGTTGTGACGTACTGTCATAAAAAGTAGAAGTCACGGGGTGTCGAGGATCCTTAAAAATTGCTGATTCCTTAAAATTGTTTAGACTTTGGGCCCTAGTCGATTCTTGGGCCTCACAAGGGGTTCAGAGTTTGATGTAGGTTATTTCCCATAAAAACTTGTTGAGAACTGTGATGCTCAACATGTGATATGACTATAAAATCATCCTGTTAGAAAAGGGACTTGATTATAAACATAATAATATCCAAGGGGAAAATGGATTTTTATTTATACAGGATCTACTTGTATTATACTACATTGTCCAGATATTTTGTATTATGACTTCATTAAGCTGATTTTATAGCTATTGTTGCATAGGTGAGCGATGTGGCCCATGGGCTTCTTGTTTTTTTAACTGCTAACCACTTCTGTGCAAGATTTTCTGGCAAAAACTGTGTTTATTTAAACCGATTTTAAAAATGATTGTCATTTCGAAAATTCTTTTTTTCTTTTTTCAGAACATGTTTGGCAATAGCTGGGGAAGATTTTGTTGTTGTTGGTTCTGACACAAGATTAAGTCAAGGATTTTCCATATTCACAAGGGATTTACCGAAAACTTACAAACTGTAAGTTCTTTATTTTACCATGAATATTCTTAATTAAGTCATAGAACAGCTTGTATGTACCTTAATTAACACTGGAGTCTTTGGGTATACCAGTGTTTTAAATGAATGCCATCATATATTTTACCGATTTTTTTTCAGAACAACTTCAACTGTGTTAGGCGCATGTGGATTCCATGGTGATGTCCTTACTCTAACAAAAGTATTGAATGCTCGTCTAAAGGTACTTATGAATTTATGTTAATATCAAAGTTTCAGGGTAAAGGAGTACTGTAATGAAACTTTTAAAGAATATTTTTGCATGCCTTCATTTTGTGTATGTGCATTCAATATTTATTATAAGATATATGTCTTGATAAAGTAAGCACTGAAATGACACACAACTCACTTTTATCTTTAATTTTAGATGTTTGAACATGAACACCATAAGAAAATGACCACATCAGAAATAGCTGCTATGCTGTCGACCATGTTGTATCACAGAAGATTCTTCCCTTATTATGTGTATAACTTGATTGCAGGATTAGATGAAGAAGGTATCAGTTTTATGAAATTGAGAATTATCATAATTCAGTCATAAATCTATTTAATTCTTATATTAATTTCATAAACAAATTATTTTAAAAAAAACAAACCCCAAAACATCATGATCTGTACATAGTTCTGTCTCCTTGGGTAAAAGTCAGTATTACAAATTTGAATTAAAGGGTTTGTAGTTTGATGTTTTATGTGACCATTTTTTATTACAGGTAAAGGTGTGGTGTACAGTTTTGATCCTGTAGGGTCATATGGATCAGATGGGTACCGAGCGCGAGGGTCAGCAGCCGCCATGTTACAACCTCTGTTAGATAACCAGGTACAGCATCTCTTCAATCCACAACATTTTTCTTTAAAGCTAGGTCATTCTTTGATATGCAGTCAGCGTTCCTGCCTTGTTTTGGATTACATAGGAGGTGTTTTGGTATAAGCTTCATATATATAAGGTTATTCTATTTGAAGGTTAAGTGTATTAAGAACATCTTGGGTTTTTTTCCATTCAGCAGTTTCTGGTAAACAAAAAGTTAGTCTAAAACTTAATTTCAAACAAAGAATTGAGAGCTCTGTATCTCACTAGTTTAGATTGACCATTAGAAATGCTTAAGTTAAACATTTTAACCATTGAAAATGAGAAAATAGAAAACATTTCCCTTTTTTTTTTTAACTTTTACTGTTGACTGATGTTAGAATAGACATGTACATATACTACTAAATCATGCAACTTCATATAATTCAAATTGAAAGATGAACTATTTGAGATATGTTAATTACTTTAATGGCAAAACATTTACTTGATAATGGAACACTTAACATAAAAATTCTTAAACATTAAAAAAATTACCGATATTTTATAATAACATCACAAATGGAAGTACTGTGTATTTTCTTACATTGGATTATTTTTCTTTATAAAACAATATAATCAGTTCTGAAAGTAAATACAGTGAATATGGCTATACAATATTGAAGATAAAAATATCAAACAGAACTCAGCAACTGAAAAATGGAACATTACAATGAAGCATGTCAAAGCTTGGGAGGTTGCTAGTTTTTGGTTTATGAAATTATTTTACAATTGTTTCTGATTTGATTCATGTTGAGAGCTAAAGCCCTGTCCACCATCTGCTGATCAGATATAAACTGAGAATATGATTTACTTGAATATAATAGTTGTTATACCTTGATAGAAGGAATTGCTAACTCACAAACAAACAATCCTATAACAACATCAAGAAACAGTTAAACTGTTGTCAAACTTTAATACACTGTTAATGAGTTATAAACTGTCCCGTAAACAATAGACTGTAGGTATGTGCAGATGTCACATTCAACAGATAATCTTCACTTGCCTACTTAATAATTTTGATTTGGCACTGGTATTCCAAATTACCGGTACTCGTATATTTATTGATGTTGCATTGACTCAACCACCTCTTGAATTCTCATCTGTGTGACAGTTTGTATTCCATGGTATGTATGCTGTGAGAGAGACTGTTGGTATGAATATAAAGCAGCCTGGAGGTTCCCAGTCATCTGTTGACTGATCCCCAGGATATCCCAGGAGATGTCTCTTTCATATTCATCTACATACAACCCCTGATCATGGTGAACTAGGACTTCTAACTCATCTAGTGCTGCCTGTGATAACACTTGTGATAACGCTGTATTGATGTGTCTGTAACATAAGAACTCTAAAAAGTGTAACATGACAAAAATTGGGATAAATATTGCATATATTCCATTCTGTAGAGCAGACTGTTGTTCTGGTATCAGTTCACTGATAAGATAGAAGTTGCTGCCAAGTTTGATATCCCTTGCTACAGCCTGTCTCATCTTTGTAGACCAGGACTGTCCCCCTACAGCCATAGTATACCTCTCTTTGTCTACATGTCCCTTATAGATCAGATATGGCTGTGCTAACTTGACCTTTGTCATCTCTATAATACATAAAGCTTTCTTGTATCTACACATTTTGTAATGATGCATGGCAATGTACAGCATGTCAGAAATATCACCAAATTTAGCTTTTAATTTCAGCATGTGACAGGATATTTTGTCAGCAAAGTAAATCTTTTTATGGACATCTGTCTTAGCATACATGTTTTGTAAAACAAAAGTAGTATACTGAAGGGTGGAGGATGTAAGTTTCTGTAACATAACAACTTGATACTGTGTTGGATGTGAATTAACCAGCTGTTCTATCATGTGCATGGTTTTAATAACACCATGTAGGTCTCCTGGAGCTGTATTGAGATTAGAGGACTCATTAACAAGTTCTACATCATAATCAACTTCACTCTTCATTACACTCTCATCTGTGCAAATAGAAACTGTAGGATTGTACAGGACATCAATGATATAGGACCTTATAGAGGAACTCTGTAAGAGACAGGCCAGACCTTTCTTGTACAATTCATGTAACTGTAGAAACAATCTGTTTTGTGCTGAGCCATGGACCTTTGTCAGGAACATGTTGTTTTGTGGTATGAAAAAGTTTGGACAAGTTCCCTCATACACCCATTTCAGAAGGAGTTTAAAGCAGGCCCAGAAACCAACCAGGAGATTTTGTGGACACCAGTGAGATAATGTGTTTTGTTGAATTGCCCAGAAAACAGTTGTCTTCATGTGATAGGAACACAACAAATTATTGGTTTCTTCTGATTGTGGATTTAAAACTTCTTTTAAGAAAAGTTTTAACAACCCATATGTCAAAAACTGACAGTGGTTCATTGATGACACAAGTTTATATTCTGCCTGAGAAAAGGAAATTCTCCATTCTTCATTTTCATGGTGTCCTAATGGATGTCCTATTGCTACAAAGTGACATCCATTTCTTAAAATGTCATAAATGACTTCCGTATCTGGCCATGAGTGACATCTCTCTATCCATGAGGAGGCAGACGAAGGCCAGAAATCACACATCAAACACCAAGCAGTGTCATATTCCACCCCTCCTCGAACACCACTGCCACAAGGACCATGTACAGTAGAATTAGGGAATAAATATGAACATGTTAGTTGTCTGTATGTAGAACTAGATATAACGAATCTGCCATTCATTCTGAAACATGCTGATTGAATTTCTCTGTTTCTTGTTTGTGTCATTAACTGAAGTAAAGTGAATCCTGGTGGACTCGCAGAACTGTCAGAGAGAATCAAGGTTGTATTGGCTGTTCTGTAATACTTAGACTGAGACATTTCCATGATCACTCGATGGTTGTTTGGCCAGTACATGAAGTCCATATCTGATTCCTTTAGCCTGAATCCTTCTCTACGACTTCCACTCACCATCAAAGTGTTCGCATCATTAGTTTCTGCTCCTCTCACCACTACCTCCTGCATGTCCAACATATCTCTCCTAATGGCTACCTGTTGTGAGGTCCCCACTATAAAACACAGTCCCCGAAACACTGACTCTGACATGTGCTGCATTCCTTCACATCTATATATTAAAAAAACTTTGGAAATTAAGATATGAGTTTTTAATTTTCTCATTTTACAATCTCATTATTGACATGTTCAATGAGATACATGTAATTAATTCTATCGTTCCTTGCTTGTAGATGAAAAGTAACACTTTTAGATGATGATGAAAAAGAACAGATTTTGACAAATAAGTTGTATATATCACTTCAATCTACTATGCTCTGTGCATTTGTTTTGGGAATTATTTTTTTTTAGTTTAAACTGTATCAAAGATGTTGAACCAATTAATAATTAGATTATGACAATTTAACATGTACATGTAGGTTCATTTAATTGCTACATTTTACATGTTTTATTGCTCCAGTAAAGTTATAAATTTTCCTATTTCATGCAATTAAAACCAAACAGAGACAGTTTGATATACAAGTACTATTGTCATAATTTGGTTTGATGTATGTACAGTATTTAGAAATTTAGAGATATCAATTGATTATTTAATTACCGTAGCAATCTGTCAACCAGAGGTGTCAATTTCAATTGAATTCTAGATGCATTGTGCTTCGATCAGTGTGTTTTAAACAGTACTTTTAGCCATTAGAATCATTTATTTCAATCTCAAAACCACTTTACAATGGTACAAGGGACTATAAAATATACATAAACATTTAAGATTTTCTAATTAAATAACAACGGCATACGTGAATATACAAGCCATCAGAAATTATAGTGTTCTTTAAAGATCTTTACTGATACAACGCACAACTTGAATAGAAGACATATTTTAAAGGGTGGGACTTATAAAGGTTGAAAAGACAGCAAGAAAATTTTATACGGTACATTAAAATTTATTGGCCTTGATTGACCATTATTCATAACATGCGCGGATCCAGAAAATTTTTCCAGGGGGGGTCCGAAGGATAATTGTGTTTGCCAGGGGGGGTCCGAGGCATATTTTCGATAATTTTACTATGTAAATTTAATAAATTTTCATTTTCCAGGGGGGGTCGGGACCCCCTCGACCCCCCCCCTCTAGATCCGCGCATGCATAAAGTAAAGATTTAACATTTTACTACCAGGTAATTAGTTTTATAAAACAATGTGTATACAACATTAATTAAATTTAATTTTGACTTACATATCTGGTGAAAAGGACTCCATTTTGAAAACTTGTGGAAAAATAATGCTATTTTTAGATGCGGTATTTCCCAAACCGGAGTAAATTTTGTACTTTCAATTTATTTCAACTCTCTGATTAGTTCATTGCAAATACAGTTCTAAGCTGGGGGATATGATATGTTTATGTTATGTACAACTTGATAATGAAAACATGCATTTTGCATAGATGCTCTGTTAGAACATGTACCGGTAGTGTGATTACAATGTTTTGCTCACCGGGGGTGGGGGGCTTGCACTATACCCTTGGTGTCATATCTAAGATATTACTGGTACTATCTTCAACAACTTGCATTAATGGTGCATCTATGTTACCGTATACTTATGCAATTGACATGCTTGAATGCTAAATCTGAGCCATAGGTTTCCAATACAAGAGGGGGTTAAGGTATTTTGAGCAGGTGCTCTTTGATGATATCTAAGTTATTACTGGTCTTATCTTCAATAAACTAACATGGATGGTGCTTTTAATGATACATAATTCATATACACCTGACAGACTTGAATGCTGAATCAAGCCATATGTTTTGATTGCCCGAGGTTAAGGTTTTTTGAGCCAGTTAAAGTGTTTGGAGAAGGTGTCCTTTGATGGTCATATATAAGTTATTATTGCCAAGTGTGGATGCATGATGCATCTTGTAATGCTAATTCACTTAACAGGCTTTGATGCTACATCTGAGCCTTATGTTTTGGATGCTGGAGGAGGTTAATTAAGATTTTTGGAGCGGGTAACATATCTAGGGTAATAATGGTCCTTACTTCTTTAAAGTTGCATGGTTGATTAACTATTAAACTATGTAATTGAATCGCAGAGCTAGCTTCAGATATGGATAGTGTTCTTGATAATGCAGATGCTTGGACAGGTTTAAGATTTTAGAACAACTCAAATTGTGCTAGGGTCTTGAAGCTTGTTACATAATGGAGTAGATCCTGTTCATACACAATCAGACTTGAACAGTTAATATACCGTAACTATTGATGTGTAATATAGAGGTTGCATCGGATACAGATTTTGATTATCGTGATGCTTTGGCAGGTGTAAGTTTTTTGAATAGTTCAAAGCAGGTCTGAATGTTGAATGAAAATGCTGTCCTGACCAACTTTCATGGTTCTTGTAACTTTGGATTTAAAATTCAGATCGAGAGCCAGATCTTCATTATCAAGGATGATAAGAAAACCAGATCCTACCTCACTCAAATTTGCTTGATGAATGTGATTATTGATATATATCATGATTCCTATTCCTATGATATTGAATCATAAGAAATGATATTTTATTGATTGTTGTTATATATAATGATTGCTCTTCCTATCATCGTATATACACTATCATATTGTATTGTACGATACAATATCAAATCATATGATACAACTGAAATGGAATAACAAATATGTATCCTAAATTAATACTGAGATGCCATTTGAGTAAAATTAAAGTTTACATTTATTTACTTATAAACAAATATATTATACATATATGCAATGTTAACATGGCATTTGTGAAATTACATACTGAATTTTTTATTTTTTGAAAAGTAAGGAATGAATAGAAAACAAGAACAACAAAAATTGATGGCAAGAGTTGTCGACATCTGACCACACCGAGTGAGAGGGAAGAAAGGATCGATAATTACCAATTTCAATCTTTTTTCAGATTGGTTTGAAAAACCAGCAAAACGTCCAGAGAGTCCCCTTATCAAAAGAGAAAGTGGTGAACCTAGTGAAGGATGTATTTATATCTGCAGCTGAACGCGATATATACACTGGAGATGCAGTGGTTGTCCACGTCGTCACAAAGGACGGCACCACCACCGAGAGATTCCCACTCAGGAGAGACTGAGAGCTGCTCCTGTACGACGTTTGGGATTCCACGTGTAGTGCTATGTGAATGTACTCTATATGTTAATGGTTGAATGAACCATTCTTCTCGTTGTATCTGTTTCATTGACAGATGAAAACTTGGATCATTACATCATTGAATTTTGTAACATTAAAATTCTTTATTTAATGAATTGTGGTTTTTCTTTCACATTATATAAGAAATCAGAGAAGGTATGAAATTTTAAGGGTAGGAAGTGATAAATATACATGTTATCATAGCCTCCAAGTGGAAATCAAATCAGTACCATATCATATTTGAGCACTGGAAGACCAACAGCCCAGAAACTTGTCAGTTGATGCAGAAGTTGTACTTTTACTGTTATGTATATAAAAGCTACTACAGGGAAAGGCGTTTCATGACCTAAATGTTGGTCACTATGCCTTTATTTAGAAACTTAAATTAAATTGAGTCTGAACCAAGGGATTATAATCTTTTAGTACATGTGCATACTCCATACTCATATTCTAATGATCATTCTCTGAAGTCATACATGAATAAAGGTGAAATTCTGAAAGCAAAGTTATTTTGAGAACAGATTAGGAGTTTGAGCATGGTGTTTATACTTGCACATCTTTACTTTCACCAGGCCTGATCAATCTAACCTATCATAAGGTCTCCTAAGAGTGTGCTTAACTTAATCACTGGCCTTTATTAGAATTCTACATCTATCCATAGTCATAATTAAGTCACAAATGTTGGACTTGCAGCTTGTGACTTTGAGTATTCAAACATTTATGTGCATGTAACTCTTCACAAGGTTTCCTTATTTCTTAATCCCACCCCTGAAGTTTACAACAACAGACACTGAAATAAGTTAATTTGCACTCATGGTTGCAAAGATTTAATATAACATGACTTTCTCTGACAAACATTGCTACACACAACATTCATAGTTTTTCAGTCAATCAAAAAAATATGTGATTTTGTTCCCGGCCGTGCATAGACTACATTAAAGGAGTCCCTGTGAATTTTCCTTTACATTTCATAAATGGCAATATCTAAACTGCAACTTTACATAGTATTATTTAAGTATATGCAGTAATAGGCCAAAAGTGAATTTGCAAAATCGCCAACATTCACATGTGCCTACTAAAATCAAATATCAATATGTGAAATATTTTATCAATGAAATGAAATCTTTTTCACAAAAGAATATTATAATTAAAAAAACTGTATACATGAAGAATAAACCCATACTGTTGCTTAGAATTAGCAGTAAGAGTTCTTGCATTACAATTTGCTTCAATACTTGAGTGGGGTCTCCATTACAGCTATCACAGCAATCATCAGAGTGCCATCTAAGCCTGTTCCAAGAATTGGTGTACATGTATTACCTTAAAATTTTCACATTTCTTCAGGATTACCATTAGCCTATGCTTTGCTCTATCTTAATCCAAAGGAAATCTTATCCATACAATAAAAGTTTGAATCATGAAGAAAGACCAAATTAATGTCAAAAGGTTTATTTCATCCATTAATACACAGATGTTAAAACAAAGTCTGATTGTAAAGTGGAAAATAAATGCTACAAAACAGACACTGGATGTGGTAAGTTTGAATACTGAAATAACCCATCAACCTAAGCATTTAAACGCGCAATGCATATAAAACCGTCGAAAATGGAAAAAAAACTTCAAAACTCAACTGGTAAGATTAAAATAAACCATCAACCTTGTTTATGAACAATACAAAACTGCAGAGTGGCAATTTGGCCTGGATCTTTTGATTTCCTTTTCCCTGGACTGCGTGCTAACAAAGTTAACAGTGAAGAAGCATATGAATACAAAGAGAACCATTTAAACTTGAGAATAACTCTGCTTTTGCTCTGACAGTTAACTACCACTTCCACCTCCATAGCTGGGGCCCCAGAAATATATCCTCACTATTTGGGGCCCCCCAACGGTTGGCCTTTGTCTTTTCCACGTAATTTTATGCCTTAAATAAACCAAAACAATCAGATTATTTATATATTAGGTATATTGAACAAATAATATTATTAATATACTTTCATGTTAAATACTGAAATCTGATTGGTTTAGACGCAGTTGACAATCCGTTCTCTTACCCTTAGCGTTAGCAACACGCTTGGCAACGGGCCGATAGAACGAATTGTTACATGCGCGTAAATTATGCGCGTACGGTTCAGTTAAATTCACGTCATTTCTATATAAAGGCAGTAAAATTTTCTCTAAAATTAAGACATTCAGTATAATAAAATAAATAGTGCCTGTTTGGGAGGGTAACCGTTGAAATTGACACCCCTCGAAAACCATTGTCAACCTCCGCTTCGCGTCGGTTGACAATGGTTTCTCGGGGTGTCAATTTCAACGGTTACCCTCCCAAACAGGCACTATTTATATAATGGTGCAAAATCTTGCGGAGGGTGCAGATTTGATTTTAAAATTTTTTTGTTTTGTTTAGACTGTGGATAAAATGGTAGGTTGAAATTGATCACTTGATCAGAGTTTACATGCATACACTGTACATGTACACATTTGAAACTGGATCTACAATGCATTTGAAATTTACTCACCAAGGATTCTCTCCATTTTGGCCAACACCTGTTGGTTAGGAATGGCCTTTCCATTTTCATACTCTGTGACGATTTGAGTTTTTTCATTAATTTTCTAAATAAAACAAATTAGAAGCCGTTTATGGGGAAACAAAAAATGTCATGATTGCTAAGTAAATGTATAACTGTAATTTGAGCTCAAATGTTTTTAATTTTTTTTAAGGTTCTATGATAAACCATCAAAACTATTATAATATTTATACAAAATATGTAGAATTCATTATTCTATCAAAAATAAACTATTTTTATTTTAATTTCATTTTGTTTACCAAATTCAATGAATACACTCGGACATATTTGTTAATTAATTTGAAACCCGGAATTAAAGGCCACCTGTCTTTGGTGGTCAGCTTTTCATTTCCCAAAAGTGTACTGCTCTCTTACAAATTTATCATCATATTGTACATGTATATAGGGTAGTTTTTGCCTCGTGTTTTTTCACCCTTCTTCACTTGCAAACAAGTTCACCCATCTTGAATTCGCCCGCCCAAAGTTGTGTTAAATGAGAGATAATTCGATACATTGGAATTTGTCCAGTCTTGAATTCACTCACTGACAACCAGGGCGAAAGGAGCAAAAAGAAAAGAGTAGGGATGGGACGATCCACGGAAAGTACAAAGATGGTGGAAAACCTCGTAAAGTTGTCAAAACTGTTATGAAGCTAAATCTGGAGTGTGGAAAACTTTCAAATTACTTGTTTATGAAAAAGTAGTGTATAGAAGACTAAAGTAATTTGTAAATTAACTAATTAAGCAACGCTAATTTTAAATATAATGAAATCACTTTGGACATGCGGTAATACATCGACAGATTGAATTAATTTTTAACCCTTATTCATGTTCTCATTTAGTTGCAATGTATCGTGATATGTATCGTATCTCATCTCATGTATCATGATATGTACCAAATCGGCTAACAACAGTATCGTCCCAGCCCTAGAAAACGGGCAAATATTTCCTTGAATACAGTAATCATGACAAAGACTGATGTACATGCTGTTTGCTTACTGTGGCCAGATCCTTCTGAGAAAGCTTCTTCTGATTTCGCCCATACTGGATCAGTTTGGATACATCCATTCCCACAGTATCATGGTGAAGTTCTTCTGTTTCACGGTCCAGTTTGGCTGTGTTTTTGTCTCCTTTAACTTGCCTATTATGGCCTCCATCATCTGCAAACAAGTTACAGATTTACATATAATTTCCCCGATGTCGTAGAAATACACAACAAGAATTTGTCTCCCACAATTGTTTCCAACTCCCATGAACTTTTAATACATTTTTGTCCAATATTACTTACACAGGGGTATTGTATATGTACTTACATTTCTTGGTAGTTTCTACAGATAATCCTTGTCTTTGGGCTGAATTAATAGCCTGAAATATGAGAGGAATGATTTAAGGCTTTTTTTTTAATAAAAGAATGGTTAACAAAATTCTCATATGTAAGTGTATGTTAAAATTTTGTTTTCCTATATTGCTACCAAACTTTCACAGTTGTGTAAAAATAGAACCATGCATTTCAACAAAACCTTGGACATTCAGTAGGACGTAACTATCTATTTCTTGCGTCAAAACAAGTTAAAAATGATTCTGATTTGAGTGAAATATGCATAGATTGCGTAGTCTTGGCTCAAAAGCCAGACAAATCCTGTTGATTTCAAATAGCTGGGGCCAGCAATGAAATGGACAGACCTATGTCACATTGCTGTTTGACACAACTACCCAAAGTCCAAGCTCTTGTTAAAATGGTTCTTATCTTAATGTAACCAAACAGACATACTGGCATAAGACCAATTCTCACCATGGACCATTCCTCGCCCGTTAATTGTTACGTCATTTTATCAACACATAAAATTATATATAAAAAATTATGTAAAAATGCACAGGCGAGAAATGGTACTTTACGAGAATTGGTTGCACACCAGTACCATTAATGAATTAATGAATCCGGTCAAGTCGTACACAGACCAACTCGTATACAGGTCAACTCGTATACAAAAATTTCGTATAAACATCCAAAAGTCAGCTTGTATACAAAATTTCCCGGTATGCTAAACAGAACGTTAACTCATATACAAAAATTTCATATGCATATATACCAGGTAATCAAATATAATTTATGTCAAACTTATGTCAAGGTTCCACTAAATCTGATAGCAGTTAATCGAATAATTTGGTTAATCTGATATAATATCAAAACACCGAACCATTTCTTATATATCCCTTTATATTTTTTCTTGATAATCTGATAGGAAAAAATATCATTTTCTGTTAATCAGATAGGATTGTGACCATGTAATAATGATTTCCCACCCTCTTACACCTGTATATTCCTTTATTTAATTGGTTGACACCCCTCTAATCAACACAGTAACTCTCTACAGCTAGGGCATTAGTTACACTTCAATGCACACAGGGGGCTCCCTTATTTGTAAGATGAAAGCTACCAACATCGATAGTTGTTCCGGATGACTGCACACAGGACTGACCTAGCCTGTTGACACATTATTTTGTGTTAATTTCAAGCAGGGCTTGCACCATTAAGAACTTAATTAATCAGTTAATCAGTTGAATTTCTTAATCTATTTTTATGATTTGCTTTGGAACATATGACATCGAGGAAATTCTGATTACTTTCAATTTTACATCGGGATAGAAAACTTAGAAAATAAAATTCAAATAAATATTATGCATAATTAAGTATTTAAGAGCATTTTCTATATCAGAAAAAAGAATTCAAATAAATTTTCCAAGTGAAAAGAAGGGCTTTTCAGAAAATTAGCCATTTCATCTTATTACTTCCAGTTAAAATGGTGGCCAGGTTGAAACCATCATAAAGAGAAACATTTTCTTTTGAGCATTTACATAGAAAATAAAGACTAAAGACTAAAATGCTATTTCATTGCTTATATGCAAGGTAAATAATTTCATTTCAAAACTATTGACATACAGATTACGGTATATCTTTTTGTTGATAAATTATGTCTTGAAACAAGTTATATTTATTCTATACCAAAATCAAAGACTACAAAAATGCTAATTAGGTTTATCTAATAATCGGTTAATCTGATAATTTTTCTCTGACAAATTGACTATTAGATTAAGTGGAACACTCTGTACCAAGAATGAAATCAATTTGTCAATAAAATGAAATGGATAACTTGCCACTTGCCATACTGTTACATGTTTTTCAGATAAACTAGGTCGTAAGACATTATCATTTTTGTTCACCAGGCACATAGCATTTTTTTTTTCAAGCAGCATTCTTATGTTTACATTAATTTTTTTTTTTACAAACTGCCCCTCCCAAAAACTTTTTTGGAACAGTGTTAAAAATTATAGGGAAACTTTACATAATTTGTTTACCCAACCCTCCTCCCACCCCAAACACACTTTTAAAACAATGGCATGTGCCTGTTGATAGAACATTCCATGTAGATCTTAACCTGTACAGGTTGTCACTCTCAGACTTCAGAGTTTCCGAAAACTACCGGTCCTACCGGCAAAACCGGTAGAAAATCGAAATGTCCGATAACATTTCATATATTACCGGTCCGTGTGACCGGTAAGTTCCAAATTCACAATCCGGAAATTTTCTGTTTCTACACACCGTTTTTGTCTTTTAGTCGTAATCTCTTAAACGCTTTAGAGAGTGTTTGATTTATGTTTCTTCTAAGCGCTTATCTTACACTGATATAGCATCATGTCGTGATCGCGGTGCATCACTTTTCTGTTTGTACGAGGCTAAAAGCTATGCGAGGATTGAGAATAAAGAAAAGTATGAAGATAGTTTATACCAGAACAGCAGGAAATTGCTGAAATGTAGCGAGGTTAATGGCATGACTTGTTCCGTATAATAGAGAAGGGTCAATCATGGCCGTTTCATTAATCAACTCTCACTTTTGATACCATGAATTTTCGATTATTTATGATCCTGAAAGATCATATGTTTGTTCAGATTAAATGACAGTCCAGTACAGCGGCTAAAACTCGTGAGTTTGTGGCACACACACTACTCGCATGTATATCTGACATGGCGCAGAATAAAAACGAGGAGATAATATAATAAATTGTAAAAGAGTCATCAATAGAAACAGAACAGAAATAAATTAAAGACTGCATATTTTTTAGTCATTTATTTAGAAACAGAACAGAAATAAATTCTAGATTATATATTTTGGAGTTTTTGTGTAATAATTGAAAGCTCTTTATATTTTGTTTAGTAATTACATAACACTGAACAACTACTGTAACACTAATATCTGTTTTATTCGGACTGATAAAGTTTTCTCCGGACTGGCAGAACATGCTAAGTCATCAGTCCGAATGACTGATAGAATTTTCTGGTTTTCGGAAACTCTGAGACTTGCTACTGATTGTGTAACCATACTGTAAACAAGGTGACCAGGATCTTTAAAATCATACAGAAACAATAAAAAAAAATCTATTAGGCCATTTTTCTTCATTTTCATACATATATGTTTGAAATGAAACGTGTAGTGTAAAAAAAAGACAGTTAAAATACTTTATTTGCTATGAAGAGCAGTCAAGTGACCACCATATGAAAATTGAGAACTTTGTTTACCAAACTACATAGTCAACAAGACAGATTTGATACCTGCTGAGAACGCAGTTGACTGGCTTTTGGTTGCTTCTTTCTTATATATGTAACTTCATCCCAGTCTGCCGTTGCCATTTTCTCCAAATATAATGTAAAATTAAAAGTATTACAGCGTTTTTAAGGTACCTCGGTTACAACGTTACATGCAATGGCGTGTTATTAGAATTTCCAAATTTAGAACGTGTCGTAAACAGGTAAAAGGTCACATCCGGTATTCGGTATTTTTATATAAATATTTGGTCTGATATGCCCCTTTATTTAGAGGATATCAATACTTTTGAACCAAATATAAGTTAGGAACCTGCTTCACATATTTATTTATTTTTATCGGCAAATAAAATTTTACGACAACCATTAAACCTGCAATATCCACCACTGGTAATTTGACTCAGCACAAGAATTCCCATTTGTTTCACTTTTAGACCCGTGAACAGCAAACAACAAAGTTAATAGCAGGAAAAGAAAATAGAATCGAAGCTCTGAGTATTTAATAGTTTTATTTGGTGATTTGCTGGGGATATTCTGAGAGAAAAACAACGTGTCTTTGTGACAGGATAAGAATCTATGACTGTTACATGCCCCATAAGCTCAATACATGTATTCTTATGTGTTTTAGTAAACATCTTGTTTTGTGTAAAATGTTACAGAATCATAGACATGTATTCATCCCTTATTATATAAACAGAAAACTCTCTCGTTTCTATTGAAACCATGTACATATGTCTCTATATTTTTTACTGAATTTTTTTTTTAAAGCAAAAGACAACAGTATTTCAATTTTCATAAGCTTTCTTCCTTAATCATATTGTTGTGTAAGTATTTTCCTGACTCTAATACCCTTCTGCAACATATTTGATTCATTTGAAATACTTCCTTGACTGAACTATTTTGGTAATCATGCTTAAAACCAAAAGTGGTTTTTAAAATAAATTTGTCATTTCAAAATTATATCTTTCAACTACTAAGTGGGATACAATGCATGTATTTTTTTCAGTTATGTGGAGGTCGAGAGAGATATTTGGTATATTTCCGTATAACATAAATTGCTCTATTTTAGGATACAAAGGATTTCAAAATGATAGATGTAACAGTGAAGACACTGGACTCTCAAAATAAGAGTTTCAGTGTTGAAGAAGAGGTAAGTTATTCAAACGAGATGATGAAAGAATATAAAGTTACAAGACTAATGAATATTTTGTTCAGAGAGACATAAAAAAAGTGTTTTTTATAACTTGTTGAAAATGTGGTTTTTTCCACGGTGATTATCAATTTATCATTGACAAAATATGATGACTTTAAAAATATCTTTTAGATGACTGTCCGCCAGTTTAAAGAAAAAATAGCTGATTCCATTGTAAGTATTGTTTCAATGTTCTTAAAGTTTGGTTTCCCTTATATTAATCACGGGTAGGATTTTTATGCATAAAGCAGTTTTTATCTTTATTATAATATCATTTTTACCAGAATATTTCTGCTGACACACAAAGGCTAATTTTTCAAGGAAGAGTAATGCAGGATGAAAAGCTTCTCAAAGATTATAGTAAGTTAATCTTGATTCATTTTCTCAAAACTACATGTATTTTTATTCTCTATTTAATATAGAATAAACACACATCCCTATTATATTCACACAATATGCACATGTACATGTATAATTTATATATAGATGTATTTACAAATTGTGCATAAGCTTTCTAGTGATATTAATATTATTATCATCAAAGAATTGAGAGACTGATATTATGATTAATTCTAAACAGAAGGCAATTCTTGTTTAAGATGTTCATGGAAAAGTCATACATGTGGTCCACAGACTTCCTCCCACTGCCCGCCCCCCAGGCTCCACCCCAGGAGGTGCCACACCTTCAACACGCCCTTCTGCACCTCGGGATGTGAACAGTTTTGTCATTGGATCTGTCTCTGTGCCCTCAGATTCAGTTGATGCAGATGAAATCCAGGTGAGTTCATTAGGTCCATTTGTTTGTAAGGGTACAGATTGCTGTACTTTCTAAAGTGACGAACTTGGGTTGACCTGGTTTTTGCACAAATGGCTGTTGTTGTGTACCATCCTGGTACATATAGGCCTACTAATTTTTTTAAAAGTAATTGACATATGATGCATTGTTTACAAGTTCATTAAGGTGGCTCACTACACCTTGAAATATTTTCTCAAATCAGCAGAAAATTACTTGATAATGATAGATATCATAATGGATAAGAAGTATTTAAGTCAAATAGGCAAAAAGATGTGCAATTTTGGATGAAAAATTACATTTTCGAAAATTTAATTCAGAAAACATGAACAAAAACTCCAGTCGGATTCGGACTCATGTTCTGTGGTTCCGAAGCCCAATACTTTAACTACTGAGCTACGACGATATACAACCGAATCAAACTATATAAACAGTTTTACAAAACATTTAAATCGCCATCTTGTGACGTAGTGTCTTAAAAAGTATAAGTCTGGGTGTAGTGAAGTACCTTAAATCCAAAGCAAGTATTAACTTTTTCATTATCGTTGACTGTAATTGACATAGGGAAATTGACTGTATATTATTTATGGAAAAATAATGAAGATAACAAACAACTGGATTGATATTTTAAACTGGACATTCTTACAGAATATAGTACAAGATGCTATAAGTGGCATGGGAGAGATGGGGAGAAATGCAAGAGTATCAACACGCACTTCTGTAAGTGAGATTTTGCAGAATATATGATAGATCAAGTAAATATTATTGAATTAATAAAAGAAGATTTAACCAATTTTCTATACATACTGGACAGTTTTCTGGTACATGTAAATTTACCTGTAAAAACAAAATAACAGAGATGTTCATGCCAAGCAATTTTCAGTATTTAGTTACAAGGTAATACATGCATTATGAGATGCTTTCTCTTCAGAATGATGGGTCGTCTGTAGATGTACACATACACCTGGGTCAAGGACAGGTAGAAAGTGAATCACAGCAGAGGATAAACCAGGCCAGACAGATGTTGAGAGTGGCTCGCGAAAACCTGCAAATACTAGAGGTACATATAGTATAATATGCCAAGAACTTTAAACATATCATCATCATCATCATCATCATCATCATCATCATTTTCATCATAATCTGGTTAATGATAATTTAAACATGTGCTTGAAACATATTTTTAGATACTCTCTTAGCATAGAGTTGGAGTTCTACATTTTTATCATAATAAATTTAATATTTATGGCTTTCGATACAGTACCGGTATTCTGGATGTGGCTTTTGTTCATTGCAGAGTTTCCGAAAACCAGAAAATTCTATCAGTCATTCGGACTGATGACTTAGCATGTTCTGCCAGTCCGGAGAAAACTTTATCAGTCCGAATAAAACAGATATTAGTGTTACAGTAGTTGTTCAGTGTTATGTAATTACTAAACAAAATATAAAGAGCTTTCAATTATTACACAAAAACTCCAAAATATATAATCTAGAATTTATTTCTGTTCTGTTTCTAAATAAATGACTCAAAAATATGCAGTCTTTAATTTATTTCTGTTCTGTTTCTATTGATGACTCTTTTACAATTTATTTTATTATCTCCTCGTTTTTATTCTGCGCCATGTCAGATATACATGTGAGTAGTGTGTGTGCCACAAACTCACGAGTTTTAGCCGCTGTACTGGACTGTCATTTAATCTAAACAAACATATGATCTTTCATGATCATAAATAATCGAAAATTCATGGTATCAAAAGTGAGAGTTGATTAATGAAACGGCCATGATTGACCCTTCTCTATTATACGGAACAAGTCATGCCATTAACCTCGCTACATTTCAGCAATTTCCTGCTGTTCTGGTTTAAACTATCTTCATACTTTTCTTTATTCTCAATCCTCGCATAGCTTTTAGCCTCGTACAAACAGAAAAGTGATGCACCGCGATCACGACATGATGCTATATCAGTGTAAGATAAGCGCTTAGAAGAAACATAAATCAAACACTCTCTAAAGCGTTTAAGAGATTACGACTAAAAGACAAAAACGGTGTGTAGAAACAGAAAATTTCCGGATTGTGAATTTGGAACTTACCGGTCACACGGACCGGTAATATATGAAATGTTATCGGACATTTCGATTTTCTACCGGTTTTGCCGGTAGGACCGGTAGTTTTCGGAAACTCTGTCATTGTACAATGAAGTGTATGTACCCTAAATATACTCATTTAAGTGCAGTTAAAAAAACTGTTGCTTGTATTTTCATGAAGATTTAGTATTAATGTTATATTTTTATATTGCATTTTTCAGAATCGACAGAGAGGAAGTGAAGGATCTTCGTCACCAATGGAAAGTAGCAGTGCATCACCCCCACAGAGTAACACTTCTCAACCGGTACGGGAGGAAAACAGTGATGTTGCCATGGAAAGTGATGAGTCACAGACTCCCAGTCAATCACGGCCTCAGGCAGGAGAAACCTCTAGTCAATCACAAGAGCCAGGCCAGAGTAATAGCCAATCACAAGAGCCAGGCCAGAGTAATAGCCAATCACAAGAGCCAGGCCAGAACAATAGCCAATCACAACAGCCTGGTCAAGGGGCAGCAGGCACAACTCAAAATGGAACTTCACAAGAGCAACCAAGGATGGTGTAAGAATATTTGATCTTTACCTTGCTAAGTTTTTGGATATCATTTTGCTTGCTCAATTTTATGTATACTGGTAGATAAAACCATGTTAATTGTGATGCATCCAATTATTGTTTGGTGCTTTTTTTTTTTCAGTCGTCCACGCATATCTGCCTTGGGAGAAGTACTGAATGAGGTTCATGAAATAAATCGCAGGTTTCAGCCTTTTCTTGAAAGATATCAACAACTTCTTTTGGATGATCCAGAGTTGTCTGAACAGGTTTCAACAAACTTTATTCTATACATGTACTATTTTATCATGTGAATTCAAAACAACTGCATTGACTTTACATTTCTTGAAGACTTACGAGATCCATGTAATTCTTACAGGAATTACAGGAGAACACCCAGCTCTGTAATTTGGTGGGAGAAATAAGTCATGCAATAGGTCATTGTTACCACAACCTGAGTGATTTGATGATAGATCTGAATCAGCCACGTCCACGACACCTGTACGCTGCATTTGTCTCCCCTCCTGTACAGACGACACTAATACACCAGCAGACTATACCAGTCCACATCAATGCTGTGAGTGTGAGCTTTATTACTGATTTTGTTTAACAACAGTTGATTTAAAGAAATTAAGATAACAGTATTTCAGAAATTATTTGTTGAATTCTTTGCTGTGAATTTTACAGTCGCCTCGACCAAGAAGGCCAAATCAATCTATGCCGACAACTACATCAACTTCTACATCCACCCCCACTCCTCCCACTAATACTGCTGGATCACAGGTACTCAAAACGTTTTCTGATATAGACATTCAGTATAGGTATACATGTGCATTTACTGTAATCAGTCTTTTAGTACATGTATATTTTAAGACATCTGGATTAATAACTAAAGCCCTGGTTGTGATTAAAACAATAAAGTATTAATATGTTACACAGGAATTCCATATAAATTGCTCATTTTAAATAGAAACTAGGTTTGAAATTGTTGTGTGAAGAAAATTGGTTAAACAGTGTTGATTTTAAAAAAGTGTTTCTTTGCCTTTTGCAGACAGAGAGAACAAGTACCCAGTCTGCTGGTACCAGCACTGGACCTACTTTCTCAACGGGAGCCACAGGAATTCCACCTGAGGGCTCAGAACCTCTGTTCCAGATGTTTGACATGGGTCCAAATTCGGTGACAGAAATTTCGGCTCATGTTATTCCAACAGAGAGAGATATGCCACCAGGATCAGTACATGGTAAGTTTTCTTTGCTTCAGAAACAAAATAATTGCGCATGTTCCAGCTGGCAGCACAGAAATGGATTCCTCTGAACATCTATCTATCACAAGCTTATTTCCTCACTTGTGACCCCTTTCATTCCAGTATCTACCGCCCCCAATACCAATGGCAACATCCCAGGCATCCCTCCAGATCTGATACAGAACATAGTATCCTCTGTAGTTATGGGACACATAGGTATTCAGTATACACATATATTATTGTAATGAAACACACCAGCACTTTATAACTAGATTGTACTACATGAATCTGTTCTGACATTATTCCTCTATAGGGCACAAGGCCCCAGAATAAATTGTAATAATTAAATAAATTTTCTCCTTTTTTAAGACCCATCTGGCAGAATTCAAGCAAATGTGCCAGGAGGAAGTAGGAGCTTTGCTGAAGCTACCATGCCTACCCTTTCTTCAACTACCCCCAGCAATACAACATCAACCAATTCAAGTTCTACCCAAATTGGCACAGGGCCAACAAACTCTGCAGAGACACAGACTGCATCCACTGTTTCAAACACCTCTGGCACCCAGACTCGTCCTCGTGCTGCAGCGTTTATGATGCCAGGCTTACCGGGTGGAATTCACCCGGGACTCCACGGTATGTCTGGTATGCCTGGTATGCCTGGTATGCCTGGGATGGGAGGAGTGCGGGGTGTAGACCCATACTTACCGTGTTCATCAAGACATTTCCTGAGACAACAAGTGAGAAATGCTACCAGCCAAGGAGCGCAAGTAGAGGTTTGTTCTCTCAAATGTGAATTTAATATGAAATCTATCTACATGTCTGTATAAGCTTTGTTTAAAATATATACATATTATTGTGTGTATGTTCTAAGAAATACATGTTTGTTATGGTGAACATTTATTAGTAAACATTCCATTCATTTTAGATAAGCATGCCAAATATGCCAAACTTAATGGCAAATGTCATGGGTCAGTTACACACCCAGCAAAGTGGGCCCAGAACCACAGGGCCAGCTGGTGCCTCACGAACCACCAATACAGCATCTGCCATGGGGTCAACACCAACAGCCCGCGCTACTGCCTCTACCACAAGCAACCCAACATCCACTTCAAGGTATCCGTAGCTTCACTGTTGCTTAGGGTTAAGAAGAAAAAATTAAATAGCCAATGTTCATGGTGGTAATCAGTACATTAGTTTCAGTTCAAGTATATCTTGTGTTGATGAGATTTAAAGATGTACCGTATACCTGTGCATCAAAAATTCTTTCATGAGTCTGAGATGTGATCTAGTTTATGAAACATGTACCTGTATTTTAAATTTAATAGTTCAACAACAGGCCCACGTCCAAACTTTCAGTTTGCATCATTTCCGGGTGGGCCCGGGATTCCCGCGGGCGTCTCCATACAGATGGGAAGTATACCTCCTGGAATGCCAGTTCCAGGAATGTTCGGTCCAGGACAGATTGGGAATTTAATTGGAAATTTGATAGGTATAGTGTTTATATTCATACTGGCTACTTGTTTCTCAATTTTCATTACACGGAAGTGCTCATATTAATTATTATCATTCCTTATGCCAGTAAATAACTTAAAATCATATTTTAAGTATGAGCTAATTTGAAAATGCACAACTGTATTCATCTGAGAATATTTGCTTACAATTTATGAAATCTCTGGAATTTATAGTTTTATATTGGAATAGAAAGCTTTATTTGACCAATGAAAAAATATATACAAAGGTAGTGTATATCTACTTGTAGAAGTATGAATTAATTCATTGTGATATTTTAAAGTATTTGGACACTGATGAATGTACGTGATGTCTGGTGTTCATACATGTTAACTCTATCGATTTACGCGGAAGTCTACCGCTTTTTAGCTCTATCTCCCGCCTACCGCTTTTATTAAAAAATCTACCGCTTTTGTTGAAAATATGTTTCTTGTTTTGATAGATAGCTATTTTGGAAGCCATTGTGGTAAAAAAATCTCGTCGGTTTTGAAATTAGTGCGTGACTTTGAATCGGAGGCACACAAACGCTTTATTAAGTAGCTTGAATTACAAGTTTTCAAGCATGTGTTTTACATTGAATGAGGAAAGAAGCCACTTCCCGTGATTACATTAGTTACGCGACATGTCGATATTATCTTCGCAAAGGAAAAAGAAGCTTTGCAATTCCACACATGGCTTTAATGATGACAGAATATATCTTTTAACTTGGCCATAACAGTAAACTTGACTTGCAGTTCATTGAATGCTGCATTTGTAATAAGCATGTAAACATTGTTTTGATATTGAAAGATATTATACGATTTTCTACTAGATCTTACTTCTCTTATATGTTCAATTTCGGCAATTTAACCTATTTTTCTGAACAAAGGAAATTGTTAAAGTGTCTACACTCAAATAGTTTTTCCTAAAAATAAGAGCTTACCGGTAACCAATATAATGGTAAATGCATGCAAACATTTTTATTGCTAGTGTTGATATTACTTAATTTCAAAAGTCTTTTATATTTTAGTTGATATCATTAATTATTAATCAGAAACCCTTACTACATATGTAGTACATAAAAATCTGCGCTTTGAAATATATGCGAAAAATGCTGCGCGCGATGCTACCGCTTTTCGGTTCAAAATCTACCTATTTTTCATCACTGGAGGTTAACATGTATGGGTGTTTCAGGAGGAGCACAAGGAATGTTTAGACCCGGTGGCCCTGTCAACCCCCCTACAGCAGGAACCACCCCTCCCCAAGGCAACAGACCCAGACCTGCATCACAGCCCCCCGGTAACACCCCAGCAGGGGGTCAGCCAACTGATGGACAGCAGGGGGAACCTATGTTTGTACAGATGCTGAGAACCATGTTGTCAGGAGCTGTAAGTTCTAATTATAATCTAGCACAACTCTTTCATATAATGCAAACTATCTGCTTTTGCCAAGTACAATGTACTACACAAGTACATATACTTCACAATGTTGGTTTGTTTAAAAAAGCTTTAGCTTGTATTTATGTAAATGTGAGCTTTGAAGAGGTATACTTGAAATGTACCTCTTTAAAGCAATCCACATGTGCATTTTGCTTGAGCAATGTTTTCCTTCCTTGCTAATACAGCAGCAGCAATCTGGATCCACATCCACCCCCAATACCACAGCATCCACCCCTGCTGGATCGTCCACCACCACCACCACGAGTAGCAGTACTTCCTCCTCCTCCACATCCTCCAGCACTGAGCCAGTCATGACTGACGATGTGTTTGCATCTTTGGTTCAGGGAATAAGTGGAATCGTGACTAGAACAGCTCTTGGACAGGGTCCTCCAGAGACCATTGCCACCTTCTTGTCAGGCTTAGGGGAGAGTCATCAAATTGTTCCCGGGGAGGGTAAGTGTCTTGACAAAAATCTTAAACCTAACTTTTCTTGCATGTTTTTTGAGTGTGTTTTCAAAAGCATGAGAAAAAGAACTGTAAATCAAATAAATAAACTTGACATGGACTTTGTTTGCCTTCAGTAGAGGGTGGAAATATATTGTCTTTGAACTGTTTTTATTTTTCCAGGTTTCATTCATGATGTTTTCAATGTGGCAGCCAACCACTTGACCTTTCCAAACTTGATCCAAGTGTTTTATGGGTCAGGACAGCCTCTGGATCAGCTAAGAAGGCCCTTACAACAGTTCTTTAGGGACGGAATATTGAATGGGCGAGATGCCAGTGCCGAGAACATTGTACAGGCTGTTGACACACTAGTTAATGACATGCAGGAGGAACTCAGAGAAACTGCTGTAAGATATATACTGAAAATCTTATAATAATAGTACTTAATGGTGGTATGTTTTTATAGAAAGAGTTTAAACATATTGAGCACTTTTCTTTGAATGTAATTTTGTATGGTCTATTAAATATTGCCAGGAATGATCTTTTGAGTGGTTACATAAGTAAATGTATATGTATGACTTCTTTGTATTCAGAGTGTCTCAGAAGTGAAGCCTCATATTGATTTAGTGGAGACCTGGAATAACTTTTTCCGTGCTCAGTTGATAAGCATAATAACCTTTATCATGAGAGCAGGTAAGTTTGTTTTAAATAAAAATGCTTTTAATATGCAGAATTCATTGTAAAAATTTTTTTTAATGATAGGAATTTTCCGTTGACAGAGTCGGATGGAGGTTTTGGCCAGGAGCTGTACAACAGAATAAGAGTGGCCCTGTCTCTGCTGATTGTCCTGACCAGACACTGTCTTGTTGGAGGCATGTCTGGTCTCCAGTCTCTCATACATAACCGATTAGTAGGTTAAATTGACTATTTAATTTGGAATAATTCCATAACCTGGCAAAACTCTGGATATACATGTACATGAACATGCTTTGATACCAAAGCTTATCTTTTTCGCACAGTTACAGTGTGCACTGAGTCTACAAAAATGAAACATTGAATAAATGAACATGTTTCAAAGATGGAATCCACTGATAACTTTGTACATACACATTCATTATATCATAATTCTGTAGACCTTTCCAATTGTGATTTAAAAAACATTTTTGCACAAATAATATTGATGATAGTCAGACATTCTTCTCTTTGCATAAAAAATATTTACTGTATGTTATTATCTCCAGCAATACATCACACGAGGTGTCAATCCCATGATTCAGCAGTGGATGATTAGTGTGACGACACAGCAGCTTGATCAGTTCTTGCCCACCATCACAGTGACAGAAGCTGAGATGACTACATACCTAGTCCTGAAGAAAGATAAGAAAGACAAGAAAAAACCAGAGACGGCCCCCAAACCATCTCCTATGGACACCACCTCTCCAGGGGCCTCACAGCCAGAGGAGAGAGAGATGAAGGTTTGTTCATTCATATACATCTGGATAGAGAGAATAAGAGAGATGTTCAATGATTTTCCTTAGCCATTGGAAAGAGAGATGGTTTGTTCAAGATGTACATCTACATATCTGGAGAGAGAGAGCGAGCGAGAGAGAGAGAGAGAGAGAGAGAGTTTTGCCTCTGTCTGAAGATCAGAACTTAGTAGCCTATCAAAAATCAACTCTAATGTCATTATTGCTTGGTAGCAGATGGAGGTAGAATCTTCAAAAGCAGCAGAGGCAGCAGCCCAGCCCAGCACGAGCAGAATGGTAAATGGAAACAACTCCAATAGCATGAAGCCAGACACCGCTCTCAAACCAGAACCAGCAGGGGCTGCGGTAGGTGCTGAAGGCTGGGAGAAGGAAATCCCTGCAGTATGTATCAATTGTTATTTGGTCCCATTTCCATAGAATCTTGATGCTAAGAAATTTACTCATTTTATTATTAGAACGAAAATAAAGTTATGCATGATTATATCTTATATGTCTTGACAGGAGTGGGTTCCAGTTATTAATGGAGATGTTCAAAAGCAGAAACAGCAGCGACACCAGCCTCCCTTCAGTGATGCCTACCTAGATGGAATGCCTCCGAAACGAAGACGAGTAAGTCTTGCCAATATTAGCAGTCTTGCTGTAAATGAAAAAGATGTTTAGTGATCTATAAGAAAACCTGATCTTAAAATCTGACATTAATTTTTATTCTGTAGCTGATGACACAAGACAGACCCAGGGATCTTGCCAATACCTCCCAGTCCCTGACGGAGCAGCTGAGTCGAGCGGTGAGGGTGGCGGGGGTGGAGCCCATCAGTAGTATGGAGAACTTGAGGGCAGAGGCCAGCACCAACACGGAGCTCCAGTCAGCGTACGAACAACAGGTCCACAACACCATCGCCCATAGAGTGGCTCACGATAAAGACTATAAGAAAGACAGATTCCCCAATACACAAGCCTTTGTTGATGAAGATGGAAATCAGTAGTGGAGTTTGTTATGCAAGATACCATTTCAGCAAGACAGATAATTTTATCAGAAGAGGAGTTTGTGATATAAAATCCTATTTCAGCTGGATATGAATTTTGTTTTGATATATGTGAAATATATCAGTATTTTATCTTGAATCTTGTCTTCAGTGACAAGACACACTTGATTAAACAGATGTACAAATGTGTTTGTGTGTTGGCAGCTTGAGTATAGACAATGTTGCTGACCTTAAATTCTGCTCTTTTTAACTAGTTTTTTTGTCATTCAAAATGACAACTTTGTTATTCACTTGATGTTATGTACTGTACATGTGACATTTTTAAATTTTGTAATGTGTTAACTTTAAATGTTTAATTTCATCAAATACACAGACCGAGAAATGCATTTTATTTATTTTAAAAAAACATTGTTATTGTAATACAATGTAACATAAAAATTTGAACACATCTTAAATTGTGTTGTTGTAAATAAATCAAATACTGTATATAGGGTTGTTTTCGCCCCATGTTATTTTCGCCCTTCTTCACTTGCAAACAGTTTCGCCCCGTCTTGAATTCGCCCAGACATAGGTTTGTTTAAAGATTTAAGACATTGGAATTCTTCAAGTCTTAAATTGGCCCACTGACAACAAGGGCGAAAGGGGCGAAAATAAAACGGGCGAATATTTCCCTGTATACAGTAGATATAACAAGGAATATGTTAGTGGCATTAAACAACTAGGTACAACAGTCCTTCCAGTAAATGCATAGAATGCACCATGTCTGTACAATCTTGTGAAAATAAAATAAGTTTTGATAAGTTTCTCTAATTTATTAAGATTCTATTGGAAGAAATTTACAAAAGTTACTCCTAAACTGGACAATTTTGTACAGGAATATTTTTAAATAATTACCGGTAATTCATTGCATTCATTTCAGTTGATCTCTTTAAAGGGGATATTCCTTCCTTTGTAGGGTGATTTAACTTAATATAACAAGCTCTTGCTAAGCCAAATCATTAACAGTTTGTGTTACATTTTGACATCATTAAAAGCACATTACTGTAAAACTGAGAATATTTTTTTCTGCACCATCTCCTTTGTTTCAGCATTCCGAATGGAATGGGATGTATTGAGTATCCCTGACATTTGGTCTCTGTATGTTGTATCAGTGTTCCCCTTGGACAGTTCCTCAATTTGACACACAATATCCAAGAGTAGGATGTTGACCGAGTCCAATATCTCAGTGGGATACTCCCCTGTTGCCATGATAATATGTGAAAAGCTCTGAGTCAGCAGAAACAGGCAACATTGAGGGGGTATGGTTGTTATATCCTCCATGACCACATTCTGTAATTAATCAAAGATACAACATGGTAACGTCCATTTTGAACTCAAATTCTCAAAATTAGATTTTCAAACTGTATATATATATATTTGAACTGTTAGACTGAACAATCTTCTATGTGTAGTAGACCACACTATGGTGTAATTATGTCTGTGAAGTGTAATTCAGTACCTTGAACACCGCCATTGCTGACCGCATACAATACTCAGTAGCAGCTGGAGAACACTTGTCCTTCGAGTACATATACTTCTGAAGCTTTAGAAAGTCACTCAACAACTGGGATAGGGGCAGGGATGTTGATAAACCTACATGTATTTAAAGAAAGATGAAAATAGTACATGAATTGCACTTTCCAAAAATATCATAAAATGTAAAAATAACTTTTTCATAAAGGAATCAATATGAAGCACCCACCTTCGAGGTTAACTAGTGGTAGAATCCCATGCATTCTTACAGACACGTCGAGGTGTCTTAATGAGATCGAGTTTCTTAGAAACTTAAACATCCTGATCCACTCCTCTGTTATTAAATGGGGCCAAACCTTAAAAGAATAAAGACCACTCATTTTAAACTGTCTGGTAAGACTTCAAATGATTCAAAATCAAAAGAGATACTGGGTAATGCCATAAATGTACTACATGTATATATTTAGTTATAAATATACACTTACTTGTAGCAGTGTCAGAATCAGTATGTTGTAGTTTAGTTTCTGCTGACAGTAACTTCCTATCATGTTGGACAGTGTCTCACTCACAGCTGCTAGTCTCAGTATGTTTACATAATCCAAATCTGAAACCCCAATATTGGATCTTAAAAAGAAGTCGAAGGCAAGTTTATATATGGTACATTTACAAATATGTTCATCATAAGATTGTGGTTTCATTAATATTCTTGGGCAATAATTTGTGTGGAATAACTCTTAAAAATTTACAGTTTCAAGACTACATTACCTCATGGACAAAAGTCCTTTTGATAATACCGATTATCAAATATCTAACTTCAATGTACATTTGATTTTGTGGATTGACTTAACAATGAAATCTATGAAACAAGCACAGAGGCCCAGGGGACACATTGCTCACCTGAGTAAATATGGCCAAAACTGATCAGCTTTTTGGTATCAAATACAAGATACAAGATTTTATTGAATCAATTTGGGTTAAAGGGGACAACAAAGATTTACAATCACAAGAAGGAGGATGATCTCAAAGATAGAACACATGTATACAAAATGATATTTACAAACAAGTGTGTACACATATAGATACATAAACAGGCATATTATCGATAATAATATTGCATATTAATTGATAATTGGTAAATTGTCTAACTGACAATAAGTTACAAATTTATTAATTATGGAAGATTTTGAAGGAATTTTGCAAGTGATCTCAAAATAACAGGGTCTTTATCTGTTAGATTCAAAATACAAAATATCTTGATAATATACCAGTAGTAGAGATCTTGTTGAAACAGATTTTCAAATTTTCTCCACTATTCTTATATATGTTAAACATTGAGACCATTTTGTTGTTTTAGTTTATGAAAGGAAGATTTTTAAAGACTTCTATTTATTCCTATGTAAAGATTAAACTCCCCTTTGTGGCCCCACCCTATCCTCTGAAATCATGGTTTGTATAAACTTGAATCTACCTTCATCTAAGGCTGTTTAGAGCCAAGTTTGGTTTAAATTAACCCAGTTGTTCTGGAGAAGAAGTTAAATATGTAAAAAGTTGACTACAACAACAGGCAAATTTGATTAGAAGAGCTCACTTGAGCCTTTGTCTAAGGTGAACTAAAAAGATGTTCAACGATTCTGACAACGAATACAAATTGATGAAACCGCAGTTATAGACCTAAGTCAAACTCACCCTTGTCTGCAAGAAAGAGGTCACGGCACAAGCTATCACAAACATCATGGAATTCTTCTTCAGACAGACAGACTTGTAGAATGGCCATCCTCACAGTACAGTCATACTCCATGGTAACCTTCACAATCCAATTAACTGAAATCAAAATACAAAAATCATTTACAGTAGCCTGTAAACAAGTGACATCATAATTGTGCTACTTGGGGTTGTTGACCAAATCACATGTTCAGTAAAAATTGTATTTGAATTACAAAATAGTGTTTTGGTTGCTAGATTCCCCATACCACAAAATGTTGTCTCCAATTTTTGAAATTGTAGCAACTGGTTGAGAAAAGCCACCAATCTCTGTTTTAAGGTGACTTTCTCTGCGTCATTACACCACAAAACACTGCAGCTGTCTAAAACTTCAGCAGCCAAAACCAAGCTGAGGGTAAGGTCCAAGTTTGACTTCCCTCGGTTGAGGATCTCTCCCAGTAACATTGTTCCCAGGTCTAGAGCTAACCTCACTCCGAGCACACTGTGGTTGGGTCTGTGTAGTGAGAGATGGGGCACTATCACAGACTGGTAGAATTCTTCTGCATTCAGCACAGGCTCTGCTTCAGGACTTGACTGCACACAGACAAAATATGAAGAATTCATGGATGTCATTAAACACCTGTATATAAAAATGTTGTGTGTACATTTGAACGAAGATGGATTGTCATAATAAAATGTGTCCTCATTTAACTAGTACCATAACTACTGTACATGTGTAACTTGTTTATTATTAGATATACAAAAAAAGAAAATATATAATTGAACATGATTCACATTATGATCTTTTTAAATTTAGATATAAAAAAAAGAAAAATATAATTGAACATGATTTACATTATCATCTTTTAAAAAAAAAAATGAAATTAATTTGTACATGTATGTATGCATAGAAAATTATTCATATACAAAATGAGTTTAAAGTATAATATTGCCTACCTGTATTAGACTTCGCAGAAATTTGATTACAATATCCTGTTCCTTTTGGTTAAAAAAGTGAGTGGTCAGAAATGATTCCATTTTACTGCAAAGCTTGCTCCTACCAGAATCATCTGGACAAACACACAACTCATGAAGAGTTTGGAAGATCTGAGCGAAATCATAAACAATATCATATCTTACAAACATAAGTATGACAAGCAGCCAAAACTTCATTAAAATGGGTATTTCTAAACACAAACATTCTGTGCACAATTTAACAGTTTAACGATCTCCGATCCTCAGCTATGTTCGATAACTCTAAATTATCCGGATTTCTTTTATTCGTACCATAAATCTGACTTTTATACAGACTATTTAATTTAGTATTCTACTGCTAGTACATGTATAACAAACAATCATAGAACTACATGCTTGGCGTAGTGGATCCGCGGAGCTCTCCCATGTAGATACATCTTGTTATAGAGTTTGAGCCATTGATGCATCGGCATTTTTTTTTTTAAACTCAACTTGTTTCTTTATTCCATTATATCCATCGTAGGTAAATTTGCAATAACTTTGTAAAATGCATGGATACCCTCTATAAAATTCATTTTATATCAATTCATTTATAAAGGTTGAAAGAAAAATATCATTCTTATGATAAAAAAAAAAATTTGAGGCTGAGGATCGGAGAACCTTAATTGCAAAAACAGGTTTAACTAGGAATAAGTCAATAGGACATGAATGCCCCATCTTATGATATATCTATATTGCTACAAAAAAATATACCTTGTATAATAACATCAGTCTGAATATGACTGAATCAGTTGTTAAAATCAAGATTGGTGAAAAAATCTTAGTTTTTTTTTTTTTAATGTAAGATAAGGAACAGTGAAGTCAATGAAAGGTCAAGGTCTGAGAATGAGATGCTTAGGTCATATGAAAGGTCAAGGAGAAAGAATTAGGAAACGATTGCATTGCTCTCTTAAATATTCATACTTCTTAAAAGTTTGAAAAATGTATCTTGAACTCTTTCTTTGAAACTGGGCCAAACACTGTGACTGATGGACAGACAGAATCAAAGATGCATAGACAGGACAAAGACATACCAGTACTGTATACAGGGAAATATTCGCCCCCGTTCTATTTTAACCCCTTTCATCCTCGTTGTCAGTGAGCAATTTAAGACTGGGCGAATTTCAATGTCTCATATTAGCTCTCTTTAAACACAACTGTGTCTGGGTGAATTCTAGACGGGGTGAAACAGTTTGTAAGTCAAGGGCGAAAATTACACAGGGCGAAAATAACCTTGTATACAGTATACAGTATAAAGATGGATGGGCATAAAAAGGGTTTTGTTGTTCAACAAAGTATATACACATTTGTGAATCAGATTACCAGTATATTACACAAAGTTTCACTTACTGAGCATACAATGTCTGCCTGTTGTGTACTGCCTACAGCTCTCTCCAAAAGCTGAATTATAATCAAGTCTGCATCTTGTAAGGCAGCCTGAAGAACTTCTAACAAAACCTTTAATATATTCAAAGAAAATGACACCTCAAATGTTTGTAAAACATCATCATGGTAGTATCAGAAAGTCATTTCAACATGAATTTATAAGCATATCAACATTTCACAATGAATATGATACATGTACAAATACGGTAACAAAAATTTACCTTTCCTGCTATTCCTGCAGTGACTTTGTTGAGGGTCTTGTTAAGGGATTGGGGAGCAACAGGGTTTGATTTTGGCCAATGTCTGTAGGTTTTGTACACGTGAAGGACATGCTTACCACAGACAAAGAAGTCCAGATGGCCAAAGCTGTCCAACACTAGCTGTAACAAAAGTTATGACAAGTATTATTGTACTTGTACATATTACAGTATCTATAAGCTAGTCTGTTTTGAAATGTTTATATTGATCTAGTATTCACTGACTTTACCTTTATTAGCTTGTCCAAGTGAGTCTTTGCTAGTGTGCCATTCAGCTTCCAAACAAGGTCATACAAGTGAAGCATTATTTCCTCTTCTGCCAATATTTCTGGTTGAGATTGTAAAACTGACAGCAATCTACAAAAGACAGTTGTGATTGTAAAACAGACAACAAAAGAAGTGAAAGGCTAGTGTTGTATTTGTTTTCTTGTTTTTTGGTGTGTTTTTTCTCTTTTTTTTGGAGGGGGGGGGGGGTGAGGGGCATTTGCATTACCTTAAAGTAATGAAAATAAGTGGGGAAATGGTAACTTACTTGTCATTTGACCAAAGTGAAGCAATTGGACTCTTCACAAATCTCAGCAGTATGTCTACAAAAATACCGGTAAATCATCACAGGAATGTACAACAGTTTACAATAACCTTCAAATTCAAAGAAGTTCATTAAAAAGTATCAAACAGTAGCAACTCAATTTGAAGTTTACCCTTGAATGCTGTTTGCCTCTCTTGAATTCTCCATATGGCTGCAGTGATACAAATGTCAGGAAATATGTCATCATTGAAGGTCACACTATCTAAAAGGCTGGACAAGTAATTATGAATCGTCTCACAAGTGTCTCTAACATCACCATTCTTGCATGCTTCCGAGAGCGACTCAATCACCTGCCTGCACAAGTTCTTGCTGTCAATCATCACAATAACCTTGGACGAGGTTGGGACCGCTTTTGAGTTCAAATTGTCTGGATACATCATGATTGTTGTCTCACAAACACTGATAAATCTCCGTTCTGCCTCCGATGTTAAAGAACCTAGCAAAGAACAAGTAAGAGCCTGGCCCCCTACTGACATCAGTTTAATCAGGAAGGTCAGTAGATTCTCCAATGATAAAATCTCCCTTAAATAAGTAACAGCCTCACAGTTTAACAGAAGAAAGCATTCTGTTGTACCATCTCTTGTAAAACTTCCAAAGTAATCTCTAAAGATAAAACCATTTTCGGATTCAGAGCCACGGCTTCTGATGGCAATGGTATTCCCAAGGAACCAGTTTTGTAAGTTTTCAGTTGAGTTTGCTCTGTTACATAAACACAGTAACAGAGAGGTTTGGTGAAAACCAGTAGTTAAAACATTGATGTCTTCACTTTGCACGGAATTTTCATCTAGAATGTCTATTATACTACAACATTGTCCAACTACATCTGGTAATAAAGTCAATGCCTCCTTGGCAATGTCTGAGTTAACACCTGATGTCAGATATGTCACCAAATACTCAAGGAAACAGAATCCTAATTTGAGATCACATGTTTTGTAGGTTTCTTGTTGTTGTAAGTGTATTAGTCCATCCCTTATTAGCCTGGAAGCTAAGTCCCCTCTTAAATGGCTTAAATTCTGGAAAATAAAGATTGAATAACATGTATAGCTAGTAAATTGCATCAATGAAAATGCATTGCAATGAAGAGACTGAATTATGCTGATACTGTACAAAGTACAATGCTTTACTGAATGAGGTTGGAGAATAACAGATTGCAAAAGAGTCTTACCTCTGTAAATAAGTGAAACCAGTCGCACTGCTGCACAACATTGAAGTAAAGAGATAGACTGACAGGAGGCAGAATGCTTGACAAGGCATCCCGGCTGTCAATTTTCTGGGGTTCTATTGGTCCATCTGAGAAATCATCAGTGATTTCAACAGAAAGTTTATCCAGTGATTCCTCGTAATGTAATTTCAACACCTTGTAGAGCACAGTGCAGTGTATCTTTTTACTCCACGCCAACTGTATTGAAGAGAAAGATATACTGAATACAGGGAAATATTTGCCCCAATTTATTTTCGCACCTTTCGTCCTCGTTGTCAGCGAGCAAATTTAAGACTGGCCAATTCGGATGTCTCAAACTATCTCTCTTAAAACACAACTACATGTATGTCTGGGCGAATTCAAGACGGGGCGAAACTGTTTGCAAGTGTAGAAGGGCGAAAATTACACGGGGTCAAAATAACCATGTACATGTATACAGTACTGTATACACAATTACTGTCTTCTAGTTTCATTTTTGCTGTACTTGCCCTCAGGTCAGTCAGTAATTTAAAAGAAGCCAATTCATAACATGTGTAACATCTCTTTAAAGAGACTTAGACACGATTTGAGATAAAAAAAAATTTGTTTTTTAAGTTTTATGTATAAAATGATTTACCGGTACTTATGCATTTTGAATGATTTGCCAAAATATGAATATTAGAAGTCAAGTTACAAGTGAGATACAGAGGTAAGAAATCATTGTTATGTAAACAAAGCTTGAGTCTTATACATGTATTTGTTTAAAAATAATGTAAAGAAATCACCATTTTTTTACTAAGTGGCTCATGTCACACAAAATAAACTGATTCAATGTGTTCATAAATAATATTATTACAAAAGAAAGTAACATTTGATTGAAACTTATATCAATACCACACATATTTAAACAATAACAAGACTCTCGAGCTTTGTTTCCAAAACAGAGAATTTCAAACTCTGTATCTTGCTTGTAACTTGATATTTGACTTTCAATTTTGACAAAACATGAAAAATACCCATATAAACCTTAGACATTAAAAATGGAAAAATAAAATTTGAAAAGTTTGAGCTCAAATTGTGTCTAGGTCTCTTTAACACAAAATTGTTCAGGCATATTTAAATGATGACAAAAAGAATACAGGCAAAAATTACCCCTTAAATAGCTGCTTTTAGTATGGATCATTTTTGTTTTAAAAATCATCTTAATGTTTGTACCTGTTCCTCAGGTTCATTGTCTTCTTCTACACCTTGAACAATTTCCTGCACAGCTAGTTTTAACACATTAACAGATGAGTTTGCTCCGTACTCATTGCTGGATATTGTCTGTTCATTCTATAAAAGATCGAAGAATCAAATAGACACATTACTTCAGAGGTACTCAAGAAACCTCACACAATTTTTCAAACTTATCATGCAGGTACTTTCATTATGTTGAATGTTCATGCTGTTTGCAATGCAAATTCCTCATAGACTTTTATTTTAATCCTCGATTTAAACACAACAAGTTAGAAGAGTGCTACAATGAATAAATCTTTGAATTTTTTTCATTCTAGTTCAGAAATATTCTTTGAACACTGTGGTATTTAACTATTTATAAATATCGAATACATGCTGCATGAACATCTTTGGACAGAGCATATAATAGAAAGAATAATCTTACCATGACCAGGCTACACTCAGGTCACAGTAAGAATTCGTCCCATATACTTGCAATGTAGCAGCCGCGAAGCGGATCTGCTTCGCGTCGATTTTAAGTCTGTTAAAAATAATCTGCAGGGGAAAAATACATTTTTATACATTACAAACCTTTTTGAACATGCATATGTAGTTAAGTCCACAAAATTGGTCATACTAAGGCATTTTGTTAATATACACGTTTAAATTTGCCTGACATTTTGTCGGAAATCGCACTCGGAATGTCTCGGATTTTATCATAACCATGGCAACCATAAACAGCGAATTTTCAAACATGATGTTACAAGTGCCAGTAATTTCATTGCAAAAACAGTTAATGAGGTAAAATGGGATTATCAAAGAGCAACATTGTAGGTATTTGAGACCAATCATATGAAAATTTAGGCGAGATACAGTGCGATATAATTTTTTTGTTTGCTACAAAGCGAGTATATGGGACGAATTCTATCGTTAAACCGGGTCCGTAGGACATCTGTCATTTTAACGATAGAACATTCTATCGAAATACAGACATGTCGGCCCAACGACACCTCGGCCCTACGACACCTCGGCCCCAGGACACCTCGGCCAAGACGGGTCGGCCCAAAATTTGAGACACCTCGGCTCACGTAAAAGACATCTCGGCTCAAGCAAAATTGAAATAAAATTTAAATGATTTTCATGTTTTTGTTTTATTTTGTCACACACACACATATAATTTTTATATATAGTTTTGTAATTAAATATGTTGGAATTATTAAAATATTACATATCAAATACTTGTATAAGAAATTGAATTATTTAATAGCAGAAACGAGGTCATTAAGTGCTAATTGTTAAGCAACCAAGAAATAAAAATTATGAAAAGGACGACAATTAAGTGCCAATAGTAAAACAAACAAGAGGATGCGGCAGTCTCCTTTGGAGTCTCAAACGCGTGTCAGGGGTGACAATGAGGATTTAATTACGAGCAGTTAATTATGAGACGATAACCACCGATGATATTGAACAACCCAGTTTTCCAATATAAGAGAAAAATATTTCTTAATGAACTATATATTATTCTTATATTACTTTGATCAGAAATATTAAGCTAAATTGAATCAATTTAAGACACAAACCGTAGTTACGCACCTGTGGTCAGCTCAGCACGTCAGCTACTGTGTAACGTTAACCGTAGATTTAGTACTTTTTAAGTAGCACGAAATTAAATAATGTACATACGAAATGAAAATTGATGAAGCTGCATTATTATAACCACATATATATAAATGATCGAATAGATACAGTACCGGTAATTATCTGCCAATGTTTTTTTAAATTTATACATTTTTAACCGAAATTTTCATTGGGCCGAGGTGTCTTTTACATGGGCCGAGGTGTCAATAGATTTGGGCCGACCCGTCTGGGCCGAGGTGTCAACCGCCCTGGGCCGAGGTGTCGTTGGGCCGAGACGTCTGTACCCCATTCTATCTAAGCATATAACTGAAAAGGGGTTGAATAGAAGGGTTTTATTTTCTGTTGCGATCATGTCTATTAACAAAATTACACACCATGTGTGTAACCTTAAAATAATGTCACAAATTACATTTCATAAAGTTTTTGGGTCAATATTACGGTAGCTGAAAGTTTCAAATTTTAACTGAACAAATTCAGGTTCATTGAACCATGCTTTACCTGTTTAACTTTATCCACCAATTGGAGCGCACTCTGCAGAATAACAAATTCTGTGCAATAAATCATCTTTTAATCAATGAAAAACATTCATCGTCTTGTAATACGATGGTATCCCAGTTCACTGTCACTTCTACTTGAGTAGCCTACTAGTAAATTCGAAACGTTTTCCCGGCATTTCCTGTTGAAAATTTTACCCTCATCGCACAGAAGAGCATTATTGATAACTCGAACAATCATTATTCGGGTTCTTAAAAAGCATTTAACTAGAGTCTGCATGTGATCTTTTAAAAAAAAATCATAGCAGAAATAAATACAAGTCCTATATACTTGAAGTAAGGACAAATATTAAAATATTGAAAGAAGGAATGTGCATATCAATCAGTGAAAATATATGGCTGGACCAGAAGTCCGATATCCATGGTTCAAATAGCCCCAATTACAATGTACTACAGTATACTTGTATAGGAAAAAAATGACTCTTCTGTGCATTAATAAAATTATTTTTAAAATTTTGATCCTATTTTTCTTCCTTGTACATGCATTACCTTATCTATAGAACCATTTTAACAAGACCTTGGACGTTCGATAGAACGTATCTATTTCTTGCGTAAAACAAGTTTTAATGACGCTGGTTTGAAGTGAAATATACACAGACTGCACAGTTTTAGCTCAAAATCCAGACAAATCCTGTTGCTTTCACAGACCCTTGGCTGAGTGACCAACAATGAAATAGACAGGCCTACGTCACATTGATGTTTGACACAACTACCCAAACTCCAAGCTCTTGCTAAAATGGTTCTAAATGTTCCTCCACTTAAAATATCAAATAAATCAACTAGTTTTGAAAAAAATTTTTATTCAATTTCAAACAACTTTCTTTCACAGACACACACTTATTAATTAAATTACACATCAACAAACATGTATACATGTACATTAACATGTATTAACATGTACATTAACATGTATTAAATGTATATTTTAATCAACAAACAAAACATACATGTATGCAAGTAAAATCTAAAGTCTTATAGACACTGCAAAAATGGATTGCAAAAACCTAAACATAGAGCTCCCTGTTTCTGTATTTACATGAACTAAACATACTATGGAAAGTTGAATTACTATTTATATAAATTATATGCAATCTAATTAAAATTAGACTTGTAAATCCGCTCCTCTACAATACACTGTATCGTATCACAGGAGTCTAATTCAAATTAGATTGACAACATACCGGTGTGTTCATTCACTTATTGTAAAAAAAAATTCAATTTAATATCAAAATTCAAAATACTAGCACATACATGTAAACAGATTTTTAAAATTAGATACAAATATCAGTGATACAGTATTGCCCACAGTGTACAAGTGAATGTATGGTAAATACTGTATATAGGGAAATATTCGCCCCCGTTTTATTTTTGCCCTTTTGCCCTCGTTGTCAGTGGGCAAATTTAAGACTGGACAAATTACAATGTCTCCAATTTTCTCCCTTTAGACACATCTGTGTTAGGGCGAATTAAAGAAAGGGCAAAACTGTTTGCAAGTGTAAAAGGGCGAAAATTACATGGGGCGAAAAATAACACTGCATACAGTATACATTAAAAATGTAAATCAGTAAAACAATGACTGGCATCTTTGCAGATATGATTCTAAAAAGAAAATTGATATCATTATTGCTTAAAAAGAAAACAAGAAGCCTTTCTCAGCCAGCTCCAATGTATTGTAAATATGGCACAATTAATTCAATGAGACAATAATACTGGTACTGTTAAATGCCCAAATATAAAAGAAATGTTCCCAACTTGATACAATTGTTCCTCTGTCTACTTTACTTAAGTCATGATCAACACACAGAGAATGTTGAAAAAAGCATGTAAAGTGACTCCTTGGAATTAGACTAGTCCTTGGAGAGATCCTTCTAGAAGTTTCAGGTAACATGGATGAACATGTGTTCCATCAAACTCTGTAATGAGATCAAAACCAAAATGTACTTTTACATAGATTATGTGTACAATCAGTCAATTGTTTCTATATGTAGAACAACATATAATATATAATACAGTAAAGATCAAATAAATTTCATAAAGGCAAAAGATTATTTGGTAAAAGAAAAGGGGATTTGTAATACATTGTATTCATAAAGAAGCTTTATACTAAAATCTCACCAAACTGCTTTTTCAATTTGAGTTCTCCACTCTCTTTTGTTAACAGGTTGTCTACAAAGTCCAGCCATCTAAGGCTATCCTGTGACATTAGCCTGTCCTTCAGCCTCTGATTAAACTGCATCACCAATGACCTAAACACATTCCATTGATTAACTTAATACAATATCAACTTTTTAAAATCATGAGAGAGAGAGAGAGAGAGAGAGAGAGAGAGAGAGAGAGAGAGAGACTTAGACTTGGTATAGTTTATTTAGATTTTTCAGCATTTGCATTGCACATAAATTGATTTCTATTACAGGTTATGTCTTTTGGTTTGTTTATAAATACCACCTCATTTTGTGAATGAAATATGAATGAAATATACAATCATACAATCATAAACATTACATTGAACACACGTGTGTGCCTTATTACAACTGTACTACAATACATCATTGCTAGCCAATAGTGATCATTTTAATAGCTCTTTTCGAAAAAGGAAGAAGAGCAAACGGTCAGTTTCAGTTAACAAAGATGTATGCAATATATTTGCCAGCAGGGACATTCTGTCCATAGGCACACTTACCTGGTGAGATCCAGCACAGGTAGCACAGGGTGTACGAAGACTTCCCAGTGGTGAAGATTCTGAAGTCTGGTCAGCAAGGTAACATAGATCTCAATCACTCGGTCGATTCCTTCCTCTAAACTCTGAAATTAACAATGCCAATTAAAAATCACATGAGAGAGAGAGAGGCAGAGAGAAAGAGAGAGAGAGAGAGAGAGAGAGAGAGAGAGAGAGGGGGGGGGGAATAGTTTTGCCTCTGTGAGTGTATATGACAAAGTTTTTGCATACGCTTTTGCTTCACTCAATGAAAATGATGTCACAATATATAAATATGGGATCGAATATTCTAATTATGACTTTGGTAAATTAGAAGAATGAAAGACTTCATAACAAAAATACTTGCATCATATTTGGCTTTTTCTACACACAATAAAAGAGCTTCTCTGCAGTCAATTTCTCCAAAACAGAAGATCGTCGTAGCACCATCTGGAATCTTGCTTATTGCAGAATTAAAGTTGTACTTGGGATAAAATTTGCTCTCCTCTCTCAGATGCCAAATTTTTGTTCCAGTGGATAGGATGGGGTGTACAATCCTGTCTTCTCCCTATCAGTTTTGATGAATTTTTTTCATATTAAAAATCCACAGAGAAATGAAGACTTATAACAATTAACAGGATTGAACTGACAGGTGCCACTAGGTTTAGATCATTACTGGAAACCCACAATCATGCTAATGAGTGCATACAAGATCGACTGTGGGTTTCTGACGGTAAATTGAATTTCAACTGAAAAAATTCCCCATGTCTACCTTAATTTGGATGGACTGCCATGCAGGAGGAACACAGTGGCTGTCGCCAATAAAGTACAGATTCTGCTGCGAGGGAACCAAATGGTTTACCTCTGGAGTTATACCCTGTAACTGAGATTAATTTTGCACGCCACATAAAAATCTGAATATATACATGAACAACTTTACCACTCTGTTATCAACTGATAAAATATTTGTTGAATAATGGAATGGACAAGAACTCTATTCAGCAAGAGAAATATTTTACATACATGTACAGTTGAACTTTGATATCTTGAACACTGATATCTCGAATATAATGGATATGTCGAATGGATTTGTAAGTACCAACTACTTATCTTTTAAGTATTTTACCCTCGATATCTCGAATACTTGGATATCTCGAAGCTTTTAAACAGTCCCGTCTAGTTCGAGATAACAAAGTTCGACTGTTCATGTACATATTGTGTATCTACATATAACCATGTTAATAGCCTCTATAGACAAAATGTCCAAGTCTTGTTGATTACCTGGCTTATACAAGAAAAGTAAGCAGCTTCATTTCTGATGTTTGTCTTGTGGAGCTCATGGCCGTTTGTTAATGGATCTGAAAATTTTATGTAAACTGAAGTAAGTAAAATCTTCATTGCTAACAAATTACTTTACTCTCTCTCTCTCTCTCTCTCTCTCTCTCTCTCTCTCTCTCTCTCTCTCTCTCTCTCTCTTTACATCCATGCAGTTTTGCAGGAAAAACGCTGAATTCCTTTCCCCAATCAAAACTGATATCATATATGTAATATGATTTAGTACTGTAATTATTGATTAGCAAACTAAAAGTATATTAAGTTCGGAATCAGTAATATATTAAATGATCAGAGATAAACAAGTACCAATAAGATTTGTGATTGGTCTTATAAAAGCCACTGCTCCCTTGATAAACAGTATCTTGACTAGAGTAAACAGTATGGCAAGAAGGTAGTTAGTATCTTCTAAATATGGTCCTGATGTGGTTTCCATGGAAACAGAAGAACAGAGTATATTCCCATCTGGAACTAAATCAAATAAATAATTTGATAAATAAATAACTGATATAAGAGGAACAAATCAGATTTAGACAACTCATGGCATCAAGAATATTAACCTTTCAGGAATGGAAAATTTATTGTACGACACAGTTCATATACTTACCATTAAGGTACACATCACCATGAAAATGATTTAGAATTGGCAACAGACTGCCAATTTTAAAACTGCCAATTTCTTTATCTGGCCATTGCTTTATATAGGCCACTATTTCTTGGACGGCTTCTGTATGTTTCTCTACAAGCTAAATATATGTTCAGTAGTAGTGTGTACCAAACTATTCAAAGTTTGATCTTTACATGCTCTTGATTAATCTTTTTTATGCTCTTGATATGTCTCTGTGAAGCAATATTATTAGCATGAAAAAAAATATTTTGCTTTAGCTGCTTCAATGGAGACTCTCATCAAGTCCTAGATGTGATTACAGGTAAAGTCATAAAATTATGTAATGATCATATACAGTAATTGTGAGTGAAGATTGCTAAATTAAAATCTAGGGTATAATACTTTCTATCATATGAATTAATGAATTTCTGTTCTCAAGATCTATAATTTTTCTAACTAACTTTAGAACATACATGTAGGCACCTGAAGTCCCCCCTTTAGCCTTTCGTCGCACATCTAAGGCAGTAGATGCAGATTGAGGGGGTGATTTTTATTAATGACAGTTGTAATGCACCATTTTGGTTGAATTGGTTGTAAGCGTAGATGTTGAATGACCGATCAAGAGACGGAGAGGATCGTAAATAATTTTACCAATGAGTTTCAAGCAAAACTTCCAGCTGATGTGACAGTTTGAAATAAATCCAAGATGTTGGCAATGGGTACATTGTGTATTATTAGATATAGGGTATTTATTTTTATTATGAGAGAAATATATACCGGGTAATGTCAGGTGCCTGTGCTTTAGAAGAAGGAATGTTTAATTAAAGACTAAAAATTCTCACCTCCAGGGTATGGACATATGTTAACAATGTGTGAGGATTTCCTGGCTGCAGCATACATGCATGTTTCAACAATGCCTCGGCTTGTTCAACGGCTGGGGCAAAGAAAAAAAGAGTCAAGATTAGATATTGATAAGTACATAAAATTGTACGATTGTAAATTTCATGGGTAAAATTGAACCAAGAACTCTTACCTCCCGCATCTCTGAGACTGGTTGCCATAAATACCACAGCAGGGACGTCCCTCCAAGCTGGGCCAGACATGCTTCAAATCACAAATTTCATGTTGTAATTAAAGGTGTTGTTATCAACAACAAAAATGTGCAACACAGGGAAAATAAAAAATATGCATGCCTTAATGTGTATGTGCTAATTTAAAATCTTTAAAAGATTATAAATAAATTGGGTACACATTGTATTAACAATTATTTTGAAGGCAGTAAAGTTACAGTTCGACATACCTCTCCAACACTTGCATTCCATGTTCTTGTTGGCACAAATATGCAAATTTCTCCTTTACATGGTTATCATCTGCAATAAAAAGTTTTCATTAAAATTTGTTTAAAAGTTTTGCACACAAATGAAAACAAACAAGCATTATAAACACCATATCAAATAGAAATGACTGAATGTGTATTTACTTAGTTTATTGACTAGCACAGTCAGTAGGATTGTCATTGCTTCTTCCTTCTGTTTTGGACCAAGAGGGTAAATCAAGGGAGCATACTCTGTCAGAGCATCAAGGTGCTCTTGGTTTTCCCTCAGTACCCCCTACAACATTAATAAGCTACCATGTATTGTAAACAGATGTATAACTCTTTATTTAAACTTAATCTATGATAACATGTTTTTTAATGATGCTTAGGTGACTATTTTGATATTCTTATCACGGTTTAAATATAAAATGTAGATTATATATCGTTAACATCATTAACATATTTTCTGTTTTAGTTTTTATGTCTCAAGTATTACTTAATGTAAATATGCGGTTAATCAAGCCATATCTGAAACAATTTTGACCATGACATTGAAATGAATTATCCAGTAACTGTGTCATACTGTTCACATCTTGTAAAAAAAAAACCAAATTCTATTCAGATCTTCCTTCCCAAATACCAGTATTGTTTTTGAAAATGAACAAAATATTGTTTATACAATCTAACTTCAATTTATGGATATTTACTGTAAGTTCATCTTGAGCATCTATGCTATAAATAGTCAGCAGCAAAATACAATCATCATTTATTTGTATCCTTTAAATCTAAGCCTTTTTTTTTGTTATGTCAAAGAAACTTTGGTCAAATTATATTCATATAATCTAAGATCAATAATGATACATAATTTTTATTGATCAAAGTTTACTTGTCGTATAAATCAGGTCTGATCTTGATTTGTTTCTAGTTTTTACCTGTAACACAACTAGAGCCATGTCTGTTTGTTTCTTCCCAATGTATGCCTTTGCCAGCCATATCTACAATTAAACACAGCAGATTGAAACAGTTCATATTTGAGAGAGAGAGAGAGAGAGAGAGAGAGAGAGAGAGAGAGAGAGAGAGAGAGAGAGAGAGACAAAGATTTATAATAATGTAATTTGACACATTTTATAGTTTTAATTAAATTACAGGTCATAGAGATTATCAAATAATGTTTTTACTGTATAAAGAATAAATACATCTGGAAATTAAGACAAGTCTGTACTGCAATTAAGAATTTTTCCATCCATTTACCTGCACATCCTGTTTGTGGGCTGCTGATGTACCCCCTCTGGTCCGCAGTTCCTTACAGTACCCAATCAGGGTCTCAATAGCTTTGTCATACTCTCCCATCTCGACATAGCATTGTCCAAGTCTGTCAATGAAATTCAGTTTAGATTCTCAATCAAACTCATACATTTAAGACTTTTGTTTATCATTGCATTTAAAAAAAAAAAAAATTGCAGTGAAATTTAGCTGAAAGTTAATTTGGACAAGGTCAAGATTATGAAAATAGGATAATTAATCTTATCTTTACCTGAAAGCAAGATCATTTGTATTTTGAGCTTGCTTCAAATATGGCAATGCATCAGATGGTCTACCTGCATTCAAGTAGCAGTCAGCTGAAAATCAAATGAAACCAAAATCTGTAACCATCATATATACCTTACATACTGAATGGTTTCATCATAGGTAAATAAGAAGTAAAATTTAATATAAGTTCCCTTTAATATCATTGAAATATTGACCATCTCAGAGGGTCCTGCATTTAGAAAAGTAACTTTGAATTTAAAAACTTAGCTCTCATGTCTTCTTGCTAGAATATGCTTACATCATGGAATGTTCACAGAAATCTGCCTTCGTCCTTAACCTTTGAAATACACTTTTACCCACAGACACTCTTTGGATGACCAAGGAGAAGACTATGAAAATATGCTCTGAACAAGTATTTTACTCTAGCATCCGATATGACTCAACCTCTGACCTACAAACTTGGTTCAAGGTCACTATGCATTAACCCATGAGTACTCTTTGAATGAAGGCTAAGGCATGAGGCAGATGGAGCCAAGGGGAGATAAAAAATGTACTGGACTAGGATTTTATAGTAGAAACTTAGTTCAAGGTAATTGGTATCTTCTTACAACGAGTATCTGTACTATGTGGGTTTAGCATTTAAACAGAATATGGCCAAAGAGATTAAAAAATGCTTTACACAGAGAGCAGCTGAGACCTTAATCTTTGACCTAAAAACATAGTTCAAGGTTATTGCGCATGCATCCTTTAACTTCCTCCCTTTATAGATGAGGCATAAACCAGATAAGCCAAGAGGAAAGAAATAGAACCGTTTAAACAAGAGCTTGAACTTTGGGTAGTACGTGACAAACTCCGATTTTATGAAGGCGGGGTCTACTCGTGGTTAACTGTCCAGTCATTGGCTAATAGATATGAATACATTGAATGCAATGCCACTCGTCCGACTTCATCCAGGGATGTATATTTCGCTGAAACAGCGTCAATTTCACACAGCAGAGCAGATCTTGACAAACAGCTTACCGGTTTTCACAGTCTATGAATATTAATGAGCTTCTCTTAGCGAATTAGAAGAAAGGAGGTCAATTATTTGAAAGCTTGTTTTGATGAGCAAACTAGATTGTAACATCCCACCGTAAGTCCAAGCTCTTGTTAAAACGGTTCTATTCTGAACAAGTGCTATTGGACAGATGAACATATAAACTGATTCTTATAGAGTGTATTAAATTGGCCCTAATTACAGCCACAATGTATAAAAGCTAGTCCTGTCTCAAATGCATATGAAACTTTCTGAAATAGTACCATCTTTTTTTAACACATACCTAGCTATCTACTAAAGAAATCTTTATTATCTTGTGATGAAAATATGAATGTCATACCAATGCCAATGAGAGCTGTTTGATTTGTGGGCTCTTTTTTGAGAATGTCTTTAAACAGAACTATTGCATGTTGACGCTTTTGCTTAGTGGACAAAGCTGTAGCTAATTCCAGAAATTCTTGAACTGAGTAAGATGGAGTCTTTTTCTTTGAAGAATGGTTCTTCTCAAATGGATTGTGTTGATTTTCTGATTTTACCAATGTATTGGTATCTGATGTATTGACTTCCTTTGCTGGATGATTTCCTGTTATTTGTGTATTGTTATCTAAATAAAATTTGTAACTATTGATTAATATTCAATATTTTAAGATGTATCTAGTTTATATTCAAATACAGTAAAACATGTTTATAACGAACACTCTTATAATGATTTGATGCTTACAGCGAAGTGATTTTCATTCACCTGGACTTTATTACATGCTGCAAACTTGACAGATATAACAAATTATGTTTATAATGAAGCAAAATCGCCTGTCCCTGGCACTTCGTTATAAGCGTGTTTTTAAATAATTAACTGTGCAATGTATTTCAAAGAAACTTTTATAAAATTCATGTACATGAAAATTTCATAGAATATAGCTTGAAATCTAATTTGAGCAAGCTTGCATTTACCAGTTGATATGGATTTCCATTTGACGTATATGTCATCCATATTCTTTATTGTTTGCAGGACATTGCCTGATAAATTTATACACTTTCTCCTACAATAAAAACAAAAATACCATATAGCTACATACTATAAATAGATAAATGGATTTTAACCTTTGGATTTATGATGAATACATGTACATTCTATTACTGATAAATACCCTTTCCATAGTTCAATGGTTGATTTATCTATTTTACATGCCTCTGCAGGAAACCTCTTCTCAAAGTTACTCATGAAAATCTGTTCAGATGAAAAAAAATGAATAGCTATATTTTTTTTTATTGCTGTAAGTCATAAATAAAGAGATTAACACATAAAAGTACTGATATTCATAGACAAATTATAAAACTCTAGTTACCATATGTTTTCTTTATGCTAATTACCGGTAATAAATAAATTACATTTGTACAATGTTTATATTTCCAGGTTAAATTTGCCTTCAGCTTCAGCTTTGAATAAGTTTTAATCCATATACCAGTTTGTGAAATACCGGTAGTGCTCATAAAACTGAGTTTGTCCATGTTACCATTTTATCATCTTAATTAATACAGATATAGTGGTATTCAATATGACACAAATAGTTCTTTATCATTTGATTAATCTTGTAAATTTTTCTGTATATATGTACCAGGGTCTCTGGCCAAAACAATCTATGCCAATATTGCAAAGGTTATCCCATTTTTATGCTATTGATGAATTTATGATAACTATTTTAAACCAAATTTATTTGCAGTGATTTGTATTGTGACATACGAAAGAAAAACTAAACTGATTCACAGCAAATAATTCATGCGGTAGAGGCTATGTATTTAATATTAACATGAATTACGGGACTTGTTTACAGTTTGAAACGGTCTCCATACACAGATGAAAATCTGTTTACAATATTGTACATCACATTGAGAACATTAGTAGATTAAAATTTCAACAGACTATCAAAAGCTGTCTTTGCAATCACTGGGAAAAATACCCCTCAAATATTCAATAAACAAAAATTTTAGATTTTTAAATCATAACTAGAGGTACTGTGAGCAAGCTCACAAATGATACCCCCACTAAGAAAATATTATAACTCAAGTATTTCTCTATTGGAAAGTAATGGATGCACAATTTTCATATAGTGACCTTGAACTTGCAAAAATGACCAAAGCTCACGATCAGGACACATTTAAAGGTCTCAAGCAATCTTTGTGTCAATTTTTAGTTTTAATCATTATCCATTACAAGATATGCAACCTAGACAGGAATTATGCTTTTTTTTTCTTAACAATGACCTTGAACTTGCCCAACTAAACCTTAGTCAAGTTCATGACACACCATCAGGTCATAAGCAATCTTTATGTGAAGTAGGAACATCTAATGTATCTCTATAAGAAAGGTATAGACCTGACACAAGTAATGAACTTTTTCTTTCTAATGACCTTGAACTTGCTCAAATGGCTTTGGGTCAAAACCATGACACACCCTCAGGTCATAAGCAATCTTTGTGTAAAATAAGAACTTTAAATGATTCTCTATAAGAAACATTTATAGTAGACCTTTGTGTGAAGTAAGAACTTTCATGGTTTCTCCATAAGAAAGATATAGACCCAACACTTTTTTTTTTTTTGCACTTTTCCTTCCAGTGACCTTGAACTTGCCAAAATGACCTTGGATCATAAGTAAGAACTTCCAATGTTTTTCCATAAAAAAGATATGGACCGGACACGGTTGCACAGACCGACGGACAGACAGTCGGACATTCATTTTATTATATCCCCTGCAAACTATGTTTACAATATACTAAAAGAATTAGTGTATATAGGGAAATATTTGCCCCATTTTATTTTTGCCCCTTTCGTCCTCATTCTCAGCAGGCAAATCTAAGACTGGGCGAATCCCAGATTTTCAAATTATTTTTCTTTAAACAAAACTGTGTCTGGGCGAATTCAAGACGGGGCGAAACTGGTTGCAAGTGTAGAAGGACAAAAATTACACGGGGCGACAATCACACTGTATACAGTAATTTTATATAATATACCATATAATTATTATATACGAGGGTCAATCAAAAAATACGAAGACTTTTGCCATACCTATGTTATTTAACGTCATATTATAACTAAATTTAGTAGACATAATTTAGCAACTGTTTCAAACAATTTGAAATAAAAAAAAGTTCATATATTCCATCATTTCTAAGAATTATTTAGAATCTTATTCTGCAAAAATGAGGTCACGGCGCAAGGTCAAACTTTGTATTCCGTAAACAATAAACCATATTATGTTGAAAGTAATATCTCCATAAATTGGGCTTAAACCCAACTAAAATTAATACCTAAAATTTAAAATTGATATGTTATTCTATGTACTAAATGATGACAGGATATAAAGATTTGTTTTTGTGAACAGATATCAGTAATTAAAGACACATAGTCCTCTTTAAAATTGACTAAAAACATTGATGTCGCCGGACGTCACGGCCCAACGAAAAGTATAAACAGTATAGATATATCTCGGAAAAAAGCCGATAAAAACTGTGAAAAATGCTCAGTGGTGGAAAAAATAAGTCAAAAGTTATTTTTACTTTTGTGTTTAACTCTAACACATTTTGTGGGGGTTGTGGTTAAAATGTATTTTGAACATCAATCAGTACAAAAGAGAATAGAATTTTTGTAAATATTTGATTAAAAAATAAACAACGTCATCTGACATTCAGGGATTGTCTTACTGTAAACGAAGAGACATGCGGTAAAAAATAAGAAAACTTCGAGAAACAAATTTATGATTTACGAACAATTGAGAACAAATTAGATGTCAAGGGATAAGTGCCGATTAAAATTGTATGGTGAAAAGCACAAAAGATTTGGGGTGATATAAAGAGTGTATATTTCTATTACCTGTGCTTGCGTTATCTTGATGTTATGTTTTCAACGTTACCCTGCACCGTGGTGACAAAACATGTTGATTTTAAAATCGGGTAACAAAAATACCTTTTCATCAAATGGAATGAAACTTCGTATATCAATAAAATAAGTATTGTTGCAACAATAAATCTGTTAGTTTTGACTTTAATGAAAAATATATAGTAGACAGCCACATTGTCTTCGTATTTTTTGATTGACCCTCGTATACTCACAATAAATTAACCCACTCTATTTATAGATTTACCTCTATGATCTTTTCCAAGTCTTGTTCATCATCATCATTCCATTTTACCACCATTGTAAATGGTGGTTCTTCTGTGTGCACATAGAACTTCATGTTATTTTAATTCTGCATAAAAGGCAGTAAAATAGAATTAGAAATGCCATGATTTAAGATACCGGTAGTGAAAATAATTTAATAACTCTATATAAATCTGAACATATCTATTTAAAAAAAATAATGCACAATCATAATGGTTTATACGGAAAGTATTGAGTCATAATTAATATCTAAAAAAAAAAGTGATAAGTTTTGTTTTTAAATTATTCATTTCCCTGTATGATTCAAATGTTAATTTTCAAACCACTTTCCACAGAATAATATGAGCAAGGATCTATAGTTCAAATACATATATTGATGATTTTCATTTTTTTTTTCAATGATCTTTTAATCATTCCGATGTTATTTCATCATTACTTTATAAAATTCTAGGAAAAACAGTGTTAATGTGAACAGTAGTTCTTGTGCTAGTACCTAGAAGTTAGAACAGACAAGTGATTACTCATGTGTTGAAATCATAATGTAATTGTTGGGAATTGTAAATTTTAGCATGCTGGCTAAAGTAAAAATTAATAATTAACAAATTAATTAATTACTTTTTTGACTTTTACTATAGTATGTTTGCTCTTTTTTCATGTGTCGGAATATGTTGATGCTATGTTTTGGTATGACAGTCTACAAAATGAGATTGAATTTCTTAAACTCGTACGTAGTACCTGATCTGTTAAACTAATGACTCTTGTAATTTTACGTAATTATGATTTAACATAATCTACGGTCGGATATCGATATATATTTACCTGTAAATGTTTATTCTAGCTTTCAACGTTAGATTATCGGCATGATTTTTTGTTTACACCGGAAACAGGAAGATGGCAGTTTCTCAGCTGTGCGCAGGTGCGTGAGGTGTTGCTGGCAAGAGCTCAGTACAAGTAGTCTTTAAACGTAGATGAACAAGTTAACTCAATACTGTGATGGTGACTTAAACTCCTGATCGATATTTACCAAATACTAAATTAAGCATGTGATTTATGTGTTTTGGATTTAATATTCGGATCTGTTTACTTTATTTAGAATAAGGTCTTGAAATCGGTTCGAATCTGAACTGTCTCTGATTCTAGCAATGATGTATATACTTTGCGGATTATCCTATACCATGTAGATTTATAACACGCTGAAAATCAGTAACTGCTAAATGTGAGCAAAACGTTGTCAGTATGACATGACTCGTATCTCAAAAATGATGTCTTTATTCATGATGAAGAAAAAAAGATTTAAGTTTAATGTAAATTTTCGACTCGAAGAGTTGTCATCAGTACCATTTATTAGTGGATTGCTCTTTGCCAAGATCCGGCTTTTGGAAGGTGGAAGCTTTTTGGAACAAAGTACCAGGTAATATTTACAATTATGCCTATATTATGCTTTTTTCTTAGGTGCCTCATTAAACCAACCTCATAAGTGATATTTATTTTTTATTATAAACTATATAGTCCATAGTGTTCTTATAGCCTTAATGTTAATTTATAGAAAATTTTGCACTTTTTTCTGTATAATTTATTATTCACATATGCATACATGTTTTGGACATAGTTATTTTTCATTAAAATGTAAGAGTGCATTAAATTACCTACATTAATACAAGGTCAATCATAATTTTGTGTTGCTGATATCTAATAATGCTATATAAGTACATAATATTACAAAAAAATATCTGTCCATTTCTCTGTAATAGAGTGTGAATGATATCTATGCACAGGTGTTGAAAATAATGCAGTCATTAATGTAGTAGTTACCCAATACAATTGCATTGGTTATGTTGGGATACACTATGGACGAGCGCATAATTCACAAGAGGCGAAGCTTAACACACATTACACATTGTGAAAACCCATATACCGGTATTTATTTTTTGTGTCAGATGTGTTTATTTATCATTAAATTTAGGGGGAAATATTGATGATTGTATTTAAAAACCAACAGTTGATTTCACTTACATGTGCATGTATTTGGCTTCATTTTTATCAGCACATCATTATTTGCTACACACGACAAATTAAATTTTAAAAAATCATAGCAGTAAGCTGAGGGGCATAGTTTTTCTAAAGCGCATTTATTCTATGAGTGTTAAGAAAATGAATTTATTATCACCTTTATGTATTTCTCATATTTTATTAGGAGAATGTTTAATTTCTCTCTCTCTCTCTTTTTCTCTCTCTCTCTCTCTCTCTCTCTCTCTCTCTCTCTCTCTCTCTCTCTCTCTCTCTCTCTCTTCACAGAGATGCACAGCCATTCCCATTGTTTAAGATTAATCTGTAGATTGTTTTATTTTCCCCAATCCAACAATGAATGTTTACATAGTTGATCATTTGAATAATATGTTGTACATTGTACTTGAATTGTAATTTTTAAGATTGAAGCATTTCCTTGTGCAAGACAGATTGGTCCTGACCCCAGCCAACAAGTTTTGGCAGATCTTGTGAATTATATTTTATCTGATAATCTGCAACTTTACAAAAGAGAATTCGACACAATGGATCAGGTGTGATGACACATTTACACCTATTTAAATAAGTTCCAACAGGTAGTTTCTGAAAATCTTATGGACATTGCAGAATTGCTTTAATGTACCAGTATTTGCTAGTGTAGAAACCTATCTAATTTAGAAAGACCTCATTAGTACTTTAGAACTATACCCTTACCCAACCCTTTTACTTTAACAGTAGCTTTTCAGAATGTCACTCACAAATGTGGAAATGAGAGTTTTCTTTTGATAAAAGTTTCAGTTGTTTTCATGATCATATTTTTGATTTTCAAGATTGCATTCTCTAGTAGCTGTGGACCATGGAGGTTTGATGATCTACACTATTTAAATACAAACTATTGTAGGTGTAACCCCTGCTAGACTGGTTTTAAACAGCATGTTACTTAGTAATTCTTATTATAAAGAATTCCTCCCAATAATGCAGTAAAGATAGATTTAATAGTCGGTTAAGTGTGTCATTTGAGCTTGTGAATGAAAAAAAGAAGCGAACAATTAACAGGTTATATTTGAATAAGAAGTACTGGGTCAAACACTAGCTCCTCTGTATTCAGCTTTTTAATTGTGCTTGTAAGTCTCTATATGCAGGAAGCCGCACTCAGGGTGAAGGGTTCTTAAGACTTGTATTATAAAACTTCAAATGCAGAGAAATCTTTGTGATTCTTGTGGTTCAGTCTTCTATCATTTTTGAGTTCACAGTTATCGCAAGCTTGTAGAGCGAATATTCTATGATCTTACTCGCATCAGTTATATTAAAAACAAGGGTCTTTCAAAGACATTTATCAATAGTGCATTGTGTATAGGCATGATAGACAGAGAGATATGATTGTGCAATTTTCTGAAGTGAACCTTATCAAACATAATATATAATATTTACATCCATGTACATATATGTTTTCATTCCTGTTATCTCGTATGATCTGTGCTAAGTTTTGATACAGATAAGTCAACCCTCATTAACAATGAATAAGGAGAAAGAATGTACCTGTTGATATTGTTATCAGATATAATTGTGTGTTTTGATGAGGGGTTGTATTAGATGAGTGCATGCTGGGTATTGATACAGAATGTTGTATGTTTGTCCCGCTGTGGGTGAGTAAACTGCAGTGACCCCCGGTAACAACCAGCCTCCTCGTATCACGCCATCCTGTGTACACAACAGTACACATTATCCACTGGTTAGTCAGACTTGTTCACCAGTACAACAGTTGGTTGTTTGGGTGTAGGTTTTTTTTTGCCTTTCTTTAATATATACATCTGATTTCAATGAAACAATTGTTACATGTGGTCATAGGATTTATGATAAACATATCTGATTAAAAACTGCTATTTCAAATATTTCTGTTTTGTGTGTCAGTAGCTGTTTTAAAATGTTGATATTGATTGCAGTGTTTGATTTTTTAGGTCATCTGAAATCATGCAGATGACCTGTTTAATTTATTGATTGTTGGTCGTTGACTTGCAGTACATCAATAGTTTGATTAAATTCATTAAATTCATTAAACTATTTCAACTTCCTAGCTGGAACAGCATCATTTATTGTGAATATGAACTCCATTGCCTTCAAAGGCACTTGGGCAAGGGGACAAAAGTATTAAAATCCTGCAATTTAAGAAAGAAAAATGAAGGAACACATTGCATGTATTTCTTCATTTCTGAGAAAAAATGTTTGGCTAGTATTCACTAGTGAAGAAACCTCTGGGAGCTATATTTTGTTAACCAATTCATGTAACGGTATATGGAAACTTCTTTCCTCCATTACCATAATGTTAGTGTCTAAAGTAAAGGAGTTGACTTATTTAGTCTGTGGAACATATACATATGTGTACATCTATATTCTGTACATTACATATATTCATATACATACTGGTATTTACTGTTGTGAAATTATTTTTGGTATGAACAGTGTTCACAGGTAATGAGATGTGAGGGGTTCATACACATTGCTAGGGTGGAGCTGTACATGCAAGTAAAGTGGCCATTGTGATGCTTTTTTCCATGACGCATGTTCTCATTGTTGCTTCTCTGATGTTTGTATGAGTTGGATAAATGACTGGTACATGTACATCAAACAATGTACAACACACTAGACCTTTTTTTTTTTTTATAACACAATGTACTGAAATAGTTACCCAAGTGTTTTGTTTTTTCATCAAATATCCCATCAACCATTTGTTCAAGTAATCAGCAATAGTCGTCCTGATTAATTTTTTCCTCCATTGAGCAAATTAGATATTGCTTTGGGCAGTGTTTGATTTCATGGCAGTGCTCTTATATTACAGTTCAGCATTTGTCAAAATTGGCACCCCAATTGGATATTACATGTATATGTGGCCTATATGCCGAATAAATCAATGAATTTTGCCATGTAGGATGGTTCAGCATCAATTAGGCAGATTATTCTCACCGGTGGGAATAGGTGAACCTGTAAATAACCACTGCTTATCAAAGATTTATTGGTGATGTAGCAGAATATCCCATCAATGTCTTTGCATGTAAATAAAATTCTGGAATTTTGTGGGAAGTCTAAAATTTACCGGCCCGATAACAAGTTTGAAATTGAAAGTAAACTGCTGGGAAAGTTCAATTGCAATGTTTTACTGTAAATTTCTGATTTTTTTTTTTCAAAATCTGTGGGAATATGTTGAAGGTTGACTGTTTCTCATCCTGCCTTGTCATTCCAGATCTTTTTAGTGCAGATCAATTGAACTTGACAACTCATAATATGACACTAGTCATTGTCATGGTAATTAACTGATATATTGAACAAAGCAAGGTTCCCAAGTTTTAGTGCAAGTTGCGACATTACCTGTTACTGGGTTTCACCTTGTGGAATCTTGATCCAAGAACTATCTACCGAGTTGACCCCTGGGTGTATATTGGAGAGGTCAGTCCAAGGACGTTCTCTCACCCTGGAACAGTGGGGGTGCTTTTGTATATTCAGGTTTTGTATCCTGTTACAGGATGGCCTATTGAGATAAGATCTGCTAGAAAAGAATATACCAAGGTTAAACCCAGTGTAATCTTTCTCCATTGATTTCCTGTTTTCTCTTTTGAATTGCTTCTCATTTTGTGCAATTTTCCTGTTAGATAGAAATGACTAAGTTCTAATAGACAACAAATTGTCTATAGCATTGAGTTGTTAGTACGTAGCCAGCGGACATGTTTAGTACCTGGGAATTTTTTTTTTTTGGTTTGTTGGAATTCGATTTGATGAATCAAGGGATAATTCAGTGATATAAAGATGTAAAATATCATCTCAAAAATCAGTATCCACTTTCCACTTGCCGGTAGAGATGGAAAAGAAATGCTTAAATATATTTGTACTACATGTAATTGTCAATGATACTAATCTATGATAGTAAGAACCTAAGAGTGCATTCCTAGTTTTGCCTGTATATGGTATACATAAATGTTTAGTTATATACCATGATATGTGTTATGAAATACAGCAGGGTGTCTTGCCAGCTGTTCTCAAGTTAATTATTTCATAAAAACATCGTGGACTGACATAAATGCCCAGAATGTTCTATTGCCAATCAATACAGCACCCACACAAACAAACTTTGTGTTGGCTGTGTCCTCCTATGTATTAAATGCCAAAGGTTTTTAAAAACTTAAATCTTTAATCAACACGGAGTTTTAGATTTAAGCTTGATGTCTATATGCTCAATGTCTGATACACGAAGCAGTAGGGATTGGTGGGCACTTAAGGCATGTTCTCAGATATCTTTCAAATCTAATCATTTTCTGAAAATAAAGAAAGTGAGAGGGGTTTTCAGCGATTCATGATTTTCACCCCCTTTAGATTTCTCACCTTTCAGATTGAGTAAACATACCTTATCTTTTAAATAGCACACATATAATTTGCCAAACAGATTGTTGGTTTCTTGTATATTTACATGATCAGTATTTGCTTTTGCTGTAGACTTTGGGTTTTTTTTTTGGCACTGGCCATGGTAAATGTACCTTAAAATTCCAAGGCCTTTGGTAAAGGATTACTGAATTAGAATAAGGTTTTGGGAAGGGTTCTGAATTTCTCCCACACGGGCAATTTCTGTTGTTTGCTAAATTTCCTGTTGGTACAGCCCCAGTAGACTACAATTATTGATTAGAAAGAGGCCTGTTCATATCCCAGTCCCTCTCCATGCTGTGCTTAATTTTCTGTAATTGCAGGGGAAATTTGCTTCTGTGAAGGCATGCAGACAAATTCCTGTCAGTATCTCCTCCTTAACTTCACCTTAGAATAATGGCACCCAAACACTGCTCATACTGATCTCATCAACAATGATGACAGCAGAACATAAACCATACAAAAATATATGTATATTATATATTATATCATGTTGTGTCACATTCTGCAATGTCAGAATGTTTCTGTGCACCGATAGCCAAAGTTATTCATTGTCTGCAGTTTCTGGATGAAACAGTTACTGTTTTGTGGAGATGTGTAATACATGTACTGTGTAACTTGTAGATAGATTGTTTAGCAGGGTGACTTCTTTCATCTATAAAACACTTGTTGGCTGTTGCATAATATTAAGGGGGTTTATAGAGATTTATGATCTCTTGCCAGAGGGTGGTTGATGTTTCTTAGCCTCCACTGTGTATAGGTCTTTATTACAGGTAACATAAATCTGCTGGGCTCATCAACCTTTTAAAAAATTACAATTGAAATGTACATCTTGTATTATATTTATGGTTAATATAAAAACAAAGTTAAAAAAAAAGAAGGAAATCCTGAGGAAGAAATATTTATACATTTTGTACTAAAAACATTGTATCTACTGGTACTAAACAATAATTAAAATCTTTGCCACACTTCAGGAATTGTCTGAACATTTTATTCAAGAAAAGAAATGCACTCTGTACCACAGTCGTGAAACATTTTGATAATTAAGGAACAAAAACTGAATCATTGAATTAGGAACAAATGATGTTAAACATAGTAACATACTCTTCAGTGTAACAGGATCTTATGTGGGGCGTTATGGTGCATTATGTAAGGAATGTGGCAGACTTCAAGACCCAGTGTATGTAATTTAATGCAATCAGAATCCGGTGTCCTGACTTCTAACTTTTGGTGCAGGGTTATCTATTTTCTTGGGTTTGCACTGTACACCTCTTGGTACTGGGTCAATGCAGACAATGAAATCAAGCTCAGACTCCCATCAGATGTTCTTCCTCTTTGTTAATGATCACTGCCACTTGTTGATTTATGTATGGCCGATTTCCTTTGACACAAAGTGCTTTAGTCTGTATCTTTCATTATTTGATTATTGGGGTGATCTTATTTTGCTTTAGATTTACACACTACAGCTTTTCATTCATTTAGTTTATCAATAATTTTTAAATAAAAATTTTCATATTTTAAAAATATATACCCGGTATCATCTTTTTGTGGTTTTTTTAAGAAGAACAAGGAAAAACCCCTCATTGTCAGCTTCACAGTAAAATAGGAAATCCCCAGTAGCCATTGAAGATGCACTAACTCATATGGTGAACCTATAATTGAAATGCAATGTTTTTTTTCTTATGTACAGAGAAGAGATACAGAACCATAGCGTATCATGGAAGACTTCCTACAACTTCCAGTGCAAAGTGACGGCCAACGCCAGCACAGGCTTTCTGGATCCCTGCATCTGTCGGGTGTCCGTGCGCATGGTAGGTACAACAGCACAGAATGTAGAACATCAACATTCAAGTTTTGGGGAGGAGTTATTGTGTGGCTGTCACGAGTCAGTGCGAATGATAGGTACTGCTCCACAGTTCAGAGCAAACAGCTCAAAATTAAACCTGTGTGGCGGTTGTTGTTTGGAGAGGGGGAGAGGATGGTAATATCAGTGCACATTTTAAAGTACATGTACATTTCCATGACACAGAGCAAAGAGCACAAAATTCAACAAGTATAATCATTAATATGATTCTTTTTTTAGTGGGGGAAGGGGGAGGTATTACTGATTGCTACAATGGTAGGAATCTCCAAACACTTAAACCTACCGGTAAGGGTTCTATCTAAAAGCTCTCCTAAACTAAAAGATGCTAATACCAGTATTTATATAGTACAGATAAAGAGGAGTACAATACCAAGTACTGATAAGTCAGATTTTCTCACATGGCAATGAACATCTTCAGCTAGCAATGTTCCCCGGTATGAAGATAAAATTTTACTGTTGTTTATTGACAAACAAGCCAATATTTATAATGGCACACATTTCACAGTGTTGGTCAATACATTGTATACTACTTCGTTTCTGAAAGTGTTATCAACAGGCTTACAGCTTTGATTTTCTAATCTTCATTGATGTCCAAGATGTAAGTGAATGTTGATACAAAGATAATTTTGTCTAGGTCATCTACATTTTGACTGGCCTTGTTTGCACTATATTATGCAGTATACAAAAACTAGAGCATGTTTTAGTATAACAGTACTTAATGTTGTAAACAATAACATTGTTTTGTTGTTCAAATTATTTAGAATGAATGTATGGATTTTGACATTGTTCTCATATTAGGGGTCAATGAGGTGAAAATTTACCATACTTTTACAAACAGTGCTTTGTTTTGTTCATATGTTTTATGAATTTATCAAGAAAAACATCTTGTGATTTATCTATAGTACAAAATCTGACAATATTATATTATTGAAGAAAATATGGTGTTCAAACTGAAAAAATTAACACCAACAGGAACTCTCAGCCCCCTTTAGATTAATGTGCATTGGGTATACTGGTAAATAGATAAAGCATCTGCTATAATTTAAAAACAGACTGTATCAAAAACCAAAACAAAAGTAAAGCCCCCCAAAAAAATAAACTGACAAAGAATAAAGAAAGCAAGTGATTAACTTGAGTGAACTTTATAGTACAGCTTATGTTAAGCTGATTAAATTATTGCATTCTTTACACCATTTGTTTGAACATCAACAACAGCTTGTTATTGAATTAAAGTAAACAATCTTATGCTGTTGGCGTGCATATTTCATCCTACAAAGTAATTAACCTGCAGGATTTTCCATGTTTCATCAAATTATGATTAGTAAAACATATCTCATAGTTAAACAATTTGTTGGGAAAATGATTTTATTTGATATTATTAAAAAAAAAAACACCCCGATGTGTCATATTTATTTTCGAGATGATTTAAGAAATGAATTATTTTTTTGTATATTAAGTTAAGTATATTTTTCTATATAGCATCATGAATTGTATCATACTTATTAATGACAATCTAAGCAAGAAACACATTTTCAGCAACATGATAAGAAATTGACAATATTTTTTTTTCTTTTTCTTCATAGGACCAGAAAGGAGGAAAGGCGTATCAGAAGTTAGGCTTTGTTGATATTAACCTGTCCGAGTTTGCTGGATCTGGACAACAATCCAGAAAGTTCTTGTTAGAAGGTTATGACTCCAAGCATCGTCAAGACAACTCAACCATTGAGGTCACCATGGAAATGACCTTGATCTCTGGTGACCCAGTTTTCAAAGTGTAAGTATTCAAAATAAAATGGTAATTATAAAAAAACAGTATTTCAGGCTGAAGAAATTTATGAGCTTTAGATATTGTTAGAAGTTTAACATCTGATCAAGGTACAGGAAAGTACATGTATATGTTGCAGTGACCCATAAGAACCACACAGTCTCATTCAAAGTACATTCCGGTGTTTATCATCAATGACAGATAAATCTAAACTATTGCATAATATCCTGCATAGTTTTCTGAAGAAGTTGTTTCCGCATGTAGGTTTCATATAGTACATGTATATTAAATATATCATTGGAATTTCAAATGAGTAATGGATTTTTTGAAAATTGGTGTAGTATTACATAAATATATTAATATTGAAAAATCAATTATATCAAATCTCAAGGAGGTTTTTAACAAAGATATTGTATTACCGTAGTTCCTAGAGAAGACCTCCAGTTCATTTTGGTGCAAAGTCATGTAGAGAGACAGACAAATTTAATTTGAAATTGATTAGGGTATACATCGCTGTACTGCTATGCTAAGCATTCATAAGTGCATCATCAATCACCCCAGGGTATACTTGGATCTGCTAATTTTTTAACTGAAAGAAAATGTAATGGACACAAAAATCAATACAGGAGATAATCTGTGTTTGGTATAGGTTTTTTCACTGAGGCTTATTGGATCTTGGTCTCAAACATCTGAGGAATAACCTGCTGTTATATCATACAGAAAATTGAGTACCAAGAAACCCTGTACTAGCTGCTACCCAAGAATCCAACTTTTTAATGGTTTTTTTAAAAACTGTTTAGGCAGTAGAAAAAAAAATTAATGCAGTGAGCAAGGCAACTTAGGCAAAATTCTGCAGCATATGTTTTTTTTTTTGGAATTAGCAATACAATATATTTGCAATAAATAATGTAATGATATTAATGCAATGTTGTATAAATTGTGATATTGACTTTGGTTCTATAGCCCGCGCCAGACCACCAAGTGGTATGACGATCTCGACCAGGCTCCTTCCTCCGTTCGCATTGAGGAGTGCAGTGAGGGGAGTCTAGCCTCCAATAGTGCCAGTAGTGGGTGTGGAAGTCTACCCCGCAAAGACCGTCCAAACATCATAACAGGTATCGAACCCAAGTCTGGGTACTTGTGCATAGCCCAGCGACATGGTACATAATACTTATGTCACAAAATGCTATTTTTAACAATTTTAAAGAAATCAAGTTTTGTAGAATAGATACTGTTAATTTTGTTTCCAAAAGAATTGCCAGTAATTGCCAGTTTGACCATGTGTTTATCAGTTGAGACTTTGAAACTTTCGTACAGCCAGATTTTCTTTCTTTGTAACACTTAGATTCTCCTGAGGTAGATATGCACCCCCAGAATCCAGACAGCGAGGGTCTGAAGAGTCATCAGAGAAATGACAGTTATACTAGTCAGCACTCGCGGGGGTCAACAGGGTACGCTTCCCTCGGACATAGTCGTCAGTCTAGCGTGGGCAGCGAAAAGAACCCCTATGCTACTCACACAAGGTAAATATAGCAATTAAAACAGGGTGTAACAGGTACTTAGTGAGTTTTGTTTTATTTTGAAATAAAAAATAGTGAGACTACATCAATGTGTTTACAAAAATTTCTGATTGGTAAAATTCCATTTGTGCTGCATGTGTATAGCAATGAGGTTTCATTTTACTTGATTTTATAATTATATAATTAGAATATTATTATTAAAGGGTATTAACAGAACTTTGTTCCTACTGGTAATTATGTTGATACTTGGCAATGCTTGAGTGTTTTTGCAGAAATGAGATGTGTGAATTATAATATGCTAATTGAGAGGCTGTTTTGACCCTTGATTTGTGTGATGCTTTTTAGATTTTTGAAAATTTACTGTAGATTAAAGCTTTTAAATTTAGATTGTAACAAACCAGGGTGTTGTTGCTTTTCTGTCATTAATCTTTGATGTTTCAATCGCAAAAAAACTTGATTGAAAATGGATCATACATTCATGCGAAGCAAACACATCTATTTGCATTAGAATAGTGAAAGGAAATAAGGAAAAAATGTACTATGAACCGTCACATTCATTATTGATTTCTGTCATTGATCTCAACAAAATGAAAATGTTATAAATGTCAGGGATTTTTTTTCCTTTTGTGAAACTTATTGGATGAGATGCGGATTGATGATGATGTGTTTTGTGTTTTGTAGGAGCTCTAGTGCTGGCTCGGCCCTAATCAATGATCTCACAAAAGGTGACAGGAGAAAGGTACGTCTATCAGCTGTTTGTCTCACCTTGTATCAGTGTAGGAGAATGACAGTTTTTGCTCGGTATCAACAATACTGATGGTGTCATTGCAAAAGAACATTATGAATACATGTACATTCAACTCCTGTTTCAGATTACAATGTGAATTTTTATTTCTAAAGTACATGTAGTCTGAATTTAACAGTGCATCAATAATAATTAACCAAGTGAAGTGTTTCATTAAGATAAATCAGGATTTATAGATTAAATTAAATTTTAGAAACACTGGTCAAGTTTGAATTATGTTTTCAGTTGAAATTTGTAATAACTAAGATATTTTAACTTCAGCTGATACGAATTAAAATTTACGTCAATAACTATTTCTGATAGCTGCTATCAGAAACGCAGGCAATGTGTATGGTATTTAATTGATCTTATCTATAGTTAATGCTGTGCAGCTTAAGAAATAAAAAGCCAGATTTAGCTAAGCATACATGTACAGTGAAGTTGTTTTTGGCAGAAACTGGAGGAGTTGGAGAAGGGTAAGCGGGTAGATCAGACACGGGTGAATGCAGGGGAAGTCGTGGATGACCTCTTCAAAGAGTTTATGAGTTCAGCAGACCTTGGCACCAAAAACCAGCAAAGTAAGACAAATTTGAAACATTCTAAAAAGTTAAACTATAAAGTTGCTTAATAAAGATTCTGTTTACAAGCTTAGCCAGTAATATTTTGTATATTTATATTTATAAGAAAAATCTGTTTCTGTGAATGTAAAGATAATTTTTATATGTAAGAAAATACAACCTGGAATCGTAATCTGGCGATTACTCACAGGTAATTATATAAATCTTGAATTTTTAGATAGGTAATCCTAATTTGGAATCTTCTGGGTAATTTAAATCTGCAATCTTTTTCAGGTACTGGTCTGCAGCTCCAGTTTGACAAGGAAGGAAATCCCTTTGTACGGTGACATGACACTTGATATAATCCATGGCAGCATTTCCAGGAATCATTCCATGTTGATCATGGAGGACATTTATGCATGTCACATAGGCTTTTACAGTCCCCAAGATGCTTTGTGATATTTATTTCTATTGCTGTGGACATTTCTTCAGTTCAGCAAGCTTAATTAGTGAGAAGATTTCAGCTTATAACCAAAAGAGGGAAACATGAAAGATTAGACGGCAATGTAAATCCAAACCAGGAAAGATCTCCTTTTTCCAACAGATAAAATTTGAAGTATTTTTTTAATACGTTGAGTGCCTCGTATTAGAACCCTTAAAGAGAACTTTACTTAAGGAAATGGTGCTTACATACACTTTCTCACGGTTCCATTTTTCATCCATATTAAAAGAAAATTAAGAACAAGTTTTTAACATTTGTAAACTGTTTCACATTGTCACTTATTTGTGATTTTTAATACTGTAATATTGTACTGTACTTCTGTTTTAATTAACATTCAGAAGCGAAAAGCTTGAGATATTCAATGAGCTTTTATGAAGTGGTTGAGTTTGCTGTGATTTTATCAACTTTATTTTTTTATTTTTGATAAAGTCTATGACATATTCTCTCCCTATTTCTTTGTAATGAATGCTTAATTACCAATAAGTGAATGGTGCCTTAACATTTTTAAACAGTGCATGATTGCCATTGGGACCAAATCGTGAATATGAAATAAGGAATATTAATTAATAATCATTCAATGTAATAGCAGATAAGTCTTGTCAATGCTGAACAAACCAAATCCAAAACTTTGATATATACAATGATCATCAGTAGTTGATTTTGTATATTATCATTTTCATATTGTGTTCAAACTGCTCAGAAAAGTCTCATTTTGATGCCAAAGCAACCATTTTTGATGATGAATTATTTAACAAAGATGTCTGTAGAATACAAAGTTATGAAACTCAAGTCCTGATTGTTCTAAACTGTGTTATAGCAGTTCTGTTGACATGAACAAAACTTGGAAGAAAAACTTTGTTTTTTCAAAAGTTTTTAAGTTTTGATATTCATATATATTCAAGATTGCATTAACATACAACACTTTTAATGTTATAATGATGGGTGCTGATTAGTTATATGAATTCATTTAAAAGAAACCATAGATCTGTCTTCAGAGTTACTGCCCTGGAAACTCGAACCACAGGACAGTAAAGTAGTTCAAAGTAGACGTCAATTTTATTTTCATCTCGAAACTGATAATGTCTTAAAAATGTAAAACTCATCAACACTAATGCACACATTCATTCTTAATTGCAAAACTGCTGATTTTATTTACTTATTTTCACATGTTATCATACACAAAAACATTTAGACAGTTTAGCCCATATCAGTAAACTTATCTATAGGCATCATTTTACCATGGCAAATTACATGTATGACATGGGAGGGAGGGGGGATAAAAAATTTCATTATTCAACATTTCTTTTTTTTTACATAATTAAAAATTTTACTTTCAGTATATAAATCACACTGAATATTTTCCCAAGTAACCTTTTCCTCTTTTGAAGCTAATTTTGCTGTCGTTTGTTAAATTTGCAGCTCCAACATCTGTAAAAACATTTCACTGCTGACTAAAAATTTTAAATTTTAAAGTATAAGTTAAAACACCAGTGTACAATTTTTCAATATTTACTAGTATATCTGTTGTAATTATTTATTTATATTTTCTATAATGATGGTCAGTTCAGTCACAATGTTCTGGGTTTTTTTTTTACTGATTATGTACATGTACTAAAGTCTTCAGGTAATTTCAATGTTGTGGAATTGATTTTAAAGATGTTTATGTAATGTTATGTACTGTAATAGAAAATGGCAAAAATCAAGTTAATAATATGAAAATCCTGTTAATTGTGTGCACTAGACAATATAAGTGAGAAAATTTAGATGGCTGCTAAAATACATGTACATTGTATTTCTGAACTAGATAAAACCTCAATTCTATTTTTTGCAAATTTTGATATGCTAATTTGCTTTTAAAAAAAAGATGTGCATTTATAATTTATATTTTGATGTGAAATTAATATTTGAAAGATTATGGCAGTGTATTCTGGATTCAATAGATTTTCAAAATATGCACAGTGCAGAGAAATTAAAATTGGAAAGCATATAATGCTCTAATTGCTGAGAATATCAATCTAAGGTTAATGCTTCATGCTCACACCTGTATTATATTTTATTAAGAAGTGCCTTTTATGCTCATTAAACAATACACCTATAGCACATGTACAAATAAACATCAATTTATACACTCTATTTTAAAAAGGTATTTTCAATAATTCTGACATGTATGTTTCAAAACTGAGTTATATTTACATGACCAGGCATTGTATTAATGAACAATTTCGTAGCATTTTGTGTCATATTTTGCAGTCTAACTAAAATTGGATTTTCGATCTGTTCGTGTAAAAATTAGCGAGCAAATCTTCTATCTTTTTTTAAATTAGATTCCATGTTTTGTGATAATGTAGTTTGAAAAACTGTAAATTTTAAATCAAATTTTAGAAAAAATTACCATCTAGACGGGTAGTTAGGATTGACTTGGACTGCCATTTTGTATTACACATATCAATAGTGCCCTAAATGGCAGACTGTTGTAGCAGATTAAGACTTGGCCTAGGAAGTGCACTGCATTCCAAGGCCGTCTTCCTTATTTATTTTTCCATGTCATTTCTAATCCATAGTGCTGTTTTGTTTATAGATGTCAGAAATAAAGAAGTTTAATATTGTATCTTAAGCAGTTTTATTCAGCTTTGTGCTTTTTAAAATACTTTCATCTATATTAAAAGCAAATCCCCTTTTTAGCTCCCTGGTATGAAGTTGGGGGGGAGCTTATGCTATACCTTCGGTGTTAGTTGACCTTGATAATATATCAGGATGCTGGGTTTTTGAGTAGTTCAAAGCAGGTTTGACTGTTGGAAGGAAATGCTGTCCTGACCAACTTTCATGGTTCATGTAACTGCAAACATAAGTCTAGCTTCATATCTCAAAGGGTCCCCTAAAGGAGGCAGATTTGGGTTTTTTGACATAAAAATTACAATTGCAAAATTCTTTATTTTTTAACCATATGTAATTTACACCAACTCACTTTTTTGTGAAGTTTTAAGAAAATCTACCATCTGGTTCTTTTTACAGGCCATCTCAAAATACAGATACATTTACTATAGGAATATAAAGGAAATTGTCATTTTCATTTGATTAGTAATATCATTTTCTACCTTATATGTAAAGAATATTTAATTATACTGTCTAGTTTTTAGTCATCTCAAAATATAAAAATGCACAAAAGGATTTTGCTATATATTTTGAAGTATTATAAATGTAGATTGGTACAATGAATTCATTAAAAAGGAAAAAAAAATATGACAACATTGAGATGGTGACCATCTCAAAGGGCCCCACTTAAATAATGGACAATAGGATGAAAAGCGTTTTAGAGAATTTTGCTTTGACCTTGACCTATAACTTTAAAATTTTCTAGCTGGCGTTAAACTTTTAATTCAATCTCATTACCCCTTACATACAGGCATTTTTGTTCAACCTGAGCAAGATTAAGCAGATGGGAAATAATCTTCACTCTAAAACTGATGATAAAGAGATCTGCTATGACCTTCACATTGACTTGATTCAATTTATTAAGTCACTGCACACCATTACCCCAAAAGCTCTTTTAATTTGGAGTAGGAGCTAAATAGGGAAAAGTGGAGAGTGTGTGTGTATATATATATATATATATATATATATATATATATATATATATATATACACTCTGAAAAAAGAATTTTGCAAGATCCAATATGACCTTCACGCTTGACCTTCAAACATCATTTAAGGTCATTGCACACCCTTTGATCGTAGGCACTCTGTGAGTGAAGTATGAGCCAGATTGGATCAAAGGGAGAAAAGATATGCTCCAGACAAGGATTTTTCATATAATTCTACTATGACCTTCACTTCTTTTTTTTTTTTTTTTTTTTATTTATTCTTTTTCCCATTTTCACAATAATATGTATGATTTTAATAACAAATGTATAAGATTTTTTATGACCTTCACTTCTGACCATGAAACTTAGTTCAAGGTTACTGCACACCCTTTACTCAAAAGCTCTGTTTTATGTGAAGTATGAGCCAAATAAGGCTAAGTGGAGAGTATATATGCTCTGAACAAAAGAATTTTTGCATGATCCAATATGACCTTGACCCTTGATCAACAAACTTCATTCAAGGTCACTGCACATTCTTTGATGACAGGCACTCTGTGAGTGAAGTTTGAGCTAGATTGGACCAAGAGGAGAGAAGATATGCTCCAGACAAGGATTTTTCATATCATTCTGCTATGACCTTCGGCTATGACAAAGAAACATGGTTTAAGGTCACTGCACACCCATTGATGATATGCACTCTGTGAGTGAAGTTTGAGTCAGATTGGACCAAGGGGAGAGAAGATATGCTCCAGGCAGGATTTTTCATATCATTCTGCTATGACCTTCAGCTTTGACCTAGAAACATGGTTTAAGGTCAATGCACACCCTTAACCCAAAGGCACTCTGCCAGTTTGGGCCAAGGGGAGAGAAGATATGCTCGGGACAAGAAATCTAGGACAGACAGACAGAAGGATGGATGGTCAGACAAACAGACTGATCACTATAGGGCGACTGCAGAGCAGTCCCTAATAAGAAATAATTAACCCAGAGGATAGCATAATTCTGTGTATAAAATTTCAAAGGTGTGCGATTTTTTCTTTTTCTTTTATTTCTTATAACATATTCCTACAAAGCTTCATTTTATCATAAGGTAATACATGTACGGTAAAAGCACAATGGCAATGCTCACCCACCAAACCATTGAAAAATGTTTAAAGAATAAAATTTTCCTTATAAAAATCAAAATATTTTCATGTGTATTTTATTTTTTGTGTTCAATTAAATAAATAGGTTGAAAAAAATCATAAAAGGTATAAATACACTGTATTTTACTAGAATGTGCAAAAACATGCGCAATAAAAACTAAAGTCAACCTCCTTAAGGGGGATGTGCGGCCATCTTTCACATTTCAGAAGAAAAATGTAAACATTTCTTGAACTGGCTTAATTGTTTCTGTCCAAATCTTACTAAAACTGTTGTCAAAATATACAAAAGCAATAAATATGACGTTTAACATGTTGTTTTGTATGCAAATTACGCATACAAGGACAGAACAATGCATTTTTAAATCACTTTGAACTGCGCAGCTACAGACTTAAATTCAAGATTTAAAAATATGAAAAAATATGAAAGGAGGTCATTAGTGTCTACTCTACAATCATTTGTTGAGAAAAATGTCAGAGCTTTCTTATTTAAGTTGTAACTTTGTCTCAATAGAGGGTACCCCATTCTTAAAATGAGTCACAAAAACCATCAATTTGCACGAGATATTTTTGTCTGTGTCTATGGAGGTACATTAGAGTTATATTTTCATTGAAAAATACATGTATATTTTTTCTTTAAGGCAATTAATATTTTGGACCCCTATCCTACTTCTAAAAAGAATTTAATTTAATTTATACGCAGAGAACTAAAACAAAAAACATTTGGACCTGGTATAGAGATGTCTGTCACATTCAGTCCAGATTGTTTTATTTTTATCAATGAAAATATAACGTCAATGTGCCTCCATAGACACGGGAGTTCTAAGTATAGCCTGGAATCTTCTTGTTCTATAAAAATATACCATGCCGACTGATAAAAATAGGGTACCCTATTTTGAGGCAAAGTTTCTACATTTATGTGCAAAATTCAACCCTTTTCTCAACAAATGGTTGTAGAGAGAACACCAATAAACCCCCTTCATATTTTTTCAGATTTTTAAATCTTCAAAATAGTCTGTAGCTGCGCAGTTCGACAGCTGTTTTAAGTTATTAAAAATGCATTGTCCTGGCCCCGAGGTTATAAAACTTTTTTCATACTCGTACTCAAACTCGTACTCCGTACTCCGAGTATGTGCTCCACTGAGTACGAATCTAAAAACCGAGGTTATAAAAGTTTTGGAGTACGTTCTCCGCTGAGTACCATTTGGAGTATGCTCCAAAAGCCGGCGGAGCAAATTTTTTGTCTCTGGAGTTAGATAGAGCACGGTAACTCATGTAAATAGCCCTGGCATGTAGGTAACTTGTACATGTATTCAGATAAATTATTTATCAACAAAATGTAACACATTATTTACATGTACATATGCCCTTTTTCATCTGCAAGCATGGAGATGTGTCTGCATCTATAATTTTTTAACTTTTGAGCAACAAAGACGATAAATCCAGTGTTATTGGAGAACTTATCAACGAATTGTGATTATGTCAATGTTTTTTGGAAAAGAGGGTAGGGCGCGTATATATAAACAACTTTTAAAGGAACGAGGTAATTAACGATGTCTGGAATTCTCTCTCTCTCTCTCTCTCTCTCTCTCTCTCTCTCTCTCTCTCTCTTAATTTCTATCTTCTATCATGCGTGTTATAATTAATTAAAGTGTTATCATTTTTTTACATAGACAAGGTTAACTTTAATTAACTGTAAATTACCCGAATACTCAAGCAGAATAAATACATCGATCATACTTAATGTCTTTCCATAAATGTTTATTTAAGAATTAAATTTGATGTCATAACACTAAATTTTATTTTCAAATAATCATTTGTGGAAAGACACTAATATAAAACTTAAGACTATGGGGTCACCGTGACCTACCGTCCTTACATTCGAGCGTTTATAATGAAAAATATTAAACCAAATAATGCATTTCACTTTACGTATACTTAGACATGTCTATGCTCTCGATGTTTAATTTGAAATAAATAACAAAGATCATAAATAATATCATCATGAGGTAGGTTATGTTTTGTGGTCAAAATGACTTTGATATTTGGGGGAAAAAAATCAAATAATGGTAGATGGTTCGAAATGGAAACCCTATACGTTTTGGCAGTAAAATTTAAATAAAAGTTCCCTATATTTGAGAAAGAGCACATCTAGATCTCTGCAGCAAGTATATAGGAAGCCAAATATGTATGCCATAATTTAAAAATATTGCCAACACAAAAATTGAAAATTTGCAATCTTTTTATTTAAGTTTACATCTAATGCCCTTTAACATGCGTTTTAATTACTTACCGCTGATTCTTGATTAGTTTCTATATTTCCAAGAAAGATTGCTTTTTGTTAACTTTCAGCATAGGTTTTTATTATTTTTAATGGTTTTGATATTTCTAAAAAAAAATGAACCTTGTACAAAATTATTCTAAATTATCACATCAAAGCATTTTTGACACTATAGAGGAAAGGCGATTTTTAAAAGCTAATATTTTCGACAGACAGTAGCTGCTCTATGAAAACTAAAAGTATAATTATGAAATTAAAAACAAAAATAGATATACCACAGAAGTAGAATTCGACACCACCACCCCCCCCCCCACACACACATACCAACTCTTTGAAATATCTAGTACCAGGGGCGGATCCAGGATTTGAAGTTAGAGGGGGCGCCAGTATACGCCAGGGGTACGGTTAAGTCATAGCAGAGTTATCTGAAAAATCCCATGTCCAAATCATTCTCTCCCCTTGGTTAAATCTGGCTCAAATTTCACATACAGAATGCCTTTATGTAAAGGGTGTGTATTGACTTTCAACGAAGTTTCTGGGTCAAGGTCGTATCGGACCATGCATTTTTTTTTTATTTCGGAGCATTATATAAATAGTGCCTGCTTGGGAGGGTAGCTCAAACCCTGTTTAACTAAGTCCCGAAATGCATTATAAAGCTTTACTACAGTATATATTGAACATAACTAGGTCCCCGTTATAGTGATCAGTCTCGCTTTCCGAGATTGCTTGTAAAGAGCTTATCTTATTTCCCGTTTGCCCAATCTGGTTCATACTTCACCCACAAAGTGCCTTTGTGCAGTACTAATATCTAACATCAATAATTTCAATTTAATAGCTCATCCTAATTAATTGTTAGGATGCATATTTATGTATATATGGATATGTATGTATTTTGGGGTGTTTTAAAATATACAGAAAATAGTATGGTTTAGTTGCTCTTGAAAGTTATAGGTATATTGCACAACCAAATAAACACCGAATGAAGGCACCAAAAAACAAACATTATAACTGTAGGCGATCCTAATAGAAAGAATGCAATTGTACATGTATTTCAATCTAATGTTGCTTTTTGTTATTGATAAAATTATATATGAACACATTTAATCAGTTTATCTTGTTTGCCAAAGGTTATTTTGTCAACCAAATGTCATTTTCTCTACTTTACATTACCGGTATTTGTAAACATAATAAGACTCGATCTTTGTTTACAAAAAGACTTCTTTCCTCCGTATCTATCTTGTAACTTGACTTCTAACATTCAAAGAACGTGGGGGAATAAGCCGAGGCATAAAACCATTTAAGTCCATTTCAAAAATCCGCAATTTTTTTCTTACAAATATCACTTTTGTTACATTATTAAACATATGTAATCATTTGCATTCACTATTGCCAAAACTTTCAAAAAAAGGCTTCAAATTTAATTGATATTAATACATCAAAATATGTATATGCTACTGGTAATTGAGCAACAAAACGCTAATGAAATCGGATGTTCAGACTATATTTTTTTATAGAGTAGGTCATCATACCATTTTTTAATGAACGTATATTGATAAAACATGTAAATGTTTATCTTTTTCAAAAAAAAAAATGGTACCAAGACCCACTCTATGGTAAAAAGCAAGTTTTTTTCATTCAATTTTCAAGATGATCATCAAATGGCCAAGACCGAATCATGTTTGCGCAATATTAAATTGAGTTTGTTATTTAAATGGATTCAATCATGTAATTCCGTGGTGTAGCAGTTCGCGAGGAGTTCTTGGAACTTGCGTTTATGTAGAAGTAGGATTTCGATTCTAATAAATTGTGTTGTAAATATTTTTTTTATATCTTTACTTTCTTTATATTTGAAAAACTCATTTGATATAAAGAAAGTAAAAATTGTGTTATTATAAAATTAACATATGCAGTTAATCATTTTATAGATTTTGAGTTAATGCTAAATCAGTTATCTTAGGTATTATTTTTAAAAATAATCATGTTACTTTGTTGAGGGGTACAAATTATGGACTTAATGACAAAAGATGGGAATTCTTTATTCTATGTACATGCACACAATAAATTCTCTGGAGATATGCAAGCACATGAATAAAAATATTTGAAGTTAATACACATATTATAATAAATTTGTGATTGTCATTTGAAACATACTAGTGATAAGGTTGTGGCCACTTGTAGGCATTTGCCTCAGCTTTTTCCCCAGGTTCTTTTGGTGAATCATTTAAAATGCACAAGTAAACCATTTTAAAACAAAAAATTAAAAATAAAATTTTCATCTCAAATCGTTTCCAAGTCCCTATAATGCAATCTTCATATTCAATATCAGAAATTATTTTTACACCAATGCATTTTCTGAAACACTTGTTATAGGAGCTACGTAATGGGTATGTAAAAGACACGAGATTTTGTTTACATGTGGCCTAGTGGTAATGCGGCAGATGTTTAAATAGTTTTTAGTCACCAATTGCATTTTCTGGAAGTAATGACATGCTGCTTTAAACATTATGTGTAACCAAGAAAATTGGTGACTATGTGTGCTGTGACCCCCATCTAAAATTTTCGTTTTTATATAGAATCGATATTCAAAATTGTATTTTTTCCAGTAAATGTATATCTTAAAAACATATGCATGTACTATTATTATCCAGAATTCATTTTTTTCTGAAATTTAAAAAAAAAAATTAATAACAGTACCCAAAAAAATGTTGTTTAAGACGAAATAAATCTAAGCAAATACAAACAAAATGTATAAGTACTTTTACATAGCCCTTTATTATTTCAATGAGCTACATAGTTTACAAGCTGAGATTTTTCAAGGTCACAAATGAATAAAACTAATTTTTCCACAACAAAAATCCCTCTGTGCTCATCATTACATTTTAAATAGCATTCTTTGGCTTATATAATCAACACACCCATCATCACAAGACTGTCTTCAAAACTGACGCAACATGAATCCCTCACATACTGATAAATATGTCAAGACTCTCTCCGCATACTGATCACGTCAAGTTCAGACAGACTCAATGATAAAACACTCATCATGCTTAGTGTCCTTGGACAATATGTGAAAACAACTAATAAAAAAAAGAACATGTGAGAGGGAAAACAACATCTAAATACATTAATATATATACTGTCCACACATCACATACTGAGATAAGGGCGAGGAAAGGGCAGGTAACCTACACCCGAGTCCGTTAGAGGAGTAGAGACAGAGCCTGGGGCAGGACTCAGCTCTTCCCCTCAATTTCACATCCCATTTCTCGGCTTGGGGTGCTGAAGTATCTCCGTTCACGTCCTTCCTGTGAATGTCTTTCCCTTCCTTATACTTCTGTCAAGGTCAATGTAACAAGATTCACATTTCTTTAAGAGCTCAAAAGTTCTAACAACTAGAACTCAATAAAACAAATCCTTCATAAAATCAGTCACACACCTTAAATGTTAAAATTGACCATTAAAAAGTTTTCACAGAGACCCGATTACTCAGTTCATTCACTGTAATGTAAAGTGTCATCGAGTTTCATTTGTTTAAACACTTTCTTTTTCATCAGCAATAGAATATAGCGGAAGAACTGCTAGTGTCTAGGTATGTAAAATCACCTGTCACAGTGTATGCTTATTGAATTTCTTTACAGATTTATGACTATTTACATAGATTCCATGACATCTGTACAAATTCATCTAGGATATGACATCACACTGATGATAAACAACAAAGCTCAACATTTTGACAGACCTCAGCAGTATGCCTTACATTACAAATAAAACATGTGGAAAAGCTCACAATAATGCACATCTGTTACTCCTATGAAGTACATATAAAATTAAATGTATAAATATAATAAAATTTGATATAACACAATAACATGCCCAGTTATAATGCTAATACAATTTATTGGGATGTCTCTCCCGACTGTGTTACTTCAGTGGCAGGTTTTGGACTTTTACTGTCCGGTTCCACACCAGTGGGAGATGGAGAGGCTTTCTTTTCAGTTGCAGCAGTTTCAACTTTAGCTGGCAAGTTTTTGATGCTAGGCTTGTTCTGTGGATTAAGGAAACTCTGGGCATGAGCTAACAATCCTTGTCTCTCCTTAGCTTGTTGGGCTTTGAATGCAGACCCTGTTTTTGAGTTGTTTTCTTGTGGGGGTGGAGGAGGGGCGGGAGTTTTGCCCTGGGGACGAGGAGGTCGAGGATTGCTTGGCATCTGTCCTCCAGGTCGTTGTATTGGGTTTGGGAAACTTCCTTGGCTTGGTGGAACATTTGGCCGGAAATTAGCAGTATTCATCAACATTTGTGGTCGAACAACAGAAGCTGAAAAATTGGATGATTCAACAAAAATTAAATCTTCAGTCCCTTATAATCCTGCATTAACAATTTTGTCAGGTAATGTTTTCAATAAAAATTTACCTCCAGACTGCATGTGTTGACCATAAGATGGATTTATCTTCGGATTAAATTGGGCTGCATTAATGCTGTTGTGAACTGTACTGTTGCTGAAATTGTATCTCTGATTTCCAGCACGATTTTGCAGCTGATTGGTACCAAAGAACTTTGATCCCCCTTGTGACTGTTGTACAGATGATGCAACACCAAAGTTCGTGCTCTGTGGTGGGGACTTCAGCTAAAAAGATATTCCAATTTGTTACTTAAGACAGACTGCTTATTTGATAGGTACAAGACCTCTTGATATCTAAAACCTACAAAATTGACCTACTCCCACTACCCATTTAATAAATACAAAGTTATAGCAGCAAATTCTGGCAAGCTTCTAAATATTGTAAAGCAATGGTCAGCAGAAGTAATCTGTAGTCATCATTAATAAGTTTGGCAGGTCAAGATTACTGCTGCTGATTAGGAGGGAAGAAGTGAAGGGAGGGCTTACAGGTGTGCTCTGAGGTGAGACTGGAGTCTGGCTAGGCTGCTGCAAGGGGTGGCTGAACTGTGACACTTTGGAGACGTTTGTCTGATGCCCCAGACCCAGTGCCTGCTGAGCTACGGCTGCAGCTGGATTGGAGGCCTGTAAGGGGAGACTGAGCCCTGTTGCAACTGGATTATTGGTCTGATTTCCAAAGGTTTGCATGGAGAATTGAGGTCCTGCTGCGGCAGCTTGCTGCAGCGCTCCAGATAGTATGCAAGCTTGAAACATCAATTGTTCTCCGCCTGTTTTTCTATTTCCATTACCCATGGGCTGAAGTAAATTATGTGATTGATAAAAGCTATGCACATGATTCATGCCTTTCTACAAGGTATCTTTTTTCAATCAAGACTACACAAAAATTCTCAAATTGATAAATTAAAACTTTTTTTTCTCCAATTTTTTTAATTGCATCTTTATGCATCTTTTAGTCACAAAATGAAATGGGTAAAAATTAATCAACTTGTGTACATGTAAAATTGTAGACGGGCATTTCTGGCAAATCTACGACACCACTCCTTTGTTTCTACCTTTACTATGTAAATACTAACATAACATCAGTTTGTCAGAATGTCAAAGAAGTCATCAAACAATTTTATAAAGGGAACATGTTTATTCTACATGCAAACTGTCACCTTTGAAATGAATTTGCAATTCATGCAAAGTATAATTGCTTTTGATGCAAACTTTCATATAGATGCAACTTTCATATATACATGTACAATTACATGTACATTGGTGATGTGCAATAAATATGAGCTTAAATTAATTTCCTCTTTGTTTTTCATAACTTCTACTGGTACATATTTACATGTACTCCAAGTGACTTACAAACTATACAAAGCCTATGCATGTAATGGCAACATTTTATGTACCTGAATATTATTTGATTGTGGCTGATTTGAGAAGAAACTTTGCTGCATGGGTTGCTGTGACTGTTGGTAAAAGGATGAGGTTCCTTGATGAGGCTGCACCCTAAAATAAAAACATACATATTTAAAAAAAAAAGGAAATAAGAGATCTCTTTATCAAACAAATATTTTATGCTCATACCTGAATTTTAATAACCAACATGCAGTACTTTGTTACATGTTTTACCAATTACCAAAAAACATGTTTAGTTTCAAGAAATGCTACATCCAAGTCATCTTAATTAAACATAATCAAATGCTACAAGTGCAAGTGTTGTCAAACCCTGCAGACAACTGGAGATTGTACACATGACAAAAATACCTTTGTTGAACAACGTGAGAGTTGAGAATCTGTGAATTGTTAACATTCTGAGCAGGCTGTGTTAGATTTCCAAACAGTGTGCTGGGGTCATACTGTATAAAAGACATTTGTGAGGGCTGAAGAGAGGTGCTGTTCATCTGCTGTCCAAACTGCAACGATCCTGTGGCCAAATTCTTCGGAATTGTTCCTATAAATGATATTTTAGAAGTGTTTTGTCATTCTTTTTTTCTCCTATCATAGATAACACAGACATGTTCAAATTTTTCATGAATTTACCATAAGCTGTGTTTTGATTTGGTGGCTTGATGGAGGTTGACATGAGTGATGAAGTGGCTGACGACACCATGATAGTGTTCTGCTGTGGGGGCGTTTGTCCAAACTGAGCATGCTGCTGCTGCTGCTGCTGTTGCTGCTGGGGCTGTGGTTGGTTCCTGTTGTACGCTGACAACTGAGACATTGGAAATGACTCCTGAGATGGGGTCATGAACAATGACTGTTGACCCATAGGAGGAGGCTGCTGTGACAGACCATATCCAAAGTTCGACTGGCTCAACTACAAATGACATCAAGTCGATAAACTAATTATAACATACATGCACATAGCATTTCAGTATCTATGGTTTTTTAAAAGTTTCTCTTTGTTTGCACATTTATACTTTACAGACATGTATAAAAGTTACCCTTGTTTCTTGTTGCAGAATTTGCGAGGTTCCAATAGGGAAACTCACAAAGGGATGCTGCGAGGAAAGCATGGACTGAAGAGATGAACTTGGGTCCTCTGTTGGCACACCTAGCATGCCTCCACTCCCTGCACTGTTTGATAAGCTGTCAGATTCCAACTGAGACTGTAGCTGTTGAGGCTTAACCTACAGAACAACATATTAATGGTTAGATCACTTGCATTAAAAACAATTTGTTCCTTTACATGTGTTATCATCACAAAAACACAGGATTGACCTTGCATACGTTGGTCTGCTCCCCATTTTTGCCGTCCATCGAAGCATCCATAGATGATGAATTAAATGTTAATGCATCCTGCATCCTTGGAGATAAATTCTTAGATCCACCTCTGCTTCCATCATCAGCTACAGACATGACAACAGATTCTATATTTAAGCCAGAACTGTCGGGACCTGCCAAATTGTTGTCAGAGCTAAAGGTATGAAATGACGATGCGTTCGCTAGATCTGTTTCAGAAGTAGCAACTGTGTTCCCTAATCCTGCAGTACCTGGCATTCTATAAGTAAAAGAAGAGAACTTACAATTTAACAAATATTTCATTAACAAAATGTTGAAGTATGAAAAAAGGAAATTCAATCAAATATGGATTCATTTCCGACAGCCGAGTATTTAATGCTATAAGTAACATACACATCAAAGACAGTTGTTTGATCACTTTCCCAGAAGGTTTTGACAGCTGCTATTTTGGAGTTCAGATCTTGGGCTGCAGGAGAAGCAGGTCCAGCATTGTGGTCACTGCCCGTCCCACTAGACAGTGACACCGTGACAGGGGAACCCTCCTCTGTTGTTCTCGTCTTCTGCTCCGATTTATCAGGAAAGCTGGTGGCCAGATCATCATCATAGATAAAGTCAAGCTTGATCTCATTGGACTCATCCTATAAAACAAATATATACTTTCAGTGTTTCAAATGACAGAAGAAGTGAGCAAGCTCACATACCCCATGCTTCCCCATTACTTGACAATGCTACATATAATGAATGGCAAGTTACACATTAAATACACAAAATATTTCATAAAGGGGCATAACTCCTTAACTCCTGAACAATCACCACATTCCAACTTCCTGCTAATATGCATATCTATACATGTTGTCTTTAAAGACAACACAAGTTCAAAATGGCCAAAATTTGAAGAAAAATAATGGAATACCTAGCACTTAAACAGCTACACATTGTCTCCTAATTACCTAGTAAGTTTTGAAATTCTGTGCAGCAGTTGAAGAGGAATTGCGCTGACAAAAACAGGACAAATGGACTGACTGACAAATGGGTCAAAAACATTATGACTGCATACTGTACATACACCTAGTGCATCCAAGTAATTAGAGGTGTAACGATACGGCAATACATCGATCGTATTGATCGCAAGGGCCCACGATACTTGTATCGTATCGTCACATGTGTATCGTGATACACAGTATAAGTTTATTTTAATTGACTCTAGATCTCTAGGATAGTCACATGATGTACAATAAATCAATAAATTTCAATTAAAGTTAGTAATAATTGTTCTAATCAATTGAATTTTATATCTCTACAGTTTGTTGTTTTGTAAGCAGTTGACATATTTTCTTTATGCAATACTATTTTTTATAGAGGTAGGCAACATAGGTAACAGTTAATTAATAGTTGACAACTATATCGTGATACATGATGTATCGCATTAATATATCGTGATACATATCGTGAGGTCACTGGCAATACAGTTACTCAAGCCTACAAGTAATACAATTTTTATACATGTACAATGATATTCTTCAATTAATTGAAACAATTGATTATGATACAACTCTTTCAATGAACTCATGTTAATTCAATTTTTTGCTCACCATTGTTACTTTACTGAAGCTTGGAGGAAGTTGAATAGGTTCTGGTTTTTCTATAGCAGATGCAGTTCTGGCTTTATCTTTCAGTGACTCGGGTTTCTTGATAGCTTTCATCCCATCAGGTTTTTCCATAGTGTCTTTTACACTGACTTTTTCACTTCTAGTGATCTGTAACAGTACACACAAGTTTTGTGAGAATTCATGAAAATATATTTCACTTTTATTGTAAAAAATGCATTTGAAATATAGAATGTACATGTACACTGTATTATGCATATAGCCTCAAGGTATATTTACATTTATCAAACAATTAATTATTATTTATAAACTGCTTATTATATATACATGTACTAGTAAATAGAAAAGCATCACAGTAAAAAGTTTTGAAAGCAAAGTGATTTGACTTTTCCAACCCCTTGCATTTCTCAATTCTATATAAAATTCCAAACTGTTTACAATGAAATTTGTTGTACAAGGTTACACACGTGTACCTTAGGTTGCCTCTGTGGTTTAGGTGATCCAAATGAAGATTTTTCAGCATTAGAGAGCTTATCATCTTCAGGATGAATTGCCTATTAAAACACAATGAATTATTTAAACAAGGCTTTGGAAATAATTAATGGTAATTGTAATTGATAATGTAGATTATATAAAGCTTGTAATGTTCTTATTACTCAATAAGCACAGACAGAATGAACAAATTTACACATGTAGAGAAGTTTAGTCAACAGAAAAGTTACACAATACACTTAGAATATAAATAAACAATATCAACATGCAGCTAACTGCTTTATAAAATACACAATATGATTAACAATGGTATGAAACAAGCACGCATGAATGTACATACATCTAAACTGTATGTACATAAACATATAAGCATGAATGAGATTGACCTCTTGGGAAATCTGGTAAGTGCAGAAAAAAATTGATATCCTTACTTTACATTGTGTTCTCAAGTGATGGGTCATCGAGGATGTCTTAAAACATATTTTTGATAAATTAAGCAGAATTCAGTTAATTTCAAAACTAAACAAAACAGAAAAATATCCATGCAAACTTTGACTACATTTTTGTTTTGGTTGATTGAACTAAAAATGGTACAAAAATGGGGGGGGATGGGGCACATTCGTCACCTTCTCATTCTTCAATTTATTTTCTGCACTTGGGGAGCTTCGCGTGGATGAGCTCGCAGAATTAGGTTGGTCACTAACATCAACTCCACTATCGTGGTTTTCTGGTTTCTCCACAGATCCAGTGGCTGTTGCATAAGAAATGTGAGGTTTAGCACCCCACGCACTGGCTACAGGTAATGGAGCTGTCACCAAAGATCCCATGGAGCTGCTCTGGATAGTCATTGAACTAGGTATCTGTGTGGTTGACACTTGTGACATCGTCTTCATCATTCCTAAAAGGGATGGATTACATCATCATTTAGTATTTTTTAACTACTAGGCATACTCAGCAACTATTGGTATGACTTTATTCACAAGTACATGTAAAAAAATATGACATGAATTTAGAAGAAATTTACCTTTCTGGTCTGCAGCAATTCCCATGCCGTCCGAGTGAGCAGGAATATTGTTGGCCAGTTCATTGTCCCAGTTTTCAATCTTCATCTCAAACCCCTTGTTCTCCTTCCTTTCTTTCTCCATCTGTTCCTTTTTCTTTGCCAATCTAGGAGGTAGTTTGCTGGTTTTGTATCTTGGTTGTTTTTCCACGCTTAAAACTTTGGCATGAGCACTTTTCGGTTTGACAACAACCTGCAACATTCCATTGTAATTTATACTAAGGTTGGGATTGTGAAACTCTTAACTGAAGACATTATACATTTACCATTTTCATGAATTTAGAGATAGAATGTAAAATGACTGATGGGGCCTAGAAATGAAAAAATTTAAATATAGAATGTAAAATGACTGGTGGAGCCTAAAAACCAATGTACTGAAAAAAAGATAACAAGATTCCACAGTATATTGGTAGATGCCATCAGATCGGTAGGTGATGAATATTGTCATCTGTAATCAGTGTGTAAATTATCATTCCTCATTTGGCATACTGATTTCTACAAAAAAACTTGGTTACGTTGAAGTCCCAAAGACCTGTGGATTGACTACCATGTCCTTAATTTGTTATATTCCTATAATGAATTTGTAAAAATGAAGAACAGCGAGTTCACAATAGTTTTTATATATGTTGTTTTCTGTTTGTATGAATTGAGTATTAATACAAAACGTATGAGAACCAACAATATTGGATTGCAAGTTCAAGGATTTTCTAAAAAAAATAAAATAAAATCTGAAAGTAACAACCATTAAATATTTATTAACATTAAGACTTTTAAAACAATCTATTATAAAAGATGTAAAAATTCTATCATCTTAAACAGTTAACCTCTACATGACACAAAATCACCTAGCGATATCCATCTTGCTACATTACAAAAACTTTACAAGGATTTATTAAGAATTCTGCTTGACACTCCACAAAACTTCCCCAAATCCATAAATTTGCTACATTTCATACTATAGGGGTTGTATATACAGTATTTGCTGTACTATATATAATCGAGACTGAATGTACTATGTACCTGTTGTAATTTTTTTTGCCATCAGATCGGTAGGTGATGAGTATTGTCATCCACAATCAGTGTGAACATTATCATTCCTCATTTGGCAAACTTTTATTTATAATAAAAACCAATATAGGATATCTCAAATTCATGAAAAACATATACCTTTGAGACAGATTTTTTGGATAGTTCCTTCTGCTTCATAAGTTCTATTTCCTGTTGTGCTTTCTGCTTACTTCTAATAGTGCGCTTGGAGGTGACCTCTTGAAAACCATCATTTTGTTCGAACAGGAAAGCAGGGTCATCATTGGTCACCTCAGGAACTTCATCAATTACAACCACACCTGAAGAACAGAATGGTAATAATCCTACATCAGTTTGGATAATCACACACTGACAATCATAGTCCTACAAAGTAATAACTACCCAATACATGTATTTTCTATCAAGATGAAATAACATATAATGTCTTAAAGTTAAAGCCTTAAGAACAAATATGAAAATGCCAAGAAGAAAGATGCCATCAGATCGGTAGGTGATGAATATTGTCATCATTAATCAGTTCATAAATAACTACTTCATCCTTTGGCAAAAAGCAATAGAATTACTTTTTTAAAATGTAAAGACATAAAATAAAAAGAAAAGATTCATACTTGCGTAATTGTTGATGTCTATGTTGGCTAACGCGTTTTTCTTTTCCTCCACTTTTGCTGCCTTGGAGACATCACTAAGGTCTGCTTTCCTGCCATACAAGTTTCTAAATTTGAGTTTTCATATTCATCTCAGCCAATTTGGATCATTCATCATCTAATCTAAACCAATAACTAGTTTACTTACTTTTGATCGAGACTGTTGTTGATGGCGGATTGAATAGCATTTGGATCATCAGGCACCACTTCGCCTACACGGTATACATTGCTGTCTTTCTTGTTGGAACTGTAAGGTTTACGGGGCCCATCTCTTTGATGACCCCTACTCATCCCGTTTTTTGAACCATTTTCTTTTCCAGCACCTCTACCTTGATACACATCTCCATTGGATTTCCAGTCGCCGTTTTGTCCACCCTTTCTGCCTTGTCTTTCATTCTGAGGTCTTTGACTAGAAAACTTTTTTCCCATAGAATCTCTCTTGTCTTTGTCCTTTCCCTCATTTTTTGTTTCCTTCTTTTCCAACACATCACTGCTCTCTGAGGCAGTTTCCCATTCTTCTCCTTCAGGAATTTCCTGCGAGTTTTCCTTGTTTAGCTGTGGTCGCTTAACAAGGGAGGTGGTGGGAGGGGCACTACCACCACGACCTCTGCCGCGGCCACGACCACGTTCAGCACCCCTCCCCCTCTCGTTTAAACCCCCACGTTTCTGAGCAAATCGTGGAGGTGGGGGATATCTTTCCTGTCTTCTGTTATCTTTCCTGAAAGAATTATTGTTATTTATAGTAAACTATCATTCATATACATGTATCCAATAAATCACTAATGCCTGAATTGACAAGAAAAACATTGAGCAAGAAAGAGAGAAAAAGTTTTATAAAGCTCTTAGATGTACCTTGGTGGGCCTTTTTCAGAGACCTCTCCCCCGTCCCTGGGTCCTGGACGACCCGATCCTCCACCTTTTGATGGGGCTGAGTAGTTTCTTCTATCACCCTTATCTCCAGATTCTCTCAAGGAGCCTCTACCTCTTCCTCTCATACTAGAGGATCCTTGATTAACAATTGTCATAATAAATATTAAACAGATGACTGAGCATAAATTCTAACTTCACATTCTATTGATAAAGTAAAGGACTCTTACCTCCTCTCCCCCTCTTTGATGGTTCACCTCTGGGTTGGAATGATCCCCGACCATTTCTGGACTCCCATTTCTCCTCAGATGACATTTTTCTATTCATTTGACCATCATCAGTTTTTTTGTCATCCTCAAATTGTTTGTTCCTTTCCTGACTGTCCTCTTTTTTAAGATCCATACTTTTTGCTCGATTTTCCCAACTGAATGGCTTTGGTTCTGGAGCAGATTTTCTTTCTCTTTGATCTCTCCCTCGTCCAGAGTCTGCCTGCTCTCTTGCATCTTCAGGTGATCTGGATCCTTCCTCACCATCATAATCAACCTCCTCAGCTTTCTCTCTCCTTCTCTGCATTTCCTCTTCTAATTCTAGTTCATCCACATGATCTGACCATTGGCCACCAAATGACTTGGATCTGTCTGTCCTGTAACTACCCCTGTCACCGCGCTTATCATAGCCACGGGGATAGCCATCCCGACTTCCTCCTCGACCACCTCGAGTAGAAGTGCTTACGGACTTGCTTCCCCTCGAGACTTTGCCACCTCTTCCCCGTACGAACTCACGGGCTCTAGAAGATGGCTGTCTCCTCTCTGATTTGTCTGCGTTGTACTCTTCACGTTTCTTTTTTAATGGTGGTTGATTTCTGTCAGATCGCTTCTCTCCTTTTCCATCATCTCGCAATGGTCTATCCCATGCAGATGGCCTGTCTTCACGCCCAACAGAATCTTCTTTCTCACGTCTGTCTTCTTTCGCTTTAGATTGATGTTTATCTTTTCCTACTTCATCATTTTCAGCTTGATCATTTCCTTTCTGTTGGTCTTCCCTTTGCTTTGACCTTAAAAACAAACCAAATTCTTTTACCACTGTTCTTATTTAGTACAAGAAATGCACACATACATGTATGACTTCATTTGTATGACTTATCTCTTTCCAGTCTGGTATTATCTATAAACCTACCTTTCTTCCCTTTCTGCAGTCTTGTTTTCTTTCCCAGATTTAGAATCCCTTTGCTGATCCTATAGTGAAATGTTTAGTTAGTTAAGTCTACTCTTACATAAACTGCTTTACAATTTTTATTTTCAAAAGTTACTTCAATAATTTATTTTACCTTGTTTGATGATTTGGATTTGGCATCATTTTGTTCTTTAAAGTATTCAGCTTTCCTGTCGTTGGTATTCGATAAAGGTCTTTTCAACGTTATTAAGTTGGACCTTGGTGGAAGGTTCTGTTGAGATAGTTGAGCAGAAATTGGAGGAGGGCAGTTTGGATACTCTCTCTCTGAAAGAACAAATTCTGTTTTGTAAGACAATTCAATAATAATTCATCAACAAGAAGACTCTAGATCCAATTTTAACTGCTACTTACTTTCTCTGTAGGATCGGCCTCCTTCATCTGTAGGCCATGGGTGTTTAGAACGACCTTCTTTGTTGCCATAACCTTTATGAGAATGAGAATGAGAGTGAGAGTCATAGTCTTTTTCTTTCCTACTGTAGTCATCTCTTCTGCTATCACTTTTATCTTCTCTCCTTTCTTTCCTCTCTTCATAATGATCCATTCTATCCCTTAGATCTTCTTTTGACTGCTTGTCTTCTTTCTTTTCTTCATTTCTACTTTCCTTCTTCAGCTCCCTATATAATTGAAATTTTTCATGATAGAAATTTTTTAACACAATGATATTCTCAGATGAAAATATATAAACATAAATATACTTTGGTGATGGTGTGTATCTGTCCTCAGGTGTGTCATCAAATGGATCCCTTTGTAATCTTGGTGCTCGTTTCTCGGGTTCTCTGGTATCATATTCTAGATCTTCTTCAAAGCTTCGATCTGCTCTGTGATCCTTTTCCCGTCGATCCTGGTCTCTCTCTTGTCTTCTCTCATAATCCATCATTTGTTTTTCGTACTCGGGATACATTCTTTGATCAAAGTAAGGTGGGGGACCGCGTCCATCAAACTGAGCGAGATGTGGAGGCATGGGATGGTAGAACTGTCTTGGGTCTCTTTCATATCCTTCTGTTCTTCCTTCTCCATCCTGTCCATCGTTTCCTGACCCATGACTGTCATTTCTGCGTCGCATTGGTGGGTACATGGGCATTCCTATATTATAAAAATGATTTAGCTTAGATTTTCTTCTGAAAGGGTTAATTAGGTAGCATTCCTAAACTTATCTTTATTAGATAAAACTTGCAGATTTTCTACTAACCCTGCATGTCAACTGGAGGTCTTCCAAATGCATATGGAGGCATCTGCATAGAAGGATGCCAAAACCATGGAGGGGGTGGTCCTTGTCCAGGTCTCATCTGTGTCGGGTGAGGTTGTGGTGAAGTGGGGGTACCAGGGCCTGTCTGTCTTGATGATGTAGGGGGGTGCTCAGAAGAATGCTGCTTTTGAAATCTAGGTGGTACAGATCCTCTTGAACTTTTTCCAGACTACAAATGTCGAAAGTTGTAAAATATGCAATTTTTTATGAGCATAGTTCAGTATAATTAGATAAAATGCACAATGTTATTTCCATCAACTTGACTGACCTCCGAGTGTTTATGTTGCTCTTTATGTGTTTTGAAGTCCTTCTCACTACTCTCTGATGGAGTTCGACTAGATCTCCCACCTTCTGACCTTCCTTCTGACTTTGTGTCAGACTCCACATCCTAATTTAAACAAGAAGGGAACATAGACAGATATTTTTCTCCAGTATTAGAAATGGCTACAGGTTTCCATCCAAGTAAAACAAATTAGAAAAACACTTCCATATTCACTTACCCTATCATCTCGTTTCTTGCTTCGCTCATCCAACAGTCTTAATTTTTCTGCCGCTGCAGCTTTACGATCATTCTCCATCTTTTTCTCCTCGTCTTCACGTCTTTGACGTGCTCTCTGAATTGCAGTGGACATTTCCTCTGTCCTCTGCATGCGTTTTTCTTTCCAGTGCTCTTCCTCCATCTCATCCTTTGTCTCATTCTTTTTAGGAGTCTGGTTTGGACTTGGACTGGGTCCTGGACTCTGGGGACTTTGAGGGGGTTGAGGTGGGGTCATCTGGGGATGAGAATAAGGTCCCGGGGGTCGGGGACCTGGAGGGGGTACTCCATACTGAGGATAGGGAGGACCTCTAGATGGGGGTCTCATATAATCAAATGGAGGCATCTGCCATCTCTGAAACACAAGTACCATATCAATTATTGACATTTCCATTTATGTATCCAAATACATATACATGTTAATGGGCAAATAATAATCCATGTCTTAAGCAAAGTCACCAAAATTTAGCTAAAAATGAGCAATAACTGTTGAAAGGAAGTTTCAGAAACTTTTATAAAAATATTCCAAAGCTTTAAGTTTTTATTTTCACAAACATCACAAGTTGTGTACAGTGTACCATTATCGTTGATGTTTGAACTATGGACACAAAATGTACTCAAAGGCTGTAAGAAACAAGGATTTTATTTTGTTATAAATTCCCCTTACCCCATCCATTCCCATTGGAGGTCTTCCTCTGTACTGTGGAGGCATAGGTCCACCTCCCCAGGCCTCTCGGGGCATTGGAGGGCCCCGTTCTCCCTACAAAGAATACAAGAAATTACATACATATTATACCTAAGTTTTTAATGTTAGCCTATAAAATATAATGCATATACAAATCAGTTATAAGAGCAAAATAGTCAGTTACAAACCTTGCCACCATCCTCGTCATCATTAAAATCATCTTTCTTTTCTCTCTTTTCACCTCTTCTAGACCGAGGTTTGCTACTAAAATAAACCATACCATTTTATAAAATCATTGCACCGAAGTTGCAAATTTTTTAACAACCCTGCATACACAATTCAAAAATTTATTCAGTATCAATATCAAGCATCAACTCACCCATCTTTATCATCGTCATCTTCATCACTGAAGACAAGCTTTTCACTACAAACATAAAATTATTAAGTATTATACTTCAATTTACAAATTTTATACCTTAATTCGAAAACTTACATTTCCACAGTACACTTACGAGTAATCAATTTCACCCTGTGCACCAGCCCATCCTTCATCTTCCTGATCAAGTCTCAGGTTATCAAAATCTTTCAGATCTTTTTCTGAGATGATGGCAGCTCTTTTATAGTCATCACTATCAGCACCAACAGGGGGTCTCGGTTGTGCTGGCATAGGAGGAGGATGCCGAAACCTGCTATTAGTTATATGATGGATTATCAAAACAACCTTGAAATGCATGCAACAACATATATCAGATTTATCAAAGCTACATACAGATTTATTATACTAATTTTACCTTTGATCATACGGATAAGGAGGTCTTGGCATTCCTTGGTAATTTGGTGGGTAGCCAGGTGGGAATCTGCCATACATCTTAAGAAAACAAAATGATAAACAAATAGATCAATGATCTATTATTTTTTTTGCATGAAAGGACAGCAATGCATTGCAAATACCATAAGAATGATATGACAAATCAGCAAACTTACATAAGGAGGCATCATCCGATACTGAGGTGGCATTCCCATTGGAGGGCCCATAGGCATGGGCCCTCCAGATGTGGGGCCCGAACCAGGCCTTGGAGGCTGGCTGGGAAGTTCCACTGGACTTGAGGTCTGGGGGCCATTCTGTTGTGTTTCTGTCTGGCCTTGGGACGTAAGCCCTGTTGGTGATGATGGTGAATCTGGCTTGTTTTGCTGCTGTTGCATGGCGCCACGCCCACCTCCTTCTCTCCAACTCGCGACATCTGTCAACATAAATGTACATATATGTACAGTATGTTTACACAGAATTAAATGACATAAAATACACATACATTTAAACTTATTTATGCCAGAATAGGCGAAACCTACTTTGTGGTCGCAAACTTGGCCCTGGTCCATACTGAGTATCTTTTCCTTCTTCTTCTTTCTTGCCATCTTTTCCTTTGTCTTCCCCTGCTGATTTTAGTGTTGGAAATTCCTCCTGCTCAATAATGAAGCTACACACTAAAACTAAGCTTTAATGTTGCTTAAACAGCATTTACTTCTTTACAACCACTACTGCTCAATCAAGTTCAACATTTAATAGACTCTGACTTCATGAACATGTATGTACTTGCATAACCCACGTCTCTTTCCCAAACATGATTCCATAAACGAGGTCACACAAAAGTAATGATTATTCAAATATTCTTTGTAAATTTTGGCCATAGCTTGGGTTAATTGAGTTTTAAAGTTTATATCAATAAAATAACATAACCGAGCTATACATGGATCTAGAATTATTTGCAATTCACATGTACATGATGATTTACTAAACTGACCTGGTAAGGTGAATGTGGACCAAGAGGCCTGCCCCTCTCTCCAAGTGCTACACTGCTCCAGGACTTCGGTGCCGAGTTTGTCCCCGAAGGTGCTGCTGATGATGTCACCGTTGCACTGCTCCCAGCAACAGTTGTCTTAAAATTAGATCAAAAACATTATGCAAATGATTGGCTTCTTAGTTTCAAATAACAAACATATCTTTCTAATGCCGGCACCTTCTCAACCAAGAAATTTCAATGTTTTATTTTAATATCTTTGTTAACTTTTATAGACTCCAACTTCAGGCAATTATTTTTCGTTATTAAAAAGTTGTTTTTATTAGTTCTTTGTTAATTTTGTAGCGCTTGTTTGAAATCAATTGATACACAATATTCAGCTTGAGAATAATATTTTGACAGGATTGTTGGTTTGGTTTCATATTGCATTTTGGTAACATAATTTTTACTTTAATACTGGTAAGCCTCAGCTAAAATTTTTCAGTCATTATGAAAGAATCCTTCCAACAGTCTTTAGACCTACCTTTGTTGTAGATTGTGCGGATGGCGCTGCAGTAGCCTGCGATGGCTGCATCGATGGCGGCTGACCTGTTGGTGCAGTCGTCTTCTCCTGTTCCTTTTCCTTGTTGCCCCATCCTACGAAAAACAACATGCAATACTCAGATTTATCCTTGGATCCAGTATTGGGCATTTCATTCCAACTTTTTTTTAAGAACATAAATAATGAATCATTCCAATTGTACACACCTGAACCTCCTGTTGGAACTAAGTTGATATTTGGATCGTTTCCGCTATTTTCACTTTTCAAACTTGGTAAATTAGCCGGGGGCGGCATACGCCGCATGCTTGCCACTTTACCCAAACTTTGCAACCCATGCTGACGTTGTACTGCAAGGAAAGATAAGATGCAACATCAAATAATTTGAGCACATGCAGGGATCGATTGAACTTTACCACTACTGTTATTACATTTTCTATTTAATTGACACAAATTAACAAAATGTCCTGGATAAATTCATTTATTGGCAGAGTTGATCAATTCTGATGCATAGTTTATTCTACCATCTGATCAAAGCCTGATTATATACTTAGGAATAACACAGTAATGGTTTGCTGATAAATACATAATGAATTTGCTACACAATGATTGGTCAGTAATTTGGCCATGAGAGCTGAAGATAATGTGTATCAATTTGTACTTATAGCTGTACCAATGAATTCTCTGATTCTATGTTTAGGCCACCCAAAATCAACGGCTTGGTTCTCAGAACAATTTTGTAAAAAGAAAAAAAGATATGGAAGGGAAGTGGGGTTTGTTCCTCTTTTTAAACAAAAGTGAAACTCAGTATTTTTTTTTTTTAAACATCCAAGTTTTGAGGTTTAGTAAGCACTATGTAACAATTTAAGCCACAGAAACTCCCTACAAATACTATGTGCCTTTAAAGTAAACAATAATTCCTTTCAAACTCAGTTCTCTGTAAAATTAAATTGACCACCATTTGCAATTCAGTTTGGATATATATTGCCCTGCTTGTTGATCAAGTTTTCAAAACCTCTTCTAGGACTGAAATTGCCCAAAAAAGAATGAAAGCTACAATTTAACCAATGAAAACAAAATAACCAGATTTCCCATTGAAACTCACTTATTGGTTGCAAGAAATCTTTTTGTGATTTATACATGTAGGTACATTTAATAATCATTTTCCACATTAAGTTGCATATTTTATCAATCATTTTAGAAGTGATAGTAATATTTAGATACAGGTAATCAAATGAAAAGATATGTCAAGTGAATTTATAATGTAAACAATAACAGGATCAAGACTCTCAAACATTAATTACATAAAAATTATGATTACCTGTGCTTTTCTGTGTTGGTACACTCTTTCCTTGGTATATATTGTTTATATTAAGCGATTTGTATTTGTTCGATCCCTTATCACCTCTTCCTCCTATCCCAGAAAATGTGGACATCTTGCCTGTGCACTCATTGAAGATTTTCTAATCACTTAGCCTATGAACGAACCGCTTAGTCTGAAAATAAATTCATTAATGCATAAGTGTGTGAACTTATCTTAAATATCTCTAAACTTGTTTGTTTACCAAAAATGAGAGTTTAGTAAGATAATAAACTTGTAATTCTGCAAAGTTGGACAAGTGTTTAAATTCGAAGAAAAAGGCATATCTTGTCCTGAGCTGACAGGTTCAACCCTGTTGATAAACAAAGAAAGTTGACAACTGTCATATTGCTTTCTTCGTTTTATAAAGATTATATTACTCTATACTATAATTTACATGCAGAAACGGTTCAATTTTCAGGCAAATCTTCATTTAAGCTCAGAGAGGTCTTTTTGTGTTCTCCAAGATGAACAATAGATGTCAGATCGAAAAAGCATCATGGTGTCTGCAGCGTTTACATACATTAATCCATTGTTTTAGTGCAAACTAACTGCATTTCAATGATTACTTTCAGCACATACTACTATTTTTGAAATCTTCATATTTTGCAAATAAGATATTTCCCATATAAAACTTTAGTCAGTTACTATGACGCGAAAAGAACGCAGTTACCCATGCATATAGAGTTATAGCATCCATCAATGACAGGTCCTCGAAATCGTGCAATATATAGCAAAATCGAAGAAGAAGTTAGTACTTACACGGGTCCGTTCCACTGGGCTATTGTTGAAAACAATAAAAATTTCTTCAGGCGTTCACTGAAGAGGGCGATGATAAAGATATTCCTCGGATTTTACCGATGGTCGTGAATAAATTCACTTCCAAGATGGCGGTCTAATAATTATGAATATGCAAATGTTTTAGTGATGTCATCATATCCCACAATTCAATGCGAATGTTAGGCGGATCGACAATCGAAGGCGACTTTGTAAAACCGCGATGACAGTAGATACATCTCTCACGATGAATGAATTAACAAAATTAAGTACAATTATATACTTAAAAATTAGTAAAAAGTTGCAAATAAAGGTTGCCCCCCCCCCCCGAGGTCAGACAACTCTTTTTAAAAAATTCAAAGTTTCAAGTACAAAAAGTTATTAGGCTATACTGCAGTATATAGTCTTCTGAATTTGGTTTATGTCGCCAGCCTCACATTATTTTTAAAAGACGTATCAAATGGACCTAGACACGATCTGAGCTCATAACTTAAGATTTTATTTTTCAATTTTTAATCTTTAGAATGGTTATATATATATATATATCCAGATATGGCACGCCAAATTCACAAAATTGAGCTAAACATATACATGTATATAGTTTCACATTTGATAAATTAGGTTTATCGACTGTTAACTATAGTTTACGAAACGCAAACTATCTGTCTGCAAATAACGTTAACAATACATTTTGCTGATAAATATAGATTCACATATGTAAACTATAATTTTCATTCGTTAACTATAGTTTAGAGTTTCACATTGTGAAACTATATTTATCAGATAAGTTATGTTTTGCAATTGCAAATGGTTGTTTTCAGTGTTTATCGCGTTAACTATGGTTTACAGATGTAAAATATAGATTATCGTCGTTAACTATAGTTTTCTGTCCGTAAACTATAGTTTACAACCTTTAAACCTAGTTTATCGACTTTGAAACTATGATTAGCTCATTTTTGTGAATTTGGCGTGCCATATATATTATGGGTATGTTTAATGCTATCTCAAAATTTGAAAGTCAAATATTGAGTTAAAAACAAGATAAAAGCTTTTAAAACTGTTTATTTTGTAAGCAAAGCTCGAGTCTTGTTATTGTTGCATATGTATTGGTCAGGTGGTGCTTTCTTCTGTTGATAACATTATTTATCAACACATCGAATCATGCAGTTTATCTTGTTTGTCAAAGAAAAATTATAATTCCTTTCTTTACATTCTTTGTAAATATATGACTCGACGACGAGCTTTGTTTATGTTACATTAAAAGTTTAAAATCAAAGATTTCTAAACTTATATATAACAATCTTGTTATATATAAGTTTAGAAATCTTTGATTTTAAACTTCTAATGTAACAGGTCATAGATTTAAAATGTACCAGCTGTCATGAGAACATAAGTTTGATTTTTTTTTCTCAGATAAACGTAAATATTAGTCTGTATTTAAAAAAACCTCGAGATTCTTTCATGTGACAAAAATGTTAATCCCATTGACACTAGTCTTTGATATCTACTTAACTTAATCTCCCGGCAAATTAAATAATTGTTGGACAATAGAAGTGCGAAATTATCTTAACAGCTATTTGTGTGAATGTTTATTTTTCTGGCATGTCATTACCATCTCTTTGTCATAAAAAAAAGCAATGTCTGTTCCAAAAAAAAATTGTAACAGAGACTGGTTTAAGATCTGGAAGAGTACGGTTGGGCTAACTGTGCTGGAACCCCGCACGTTAGTATAGAATGTGTAATGTTGGGCTAACTGTGCTGGAACCCCGCACGTTAGTGGAGTGAGTGTGTTAATATGTCGGACTAACTGTGCTGGATTTCTGCACGTTAGTGTCGATTTTGTTTACAGAATTATATCGGACTGTCCGTGCTGGAATCTCCGAACGTTATTAAGTAGTCATCTCGGAACTCCGAGGGAGTGAGTGTGTTATGTCGGACTAACTGTGCTGGATTTCCGCACGTTAGTGTCGATTTTGAGTACAGAATTATATCGGACTGTCCGTGCTGGAATCTCCGCACGTTATTAAGTTGTTATCTCGGAACTCCGAGAATCGGTTTTCATTGGAATACCATGTACCGTTTATTTCACCAACTTAAATACAACTTGTTGAACTTTTTGTTTCGTTATGGAGTTTTTATTCAGCATAAACTTGAGCGAGTGTAACGAATTGAGCTTTCCCCTGAATTCACCATATGGATTTTAAGAACTTATACATTACAATTTACAGTTTACAATACAAATCAAATACAAGATACGTTCATGAAAGTTGGGTAGTATTTTAGTAGAAAGCCGAGTGGCATGCTACCGGGCTAACCTCAACTTCACGTAAAACTATACGAAAAAAAAATATTACCATTAAAACTTTATTGGTGAAATTTACATAACAATGAATTCTGACCTATGTATCTCTCCTAAAACTCTATAACTTGACTTCTCATTAACATTCAACGTTTGGTAAAAAAACGTTTATGAAAAATATTTTTTTTGGTCTCAAATCGTGTACATATGTTCCTTTAAGTTAGTTTAGATTAATCCAAATGATTGAATTCACCTCAACTAGCTATATAGACATTGACTACCTTACTAAATAAAACAGTTATTTTTATAAAATACTGTCATGTTGTGAATTTTGAATTTACCGGGTGGCAGTAAATTCATGTTGTGAATTTTGAATTTTGTACGATAGCTTATAAATCTTTCGGTGTATATAAAAATGTACATTACAATTATAAAGTCCGCGGGCTGGCCATTATGATATAAGAATATTTATTTATTTTATTTTATTTTTATTTTTTGAGATTAAAAGAGCTCGATATCGATGAATTAAGAAATGTAAAAAAAAAAAATTTGGATATTATATATTATTATTTTATTTTTATTTTATTATTATTATTATTATTTTTTTTTTTTTTTTACAAATTATTGTTTATGAGCAAACAATTTTTTAATCTAAGAATTATTTTACATTCAGGGCAAGTATATATAAATTGCATCAATCTGACTAAAGCCATCTTTCTGATACACACCGCTCCTCAGAAAGGAGAATTTTATAGCGGTGCAAAATGAGGAGCGGTGCGGATCAGAAACCTTGGCTAGCGAAGATACACTAAACCCAAACCTCTATATTTTCACTATCGCATATTATTGAGGTGAATCGATGGAAGTTCTATTTTAATAATTAGATTGGGATTGCACAAAAGGTAATATGCCTACATGTATATTATTATGTTCTCTCCTATGTTTAAGATGCACTATAAAAACATATAGCATAAATTTTTATGCATTTTCATACATTATAAAGTTTGCATTAATCTTTTAATTGTATAAATAATGTAAGAAATCAGATACTAGTACAAAGGTTTAATATGTATATTTGCAAAGCATTTTCTTTAGTTTTGTTACGAGTGATCAATGTTGCATTTTTGTCTTTTCAATGTAAATTACGGTACATTTAGTCCAATATTTTACATGTATTTTAAATAATATAATGTTTATTTTAATATATCTATTTATATTCGCCCCAATGGCCCTGAAATTTTTTAGGCAGAAGCTCTCAAAATTAAAAAAAAATGCATGATTTCGAAGGTGACAAATTTACAAGTAAAACGTTGTCAAATCACATGCATTGAATGACAAAGCCGACTAAAAACTGGATTTATACGCAAACTTGAAAGCAAAGCTTTTAATAAAAAGATGTTCCTTTGCTTTTAAAAAATAGCTGATTTAACAATAATTCTTACGGAAGCTGGATGGTCAACAAATCACCCATCAGATCTGCCTTAAATTAACTTATACATATGAATTTTTCGGTATAAATAAACTATTATTTATACTAAAGAATATAAAGAAATTTATTTCTTAAGCTTCAATCTTTTTAAAACAATTTTCTATATCATATACAGCTATAAAGAAGATTTAACAGCCTAAAAAGAATACCAGATGATAAAACTTCAGAGAGAAAAAAATTTCGAGCTCGCCAGGATTCGAACCTGGAATCTTCTGATCCGTAGTCAGACGCGTTATCCATTGCGCCACGAGCCCTTCTTACACCACGTCGGGTGTAAAGAGGTACAAGTCCATAAAGGAATCAGTCATTAAGAATTGTTGCACTTGCGATCTTATTCTATATTACTTGTCATTTTTTTTATATCATACATTATGTTTTATTCGTAAAAAAAGATTATATTATTTTTTATTACTTCGCATTTGTACCGACTCCGATTCTGACTTTGACATTTGTATTTACACAATTTCCGGACCAGCTGATTAAAAACAGAGGATTTTCGAGTTAGAAGTGACCCATTGTGTTATCCTAATTTTGGGAAATGCTTATTTGGAGTTTATTGATATTATTTTTCGCTCTCTATTTCTTAAGCAACACCTTTCGTTATTACGTAAAATATGGAGTGTATTTATTGGTTTTGACTGTAATTTCAACAGTAACAGTCTTTTGGGTGATTTTAACATGTAGACCAAAATCTACTGAGAATTCAAGGTAACTTATGCTGATATTTTTCTCTCTCGTATTTTCAAAGGCCTTACATGTCAATGATATTTTATAATATACTTTATAATATACATTTTCATCATTAACAGATTTGCAAATTGGGCACTTGTAAAATTGAAGTATTTTTATGGCTGGGAATTTGAGATTCATGACAAGGAATATTTGATGAAAGATGAACCTTGTGTTGTCCTTGTTAACCACCAAAGCGGCCTTGATCTAATTGGTAGGTTGATCAGCAAATATATGTTTCTTTTGTTGTTTTTATTTTCTCTTTGAAATTGACACTCAAATAGAATTAATAACCAGGGACGTATATACTAACTGTTATATATGTCTCTGTAATAACATAGTACTTAATTTAAGGGGCATGGTCATGATTTTGATCAAAATTTATTTTTCCGTTTTTAATGTTTACAATGTTTAAGTAAGGCATTTCTAATGTCAACCAAAATTTGAGTGTACTGTTGTGTGTCGAGTTATATGCAAGATAAACAAAAACATGACAGCATTATAAACATTAAAAATAGAAAAATAAAATTTAACCAAAATCGTGACCATGCCCCATTATGGACCCATGTCATTATTTGAATCCATTTGTTTTATTGTTTACTTGAATTGAAACATACATGTATTCTTAAAATTCTATTATGTCTTCTTTAAATATAAAAAGAATTAGATCTGAAAATTAGTTACAATTGAGGTAATTTGAAATCTGTGACAGGCCTCTTGGACTTAAGCAAATCAGGAAAAAAGTTAAAATACATGTACATGTAAGTATAAGCGAAAGGTAGCAATTACTAGATAGCAGCAACTCTGGATATCAAGTGCAGCTAGAATATGACATTTTCTTAATAGATGTCATTAGGTCATTATCTAATTATAGATGTTTGCAATGAAATTTTTTTTTTTAATTCAAATACTATTTTTTAAATCTCGGCACTATTTTACAATGTTATACAGAGATTTATAATTACAAGTAGAACATTAATTAATAGAGAGTATGTGTCCAAACTTTATGGGTATTACATCATAATTTCTACATACCGCGTAATTCTACAAGTTGTACAAAATGTGTAGAATCAAAAGTACGCGGAGGTGAATACTTGTAGCATTTTTCAAAAGAAATACAAACTTTGTGTATATCAAACATTGTTTTATGTAAAGCAGATGAAAAGTTGAGGACGACTGTGCTTTTGGTTTCATCAAATTCATCAAATTCGTAGAAATATTTCATAAACACTGAGAGTAAACTGAACATGTTGAAAATGTTAAACCTAATTATTTTACACGTTCACTAAGCCAAATTTTGGTACGTGTACGTGTAACATACTTCTAGCTCTACACGTACCCGTACACGCACATGTTCAAATGCCTCTCTATTGTTAACTTACAAACTACAAATTTGAATGGGCATTCTAGACGAGGAGCACAATTGAAAGAGCATACGGTATACATACAATTTTCTTTAAAAAGCATTGTTTATCAACTTAATGTTGTCTTGACTAACTTTGATAAGACTTTTTTTTTACCTTTTGTAGGTTTAATGGAGATATGGAATTGGCGTTATCACTGTGCCGCTGTAGGGAAACGTTCCCTGATGTACTTTGGAATGTTTGGACTAGCCACCTATTTATGTGATACAGTATTTTTAGATAGATTCGATCGTGCCAAAGCTGTGCAACAGATGAATGCAGTAGTTGACCAAATCCAGTCAAAGAAAGTAAGTAGATACCAATATCAGCTGTTCTCTGCATATTCAAGACAGGGCCACCTGATTTTGAATCAGAAACAATTATCTTAGACTACATTTTGGTCAAATAGTGGAAAAAGCAAGCATAAATGTAACAGTCAGATAACTCTTTTAAATGACAAACAATTTTCTCTTAGTAATGTTGACCACTTTTTTCAAAGTTTTAGTAAATTACTGAGCATTCAAATCAAGTCTGCCAACCTTAGTTAGAAACATATTTGTAAGCAGTGAAAATCAATGTTATGAACTTAAAACTAATTATCTCCAGTGGATAGATGGTAATTACAATAAGTTTTGTTTGTTAGATTTTTCCTCCTTTAGCCATTATTCTGTACTAGACTTTGACCCGTGCGTGCACGGGTTGACATTGCATATGATATCGGAATAATCTAAGTTTATTCTAATAGAATAATCTGTGTCTCGGGACAGGCCTTCACCACAGTTAAAATGCCTCCCATATACCCGTAATGTAGCAAAAAACTGCAGAATCGCTCCGATACGATTTTGAGAAAATTAATGATTGAAGCTTTATTGAAAATAACAGTCAAATTACAAACCATTTTGCGGCTGTAAATACATTTCATCTAAAAATTTAATTCATATTAATGAAGAATATAACACTTTTCCCCCAACGTTTTTTACTCGCTTCAAATTTACACACCATGTTGACATTCGGAACTCTCGGGATTTTTCAAATCAAATGCACTGAGTTAGAGTTATCTCCCATATTTTCTTTGATGAACAGAATATATACATGTAGCAAACTTTCAATGAAAATTTATACGTATTTGTATAATCGTTTCTGAGTTTATCCATGCAAATGTGATATTGTGGAAACATAAACTAAAAAGCCTCCCGTGATTTAGCGTGAATGTAATGCTCATGCGCAAGATTGTAAAATCCAAAAAATCCAGATGATTTCCGGATTCTTAAAAGGAATTTTCGTTGATTATTAATTACTGAAGCTTGATTGAGAAAAAATAAAAACATATTGGTAATCTTCAAGTACCAATGATGTTTAAAATATATAAAACAAAAGATAGCACTCTTCCGATTTCTCGGTATTAAAGCCCAAAAATTCGAGTCTATTATTTTAATATAGTAGTATAGATGACTTGTATTCCTTCATGAATCAACAAAGTTTGAATTTGATTACTTGACTTGCTTTTCTAAGAAAAATTATATTCTAATTAAGCTTAATTCAAGAAAAGTTAAACAAGAAATTGTAATATTAAATGAATCTTGTATCAAGCTTTTTTTTTTGTATTTGGATATTCATTGAAGAAATATTATATGGGAGGTGAGCAACATTGTGGGAAAAAAATACATTAATTTATTGATAAATGTGATAAATCTTACTTTAATTTATATTTCAGTTAAAAGTGTTTGTTTTCCCGGAAGGGACTAGAAATCATGAGGGTTCTATGTTGCCATTTAAAAAAGGAGCTTTTCATATAGCTGTCCAGTCTCAGGTACTGTACTGTAATTTTAAAAACATATTGTTAGTCAAAAAGATTGTACCATTTTTAACCAATGTCTTCTTTATTATTTCTACAAGATTCTGATTTTAAGAAATTTTTAGGTGATTTGGAAAAATACCCTAATCTACTCTGACATTTTATTAAAAAAATACATTTGGCAATGTCATTAGTACTGGTAAATGGTGTTTCATTGAAGTCATAATTAAAACTTTGAAAGAGGTGTTCATAAAATTTTTCAAAGTATGAATTTTTGAATATTTTGATGTCTTCAATGATTTTTAACGTCCAAGGGTTTTGAGTTTAAATTTGTAATTTTTTTAAAAAATATATACATACTGGTAAATGATACTGGTAAATGTTTTCTTATCTTGACCATCCTACATATACTGGCACACACACACACACACACACACACACACACATATAAATGAAATTTAAAATCTACAGAAACTTGAATTTCACTGGGAGATTATACTGTAGATTCATGATTAATGACAGGGAATTATTATCTGTAGAAAATCGCAAGAAGCTACTCTCAGTGATTTTAAAATATTGCCATAAATTTTCAGACAGTTGAAAACTGTAAGAAATTATAATAAAATTTTGGCGTTTACAGTTTCATTTTTTTGCTATTTGTTACAAAATGGCAAAATGGTGTAAAAAAGAAATTTACAGTATATCATTGTTAGAATCATTGCTGTAATACCGTACAATGTATGTGTGTTTTCAAAACTGAAAATTATATTGGACACATAAAAATTATAAGCTGTATATTTTTAAATTGCTCTTTCACAGGTACCAATTATACCAGTAGTGTTTTCTTCATATAAATCCATGTATAGCAAAAAGAATAAAATCTTCAAAGATGGTGAGTAATAAATTCATAAGTTCAATGTACATAATGATTTTAAGGCACAAACATCTTTATCAAACTGTGAAGTGCTTATGTGATCTTCATTGAAATAAATATTTGACATTTCATGGAATGCTAAACTTGATTCTTTGAATCCTTTTTTTTCAGGAAAGATAGTAATAACTTGTCTTCCTCCTGTTTCAACTTCCGGACTTACAAAGGACAACATTCCGGAGCTGTTGGAGTCCGTTCGGAACTCCATGATAGAAACTTACAACAGAACTTCAGATGTCAAAGACAAATCTAAATAACTCAAACCAAAGCCATATTTTTAATGAAATGACATATTCTTTATCCACATACTATTTTGTATACAAATGTATTGTTGATAGGATTTCCCATGATCTCTAAAGGGTTCTGATTTTTAATCATGGAATAACTTGTTTTCTTTCCTTAAAATTTTACAATAGGGCTGAAAACAGAAAATTACTTAAAAAGTTATAATTTTTTAAATATCCCATCACATATCATAGGGAGGCTCTTTTATTTCAGGTTTTGAGTGATTATTTATATACTAGTATAATATCCTGAAATTGCAGGAACTGTATGTTCTCACATGTAATATCTTAATGTTAAGTATCCGATATGGGTAATTTTTGCCAGATATTATAGAAAAACATATATTACTAGATACTTATTCTTTTACATTTACACATGTGTCATTCCTCTGTATGATAGATCTTACTTAGCTTAAGACCAAAATGTTCTTTTGGTACAATTTATAATAAATCTATATAAAAGGTGTACTTGTATTTTATAAATCAAAAGAACCAGGACCCCTTGAGCTATCAGCTGAACAATAAGCTCAACTTGGGTTTTTTTGATAATTTTTACAGAATCTCTCCATCTACTGGTATCTATTTTGATTTCTTTAGAACCACTGGGCCAATTTCGACATAACTGGATGCAAAACTATTTTAAATGAGAGAGTAGAGAATTATTCAAATGAAGGGCAACATGTCTTTCAAAGGGAATAAGATAAAAGAAAAGTGAACGGTTGCATCCCAGAAGTGGTTCAAAGTTCAACAAATGCAAATAATCATTTATAATGCCACAGTATGTGATATATATATGACTTGGCATGCAATCATCCTAAAGAAGATTCTGTTTAAAAAAACAAAACAATGACTCTCCAGTCAATAAAGAGGCAACATAGGGGTGCAAAGTACTACTTAGGGAAAAATGTGGAAAAATCTTTGAAAGCGGTGTTGAAAACTACAGTGCTACATTTTGTAATTATATTTCTATGCAAACATTATACAATATAGTATATTTTTCTGATTTGTTTAAAAAGAGACCCCCTTCCGTGAGTTTCAATAATTTCAAAATTTTGTAAAGAACACTTGTAAAGAAAAGATGCATTTTCACTATACAACCAGTCAAGTCCCCCCACCCCCGACAACAGCACTACCCCAACCCAGGGATCATGAGATTTTGCATATTTGCAGTTTATTTGATAAATAACCTATAGAAGAAAAGAATGCATGTTTGCTATTTGACTAACAAAACCCACCCCCGACACCAGACCCTTGACTCTAGGTCCATGATAGAGGCCTATTGTGAGGTCTATGGTTTGCATTTAAAAGTCTTCAGTCCAGCTTTCTTGCATATTGTTTTCACAATTATAGACTCCATAGTCATTAAAAAAAATTCAAGTTAATTTGGACCACCACCCATAAATTGTGCTTCCCCCTCCGATCCCGAATGCTATTAAAAGCTTGAAAATACTCCATACTAATTTTCTTCACAATTAATTTAAAAACTCTAACATTCGTTCTCTTCCGAAGAATTTAATTTCTAAAAAATTCAATGTTTGTGAAGGCTGGATGGTCGAGACCATTTTTTGACTATATTAATCTTCTTGAGTAAAAGAGCTCTGTATAAAGATATACATGTAGGAATATATGCAAATTTTATAATATCTAAAATTTTTGGAATTTTTCTTTACTAAATAATTTTTGGGCTAAAGAAATCATGTCTAAAAATTCAAGGTAGATCTGATGGTTATCTGTTGACCATCCAGCCTATTTAAGTAAAACTAAATACTAAAGGAAGATTGGATTGAAAATTGCATCACATGAGCATACCCTTAGAAAGATTTAAAACTATAAAAATACCAGAGTATTCTTTTTTGGAAGGTGTGTAATAAAAATATGCTAGCATTGCTTTCAACAGCTTGTTTATGAATATTCATGGACAGCTGCGTCACAACCACGAGATTCGTCCCATTTTATGTGTTTTTACAATCGTTTGCTGACCATACGCTTGGTCAAATGCGTGGATGTTTCAAAGTATTGTAAATTAATGAAATTTAATAAAAGATAAAATTTGAATATTTGGGAAATATATTAACATTTTAAAACTAAAATTTTTAGAATTTTTCTTTAATAAATAATGATTTATTGCCTAAGAAATCGTATCAAAATTCTAAGGTAGATCTTATGGGTAATTTATTGACCATGCAGTACTCTTAAGGGCTCAACGTGTGTGTGTGTGTGTGTGTGTGTGTGTGAGAGAGAGAGAGAGAGAGAGAGAGAGAGAGAGAGAGAGAGCATACATGCATTTGATATTTAGTATTTATTCTTTTTACACTCTTGACACAAACTATGGCAGAAGAGTACAGGACAACGAGTATTTCATATTAAAGTCCATGTATATATCTATAATTATAAGTCAATAACACAATATATTCAAATGCAATAATTTGTAAAAAGAAGATATAAACACAGAGTACATGCTTTATGTGGTTCTAAAGGATATTAGTATTATTTGAGAAGTATCTAGCGTCTTTCAGTCCTTCAGATGGGGCAAAGATATGTCTCTTGTCTTCAGCCTATCGTTTTTTCCAGTTGCGGTTTTGGGTAGATTGTCATAAAACAAGATGTGTTTCGGTACGTAAATGTATTCCAGAAGTTTGGCATCCTCGGAGAATTTGAGCTCCTCTTTGATGAACTCTGTTAGCGATTCTGCGGTCAAAGTAGCCTCGTTTTTCAGAACGACTGCTGCGCATGCGACGTCATCAGCATGTTTGATATCTTTCACGGCAAAGACAACTACTTCCTTAACCGATGGATTTTTCTTGATCATTTCTTCGAGAAATGAAGGAAGCACCTTGGCACCACCGATCTCCAATACGTCAGAAACTCGCCCGTGTATTTCAACGCAGCCTTCCGAATTCATGTGCACGAAGTCGTCCGTTTTATACCAACCGGAACTGGAAATAACAGCAGCCGTTTTCTCAGGATCATTAATGTAACCTCTAAAGACTGCGACATTTCGGACGTATAGTTCACCCTTTGTTCCGACGGGTACTATCATTCCATTATTTCCAACAATTTTCATTTCCACCCCGGGAAGTGCTGCCAAGCCTACATACGGCTCGGTGGTAGAACGATATGTCTTTCCACAATTCATAGCAGCTTCTGAGGAGCCGTAAAGGACGCCCAGAGTATCATACACCCTCCCTATGGCTGACAGACAAGATGCTGGAACTGGTTGACCTCCTGTTATTACTGATCGGAACTTCCAAGGAAAGTCCTCCAACATCAACAGCTCCAGGAGGAATGGGGTAACAAAGAGTCCATAAGGTACCTTCTCATTTTGAACAATTTGTGAACTAAACTTAACGGTTTCCGCAATGGAAGAGAAAACGAGGGTGTTCGTTTGAGTTATGTGTTTTCCGCCTGTAGCAAGCGACAAGCAAGGGAATCCTCCTAACCAATAAAATGGCCGATCATTAAAAAATACGAATTCTCCATCTTTCTTGGGATCATTCCATTCGAAAAGGTAAGTTAAGTGAAAAGCGGTTTGTAATAAACGATAATGGCTACATTCAACTGCTTTGGGAAATCCTGTACTCCCAGATGTTTGCAAGATGGCGGCAATGTCATCAGGGTCCAACTCCGGCAAGCTGGTATCTTCTTCAAAAGCCACATCATTTATTGTGAAACATTTTTCAGATGACCCAAGAGGTGTCATCAGTAGCACCCATTCAACAGATGGTATATCGGACTTCTTTACAGCACCATTGCTGGAATCGACGCTCAAGAACCTCTGACTAATTTTCCAATGGAGATCGTCGTGGCCGGGGTCGAATATAATCATTTTGCATCCTCCCACTTTTTTTATGATTCTCGTCATATTTTCCCCTTTCTTGTCGTGAAAATTGAAAAACAGGGGACGCGCCCCAACGAGCTGGGAAGCATAAGTACTCACTAACCATTCTGGAGTGTTAAAGTCAGCTATTGCTACTACATCTCCTTTGTTGATTCCAAGACGTCGCAACCCTTTCGCTAAATTCAATGCGTCTTGATAAAGTTTCCCAAATGAAATTGAAGTTTTTGGCTTACCGAAAGTATAGAATACAAAAGCCTCGCTCTCCGGTTTTAAAGTTGCCCATTTTTTCAAAAGTTTTGGAAATGTAGTAAAAAGCGCGTTCAAAGTATCCGCTGAACGGCTATAACTTTGGTTTTCCACGTCTGTCATGCTGTAAAAAAATTGGGCGATTCTACAAAACGGAAGTAATCTAGGTCAGGTATCAAATCTCAAAAAACTACGACGGTCTGTTTCATCCTTCAATGAATTATTTGCTTTTTTGTATAAAATATGTTCACTGACAGGTTAATTTTTAAAAATGAAATGATTGCTTTATATATAATTAATATGGGTATAGTGGTTTCAGGCGTGTTTAGAAAATGTATATTAATTAAATGTTGGATTTTGAATTTATTTTCCACAATAAATTCAAGTTAAATGTCGAAACGTTTGAATTGTTTGTATTGAAGTGTGAAGTTTTACCAGGTGTATTTTTGATGTTTTAAAATCTTCTTTTTTTTTATCAACCCGGCACCTATAGTTGTCTATAAGCAAGCACGCCACCAGAACGACAAGGACTAAAAATCAAATGATATTTTGTCAAATGCTACAAATAAATAGTTATGATATAGTTATTTGAGTCACATGCTGACTGACGTTTTTCATACTAATTGTTAGACCATAATTATTTACCTAATTGTCTACGGACTTTTGCGGTTTTTATTTTCCCGATTACGACAAAGAGCACAGTCGGGTGGGACCGGTCAGCAGAGGATGCTCACTCCTCAATGGCACCTGATTAGTCAGCCCGCGGGCTGACTATATTAAGTTAGGACAAGGTAGCTAAGAAAGTCAGCCAGCGGAATTTTAATTTTAGGTCAAAAGTGAATACACAATCTCTTATTAAAAAATACAAGATAATGTAAATAGATTCCAAAACAATAATATGCGGGTGGCGTGTACATTTAGTTTGCATCCTTATTTTTATGGCTGTACATGTAGGCCATAGGTATGGTCAGGAGATAAACGTTTAGCGGTGTACATGCAATGTATGACTGCACGCCTACTTAATACGGTCTCAGGAATGTGGCTGCAGACGATTCCCATCGACATTCTTCCAATACATCGATGCGCAGTTTGACCTAGAAACTGACCAGTTTCATAACTTCTTCGAATTTTTCTAACACGAACTGTCTAATTCCTTCCCAGAATTCCAATTTACGCAAGCGCAATTGAAGTTTCATTAGTCAGCCGACTATATTAAGTTAGGACAAGGTTAGCTTTTTAAAAAGCTAAGAAAGTCAGCCAGCGGAATTTTAATTTTAGGACAAAAGTGAATACACAATCTATTAAAATACTAGATAAATAGTTTCCAGAACAATATTAATATGCGGGTGCACATTTAGTTTGCAGCCTTACTTTTATGGCTGTACATGTAGGAAGGTGAGGAGATAAGCGTGCAGCGGTGTACATGCAATGTAGGACTGCACAACTACTTAATATTTAAAGTTGTAACTCGTAGACATAGCTATCTGATTTTCATGGTATGGTGGCAAACTACTTCCAATATATTAACTTTTTCATCTCACTAAGAGAGTTAGGAAGATATACGCGGACTCCGGCTGCAGACGATTCCCATTGACACCTTCAATACATTGATGCGCAGTTTGACCTAGAAACTGACCGGTTTCATAACGTCTTCGAATTTTTCTAACACGAACTGTCTAATCTTTTCCCAGAATTCCAATTTACGCAAGCGCAATTGAAGTTTCATTAGTCAGCCCGCGGGCCGACTATATTAAGTTAGGACAAGTTTATCTTTTTAAAAAAGCTTACCGTCTTTAGAGCAAACTTTAAACAGCATTAAGTTATCAAAGAAAATTCATTTCTTTTTTTATATATAAGGTCGCCTTCCTCTACATGCAATGGCTTTTGAAACTTTTTTTATGTACTTGTACCTTAAGCGTGCGTGCCTTAAATAGAGAAATGCGTACCACGTGCTTGTGAGTTGAGATCGACTATAGTAAGGAAAAAGAGATCTTAGGAGGGCCGTATTATTTTAATAAAATCAAACTTAAAACCACAGCATTTAGCACTTGTTTTACTGATATTAGAACCATTTTAACAAGACCTTGGACTTTTAGTAGGACGTAACTATCTATTCTTGCGTCAAAAAAAGTTAAAAATGACGCTGGTTTCAAGCGAAATATACACCGATTGCGTAGGCTTAGCTCCGAAGCCAGACAAATCTAGTTGTTTTCAAAGAGCCATGGTTGTATGGCCAGCAATGAAATAGACAGGCCTATGTCACAATGCTGTTTGCCGCAACTACCCAAAGTCCAAGCTCCTGTTAAAATGGTTCTAGTTTTACCCGATACCGTATCGTTTTTACTGATATTAGACATACCGTATCAAATTTTCACATTTTTGTACTTGCATAAACAATCCAAAAAGAAAAGAACAAAAAATTTCAATAGATATTATAGAACATTGCTTTCAACTAGTTGTACTGAAAAATTGAAGTCTGAATTTCATTGATAGCTAATTTTATTGGTTTTTCGTTTTCTCACTTTTTAAGATTTAAAATCTACGAAAATTGTTAAGTCGTACGTAAAAAAGACCATCAGAAAATTATCTCCCTTGCGCCGAACAGTTTTTCAACCAATGAAATAAATGTAAATTTTCACATCATGTATTTTCTACCAATCACAAAGGAGAGGAAGTGCACAACCCAGAGACTGTAAATTATTTCAACTCTTTATACCGTCTTCCAAGGAAGACGGTAATGAAACTTCAATTGCGCTTGCGTATATTGGAATTCTGGAAAAAAATTAGACAGTTCGAGTTAGAAAAATTCGAAGACGTTATGAAACCGGTCAGTTTCTAGGTCAAACTGCGCATCAATGTATTGGAGGAATGTCAATGGGAATCGTCTGCAGCCGGAGTCCGCGTGTCTCTTCCCAACTCTATTCGTGAGATTGAAAAGTAAATATATTGGAAGTAGTTTGCCACCAGACCATGAAAATCAGAGAGATGTGTCTACAAGTTACAACTTAAGTATTAAGTATGTGTGCAGTCCTACATTGCATGTAAACCGCTACACGCTTATCTCCTCACCTACATGTACAGCCATAAAAATAAGGCTGCGAACTAAATGTGCACCCGCATATTAATGTTGTTCTGGAAACTATTTATCTAGTATTTTAATAGATTGTGTATTCACTTTTGTCCTAAAATTAAAATTCCGCTGGCTGACTTTCTTAGCTTTTTAAAAAGCTAACCTTGTCCTACCTCTATCTTGGAGGTCCGTGTTGCTCTGCTTTGAATTTGTTTTTCGTTTTATGGATTTTTGAGATGGATGAAGGTTTGTTATTGTCATTTTTTCATTATGGGGTTTTCAAAGACATAGTAAAGGCTAAGTCGAAAAATTGGATAAGAAGTAAATGAAAAATTTATATGAAGTAGTCATTAATTACTACGATAGTCAGTGGTCCGAGATTGTAATTTGTGTATCGATGCACATAACGGGATAGAAAACTTCATTATGGGGTTTGTTGGATTATTAAGAAAAGCGCATCATTACCGTCTTCCTTGGAAGGCGGTATATAGAGTTGAAGTAATTACAGTCTCCGTGTTGTGCACTTCCTTTCCTTTGTGATTGGTAAAAAATACATGTATGAAAATTTACATTTATTTCATTGGTTGAAATACCGTTCGGCGAAAGGGAGATAATTTTCTGGTGAACCCTTTTACGTACGAATTAACAATTTTCGTAGATTTCAAATCAAAACGAAAAAACTATAAAAATTTCTATGAATGAAATTCGGGCTTTAATTTTTCAATACAACTAGTTGAAAGCAATATACTATAATATCTATTGAAATAATTTGTTCTTTTCTATTTGTATTGTTAATGCAAATACAAAAAATGTGACAATTTGATACAGTATGGCTAATATCTGTAAACAAATTTGCAAATAAGATACGATAAAACTGATATCAGTAAAACAGATACTGAATGCAGTGGTATTAACTTTGATTTAATTAAATAATACGACCCTCCCTAAGATCTCCTTTTTACCTACTATAGTCGATCTCTACTAACAAGCACGTTGCACACATTTCTCAATTTTAGGCACGCACCCTTAAAAGGCATATATACAAAAGTTCCACACGCCATGGCATGTAGAGACATTTATATATATAAATAAAGAATTAAATTTTCTTTAATAACTTATTGCTGTTAAGAGTTTGCTCTGAAGACGGTAAGCTTTTTTGAAAAGCTAAACTTGTTAGACTTTCAATGTTGAACTAAGCAAATAACAAATTGTTAGACATTGCCGGCAGGCGTTTTGTCATAGGCTTAATGTCTCGTCCAAAATTCCAACTGCAAGTAGATAAGTGAAAGATAGGAATGTTTGACGCTTTGAATCTACCGAGGAATACAAAATCGGAGTGAATTTGAAATGCAAGTGGAAGATGCTAAAAATTACCAGTGCAAACTAGCGAGTTAATTAAACGCTAATGTATACTAATAATAATAAATGCCTCAACATTACATTGTTTTTTCTTTATATGTTTACAAACTATTTCGCAATGTACATTTTTATCTTTTCTCTCCAGGCACCTACTGGCTTCCTTAAATTTTAGAATGAACCTTTCTACACACCATAAAAAATAGTAAATGAACTTCTTCTACATAACAAAGGCATTGAAGGAAACCTGATAGGCGTGATTCATCGTAGTGGCAGCGTTAAAGAGGCATGGTCACGATTTAGGCAAAAAATTATTTTTCCGATTTTAATGTTAACAATGCTTCAGTAAGGCATTTTTAATATGCACCCAATATTTGAGTGGCATTCGTTGAGTTACAAGCGAGTTAGAGAGCTTACAATTCTTTACTATGTAAACAAAGCTTTTGTTTACATTTTAAATGTTGAAGTGAAAATTCCAGTTTAAGACCTAAACCGAATGTGCAAAACGTTAGAAACTGTTTATTTATGCTTAAAGGCCGAGAGTGACCTAGAAAAATATACACCCCTACAGCAATTAAGCCCTTATGGCAATGGGGGCAGGGCTTAGCAGTGTTATCAGTGCAGCAGCAGAATTGTTGTCTGCTGTAACACGTGCTCTGTAGCAGACGATATTTGTAAGGCAGAGAGGCAGATGAGTTATCACAACGTATAAAGCTGAATGAAAACCAATACAGAATTTGTACAATGTGTGTATTTGATATAACAAAAAATTAAATATACAGTCAAAACATATCAGACAAATATTTTCATGCTTTTACACTAAAATTCAATTTAATTTGTATTATTAAATTTAATATATCTTCAGTCTAGCTTTAGTACTAAACAAACAATACCTTTTATATTATGCAAACAAACAAATCCTGAACAATATAGAGGATCATGTGTCGAAAAGACCCCAATGTGTGATCATTATATATAATATATTTAATAATTTACTTTATCTCCTATACAGTTATATAATCACAGGTTAAAATAGAGCCGATATCTGTCTCCTCCAGATGTTATCTCTATAAGTATATGTTGGAACTTTGTACACTTTTTTCCCCTTGGAACTCCTAGGGGCATCTGGTCTTCTTGGATTCCATACGGAGGTGTACACTCTATCAACGTTCTCGTTCCAATGGCAAACGGCTAAATGGGATCTGGCATGACATGTGAAATGGGAAATGACATGTGCTATTAATACCGCCGAAACACTCTTAACTAGCTATGACATATAAGCAATTGACCAAATGCTTCATTAAGAGTGTCGGGTTCTAATAAGTTTAAGACATGTCTGGATGTTAGGATGCCGTCGTTTTTTTGCACAAAACTCATCTCGAAAAAAGAGGTTACAAACAATCAGAAATTGAACCTATTATGCAAGAAACTCTTTCTGCAAATAGAATGGATCTTCTCAATAAACGAAAGAAGAAAAACAATAAAAAGGCTGTACCTAACGTTTTGGTGACCAAATTTAACCCATGTATAAAAGGGCTAAGGAAACGGCTTATGAAATACTGGGATAACATACAACATGACGAAGTATGCAAAAAATTATTCACAACACCTCCTATGGTTGCATACAGTAAACACAAAAATATAGGTGATCTAATCATTAGATCCAAATTAAAACCAAATGAAGTTCAAAGAGATTAACTGATTTATGCATAAGGTGAACTCCTGACGAGGCGGGCCTTATTACAATTTTGAAATGACATGTGCTATTAATACCGCCGAAACACTCTTAACTAGCTATGACATATAAGCAATTGACCAAATGCTTCATTAAGAGTGTCGGGTTCTAATAAGTTTAAGACATGTCTGGATGTTAGGATGCCGTCGTTTTTTTGCACACATAAATAAGAACATAGTCAAATCAGCTTGAAAAAGATCTTTTACTGGTATATTGAACCCATGTAAACAAAAACAGGGCACGAGCTTTGTTTATACGACAAAGAATTGTGAGCGCTGTATGTTGCTTATAACTCAACGACTGACTCTCAAATTTCATTTCATCATTAGAATTGCATTCCTAAAGCATTTTCAACAACAAAAACAGAAAAATAGAATTTTACCAAAATTGTGACCATGCCCCTTTAAGTAACCGGTTGCTCGTATCAAAATACGAAGATTTTTGACATGTTATTATCATTTTTTAATAATTGTTTTAAACAACACATAAAATACAATAGGAATATTCTGTTTATATGTAATTCAAAATATAATTGTAAAATTATATATTGTGACAATTATTCAAAAAGAAATCTTTAACAACGAGCAAACAGTCATGAAATAGTTTCACTGACCACATGTCGCAATTTCGCAGTCAGTTCGACTTCTCAAAACTAAGTCTGCCCATGACAAGTTATACAGATCTCCTTTAGAAATAACCATCCTTTCGGATAATAGTACCATGTATATACCCACTTCAGACAATTGCATTTTCTGTATGTAATAAATTGATGTCGTGTTAAAAGAAAAAAATAAAATAAACACACTACTGTTGTGACGTAGTGACGAAATAAACAATTAAATCAAGTATAATTTTATAAATAGTAGTTTCTTTCCCAAATTTGTTCCAAAAATATTTAAAACGTAGTTTTAGGTTAAATAATGTAAAATTTGAAGATTATTAACCAGTGATAGCATTTTAATTATATTGTACTTTAATCACATTAATATCGACAGTTGCTCATACCACCTTAAATAAACAAACTCAAAACTAAGTATTTTGATATATATAAGCTATAAATGATTACAAAATAACAGTTTCATAAAATATAAATTTTCAGAATGCCTAGGACATATTTTGCCAAGAAAAAGAAAAAGAATGACTCTGAAGACATGAAAAAAGCTGTTGATGCAGTGCAGAAGGGAGAATACTCTGTTAGAAAAGCAGCAGAGAAATACGGCGTAAACAAATCTACTTTGCACGATACATGCAAAAAATAAAGGTATAGAAATCCTAGAAAACCTGGACGAGCTCCCTTGGTTCCTATAGAAATTGAAAATAAAATTGCAACCGCATTGACCGAGGCGGCCAGACAGGGAATGGGAGTGTCGCGAAGACAACTCCTGCATAGAGTGGGTGCTCTCTGTAAGAAAATGAAAGTTTTACTTCCATCCACTGCCGGAAATTTTCCTGGAAAGGATTGGTTTGAGGGGTTTAAAAAACGACACCCAGAGTTGTCGATAAGAAAGACGGAGAAACTATCGACAACTAAGGCCAGAATGGTGAATCCCCCAGGTCGTCAAAATCTATTTTGACATCTCGACAACATCTTGTCTCGTCTAGATCTACATGACAAACCGTCTCAAATATGGAACTGTGACGAAACTGGTAAACAATTCGAACATGATCCAGTTCGCGTCTTTGCGGAAAAGGGATCAAAATCTGTGGTCGGTCGTACCTCCCCTGGACGCACGAATATTACAGTAATGACGTGTGTCAATGCTGCGGGAGAAAAGATGTCTCCACTTTTGATCGTTAAAGGAAATACACCTAGGTCTTTGTTTGGTTTCAACACCACAGCTGCTCCTCGTGGGACAAAATGGCACTACCAGGCGAATGGATGGATGTCAGATGAACTAGGAGATAGATGGTTCCAGGATATCGTTTTAAAAGAATGCGGTGACGCAAAACCGCAACTGTTAATTTTAGATGGGCACTCCCCTCATGAGAGCCTTGCAATTTGGGAGTCCGAAAGATATCCACATCATTAGCTTGCCTCCACACACGACCCATGCCTTACAACCTTTAGATAGGTCTGTCTTTGGTCCCATGAATACCGCCTACAATAGCGCTTGTTCAGATTTCCTTGGCCAGAATCATCTGAATTCGGTCAACAAGTAGTCATTTCCCGGCCTTATTGCGGTTGCATGGGAAACGGCGGTGAATACAACAAACATCCGGAACGGATTTCGTGCATGTGGGATATACCCTTTCAACCCTGATGCTGTCAGCCCTCTGATGCTGAGACCGTCTAAACCATCTGATATCCCTCTAATATCCCATGACCATTCCAGCCCGAACGAACAACTTGGCTCTAGTGCAACATCTGACCTGACCACTACTTCTAATATCATTTCCGAGAGCTCCGGTTTTCAAACACTCCCAACAAATTCTGTGCCTTTGACTACAGCCACTGCCTTTATCACCCCATTAGCATCCGATCCCCTAGCTATTGACGACCCTGACATATTGCTTAATCTCATTAACTCCGGAGATTTAGCAATTTTCTCCCCTGCAAGCAATGAAACCAAGCTCCTACCAGAGTCTGCAACAATCTCGGTATGGGATTTGGCAATATCAGAGATGTTTTTGCCTCCGATAGCTACCTCTTCATCAACCAAGGTAAAAGCACGCCAATCGTCCCATCGCCTTTTGACATCACAGGACAACAATCATCGTTGATCAAAAACAAACTTTAGAACAGAGAAAAGCCTTAAAAGAAATGGAAAAACGGGAGAAAGGGATGAAAACAACCAAAAAAGCTACTTTGAATTATTTTGAAATCTTAAAAAAATTACATTGAATTGAATTTGAATTTTTAATGCTCAGAATTTCTTTAACAATATACAAAAGTTCACAGAGTTAATAAATAAATCAAATACGTGAACTTAATATATAATACATTATATATATAATATATTATAAGTTGTAATATATCTATTCTTATTAAAGAAGACACTACCAGACTTACGATTTATATTACACCTTTGGTATTTCAACACGCGTGAGATGATGTCTGTAAACTATAATTGAATTCTAACTAATCAGTAAATATCGTGAAATTAATTAATTTAAACCATACTTTTATTTTGATAAACTATCTCGAAATAGCCAAAATATGAGTAAAGTGGTGTACACGGTTTGGTTTATTTGGTTGATTTATTTAAAGTATGGATAGGAATAAAGATTTAACAAATGTTTAACAGATAAAATGCGCAAATTCATTTCTTCAATGCGCAATTCTAGTTTTGATGGAAAGAACTTTCCAGATGATGCTTAGAGCAAGTATTCTCTCTCTCTCTCTCTCTCTCTCTCTCTCTCTCTCTCTCTCTCTCTCTGGTGAAGATATCAGATTGAAAAAAAATAAATATTCGATATTATAAAGAAAGCAAACTATGCAAATGTAACAGCCAGAAATATTTGCTTTCATTATTAACGCGAGAGAATCCGCGGAATTAACTGTAAATGCTAGTAAAAATAAAACAACTGTCCGGAATTACCTGCACTTTGTCCGGAAATACCCCTCTAAAGTGTATTATTTTGCTTATAATTTTAAAATTACTTAAGAAAAACCATTATAATATCGATATAGTGATGATGTAATAATTAGTTATGACATGTGTTTAATTATACGATACTTATCAGACAGTTTATTATTGATATTCGTCTGCAAACAGCTCTGGCCTAATTACTGTCCGGAATTACCCGGATTTCCCCTAAATCAAGCTGATATTTTTCTCTTTTGTATTTTCAAAGGCCTTACATGTCAATGATATTATATAATATACTTTATAATATATATATAATATTTTCATCTTTAACAGATTTGCAAATAGGGCACTTGTAAAATTTGAAGTATTTTTATGGCTGGGAATTTGAGATTCATGACAAGGAATATTTGATGAAAGATGAACCTTGTGTTGTCCTTGTTAACCACCAAAGCGGCCTTGATCTAATTGGTAGGTCGATCAGCAAATATATGTTTCTTTTGTTGTTTTTTTTTCTCTTTGAAATGTTAAAAATTGACACTCAAATAAAATTAATAACATAGCACTTAATTTAAGGGGCATGGTCATGATTTTGATCAAAATTTATTTTTCCGTTTTTAATGTTTACAATGTTTAAGTAAGGCATTTCTAATGTCAACCCAAATTTAAGTGTACTGTTGTGTGTCGAGTTATATGCAAGATAAACAAAAACATGATAGCATTATAAACATTAAAATTAGAAAAATAAAATTTAACCAAAACCGTGACCATGCCCATTATGGACCCATGTCATTATTTGAATCAATTTGTTTTATTGTTTACTTGAATTGAAACATACATGTATTCTTAAAATTCTATTATGCCTTCTTTAAACATAAAAAAAATTAGATCTGAAAATTAGTTACAATTGAGGTAATTTGAAATCTGTGACAGGCCTCTTGGACTTAAACAAATCAGAAAAAAAGTTAAAATACATGTAAGTATAAGCAAAAGGTAGCAATACTAGATATCAGCAACTCTAGATATCAAGTGCAGCTAGAATATGACATTTTCTTAATAGATGTCATTAGGTCATTATCTAATTAGATGTTTGCAATGAAATTTAAAAAAAAATTAAAATACTATTTTTTAAATCTTGGCACTGTTTTACAATGTTATACAGAGATTTATAATTACAAGTAGAACATTAATTAATAGAGAGTATGTGTAACTAGGGGAATCCCCAACCCTTATGGGTATTACGTCATAATTTCTACATAACGCGTAATTCTACAAGTTGTACAAAATGTGTAGAATCAAAAGTACGTGGAGGTGAATACTTGTAGCATTTTTCAAAAGAAATACAGGTTTTGTGTATATCAAACATTGTTTTATGTAAAGCAGATGAAAAGTTGAGGACGACTGTGCTTTTGGTTTCATCAAATTCATAGAATATTTCATAAACACCGAGAGTAAACTGAACTTGTTGAAAATGTTACACCTAATTATTTTACACGTTCACTAACACATACAGTTTATTTAACATGAGCCAAATTTTGGTACGTGTACGTGTGACATACTTCTAGCTCTACACGTATCCGAAGACGTACATGTTCAAATGCGTCTCTATTGTTAACTTACAAACTACAAATTTGAAAGGGCATTCTAGACGAGGAGCACAATTGAAAGAGCATACGGTACATGCAATTTTCTTTAAAAAGCATTGTTTATCAACTTAATGTTGTCTTGACTAACTTTGATAAGACTTTTTTTTTTACCTTTTGTAGGTTTAATGGAGATATGGAATTGGCGTTATCACTGTGCCGCTGTAGGGAAACGTTCCCTGATGTACTTTGGAATGTTTGGACTAGCCACCTATTTATGTGATACAGTATTTTTAGATAGATTCGATCGTGCCAAAGCTGTGGAACAGATGAATGCAGTAGTTAACTAAATCCAGTCAAAGAAGGTAAGTGGATACCAATATCTGAGGCGTGTTCAGCAGAGCGAGTGCTCGCGAGCACTCGCCAAAATTTGTGCTGCAGGTATAAGAAATTTTGGCGAGCGCTCGCGAGCACTCACTCTGTTGAACACGCCTCAGGTGTTCTCTGCATATTCAAGACAGGGCCACCCGATTTTGAATCGGAAAGAATTATCCACATTTTGGTCAAATAGTGAAAAAAGCAAGCATAAACGTAACAGTCAGATCACTCTTTTAAATGACAAACAATTTTCTCTTAGTAATATTGACCACTTTTTTCAAAGTTTTAGTAAATTACTGAGCATTCAAATCACGTCTGCCAACTTTTGTTAGAAACATATTTGTAAGCAGTGAAAATCAATGTTATGAACTTAAAACTAATTATCTCCAGTGGATAGATGGTAATTACAGTAAGTTTTGTTTGTTAGATTTTTCCTCCTTTAGCCATTATTCTGTATGACTTGTATTCCTTCATGAATCAACAAAGTTTGAATTTGATTACTTGTCTTGCTTTTCTAAGTAAAATTTATATTCTAATTAAGCTTAATTCAAGAAAAGTTAAACAAGAAATTGTAATATTAAATGAATCTTGTATCAAGCTTTTTTTTTGTATTTGGATATTCATTGAAGAAATATTATTTGGGAGGTGAGCACCATTGTGGGAAAAATACATTAATTTATAGATAAATGTGATAGATCTTACTTTAATTTATATTTCAGTTAAAAGTGTTTGTTTTCCCGGAAGGGACTAGAAATCATGAGGGTTCTATGTTGCCATTTAAAAAAGGAGCTTTTCATATAGCTGTCCAGTCTCAGGTACTGTACTGTAATTTTAAAAACATATTGTTAGTCAAAAAGAATCAATGTCTTCTTTACTATTTCTACAAGATTCTGATTTTAAGAAATTTTTAGGTGATTTGGAAAAATACCCTAATCTACTCTGACATTTTAATAATAAAAATACTTTTGGCAATGTCATTAGTACTGGTAAATATATAAATGGTGTTTCATTGAAGTCATAATTAAAACTTTGAAAGAGGTGTTTATAAAATTTTTCAAAGTATGAATTTTTGAATTTTTTGATGTCTTCAATGATTTTTAACGTCCAAGGGTTTTGAGTTTAAATTTGTAATTTTTTAAAAAAGATAAAAATACTGGTAAATGATACTGGTAAATGTTTTCTTATCTTGACCATCCTACATATACTGGTACACATACACACACACACACACACACACACACACACACACACACACACACACACACATATATATATATATATACATGTATATATATATATATATATATATATATATATATATATATATATATATATATATATATATATATATGAAATTTAAAATCTACAGAAACTTGAATTTCACTGGGAGATTATACTGTAGATTCATGATTAATGACAGGGAATCATTATCTGTAGAAAATCGCAAGAATCACCTCTCAGTGATTTTAAAATATTGCCATAAACTTTCAGACAGTTGAAAACTGTAAGAAATTATAATAAAATTTTGGCGTTTAAAGTTTCATTTTTTAGCTATTTGTTACAAAATGGTAAAATGATGTAAAAAAGAAATTTACAGTATATCATTGTTAGAATCATTGCTGTAATAACGTACAATGTATGTGTGTTTTTCAAAACTGAAAATTGTATTGGACACATAAAAATTATAAGCTGTATATATTTAAATTGCTCTTTCATAGGTACCAATTATACCAGTAGTTTAGTAGTTTTTTCTTCATATAAGTCCATGTATAGCAAAAAGAATAAAATCTTCAAAGATGGTGAGTAATAAATTCATATGTTCAATGTACATAATGATTTTAAGGCACACACATCTTTATTAAACTGTGAAGTGCTTATGTGATCTTCATTGAAATAAATATTTGACATTTCATGGAATGCTAAACTTGATTCTTTGAATCCTTTTTTTTTCAGGAAAGATAGTAATAACTAGTCTTCCTCCTGTTTCAACTTCCGGACTTACAAAGGACAACATTTCGGAGCTGTTGGAGTCCGTTCGGAACTCCATGATAGAAACTTACAACAGAACTTCAGATGTCAAAGACAAATCTAAATAACTCAAACCAAAGCCATATTTTTAATGAAATGACATATTCTTTATCCACATACTATTTTGTATACAAATGTATTGTTGATAGGATTTCCCATGATCTCTAAAGGGTTCTGATTTTTAATCATGGAATAACTTGTTTTCTTTCCTTAAAATTTTACAATAGGGCTGAAAACAGAAAATTACTTAAAAAGTTATAATTTTTTAAATATCCCATCACATATCATAGGGAGGCTCTTTTATTTCATGTTTTGAGTGATTATTTATATACTAGTATAATTTCCTGAAATTGCAGGAACTGTATGTTCTCACATGTAATATCTTAATGTTAAGTATCCGATATGGGTAATTTTTGCCAGATATTATAGAAAAACATATATTACTAGATACTTATTCTTTTACATTTACACATGTGTCATTCCTCTGTATGATAGATCTTACTTAGCTTAAGACCAAAATGTTCTTTTGGTACAATTTATAATAAATCTATATAAAAGGTGTACTTGTATTTTATAAATCAAAAGAACCAGGACCCCTTGAGCTATCAGCTGAACAATAAGCTCAACTTGGGTTTTTTTGATAATTTTTACAGAATCTCTCCATCTACTGGTATCTATTTTGATTTCTTTAGAACCACTGGGCCAATTTCGACATAACTGGATGCAAAACTAAAAGAGAGTAGAGAATTATTCAAATGAAGGGCAACATGTCTTTCAAAGGGAATAAGATAAAAGAAAAGTGAACGGTTGCATCCCAGAAGTGGTTCAAAGTTCAACAAATGCAAATAATCATTTATAATGCCACAGTATGTGATATATATATGACTTGGCATGCAATCATCCTAAAGAAGATTCTGTTTAAAAAAACAAAACAATGACTCTCCAGTCAATAAAGAGGCAACATAGGGGTGCAAAGTACTACTTAGGGAAAAATGTGGAAAAATCTTTGAAAGCGGTGTTGAAAACTACAGTGCTACATTTTGTAATTATATTTCTATGCAAACATTATACAATATAGTATATTTTTCTGATTTGTTTAAAAAGAGACCCCCTTCCGTGAGTTTCAATAATTTCAAAATTTTGTAAAGAACACTTGTAAAGAATAGATGCATTTTCACTATACAACCAGTCAAGTCCCCCCACCCCCGACAACAGCACTACCCCAACCCAGGGATCATGAGATTTTGCATATTTGCAGTTTATTTGATAAATAACCTATAGAAGAAAAGAATGCATGTTTGCTATTTGACTAACAAAACCCATCCCCGACACCAGACCCTTGACTCTAGGTCCATGATAGAGGCCTATTGTGAGGTCTATGGTTTGCATTTAAAAGTCTTCAGTCTAGCTTTCTTGCATATTGTTTTCACAATTATAGACTCCATAGTCATTAAAAAAATATTCAAGTTAATTTGGACCACCACCCATAAATTGTGCTTCCCCCTCCGATCCTGAATGCTAGTAAAAGCATGAAAATACTCCATACTAATTTTCTTCACAATTAATTTAAAAACTCTAACATTCGTTCTCTTCCGAAGAATTTAATTTCTAAAAAATTCAATGTTTGTGAAGGCTGGATGGTCGAGACCATTTTTGACTATATTAATCTTCTTGAGTAAAAGAGCTCTGTATAAAGATATACATGTAGGAATATATGCAAATTTTATAATATCTAAAATTTTTGGAATTTTTCTTTACTAAATAATTTTTGGGCTAAAGAAATCATGTCTAAAAATTCAAGGTAGATCTGATGGTTATCTGTTGACCATCCAGCCTATTTAAGTAAAACTAAATACTAAAGGAAGATTGGATTGAAAATTGCATCATCTGAGCATACCCTTAGAAAGATTTAAAACTATAAAAATACCAGAGTATTCTTTTTTGGAAGGTGTGTAATAAAAATATGCTAGCATTGCTTTCAACAGCTTGTTTATGAATATTCATGGAAAGCTGCGTCACAACCACGAGATTCGTCCCATTTTATGTGTTTTTACAATCGTTTGCTGACCATACGCTTGGTCAAATGCGTGGATGTTTCAAAGTATTGTAAATTAATGAAATTTAATAAAAGATAAAATTTGAATATTTGGAAAATATTCACATTTTAAAACTAAATTTTTTAGAATTTTTCTTTAATAAATAATGATTTATTGCCTAAGAAATCGTATCAAAATTCTAAGGTAGATCTTATGGGTAATTTATTGACCATGCAGTACTCTTAAGGGCTCAACGTGTGTGTGTGTGTGTGTGTGTGTGTGTGAGAGAGAGAGAGAGAGAGAGAGAGAGAGAGAGAGAGAGAGAGAGAGAGAGAGAGCATACATGCATTTGATATTTAGTATTTATTCTTTTTACACTCTTGACACAAACTATGGCACAAGAGTACAGGACAACGAGTATTTCATATTAAAGTCCATGTATATATCTATAATTATAAGTCAATAACACAATATATTCAAATGCAATAATTTGTAAAAAGAAGATATAAACACAGAGTACATGCTTTATGTGGTTCTAAAGGATATTAGTATTATTTGAGAAGTATCTAGCGTCTTTCAGTCCTTCAGATGGGGCAAAGATATGTCTCTTGTCTTCAGCCTATCGTTTTTTCCAGTTGCGGTTTTGGGTAGATTGTCATAAAACAAGATGTGTTTCGGTACGTAAATATATTCCAGAAGTTTGGCATCCTCGGAGAATTTGAGCTCCTCTTTGATGAACTCTGTAAGCGATTCTGCGGTCAAAGTAGCCTCGTTTTTCAGAACGACTGCTGCGCATGCGACGTCATCAGCATGTTTGATATCTTTCACGGCAAAGACAACTACTTCCTTTACCGATGGATTTTTCTTGATCATTTCTTCGAGAAAGGAAGGAAGCACCTTGGCACCACCGATCTCCAATACGTCAGAAATTCGCCCGTGTATTTCAACGCAGCCTTCCGAATTCATGTGCACGAAGTCGTCCGTTTTATACCAACCGGAACTGGAAATAACAGCAGCCGTTTTCTCAGGATCATTAATGTAACCTCTAAAGACTGCGACATTTCGGACGTATAGTTCACCCTTTGTTCCGACGGGTACTATCATTCCATTATTTCCAACAATTTTCATTTCCACCCCGGGAAGTGGTGCCAAGCCTACATACGGCTCGGTGGTAGAACGATATGTCTTTCCACAATTTATAGCAGCTTCTGAGGAGCCGTAAAGGACGCCCAGAGTATCATACACCCTCCCTATGGCTGACAGGCAAGATGCTGGAACTGGTTGACCTCCTGTTATTACTGATCGTAACTTCCAAGGAAAGTCCTCCAACATCAACAGCTCCAGGAGGAATGGGGTAACAAAGAGTCCATAAGGTACCTTCTCATTTTGAACAATTTGTGAACTAAACTTAACGGTTTCCGCAATGGAAGAGAAAACGAGGGTGTTCGTTTGAGTTATGTGTTTTCCGCCTGTAGCAAGCGCCAAGCAAGGGAATCCTCCTAACCAATAAAATGGCCGATCATTAAAAAATACGAATTCTCCATCTTTCTTGGGATCATTCCATTCGAAAAGGTAAGTTAAGTGAAAAGCGGTTTGTAATAAACGATAATGGCTACATTCAACTGCTTTGGGAAATCCTGTACTCCCAGATGTTTGCAAGATGGCGGCAATGTCATCAGGGTCCAACTCCGGCAAGCTGGTATCTTCTTCAAAAGCCACATCATTTATTGTGAAACATTTTTCAGATGACCCAAGAGGTGTCATCAGTAGCACCCATTCAACAGATGGTATATCGGACTTCTTTACAGCACCATTGCTGGAATCGACGCTCAAGAACCTCTGACTAATTTTCCAATGGAGATCGTCGTGGCCGGGGTCGAATATAATCATTTTGCATCCTCCCACTTTTTTTATGATTCTCGTCATATTTTCCCCTTTCTTGTCGTGAAAATTGAAAAACAGGGGACGTGCCCCAACGAGCTGGGAAGCATAAGTACTCACTAACCATTCTGGAGTGTTAAAGCCAGCTATTGCTACTACATCTCCTTTGTTGATTCCAAGACGTCGCAACCCTTTAGCTAATTTCAATGCGTCTTGATAAAGTTTCCCAAATGAAATTGAAGTTTTTGGCTTACCGAAAGTATAGAATACAAAAGCCTCGCTCTCCGGTTTTAAAGTTGCCCATTTTTTCAAAAGTTTTGGAAATGTAGTAAAAAGCGCGTTCAAAGTATCCGCTGAACGGCTATAACTTTGGTTTTCCACGTCTGTCATGCTGTAAAAGAATTGGGCGATTCTACAAAACGGAAGTAATCTAGGTCAGGTATCAAATCTCAAAAAACTACGACGGTCCGTTTCATCCTTCAATGAATTATTTGCTTTTTTGTATAAAACATGTTCACTGACATAACCTGTCATTTTTAAAAATGAAATGATTGCTTTATGTATAATTAATATGGGTATAGTGGTTTCAGGCGTGTTTAGAAAATGTATATTAATTAAATGTTGGATTTTGAATTTATTTTCCACAATGAATTCAAGTTAAATGTCGAAACGTTTGAATTGTTTGTATTGAAGTGTGAAGTTTTACCAGGTGTATTTTTGATGTTTTAAAATCTCTTTTTTTATCAACCCGGCACCTATAGTTGTCTATAAGCAAGCACGCCACCAGAACGACAAGGACTAAAAATCAAATGATATTTTGTCAAATGCTACAAATAAATAGTTATGATATAGTTATTTGAGTCACATGCTGACTGACGTTTTTCATACTAATTGTTAGACCATAATTATTTACCTAATTGTCTACGGACTTTTGCGGTTTTTATTTTCCCGATTACGACAAAGAGCACACGGCGGGTGGGACCGGTCAGCAGAGGATGCTCACTCCTCTATGGCACCTGATTAGTCAGCCCGCGGGCTGACTATATTAAGTTAGGACAAGGTAGCTAAGAAAGTCAGCCAGCGGAATTTTAATTTTAGGTCAAAAGTGAATACACAATCTCTTATTAAAAATACAAGATAATGTAAATAGATTCCAAAACAATAATATGCGGGTGGCGTGCACATTTAGTTTGCACCCTTATTTTTATGGCTGTACATGTAGGCCGTAGGTGAGGTCAGGAGATAAAGGTGTAGCGGTGTACATGCAATGTATGACTGCACGCCTACTTAATACGGTCTCAGGAATGTGGCTGCAGACGATTCCCATCGACAGTCTTCCAATACATCGATGCGCAGTTTGACCTAGAAACTGACCAGTTTCATAACTTCTTCGTATTTTTCTAACACGAACTGTCTAATTCCTTCCCAGAATTCCAATTTACGCAAGCGCAATTGAAGTTTCATTAGTCAGCCGACTATATTAAGTTAGGACAAGGTTAGCTTTTTAAAAAGCTAAGAAAGTCAGCCAGCGGAATTTTAATTTTAGGACAAAAGTGAATACACAATCTATTAAAATACTAGATAAATAGTTTCCAGAACAATATTAATATGCGGGTGCACATTTAGTTTGCAGCCTTATTTTTATGGCTGTACATGTAGGTAGGTGAGGAGATAAGCGTGCAGCGGTGTACATGCAATGTAGGACTGCACATCTACTTAATATTTAAAGTTGTAACTTGTAGACATACATGTAGATATCTGATTTTCATGGTCTGGTGGCAAACTACTTCCAATATATTAACTTTTTCATCTCACTAAGAGAGAATACGGGATTATAGAATATAATAATAGAATTGTGTATTCACTTTTGTCCTAAAATTAAAATTCCGCTGGCTGACTTTCTTAGCTTTTTAAAAAGCTAACCTTGTCCTACCTCTATCTTGGAAGTCCGTGTTGCTCTGCTTTGAATTTGTTTTTCGTTTTATGGATTTTTGAGATGGATGACGGTTTGTTATTGTCATTTTTTCATTATGGGGTTTTCAAAGACGTAGTAAAGGCTAAGTCGAAAAATTGGATAAGAAGTAAATGAAAAATTTATATGAAGTAGTCATTAATTACTACGATAGTCAGTGGTCCGAGATTGTAATTTGTGTATCGATGCACATAACGGGATAGAAGACTTCATTATGGGGTTTGTTGGATTATTAAAAAAAAGCGCATCATTACCGTCTTCCTTGGAAGGCGGCATATAGAGTTGAAATAATTTACAGTCTCCGTGTTGTGCACTTCCTCTCCTTTGTGATTGGTAAAAAATACATGTATGAAAATTTACATTTATTTCATTGGTTGAAATACCGTTCGGCGAAAGGGAGATAATTTTCTGGTGAACCCTTTTACGTACGAATTAACAATGTTCGTAGATTTCAAATCAAAACGAAAAAACTATAAAAAATTCTATGAATGAAATTCGGGCTTTAATTTTTCAATACAACTAGTTGAAAGCAAAATACTATAATATCTATTGAAATAATTTGTTCTTTTCTATTTGTATTGTTAATGCAAATACAAAAAATGTGACAATTTGATACAGTATGGCTAATATCTGTAAACAAATTTGCAAATAAGATACGATAAAACTGATATCAGTAAAACAGATACTGAATGCAGTGGTATTAACTTTGATTTAATTACAATAATACGACCCTTCCTAAGATCTCCTTTTTACCTACTATAGTCGATCTCTACTAACAAGCACGTTGCACACATTTCTCAATTTTAGGCACGCACCCTTAAAAGGCATATATACAAAAGTTCCACACGCCATGGCATGTAGAGACATTTATATATATAAATAAAGAATTAAATTTTCTTTAATAACTTATTGCTGTTAAGAGTTTGCTCTGAAGACGGTAAGCTTTTTTGAAAAGCTAAACTTGTTAGACTTTCAATGTTGAACTAAGCAAATGCTGAATCGACAACAAATTGTTAGACATTGCCGGCAGGCGTTTTGTCATAGGCTTAATGTCTCGTCCAAAATTCCAACTGCAAGTAGATAAGTGAAAGATACGAATGTTTGACGCTTTGAATCTACCGAGGAATACAAAATCGGAGTGAATTTGAAATGCAAGTGGAAGATGCTAAAAATTTCCAGTGCAAACTAGCGAGTTAATTAAACGCTAATGTATACTAATAATAGTAAATGCCTCAACATTACATTGTTTTTTCTTTATATGTTCACAAACTATTTCGCAATGTACATTTTTATCTTTTCTCTCCAGGCACCTACTGGCTTCCTTAAATTTTAGAATGAACCTTTCTACAAACCATAAAAAATAGTAAATGAACTTCTTCTACATAACAAAGGCATTGAAGGAAACCTGATAGGCGTGATTCATCGTAGTGGCAGCGTTAAAGAGGCATGGTCACGATTTAGGCAAAAAAATATTTTTCCGATTTTAATGTTAACAATGCTTCAGTTACAAGCGAGTTAGAGAGCTTACAATTCTTTACTATGTAAACAAAGCTTTTGTTTACATTTTAAATGTTGAAGTGAAAATTCCAGTTTAAGACCTAAACCGAATGTGCAAAACGTTAGAAACTGTTTATTTATGCTTAAAATAAATAAGAACATAGTCAAATCAGCTTGAAAAAGATCTTTTTACTGGTATATTGAACCCATGTAAACAAAAACAGGGCACGAGCTTTGTTTATACGACAAAGAATTGTGAGCGCTGTATGTTGCTTATAACTCAACGACTGACTCTCAAATTTCATTTCATTAGAATTGCATTCCTAAAGCATTTTCAACAACAAAAACAGAAAAATAGAATTTTACCAAAATCGTGACCATGCCCCTTTAAGTATGTAAACTAACGCGCCAAATGTATGTCGTTTTCTTTTTTCCTAGGGATGGCAATCGATCGCAGAATTGTTAATCGGTTAATCGCAATTCGTTCCGACCGATTAACCGGTTGCTCGTATCAAAATACGAAGATTTTTGACATGTTATTATCATTTTTTAATTAATTGTTTTAAACAACACATAAAATACAATAGGAATATTCTGTTTATATGTAATTCAAAATATAATTGTAAAATTATATATTGTGACAATTATTCAAAAAGAAATCTTTAACAACGAGCAAACAGTCATGAAATAGTTTCACTGACCACATGTCGCAATTTCGCAGTCAGTTCGACTTCTCAAAACTAAGTCTGCACATGACAAGTTATACAGATCTCCTTTAGAAATAATCATCCTTTCGGATAATAGTACCATGTATATATACCCTCTTCAGACAATTGCATTTTCTGTATGTAATAAATTGATGTCGTGTTAAAAGAAAAAAAGAAAATAAACACACTACTGTTGTGACGTATTATTAATCGAAATAAACAATAAAATCAAGTATAATTTTATAAATAGTAGTTTCTTTCCTAAATTTGTTCCAAAAATATTTAAAACGTAGTTTTAGGTTAAATAATGTAAAATTTGAAGATTATCAACCAGTGAAAGCATTTTAATTATATTGTACTTTAACCCACATTAATATCGACAGCTGCTCATACCACCTTAAATAAACAAACTCAAAACTAAGTATTTTGATATATATAAGCTATAACTGATTACAAAATAACAGTTTCATAAAATATAAATTTTCAGAATGCCTAGGACATATTTTGCCAAGAAAAAGAAAAAAGAATGACTCTGAAGACATGAAAAAGGCTGTTGATGCAGTGCCGAATGGAGAATACTCTGTTAGAAAAGCAGTAGAGAAATACGGCGTAAACAAATCTACTTTGCACGATACATGCAAAAAAAAGTATAGAAATCCTGGAAAACCTGGACGAGCTCCCTTGGTTCCTATAGAAATTGAAAATAAAATTGCGACCGCATTGACCGAAGCGGCCAGACAGGGAATGGGAGTGTCGCGAGGACAACTCCTGCATAGAGTGGGTGCTCTCTGTAAGAAAATGAAAGTTTTACTTCCATCCACTGCCGGAAATTTTCCTGGAAAGGATTGGTTTGAAGGGGTTAAAAAACGACACCCAGAGTTGTCGATAAGAAAGGCGGAGAAACTCTCGACAACTAGGGCCAGAATAGTGAACCCCCAGGTCGTCAAAAATTATTTTGACGACCTCGACAACATCTTGACTCGTCTAGATCTACATGACAAACCGTCTCAAATATGGAACTGTGACGAGACTGGTAAACAATTCGAACATGATCCAGTTCGCTTCATTGCGGAAAAGGGATTAAAATCTGTGGTCGGTCGTACCTCCCCTGGACGCACGAATATTACAGTAATGGCGTGTGTCAATGCTGCGGGAGAAAAGATGTCTCCACTTTTGATCGTTAAAGGAAAGACACCTAGGTCTTTGTTTGGTTTCAACACCACAGCTGCTCCTCGTGGAACAAAATGGCACTAACAGGCGAATGGATGGATGTCAGATGAACTAGGAGACAGATGGTTCCAGGATATCTTTTTAAAAGAATGCGGTGACGCAAGACCGCAACTGTTAATTTTAGACGGGCTTTCCTCTCATGAGAGCCTTGCAATTTTGGAATCCGCAATCCAAAATGATATCCACATCATTAGTTTTCCTCCACACACGACCCATGCCTTACAACCTTTAGATAGGTCTGTCTATGGTCCCATGAATATCGCCTACAATAGCGCTTGTTCAGATTTCCTTGGCCAGAATCATCTGAATTCGGTCAACAAGTGGTCATTTCCCGGCCTTCTTGCGGTTGCATGGGAAACGCGGTGAATACAACAAACATCCGGAACGGATTTCGTGCATGTGGGATATACCCTTTCAACCCTGATGCTGTCAGCCCTCTGATGCTGAGACCGTCTAAACCATCTGATATCCCTCTAATATCCCATGACCATTCCAGCCCGAACGAACAACTTAGCTCTAGCGCAACATCTGACCTGACCACTACTTCTAATGTCATTTCCGAGAGCTCCGGTTTTCAAACACTCCCAACAAATTCTGCGCCTTTGACTACAGCCACTGCCCTTATCACCCCATTAGCATCCGAATCCCCCAGCTATTGACGACCCTGACATATTGCTTAATCTCATCACCTCCGGAGATTTAGCAATTTTCTCCCCTGCAAGCAATGAAATCCAGCTCCAACCAGAGTCTGCAACAATCTCAGTATGGGATTCGGCAACATCAGAGATATTTTTGCCTCCGATAGCTACCTCTTCATCAACCAAGGTAAAAGCACGCCAATCGTCCCATCGCCTTCTGACATCACAGGACATCGTCGATCAAAAACAAACTTTAGAACAGAGAAATGAAAAAACGGGAGAAAGGGATGAAAACAAAGAAAAAGCTACTTTGAATTATGTTTGAAATCTTAAATAAATTACATTGAATTGAATTTGAATTTTTAATGCTCAGAATTTCTTTAACAATATACAAAAATTCACAGAGTTAATAAATAAATCAAATACGTGAACTTTATATATAATATATATATACTATATTATAAGTTCTAATATATCTATTCTTATTAAAGAAGACACTGCATGTAGTTTTACTTCTTTATTAATCATTTTTAGATAAAAAAAAAGATTTATTTATCGCCCAGATTTTCTTAGGGGGTCGACTCGAAAGTTACAAATTTTTAGTATGGAACCCTATTGGAATTTTTTTGTATTTTTGCCCTAGGGATTTCTTTTTCTCTCAAATATATGAAAACTATTGTAAAAAGTCACCAAATGGTGAAATTTAAAAAAAAATGTTTACCTCGTGGTTTGGACCAGGGATAATATTAAACCGATTCCCCCACCCACACCCCCATCACCAAGAATTGGCCAGTATATATTGGCATATAAAAATTTATTTTCAATGCAATAACTCTTTTAAAATGATAAACTGTTTCTCTTTATACCCTGTCAATAAATTCTAATTATAAAAATCCATCTCCGCCTCGAATAAATGAACAAATCTTACCTTATTCTTCGTCTATATGCATAGTTTATAATACCAGCACATGGCTAAGTGCCATATGAGGATTTTACAGTATCATAAAATCACAATTTCTCAACCAATTAACATTACATATACTGTATACTGGAAATACTCGCTCCCATTTTATTTTTGCCCTCGTTATCAGAGGGCAAATTTAGACCGGGCGAAGTCAAACATATCAAAGTTTCTCTCTTTAAATACAATTAAATCTGTCTGGGCGAATTCAAGACTGGGTGAAACTGTTTGCAAGTGTAGAGGGGCAAAAATTACAGGGGGTAAAAAAATATCCCTGTATACAGTAATGAAATTCATGAAAATAAAAACATGTACAAAGTCATGTGCACTGGACCTGTACTCGGCCTCGTTAAATCAAGGAAAGCTAAAGAAAAAACTGTGGTGAATCTTTTATCAAGCTGTTTTTATTGTACATGTACATGTGTATTTGGATATTCATTGAAGAAATATTATATATGGTAGGTGAGCAACATAGTGAAAAAAAATAAATAAAAACTGCTTGAAAACATATTTATAGATAAATGTGAGAAATCTTACTTTTATTTATATTTCAGTTAAAAGTGTTTGTTTTCCCGGAAGGGACTAGAAATCATGAGAGTTCCATGTTGCCATTTAAAAAAGGAGCTTTTCATATAGCTGTCCAGTCTCAGGTACTGTAGTTGAAGAAAGATAATAGTTTCACAGAGAGCCATGTTTTGTCAAATCTATTTGGTTTTTTTTTTTTGCAAATAAATTTAACAAAGAGGTGGGTTTTTTTTTATTCTTGATTACATGTTTTAAACTCTAAGGCACATATACAATGCACATGAAATTCCATGAGCTACTTTACAAAGCATTTAAAGATAATGGGGATTGATTTAATAATTAGGCTTGTGTCAAAATTCAATGCACTGATTTTTTCTACTAGATAGACATATTTTTGTTATTTACCGCTTACAAAATTTAGTTGCTCTCTGACACTTTGCTGGCATTAAAAGCATGATATATATATATATATATATATATATATATATATATATATATATATATATATATATATATATATTTTTTTTTTTTTTCCACTACACAATGTGCAAAGTTACACATCAAAAGAACCTGGCTTTCAGTACTTCAGTACTATGATTCATTGAAGTTATAATTAAAACTTTGGAAGAGGTATGCACAAAACTTTTCAAGGTGTGAAGTTTTGAGTATTTCAAATTTAAAACTTACTTGAATTTCACTGGGAGATAATATAGTAGATTCGTGATTTATTATTTGCAGAAAATCGCAAGAAGCACCTCTCACTAATTTTAAACATTGCTATTAATTTCTGACAGTTGAAAACTATTACATGTATAAGAAATTACAATGAAATTTCTGCATTTACAGTTTCATATTTTCAATGTTTGTTACAAAATGGTGTAAAAAGGGATTTTACAGTGTATAATTGTTAGAATCATTGCTGTAACACAGTACAATGTTTAGTTTATTCCCATTTCGCCTTAGCTGTAAAAGTTGGTTTTCCCATTTCGCCTTAGTAGGCTATAAGGTGAATTAAGGCAAGGCGGGAACTTGCATAAACATCTATCTAATTGTGTAAATATTGCTTGTAATGCAGGTACACTGTATTATCATTTACCTATCTAAAATTGTTGTATGTGTGTTTTCAAAACTTAAAATTGTATTGAACACAAAAAAATATAAAGCTGTAGACATTTAGATTGCTCTTTTATAGGTACCAATTATACCAGTAGTGTTTTCTTCATATAAGTCCATGTATAGCAAAAAGAATAAAATCGTCAAAGGTGGTGAGTAATCAATTTAAGATAAGTTCAAAGTACACAATTTTTAGCACAAACATCTTTATCAAACTGTACAGTGCTTACGTGATCTTCATGGAAATAAATATTAGACTTTTCATGGAATGCTAAACTTGATTTTTTGAATCTTTTATTTTTTCAGGAAAGATTGTAATAACTTGTCTTCCTCCTGTATCGACTTCCGGACTTACAAAGGACAACATTCCGGAGCTGTTGGAGTCCGTTCGGAACTCCATGATAGAAACTTACAACAGAACTTCAGATATCAAAGACAAATCTCAGTAACTCAAACCAAAGCCATGTTTTTAATGAAATGACATTCTTTATCCACATGTTATTTTGTACACAAATGTATTGTTGATAGGAGTTCCCAAGGGCTACAAAGTGTTCTGTTTTTTAATCATAGAATTACTTGTTTTCTTTCCCTAAAATTTTACAAAGGGGCTGAAAATACAAAATGACTTTGAAAATTGGAATTTTACCTTTTGAATATCTCATCACATATAATAGGGATCGAGGTTCTTTTATCTCATGTTTTTGAGTGATTGTTTATTGATATACTAGTATAATATTCTAAAAATTGCAGGAACTGTATGTCCTCACATGTAATTATGTGATATGGGTAAATTTTTTTGCCAGATATTATAAAAAAAACATGCACTACCAGATACTTATTCTTTTACATTTACACATGTGTCATTCCTTTGTATTATAGATCTTACTAAGTAATGTTCTTTTGATACAATTTAAAATAAATCTATATAAAAGATGACTTTATATTTGATAAATCAAAAGAACCTGGACCCCTTGAGCTATAAGATGAGCTTTTAGCTCAACTTGGTTTTTTAAAATGATTTTTACAGAATCTCTCCATCTACTAGTATCCATTTAGATTTCTGTCGAACCTTTGGGTCAATTTTGACAAAACTGGGTGGAAACCAATTTTCAATGAAAGAAGAGAAATGTTCAAATGAAGGGCAACAGGTCTTTCAAAGGGAATATGATTAAATAAAGTAAATGGTTGCATCCCAGAAAAGTTTGAAGTTCAACAAATGCAAATAACCATGCCACAATATGTGATACCGGTATATGATTTGGAATGCAATCATCCCAAAGAAGATTCTGTTTTAAAAAAAACCATTGATTTTCCAATCTATAAAAATGCAACATACGGTTGCAAAGTTCTACTTGGGGAAAAATATGAAAAAATCTTTGAAAGTGGTCCTGAAAACTACAGTGCTACATTTTGTAATTACAGATATATTTTATGCAAACATCATATGATATGTTTTTCTGATTTCTTTAAAAAGAGACCCCTTTCCGTTAGTTTCAAGGATTTCAAAATTTTGTAAAGAACACTTGTTTAAACAAAAAATAGATACATTTTTCCTATTTATAACCTGTCAAGATCCCCCAACCCCCACCCCGCCAACACAAAGGCGGATCCAGCAATGCGGAATGGGGGTTCCGATCGATGAATATCAATTCGTGTAAAATACAGAATGCGCGGATCTAAAAGGGGGAATCTGGACACCCTTGAAAATTTAAATTTATTAATTCACATGGTAAGATTCACAAAAAGAAAATTATCACTTGGACCCCCCCCACCCAATCGCAAAAATTTTCTGGATCCGTGCCTATTCAGTGCTAGTTAACCTGTGATTCGTAAAAAAAATAAGAGTTTTTGATCATTTTTAATAAGTAAAACACATTTATCTCGTCAATGTCTATTTCAACATCAGAGTGCACATTCATTATGACAAATCCTGCCTATTGATCTTCATTTATCCATTGTTGGGCGTTTTGGTAAAGATGATTTGATTAATTTCTAATAAAGAAGTCTCCACCAATAATAAGGCGCGTCTGTGCTTGATAAAAAAAATATTCAGACTAATTACGAGAAGCTTGAAAATTATTGCTATTTATTTTTTTTTAAGGTGGGGATAATTTTTTTTTTAATGTTTTTGAAGTTTCATCTCTGAAACAATTTTTCAATTTTGATAGTCTATCAATTGCCCTATAAAATAAAGGTCTAGATGATCGGTTATGACAAAAGTGGGATATTTTATCTGCTAAACAGATGGTTCATGTGTACTACAATTTGTACAAGCAATTGCAGAAGATAACACATTCAGACAATTATAGATGACCTTAAGAAAGAAGTGGGACAAACTGATAGTTTGTAAATTCAAGCGTGCCACAGTAACCTTTAAACAGGACATTGAACGAAACCCGATTGGTAGGAAATGTCACGGCGTAGTTATGGAAATCGCCGATAAATTGAAGGTATACCACTTCAGCAGTCCGATACAGTGGTGTCCCACCTAGTAGGTCAGAAAACTCAAACCAGACCAAGACATAGCATTGCCTGAATAACTAACTACGACTTAGAAAGGTTGGATCCTGCATTCAAAAGTCTTCCAAAAAAAAAAAAATTCGAAAGTATTTTTTAAAAAATCTATACGCATAGCTTAACCAAAATTTAAAAAAAAAATTGGGGGCCTATTGTTTTGACCCTACGAGGCATTTAAGACCTTTTTGCATTAATAAGACGCCAATTTCAGTCAAGGATTCTACATACAAAGAAATTATTTAAAACTCGCAAACTGTTACTAGAATTATAATAGATTTCTCAGGAAATTCTTATAAATTCAGAAAATAAAATAAAAAATATGAGTCAATGATGTAAAACCAATGTTTTGGATATGGCATGAAATAAGAAAATGATAGATAAAAATTGCGCAGCAGTCGTTCTGAAAAACGACGCTACCTTGACCGCAGAATCGCTTAAAGAGTTCATCAAAGAGGAGCTCATATTCTATGAGGATGCCAAACTTCTGGAATACTTACGTACCGAAATACATCTTGTTTTATGCCAATCAACCCAAAAACCGCAACTGGGACTGTCTAAGTCTTTCAGAACTTGTGTCCAATCCTTTTAACATCTTTATAGTCAATAAAATATGTTCAACTGAGTGCACCCATTTATCGATAAGAGGCTCGCATATTGCAAAAGATATATAGTAGATCTCTAAAAAAATATGTTAGTGTGCATTTGACATATCAAATCATACAAATTAGTTGTCAAAAAACTGTTTTATGTCAAAATTGCAAATCGAACCTTTTGTAATCGATATATACTTCTTCAAAATATGAAAAATAAAAAACTTTTGAAATCTCTTGTTTACAATGATATATGGGGGGAAAGTAGGAATGGCAATATCTAACCATTATTTTTTTCTTTCGAGATCAAGTTAAATTGGAGATCGTTAAGACCCCAGGGCTGAGCTCTTGGAGGAAAAGTATGTCCTAAAGAAAAGGTAGCTAAAATTTTTGGAAATGTTCTTTACTAAAAAATTCAAGGTAGATTTGATGGTTATTAGTTGACCATCCAGCCAATTAAAGAAAAATTGTAGTTTGAACATATGTTTTTGTAGATAAAATATACAAAGGGTTCGAACACAAGTTCTTGCAACTTACTAGGTTCTCAACTTAATACAAATAATTTTCAATTGTCATAAACCATGATATATGTGTATATAAAAATGGTAAAGAACAAACATATAAAACAAAATATTATACTTATATAAATCTGCGAGAATTGGGTTATAAAGTTCTGCACAGCAGTGAAAATTCTAACATTAGTTTTATAATCTAAGTTATCATTACCCCATAGTAAAGTATGCGAATCTATAATGCCTAAATCGTGTATTTAGAATAGTTCGTTAAATAAAGTTTTTCTTCCATTCGAAAAACATTTGAAAACAAAAAGAACATGATATACATTTTCTTTTTTTTCCACATATGCAATTTGGAGAATCAATAATATTTCTTCTGTGTAAATCATAAGTAAAATTGTATCATCTGAGTATACCTTTAGAAAGATTTAACTTTGCATAAAAAACAGCATTCTTTTTTGGAAGGGGTGTAATAAAAATATGCTAGCATTTTTTTTAACAGCCCGTTCATGGATATTCGTCACAATCACGATATTCGTCCCATTTTATGGTGTTTTTTTTAAAATAAATAATCGTTGCTGACCAAAGGCTTGGTCAAATGCGTGGATGTTTCGAAGTATTGTATATTAATTAAATTCAATAAAAAATAAAATTTGAATATTTGGAAAATAATCACATTTGAAATTTAAAATGTTTTATTTTTGTTTATAAATAATAACTTATAATTCTAAGGTAGATCTGATGGGTAATTTATTGACCATCCAGTATTCTTGAGGGCGCAACGCTTATATAATTAAAATGAGAGAGAGAGAGAGAGAGAGAGAGAGAGAGAGAGAGAGAGAGAGAGAGAGATTGAGAGAGTATACATACATGTATATTGATATTTAGTATTTATTCTTTTTTACACTTTAAACACAAAATAGGGAAATATGGCACACAGGACAGCGAGTATTTCACATTAAAGTCTATGTATATAAAATCATATATCAATATCAAAATATATTCAAATGCAATAATTCGTAAAAAGAAGATATAAAAAAAAGTACAATAGAGACATAGAGTAAATAGAGTACATGCTTTATGCGGTTCTAAAGGACATTAGTAGTATTATTTGAAAAGTATTTAGTGTCTTTCAGTCCTTCAGATGGGGCAAAGATATGTCTCTTGTTTTCATCCTATCGTTTTTTCCAGTTGCGGTTTTGGGTAGATTGTCATAAAACAAGATGTGTTTCGGTACGTAAATATATTCCAGAAGTTTGGCATCTTCGGAGAATTTGAGCTCCTCTTTGATGAACTCTGTAAGCGATTCTGCGGTTAAGGTAGCGTCGTTTTTCAGAACGACTGCTGCGCATGCGACGTCATCAGCATGTTTGACATCTTTCACGGCAAAGACAACTACTTCCTTAACCGCTGGATTTTTCTTGATAATTTCTTCGATAAAGGAAGGAAGCACCTTGGCACCACCGATCTCTAATACGTCAGAAACTCTTCCATGTATTTCAACACAGCCTTCGGAATTCATGTGCGCGAAATCGTCCGTTTTATACCAACCGGAAATGGAAATAACATCAGCCGTTTTCTCAGGTTCATTAATGTAACCTCTAAAGACTGCGACATTTCGGATGTATAGTTCACCCTTTGTTCCGACGGGTACTATCATTCCATTATTTCCAACAATTTTCATTTCCACCCCGGGAAGTGGTGCCATTCCTACATACGGCTCGGTGGTAGAACGATATGTCTTTCCACAATTTATAGCAGCTTCTGAGGAGCCGTAAATGACGCCCAGAGTATCATACACCCTCCCTATTGCTGACAGGCAAGATGCTGGAACTGGTTGACCTCCTGTTAGTACTGATCGGAATTTCCAAGGAAAGTCTTCCAACACCAACAGCTCCAGGAGGAATGGGGTAACGAAGAGTCCATACGATATCTTCTCATTTTGAACAATTTGTGAACTAAACTTAACTGTTTCCGCAATTGAAGAGAAAACGAGGGTGTTCGTTTGAGTTATGTGTTTTCCGCCTGTAGCAAGCGAACAACAAGGGAATCCTCCTAACCAATAAAATGGCCGATCATTAAAAAGCACGAATTCTCCATCTTTCTTGGTATCATTCCATTCGAGAATGTAAGTAAAGTGAAAAGCGGTTTGTAATAAACGATAATGGCTACATTCAACTGCTTTTGGAAATCCTGTACTCCCGGATGTTTGTAAGATGGCGGCAATGTCATCAGGGTCCAACTCCGGCAAGCTGGTATCTTCTTCAAAAGCCACATCATTTATTGTGAAACATTTTTCAGATGACTCAAGAGGTGTCATCAGTAGCACCCATTCAAGAAATGGTATATCGGACTTCTTTATAGCACCATTGCTGGGATCGACGCTCAAGAACTTTTGACTTATTTTCCAATGGAGATCGTCGTGGCCGGGATCGAATATAATCATTTTGCATCCTCCCACTTTATTTATGATTCTCGTCATATTTTCCCCTTTCTTGTCGTGGAAAGTGAAAAACAGGGGACGCGCCCCAACGAGCTGGGAAGCATAAGTACTCACTAGCCATTCTGGAGTGTTAAAGCCAGCTATTGCTACTACATCTCCTTTGTTGATTCCAAGACGTCGCAACCCTTTCGCTAATTTCAATGCGCCCTGATACAGTTTTCCAAATGTTATTGAAGTTTTTGGCTTGCCGGAAGTATAGAATACGAAGGCCTCGCTCTCCGGTTTTAAAGTTGCCCATTTTTCCAAAAGTTTTGGGAATGTAGTAAAAGGCGCGTTCAAAATATCTGCTGCACGGCTATAACTTTGGTTTACCACGTCTGCCATGCTGTAAAAGAATTGGGCGATTGCACAAAACGGAGATATATAGGCCAGGTATCAGTCCTCAAAAAACTACGACGGTCTGTTTCATCCTTCAATGAATTATTTGCTATTTCGTAAAAAAAAAAACATGTTCACTAACAGGTTAATTTTTAAAAATGAAATGGTTGCTTTATATTTAATTAATATGGGTGTAACGGTTTCTGGCGTTTAGAAAATGTATATTAATTTAACGTTGGATTTTTAATTTATTTTCCACAATAAATTCAAGTTAAATTTTGTAACGTTTGAATTGTTTGTATTGAAGTGTGAAGTTTTACCAGGTGCATTTAAGATGTTTTTAAATCTTTCTTTTTTCCTAAGGATGACAATCGTATCAAAATACGAAGATTTTTTAGATGTTATTATCATTTTTAATAATGTTATAAACAACACAGTAAATACAATAGGAGTACTCTGTTTATATGTAATTCAAAATATAATTTTAAAATTATATACTCTAATACATGTAATTATTCAATAAGAAATTTTTATCAACGAGCAAACAGTCATGAAATAATGTCGCAATTTCGCAGTCAGGTCGACTTCTCAAAACTAAGTCTGCCCATGACAAGTTAAATCATTTTTGTGAACAACTGTGTAACATTATTATCGTAGCTTAACGGCAATGCATTCCCAACACAGGTTATAACCCTCACACTCGACCTGGATGGACCAAGGAAATTAAGCAACTACACTACACCGAAAGAAACTTTCCGACGCACATGGATACACGAAGGGATGCCACGTAGCATGGTCTTTGACTCTTTTATAAACGCACTAAAAGACGCTTTAGAGATGTATTCACTAAACAATACGAAGATCACAGGCGCAAAGTACACCAAGATCTATATGAAGCCGCAGAGTGCAATATACGCCTGTTTTGGAAACTTGTGAACAGACACAAAGTTAAAACTTCTCGCACATACCCAGAAATCATTTCGACAGAAGGCGTATCCTTACGCGATCCCCTGGGCGTTGCAAATACATTTGCGACGTACTATGAAAAAATATATACCCCGTGTAAAGATCCGTCATTTAATAAAACCTTTTATGACCAAATTGAATCTAAATACACGAGCATCGAAACCGAATGTACTCAATCGCATGACGAACTACCTGGTGGCCAAATATCAACCAATTCAAATAGCAGTGTTCAACAAACTCAAACGCCGCAAAACTCCGGGGGCAGACCCAGTTACATATGAACATCTAATTTTTGGCGGTGACCTTTTGAATATGTGTCTCGTTAAACTTTTTCACAAAATTGTATGTATTGGAAAAATCCGAGAATTCTAGAAACGTTGATTAATCTTACCAATACATAGGCGTCCTGGGGGGGGGGGGCAAATTTATACATACCAAAGACCTTTTTTTTTTTTTTGCTTGTCAAGATTTTTTATAAGTCTAGCCCCCCCCCCCACAAGTAATGTAACGATACTTAACAGTGATATTAGTATCATTCATTCAATAATGATTTATGAAAAGCTGAACAGACAAGGCAGTGACTTCTTGATCAAATGCGAATTTTCCATCTTTAATCTAAATACTAAAATTATCTTTTAAAAATGCTTTAGAAATCGCTTTTTAAAAATAATTTCGTACAACGAACCACGTGTTTTAATTAAGTTTAATGTTTGACTACTGTCAAATAGTTTTATTAATCGAGATATAACACTTCATACAGTAATGGTATTATTTTGGGGGGATGGGGTATCAATTAGACTTTCAATGTTGAATTAAGCAAATGCTGACTCGACAACAAAATTGTTAGACATTGTCGACAGACGTTTTTTCATAGGCTTAATGTCTCGTCCAAAATTCCAACTGCAAATAGATAAGTGAAAAATACAATTGTTCGACGCTTTGAATCTACCGGGGAATATAAAATCGTAGTGAATGCTGCATATAGTACCTTATAGAGGTGGAGGTATAGGTGATGACGTAATTATGCATTTATAGAGGTCGTTTCTGATTGGCTGTTTTAGAGAGGTTGTATTATAGAGGTGATTTTTCATCACTATTTTTAGAAAAGGTAGCAATATAGAGGTCGTGTTTTCATTGGAAGATTGAATATAGAGGTGGTGACGTAGTTACTATTGAGGCCCTATAGAAGGGTACTTTTTAGAACAGTAACATAGCTATTTATAGAAAAGGATCTGTACAGAGCTTGTTTGTCATTCTTAGGAAAAAAGATGAGAAAAACCCCAAAACGTGGACATTGAATGAGAGTCGTTGGTTTGACAATAAGAAAGTTTGTATAAAAGATTTTAAGGAAGTGACCCGAAACGGTTACGATTTTGCCGACAGCTGGAGAACTGAAGAAATTTTATTAAAACGTAGAGTTATGCCTCAGTGAGCGCCTGATATGAAACACGATGAATGCAAAACAGATAAAGTTATCAATGAAAAAAGTTCAGTTTGACAATAAGGTCCACACTCTGTTAGTTCCATACGAAGATAGGAAAGGTGAATGGATGAATTATGCCATCGATAGAGCTCATTTTAGGAGAAGAATACAACAGACAGAAATGATATTGTTACCGATTATGAATAAGATAATAAAGTTATCAAAGGGCAAGTGAACTTAGACGATGTACTGTTTGTTTTTTTTAATTAGTGAATGAAACATTTTGACTGTTACATATAAATCTGAGTTTTTATATGCGGGTCAATGTTATTGTTCCCGCTAATGAGACCCAAGAGGGTGGCACTACCGCCGCCGCCGCCAGTCCCACCAAAGGCACCCACCCACTGCCACCGCCAGTCCCACCAAAGGCACCCACCTACCGCCACCGCCAGTCCACCACCACCGCCAGTCCCACCAAAGGCACCCGCCTACCGCCACCGCCAGTCCCACCAAGGGCACCCAGGAGGGTGACACTACCGCCGCCGCCGCTAGCACCACCAAAGGCACCCACCGCCACCACTAGTCCCCAAAAGAGCACCCAGGAGGGTGGCACCACCACCACCGCCAGTCCTTTGTCTGGCCCTATATGGATCCTCTATTACGTTCAAGAAGTGGGAATTTGAAAAAACGTATTCCTGATGTTGAAAAGATTTGAGATCTACTTAAAAGACTTAATCAAAAGTTCTGCGAGGATTGCGAAAGTCATCAGAATCAAATGGGCTTTATGCAATGTTTACGATGTGAAATCTGAAAGGCTGGATGGCATATCAGAATGTGAAAAAACAGATGATCATTGTGTTCAAAAAACACTTCAAGTGTTCAATAACTTTGTTATTTAACTATTTTAAGTTTTTTTTTAATAAATTTATCTTTATTGACTTTTTAAAAATTTTATTAAGTTATAAGAAAGAAGTGTGTATTTAAAAGACACTTTTTAACTTTCGTAACCTCTTTTCATTATGGATTGTTAAAAAGTGCAGTACAAATGATAGCATAGAATGCAATAAAAAAAAGGATGAGAAACACCCCAAAACGTTGACTTGAATGAGAGTCGTTGGTTTGACAATAAGAAAGTTTGTATAAAAGATTTTAGAGAAGTGACCCGAAACGGTTACGATTTTGCTGACAGCTGGGGAACGAAAGAAATTTTATTAAAACGTAGAGTTATGACCCAGTGAGCGCCTGATATGAAACACGAAGATAGGAAAGGTGAATGGATGAATTATACCATTGATAGAGCCCATTTTAGGAAAAGAGTTTAACAGACAAATAATTTTTTTTAACCGATATTAAATGAAGTTATTAAAGGTCAACTGAACTTAGATTTAAAAAAATGTTTATTTTAGTGAAACTTTTCGACTGTAAAATCTGACGCGTATTGATTTGATATATAAAGTTTACTTTGACTCTTTTTTTCAAGAGAGGATGGAAGAATATAAAAAGTGAGTGTAGACTAAAAAATATTTTTAAACAATTACGAACTTTTTCGAAAAGATGTTTTTCTGTTACATCGATATGAAAGTGTAACCTTTTACTTTGATAGATTAAAAAAATAATTAAGAACAATTATTTAACGATATACATTTTGCTAAAAAATTATCTATAAGAAAGTTTTTGGAGGGTTTACAATAATGTGACGGTATAATAGGTGCATAGATATTTTTTGGTTAAGAATAGTATTTTTGTTGTTGGTTTTTTAAAATACCAAATCATCTTTTTTCATTACTTTTTAAAGGTTTCATATAAATACTTTGCTTGAAATATCATTAATGACATTAAAATACTTTTAAGTAAGTAAAAAGATCAAAATAAGTCTCTACATTATGGAAAATTTTCTATGAACTAAAAAAAAATTTTTGATAAATACATTCAACAAATTTCAATTGAAAGATTTTTAAAATAAACTATATTTAATGTCTTTAGTTTTTTTTACTCAAGTGTATTGAAAAAATAAAGTTATTTTTATCTTACAGATGTATTATAATGTATTTTTGTTGTTGTTTTTTTTTAATAAAAAGTCATCTTTTTTCATTAGTTTTTAAAGTTTTCATATAAATATTTTGCTTGAAATATCATTAATGACATAAAAACATGTATATTTTATTGTTTCAAATGGCGTTTTTGGAATTGTATATATAAACGATGATTTTTTTTTCACACTAGTTTCTTTCTACATTGGCCTTTAATAAAGAAAAAGTAAAATTTATAAGTGTTATTCTTTTCTTTCAGTAATGATTTATTTTCATACACATTTCATATATTAGGTTGTTGGACATGAAAAAAGATAAAGGTTGTAGAACATGAAAATAGATAAATATATTGGTCTGGTTCATCAACTTTTAATGTACACGCTTTGTTAAAACTTGAGCCACTTTATGTTTGTTTTAGTCACTGTTTTTTTCATTGGAGGTTGATAGTTAGGAGGCGCTCCGTTTGTTTGTTTTTTAACCACATATCCACTACCGCTCTGTTCTTCGGAACGTTTCATCATTTCCTTATTGTGGATGAAAGATGTTGGAGTCTGAATGTCCTTTAATGCTTGATAAAATTGTCGATATCCGGTAGGAGTTCCTTTTGAATAAGGGGTCAGCGCATGTTTCAGCAAATCGGTGATATGCGAGCCTTCGATGACGCTGTCTTTGTAAATCAAATTTCCATTGTCTTTCCAAGACAATACGTCACCGCCGTACTGAGATAAGAATTTAAGAAATCCTTTGGCTTTATTTTGATATTTAATTGGAATAACGTGTTCCAAGATTTCGAGAACGTGCATCTGAGTGGGAATATCTTTGTCAGTGAGTGCGTCCTTCTCCGTCTTCAAGATTGTCTCCATACTCTTCGGGGGATGATCCTCCCGTTGAATCAGTTTTTGGTATTTTTCTTTTGGAACGAGTATTAGTTCTTGAGCCATTTTGAAAAAGATGTAGTGCAGGTTTGATCAGACGAGGTATGATGCTCTGATGCTTTAACAAAAGCTTTTTACGTTGAGACTTGTTCACTGTTCTGCTCACAAGGGTACTTATGACATTTTTGTATGGATACAGAGTTTTTATGTACTGCTTAGAGACCGGAATGGTCCCCTTGTAAACATTAAACATCACCTCGCACAAAATCTGCATTTGAGATGGTGTCATGGTCGACAACAGTGCTCGTCGCTGTTTCGTGCTCGTAGTGTATAACAGATCCAGAAAGGACAGATGCGTTTTAACTGTTCGGTTCATAACGATAAAATAGTGAAAAATAAGAAAGAAAAGGATTTTATTTGGGTAGATAGACAATGGTATCTTCGTTAGGTAAGATGCGCGTGCGCAATCTATAACTGTCCTCAGTACTGGGACTCATGTCCACAACTAGATATCCAAACGGTCTGGATGTGGCCTTGTCGTAAGCCTCCTTGAAATATTTTAACTTTAAAGGAAATACTTGAGATCCAAAAGTAAGCATCTGTCTAGAATCGCGTACATTACGAAAGAGAATGACATAATGACAATTTAAAGATATAGTTCTGGCAAACTTTCCGGGCATGTATAGATTCTGGGCCAACATGAACACAAAGGCGCAAAGTACACCAAGATCTATATGAAGCCGCAGAGTGCAATATACGCCTGTTTTGGAAACTTGTGAACAGACACAAAGTTAAAACTTCTCGCACATACCCAGAAATCATTTCGACAGAAGGCGTATCCTTACGCGATCCCCTGGGCGTTGCAAATACATTTGCGACGTACTATGAAAAAATATATACCCCGTGTAAAGATCCGTCATTTAATAAAACCTTTTATGACCAAATTGAATCTAAATACACGAGCATCGAAACCGAATGTACTCAATCGCATGACGAACTACCTGGTGGCCAAATATCAACCAATTCAAATAGCAGTGTTCAACAAACTCAAACGCCGCAAAACTCCGGGGGCAGACCCAGTTACATATGAACATCTAATTTTTGGCGGTGACCTTTTGAATATGTGTCTCGTTAAACTTTTTCACAAAATTGTATGTATTGGAAAAATCCGAGAATTCTAGAAACGTGGATTAATCTTACCAATACATAGGCGTCCTGGGGGGGGGGGGGCAAATTTATACATACCAAAGACCTTTTTTTTTTTTTTGCTTGTCAAGATTTTTTATAAGTCTAGCCCCCCCCCCCCCCCACAAGTAATGTAACGATACTTAACAGTGATATTAGTATCATTCATTCAATAATGATTTATGAAAAGCTGAACAGACAAGGCAGTGACTTCTTGATCAAATGCGAATTTTCCATCTTTAATCTAAATACTAAAATTATCTTTTAAAAATGCTTTAGAAATCGCTTTTTAAAAATAATTTCGTACAACGAACCACGTGTTTTAATTAAGTTTAATGTTTGACTACTGTCAAATAGTTTTATTAATCGAGATATAACACTTCATACAGTAATGGTATTATTTTGGGGGGATGGGGTATCAATTAGACTTTCAATGTTGAATTAAGCAAATGCTGACTCGACAACAAAATTGTTAGACATTGTCGACAGACGTTTTTTCATAGGCTTAATGTCTCGTCCAAAATTCCAACTGCAAATAGATAAGTGAAAAATACAATTGTTCGACGCTTTGAATCTACCGGGGAATATAAAATCGTAGTGAATGCTGCATATAGTACCTTATAGAGGTGGAGGTATAGGTGATGACGTAATTATGCATTTATAGAGGTCGTTTCTGATTGGCTGTTTTAGAGAGGTTGTATTATAGAGGTGATTTTTCATCACTATTTTTAGAAAAGGTAGCAATATAGAGGTCCTGTTTTCATTGGAAGATTGAATATAGAGGTGGTGACGTAGTTACTATTGAGGCCCTATAGAAGGGTACTTTTTAGAACAGTAACATAGCTATTTATAGAAAAGGATCTGTACAGAGCTTGTTTGTCATTCTTAGGAAAAAAGATGAGAAAAACCCCAAAACGTGGACATTGAATGAGAGTCGTTGGTTTGACAATAAGAAAGTTTGTATAAAAGATTTTAAGGAAGTGACCCGAAACGGTTACGATTTTGCCGACAGCTGGAGAACTGAAGAAATTTTATTAAAACGTAGAGTTATGCCTCAGTGAGCGCCTGATATGAAACACGATGAATGCAAAACAGATAAAGTTATCAATGAAAAAAGTTCAGTTTGACAATAAGGTCCACACTCTGTTAGTTCCATACGAAGATAGGAAAGGTGAATGGATGAATTATGCCATCGATAGAGCTCATTTTAGGAGAAGAATACAACAGACAGAAATGATATTGTTACCGATTATGAATAAGATAATAAAGTTATCAAAGGGCAAGTGAACTTAGACGATGTACTGTTTGTTTTTTTTAATTAGTGAATGAAACATTTTGACTGTTACATATAAATCTGAGTTTTTATATGCGGGTCAATGTTATTGTTCCCGCTAATGAGACCCAAGAGGGTGGCACTACCGCCGCCGCCGCCAGTCCCACCAAAGGCACCCACCCACTGCCACCGCCAGTCCCACCAAAGGCACCCACCTACCGCCACCGCCAGTCCACCACCACCGCCAGTCCCACCAAAGGCACCCGCCTACCGCCACCGCCAGTCCCACCAAGGGCACCCAGGAGGGTGACACTACCGCCGCCGCCGCTAGCACCACCAAAGGCACCCACCGCCACCACTAGTCCCCAAAAGAGCACCCAGGAGGATCTATATGGATCCTCTATTACGTTCAAGAAGTGGGAATTTGAAAAAACGTATTCCTGATGTTGAAAAGATTTGAGATCTACTTAAAAGACTTAATCAAAAGTTCTGCGAGGATTGCGAAAGTCATCAGAATCAAATGGGCTTTATGCAATGTTTACGATGTGAAATCTGAAAGGCTGGATGGCATATCAGAATGTGAAAAAACAGATGATCATTGTGTTCAAAAAACACTTCAAGTGTTCAATAACTTTGTTATTTAACTATTTTAAGTTTTTTTGAATAAATTTATCTTTATTGACTTTTTAAAAATTTTATTAAGTTATAAGAAAGAAGTGTGTATTTAAAAGACACTTTTTAACTTTCGTAACCTCTTTTCATTATGGATTGTTAAAAAGTGCAGTACAAATGATAGCATAGAATGCAATAAAAAAAAAAAAAGGATGAGAAACACCCCAAAACGTTGACTTGAATGAGAGTCGTTGGTTTGACAATAAGAAAGTTTGTATAAAAGATTTTAGAGAAGTGACCCGAAACGGTTACGATTTTGCTGACAGCTGGGGAACGAAAGAAATTTTATTAAAACGTAGAGTTATGACCCAGTGAGCGCCTGATATGAAACACGAAGATAGGAAAGGTGAATGGATGAATTATACCATTGATAGAGCCCATTTTAGGAAAAGAGTTTAACAGACAAATAATTTTTTTTTACCGATATTAAATGAAGTTATTAAAGGTCAACTGAACTTAGATTTAAAAAAATGTTTATTTTAGTGAAACTTTTCGACTGTAAAATCTGACGCGTATTGATTTGATATATAAAGTTTACTTTGACTCTTTTTTTCAAGAGAGGATGGAAGAATATAAAAAGTGAGTGTAGACTAAAAAATATTTTTAAACAATTACGAACTTTTTCGAAAAGATGTTTTTCTGTTACATCGATATGAAAGTGTAACCTTTTACTTTGATAGATTAAAAAAATAATTAAGAACAATTATTTAACGATATACATTTTGCTAAAAAATTATCTATAAGAAAGTTTTTTGGAGGGTTTTACAATAATGTGACGGTATAATAGGTGCATAGATATTTTTTGGTTAAGAATAGTATTTTTGTTGTTGGTTTTTTAAAATACCAAATCATCTTTTTTCATTACTTTTTAAAGGTTTCATATAAATACTTTGCTTGAAATATCATTAATGACATTAAAATACTTTTAAGTAAGTAAAAAGATCAAAATAAGTCTCTACATTATGGAAAATTTTCTATGAACTAAAAAAAAATTTTTGATAAATACATTCAACAAATTTCAATTGAAAGATTTTTAAAATAAACTATATTTAATGTCTTTAGTTTTTTTTACTCAAGTGTATTGAAAAAATAAAGTTATTTTTATCTTACAGATGTATTATAATGTATTTTTGTTGTTGTTTTTTTTTAATAAAAAGTCATCTTTTTTCATTAGTTTTTAAAGTTTTCATATAAATATTTTGCTTGAAATATCATTAATGACATAAAAACATGTATATTTTATTGTTTCAAATGGCGTTTTTGGAATTGTATATATAAACGATGATTTTTTTTTCACACTAGTTTCTTTCTACATTGGCCTTTAATAAAGAAAAAGTAAAATTTATAAGTGTTATTCTTTTCTTTCAGTAATGATTTATTTTCATACACATTTCATATATTAGGTTGTTGGACATGAAAAAAGATAAAGGTTGTAGAACATGAAAATAGATAAATATATTGGTCTGGTTCATCAACTTTTAATGTACACGCTTTGTTAAAACTTGAGCCACTTTATGTTTGTTTTAGTCACTGTTTTTTTCATTGGAGGTTGATAGTTAGGAGGCGCTCCGTTTGTTTGTTTTTTAACCACATATCCACTACCGCTCTGTTCTTCGGAACGTTTCATCATTTCCTTATTGTGGATGAAAGATGTTGGAGTCTGAATGTCCTTTAATGCTTGATAAAATTGTCGATATCCGGTAGGAGTTCCTTTTGAATAAGGGGTCAGCGCATGTTTCAGCAAATCGGTGATATGCGAGCCTTCGATGACGCTGTCTTTGTAAATCAAATTTCCATTGTCTTTCCAAGACAATACGTCACCGCCGTACTGAGATAAGAATTTAAGAAATCCTTTGGCTTTATTTTGATATTTAATTGGAATAACGTGTTCCAAGATTTCGAGAACGTGCATCTGAGTGGGAATATCTTTGTCAGTGAGTGCGTCCTTCTCCGTCTTCAAGATTGTCTCCATACTCTTCGGGGGATGATCCTCCCGTTGAATCAGTTTTTGGTATTTTTCTTTTGGAACGAGTATTAGTTCTTGAGCCATTTTGAAAAAGATGTAGTGCAGGTTTGATCAGACGAGGTATGATGCTCTGATGCTTTAACAAAAGCTTTTTACGTTGAGACTTGTTCACTGTTCTGCTCACAAGGGTACTTATGACATTTTTGTATGGATACAGAGTTTTTATGTACTGCTTAGAGACCGGAATGGTCCCCTTGTAAACATTAAACATCACCTCGCACAAAATCTGCATTTGAGATGGTGTCATGGTCGACAACAGTGCTCGTCGCTGTTTCGTGCTCGTAGTGTATAACAGATCCAGAAAGGACAGATGCGTTTTAACTGTTCGGTTCATAACGATAAAATAGTGAAAAATAAGAAAGAAAAGGATTTTATTTGGGTAGATAGACAATGGTATCTTCGTTAGGTAAGATGCGCGTGCGCAATCTATAACTGTCCTCAGTACTGGGACTCATGTCCACAACTAGATATCCAAACGGTCTGGATGTGGCCTTGTCGTAAGCCTCCTTGAAATATTTTAACTTTAAAGGAAATACTTGAGATCCAAAAGTAAGCATCTGTCTAGAATCGCGTACATTACGAAAGAGAATGACATAATGACAATTTAAAGATATAGTTCTGGCAAACTTTCCGGGCATGTATAGATTCTGGGCCAACATGAACACACTGATTCGACGATGGTGTGCCGTCACGCAAAATAAATTGAGAGATTCCTCGCTCTTGGCAACTTGCATCATCATATCGTCTAGCACCAAAACAATGTGTTGTACACCCTCGCTCCAATCTTCGATCTGTTCCTTAGAAGGTAGCCCTTGATATAAAACCAATCTATCGATGTTTTTCTCCATTTCTTCGAACAAAGGTTGATATTCGGTATATGCAATTACTATTCGCTCGGGTGGCGTTTGAAACATACCATCGGCATGTTTTAATATTTCGTAAACAAGAGAAGTTTTACCACTCATAGTGGGTCCCACGATCATAGCTGTGGCGGGTGAATGAAAGGGTAAAAGTGATCTCTCTTTCCACCAAGCTTCCATGTTCATTAATTCCTCAGTTAAGACTGATTTTATTGTTAGAATACATACTATTTTTATAGAATAAAAAAAATTACATCAATTTTTATTCACAAAGCGTATGCATATATATGGTAAGTACAAAGGTTAGATGCAGTCCATTTGTTGAGATATAGTTCGATACACAAAAACATCAGGATCATCCTGCATTTTAAGAATATGTACAATGTCATTCATTGTATAATTTTGACATTTCATCAATAAATAAAATAGTACATGATAACCACATGTCAAGGCATTTTTTTCTGAATTGGAATTTCATTACACGAAAGCCATCTATCCAGATAACAATCCAGTGGGTCCCCGGGAGATGTGAAGGATCCGTATTACAAACGTAGGCCGAAGGGTAAACGTGGACTCTTTGTGGTAAGGTATCTGGTGAAAATACGCCTCTGACAAAGTTCCTAAGCAGTTTATGTCCCTTAACAATGCATAGGATGTCGGATGAATTCATACTTTAGTGTATTTGATGTCCCGTGATTGGTCCACTTCCAAGAGGGCCGGAAATTCTGCGTAGGCCAGACAGTTCAAGGTTTCCGTTGTATTGGCAGCAAATTTGACTTCGAGTCGAACGTTTCCTTGTCTCACCAGGTTTATATACTCTTCACCTAGGTCACTAGGGGCCAGGCTAAAAGCGTATATGGTATATCCTTTGCCAAACTGACTTCTTGTTATTTCCAATCCTGCATCTTTGTTCCATTTTTCTGCCGCTTCAAATAAATTGACAAAGAGTGTGACGTAATTTTGATTAGTTCCTACGTCGATTTTCATGGGGCGGGTAGGCATGCTTTCCCCGTTCACGTAAAGTGCAATCTCTTCCACAAGGTTCTGGAAGTTGAATGGGTTCTTCTCGTAATGACCATTGACAGCTTTTTGAGATATGAAACAGAATGCGGCTTTGGTCGGTAAGGTGTTAGACCAAACGTTCTGCCAGATAAACGATCCAGAACCTTGAGTACAGGTGCTCATTTTTACTTCGGTTCTAGTCAGGGGGTATTTAGCCGTCTTGTCTTTCAAGATTTCAGCATGGTTGATCAAAATTCCACTGTCCACCTTAATCATGCATGCTTTAAAGGACACGTCTAGCAACTGCAACTTGTAGCTAGGGGAGACTTCTTTGCTCATCAAGACAAATGCAGCGGGGTTCCTAAACAGTTTCAAGTGTAAATCCACCCCATTGACCAAGTACTTATCAATTCTAAATATATCTTCGTACAATGGACCTTCTAAATCGAATATTTGGCTGTTTTGAGTAAATGCATAGCGGTTGTTAAGGCCCCCATTGGTGCCTCCGTATGCGTCCGGATTGTCCATGTCGTCGTCGTCTGGATAGTAAAGCTGGGACTGTAACTGGGATTGAGAGACATCACTACCGCTCGAAAGGAGAAGTTTTAGGTAGGCTTTCCAAGCATAGTAGCTAGTATTGAGGGACACAAGTTTTCCGTTCATATAAGTGTCTATTTGAGACCACATGGTTTGCAGTGGCAGATTAATGATCCCCGTTTTTTCCTGTGATGCCAAGGCTGTACCGTCGGTTTTAACAATCTTACATTTTACGTACAGGCGGCTTCTTCTTAAGTCTATGTACTCGTTACCCTGCCCAGGCACCGATATCTCGATCGGAGCGTCCTCCGTATCGAAGGAACTTACAGGTCTGCATTCACTAAAATAAATTTTATCCACAGCTACTTGATTGGGTGGAACGGTAAATAGAGCCAATTCTGCTGGAAGTCCAATGTCTGTAATTTTATCGCTTAAAAAAGCCATTCTTATTGATGTTTGACTTTTTTCTCGTCTCGGTTAAAAATACTGTCTCCTGTGTCTCGTTTTCTCTTCAGTCCTTTTTGTGGTGTTTTCTTTTTGAGTGTTGGTTTGGATTTGACGGTACGTTGTCTTATCTGTGTTTTATAGTCTTCTCTGGTACGTGAGGAATATTTTCTTTGATGGCTTCTTTTATTTCCGCTTTGGCTCTCTCTTCTACGGCCGCCATAGGTGTCACTTGTTTCCCCACTACTTGATCTGTACACTCCTTAGAGAACATGTGTGGGTTGACCGATATCATGTAAGGTTTTTTGGAAAACATACCTCCTAATCCACCTCCTGTCTGTTTGCCTCTGTATTTATCAGGTCGAAAATGTCCATCAAGCATCCTTTGATAAAATGTTTTCCACACACGTGGGTCTGATACGTAGGTTGAACCCATCATTGTATTTCAAACAAGCGTTTTTTCAAGAGTATGGTAACGGTAGTTATACCTTTCAAAAATGAAGCGGGTTGATTATTGACGTCTCTTATATACACTCTCACGTCTTGCAATTCACCCAATCGCAAAGGTACTTCGTATGGGTAATTATAAATGATGTTTCCCGATTTTTTACAGTTCACTAATCTCAAGAGAGGTAGTTCTCTGTCCCCCACTATAGAATCCTGACATAAATTACTACAAATGTACAATTCTGGTTGAGTGGATGTTGTGGACAAATTGAATTCCAAAAGTGAAACTGTCCAGTGCCCCTGTAGGTACAGTGGTTTGGGTAAATGAACAAGAAAGTCGTAAGGAGTGTTACCGATATAAATATGCTGACTATCGGACGATCTTAGAACCAATCTGATGCTCATTTTTGGAGATAATGACGTACAAAAAAAGCAGCCTTCCTATTTATACATTTTGCATGTCAGATTTCTTTATCCAAGAGTTAAATTTAGCAGGCCATTGATGCCAAGACACCAGGATCTCTACCGTTCCTTTCCTTTTTCTTTCTTTTAAAATCTTATCGATTTTCCAGATAGAATTGTCACTTGTGTGAACTTTCTGAAGTTCCTGCGAGTAAAAAGTACCAGATATAGGTTCTTCAGCAAAGTCTTTTAATTTGTAGACGGGTAAACCTTGACTACGGTATCTCTGACTAACCTTAAAAATTTCCCCCGTCCATTTTTGGTCGTATTCTCTTTGAAATGTCCGTCGCAAATAAGATATTCTAACTTTATCACCGACTTTAAATTTATAAGGTTTCTTTTTTTCTGCTATTTTAGAGTTTTTAATTTTTTTTGACACAGCACCAGCTCTTTTGTTACTTTGTAAATAAGCTCTATAACGAATCTCCTCTTCGTTCTCTTTAGTCACAGATGCAGGAGTAATTCCCCCTAAAGGACGGGAAGGAGTCTTATTGATGCTATCAGTAACTGCTTGTAGCTTACTCAAAAATTCGTAAGATTGATTATGAGTAAACATGCGCTGCAATCTGTTTTCCAAATTTTGAATGCTCCTTTCTGCAAAATTACTTTTTGTTTCATTTTCCGTAAAAATTTGGTGTACGCCTTCTTTTTTTAAAAATGAGGACACCCACCGATTTTTAAATTCACTTCCTTTATCGGTTCTAAACACTTTGGGTTGTCTTCCATTAGCAAAAATCCCTTTTAAAGCTTCTATTACATACGACGCCGTTTTTTGTTTCAAAGGAGCTGTAAATACATATCTTGAAAATATGTCTTGCAAAACCATAATATACTGTATGCCTTCATTTTCCTTGGATATGTTTCGCACGTCTTGTAAATCACCATCCCATATGGTGTCTATAGAATCGGTTAAAATGTGACGTCTGGGAAATTTTCTCTGAACTCTCTTTTGAAGTGAATACGGTTCTAAATCTGACAAAAAGTCTCTAATATCCGTTAAACCAATTTTTTGTTTCCCTTCTTTTTTCACAATTTGATACAATTTGTAAGGACCTGCAAAAGAGGCAGCATGTTTCACGTCAGTCCATATGTTTTCCAAGTACCGTCGTTGTTCCTCAGTCAACACCATTTTGATTAATGAACCAAACAAAATTTAACGTCTCTTTTTAAATTCACACAATATTGTTTAAAAATTATAAAAATAATCCATAGTAAAACATTTTTTATTATAGTACAACATGTATGATTAAAATAGCAATACCATCATAATGATACAAAAAGAAGTTTTGTACATGATCTAATAAAATATTTCTTTCATTAACTTTACATGTATAAAAAAACTTATAGCATATTACATACATAAGTAACAAATATAATTACATAAATATATCACTGAACACGAAGGGTACTTTGAACACAATGAAATGTTTTTTGTTTTCACAAACTAATAGTTAATAAAGTCATTTGGATTGCAACGTGGACATTTTTTTATATGTATTCCTTCACCATCGTTGTGCAATATCTACTTTCACCATGTTAAACAATATTTTGTTTTCAACATGTTGTGCAATATCAGCACTTTAAACTTTTTTACTTAAAAAATTTCTACCTTTGCATTTTTTTTCACCTGGGCTATGCTTGGTTACACTCCAATAACTTTATTTTCTTATTCAATATAGGCAACAAAATCATCTCTGTCTGTTGAATTCTTCTCCTAAAATGGGCTCTATCAATGGCATAATTCATCCATTCACCTTTCCTATCTTCGTATGGAACTAACAGAGTGTGAACGTTATCGTTAAACTGAACTTTTTTCATTGATAACTTTGTCTGTCTTCCATTCATCGTGTTTCATATCAGGCGCTCACTGGGGCATAACTCTACGTTTTAATAAAATTTCTTTAGTTCCCCAGCTGTCAGCAAAATCGTAACCGTTTCGGGTCACTTCTCTAAAATCTTTTATACAAACTTTTTTATTGTCAAACCAACGACTCTCATTCAATGTCCACGTTTTGGGGTTTTTCTCATCTTTTTTAATTACACTCCAAGCTATAATTTTCCATTTGTACTGTACTCCTTGACAATCCATAATGAAATGATTGCTTTTACATAAATGAATAAACTAAAAATCTTTTTTCGCGCATGCTCATTATCTGGTAAAGTAATCAACTCTATCAATCCCCTTTTTAAAAATATCAATGATAAGCGAACTCGGATCCGGTTTCTATAAATAGCTACGTCATCACCTCTATATTCAATCCTCCAATGAAAACACGACCTCTATAAATTTACTGTTCTAAAAGTCCCCCTCTATACGGCCTCAATAGTAACTACGTCATCACCTCTATATCCAGTCCACCAATGAGAACACGACCTCTTTAAACTTACTTTTCTAAAAATACCCTCTAGGTGACCCTAATAATTACGTCATCACCTATACCTCCACCTCTATAAGGTACTATATGCAGCAAGTGAATTTGAAATGCAAGTGGAACATGCTGAAAAATTGTGCGTTTTATGATCCCGAAAGAATTAAAACCTGTATTTTCAACAGGATATTAAAAAATGTAAATAAAGTAGTACTTAAATGTTAATAAATAACAATTAAAGCCTCGACATCACCATTGTGTTTTGTTTATCTGTTAAATGACACAAAATTACTGTAAACGTACTACATTTGGCTGTGTATTCTATTTATACTCTGTCCCGAGTTTTTGCTTCCACCACCTTTTGCTTGATATTTCGATAATCATAAATACCTTTGTGCTCAAACTATGTTCATCCACTAATATGAAAAATGTCCAGATTATCTGTTTTGAAACACCCCCTCTACCGCTTCAGGTTTCAATACACATCCCAAAATAGAAAGTCTACGGAGATTTAGCATTGGATAAGCCATTATAAAGACCGGATGATAACGTTGAAAAGTTGTGCGAGGTGTCCCGAGAACTTCCGAATGGAGAAAAGATGTAAACATTTCCCATTATACATCTCCGTAAGAAATTTGTTTTCGTTCCTGTGAACTTTTATGAGTGAAAAATGATAATTTGTCAATGAAGATATCTTGGATATTTTCCCTTTTATTGATTTCAACAGCATTTCTTTCACAGGTATGTGTACTTTTATTAAAAATCATCAAAAAGTGATGGAAGCAATAACTTGGGACAGACTATAGCGCTTTTGGCGGAATGCGGCTTCCGCTAAATCAAGTTCATCGCTAAATGCCATGCATAAATGTATAAAATTAGTCACATTCAGGAATACGGTAATTCAAATCCACGCCGCCAACTTGTTCAAAAGATAATTTTCGCCAATATCATACACGCCAAATAAAATACGTTTATATAAGATTACGTATTTCGCAATGTGCGTTTTAATCTTTTCTCTCCAGGCATCCACTGGCTTCCATAGATTTTAAGATAAATGGTACCTTGAACTTACGGCATACATAACAAACAAAAGGGGATTGAACGAAACCTCATAGGCGTGTCCATCGCATTGGCTGTGTTAAATATGTATGCATGTACACGAACCTCATGTGTAGCTGAAAAAAAAACAAGAAAATTCACGATACACACATAAATACAGTAGAGTGATAATGCAAACAATAATATGACTTAAATTCTGAGGGTAACGTTACACATTTGTTCTGAAGTCATTTGTTGAAATGACTAGTAGATTAACATATGTGTACCGATGGTTATGAAAAAAAAGTTTTATTCTGGCAATTAATCCGACATCGGCATCTGACGTCGATATTTCATTGTGAATTTTGACGACGAAGTTTATACTTTTGTAAATCGTCCAATCTAATTAGAATAAGACTTGTAAAGCCGCTCCTCTACGATATCAAATATCATACCAGAATTCCGAAAATAAAATTCCGCATACTAGTATCTAAAGAAAAAGGTTTCAATCTCAATTTGTTTTGTATTTGCCCTTTTTGTGTCCTCCTCCTTGACTTTCTTTATTATTCATTTTTTTTCCAACACTTCAAAGAAAGGAGGACACATCAACTGGATATACAGTATAATGATGAGTTTGACGCGTATTTTTAATGTCTTCATTGCTTGCTACTTTCATACCAGCATGAACTACCCAAGAAAGTATTTAAATGATTGTTTAATTGAAAGATAATGCAAACATGAGAACATATTCAGATTTAAGATGACCTTTAGAAAGAAGTAGGACCAACAATGAACTGATATGTTGTAAATGGGGCTTTATTATACATAAGCACGTAGCATTAGCCCCCCCCCCTTTTTTTTTTCTTGCAGCCAACATTGCAAGCAACGAGTTGGTCTTCCGTTGTTGGAGTGAGTTGAAAATATAAATGATTTGGTGTCAAACAATTATAACTAAACTTTCAGTTCTGCTTTCGTAATGAAAACGTGTTGTGATTGAAAGCTTGTATGAAAACATGTTTTGAAAAAGACCGGAAGATGTTTTGAAAATGTTTTAGGAAAACTATTTTTCGAACACAGTTTGTGTAATCGTTTCAGAAATTCTTTAAGCAATGAGAAGTTTAATGGCGAGTATAATTTTTAAAGGGTAGCAAGAATTGCTATATACATGTACTCATGATTCATGTCAGGAATTGTACTTTTTTTTTAAACGAACTCGCCTACAAAACACGTATTACTAATTGTTTCTTTAGGAAATCTTCTGTATTTTAATCTTTTTAAATTTTTGAAAACTATGTGCAAGTTTAAAAATGTTGCGTGCTGTCAAAATCTAGTAATTAGTCAAAATTTATGGCATCTCTGAACATTTCTATACAGAAGTGTGTGTCGTCTGATATTATCGACTTGGACATTCCAAATAATAATCAGCTATCAAAGATCATCGGGATAATTTATGCAAAAGTGAGCGTCTGAATTTTACACCATATGGTGCTATTTCATAGAGCTAAACCAGCGAAATTTGGAAACAGTACTTCATATATCTTATTGGGTTGTTATTCGCTCTTGGACTCGGACCGTGCGCGTTTGTGCGCGTTACATTGTGCGGAATGTGCATTTTATGATTTTGCCATCTAGTTCTCATTTGAAAAATCGACATGCTTGCGATGCGTTGAGGCGGCATGTTCAGTGACACTGGAATCCAAGAAAAAAATGTAAATACATGTAGTACTCAATTGCAATTTCATTATCATTCACGCATGGTAAAACAAACGGTAAACGGTTAGGACAGTGTCAATGTATATAACAGTAATTAGCACCGGATTAACAATCCGGTACACATGTACATAACTTTAATTAAGCAAAGGGGAACTTAAATCAATTATCGCCAACTTAAAGCTCTAAGTGAAGTATAAAAATGTTAAATTATGAACATTCATAGTTCTAAATGTTGAATTTTTATAAAATTCTGTCCGAGATTATTTTTATTCCGACTAACCGATTACATAATTTGTAACCGATTACCATCGTTCCGACCATATAATCAGTTTAACGGTTAGAAATTGCCATCCCTAATATATTTTAATTACAGTTTTAATGACATTTTCATTACAAAATTAATTCTAATCCTAAGACGACCGATGTCATTGCATGACGCAATAAAATTATACTACAATATCATTTTTTTTCTCGAAATGATTTTTCTTTCGCACTACTGATCAAGTTGATTGTTTTCATTAAAAATGTCGTTTCATTTCCCATCTCTGCTTGCATTTGAAAAGAACAGTCACTTTATTACCGGTATTTTCAAAATAGATAAATTGTCATTCTTGTTAAAAACGGCATACACAAACATGTACATCGAACTAATTCAGCTTTCAGTATTCTCAATATTTTGATTTATCATAGGTAGCGCTTTGACTAAGCATCCGGTTGCGTAATGGTTTTGGATACGTGACATAAAGCGCAAACGCTAACCACTTTAAAAAGCGAGGCCCATGGACCATATCACTTACCCCAGCAAGAATGTCAGAGACAAGATAAACAAAACATAATCGCCATTGGTGGATGATGAATAAAAATAACTCCCACCAGCCACGCATATAGGTAAGTCTAGTGTTGTTTGAATGCAATAAAACAGAACGACCTGCGTCTGGGAAAATATTTTATTGAATGAAAGAATCAAACTGTACATGTGCCGCCCATTTCTTTGAGGACTGATTCAGCGAATTCGGATATTTGAGTTTTATATACATTCGATTGCCTGAACTTTTGGTATAGCCAGTATCTTGGCCTAGTCAATAACTGGTCCAGTACCAGTAAACTAGTAAATATTATTCATAGATGACTATTTCATGAATATAAACTGAAATAAATGTCGATGTAATTTCACTGACGTCATACAATGGAGACGCGCCCTATGTCTTCTCTCTCAGCAATGGCAGACGGGACGCCCGTCTCTCCCGTCTCTCCGCTGATTTTTTTGCCTGGCTCTGTTTTCGCTCCTTTTTCATAAGTTTCTCTAATCCTTCTAACATTTCTGCTAATTTATCATTCCCGACTGCTCTTGAAGATCGTCGAATTTTATTGACATAATTTTTCCCCTGCACCAGTTCACTGAAAAAAAAATAGGATGAGAAGACGATGATACATAGATGGACAGTTTGATTTTTATACATTGTATTTACATTTTGTTTTTAGATTAATACATACCTAAAGTCGATTGCACCGTTTTTATCCCTGTCCATGCTTTGTACTAGCTGTTCAATTTGACCGTCTGTGAGGATAACATCGAATTTCTGCATAGAAGAAAAGGCCGCTAGTAATATTTGAACGGAATCATTATAAGCTCATTAAAAACAGGATTAGAAAGCAACAATGCATTTTTTTGTGTTAAAATTGGTTACATTAGGGGAAAAAAAATTAAATCAGCGTCTGAGTATTGGCAAAACAGGACTATCTAAAGCGTACTTTTAAGTAGGAATATCAATAGTTAGCACAGACTATCAAATCACATACATGTACTAGTACATGTATTTGATTTTTTAACCAAAAAAATCTGTATTATGTATCTGTACCTGTTAAATTGCCAGAGACGTTTACAAAAGAACTGTCACCGTATAAAGGGAATTGAAGTTGAAGTAATCTGATAATGGAAGTCAAAAAGTATCGGTTCAGAAATTACCACAATTTTGCAAATCTATTTGTGAAAAATCGGAGTCTTCCAACAGTCCCTTGTTCATGCTTAATGTCGTGCTGTAACATAGTCATTTGCACATTCGTGATATAAAAGTGAAGCCAATTCGCTTTTGCAAAAAGTTTTTAAAAATTATAATTTATACACAGAAATCTTCGTAATAAATCAAAAATTGTGCAAAAATGTGTTTATGTTAATCAAAAATTTTGTATGTCAATTTTTCATTGTTGACAAGCAACAACGATTCACTTAGAGAAAAAAAATCTTTTTGTCAACGCTGAAAATATCTTACTGCAAGGCCAGCCTGAATTTCGTCGCTTGTAATGTTGTGGTCATTATTAGCATCCAAATTCCGGAAAAGGTCGATTAGTCGTAAGTTTTGCTGACGCATGTGCTCAAACAAGACGAGAAGAGGGTTGAAATCATCTATGGACTGTCCGCGTTCCTTAAGGGCGGCTGGTTTTTTCCGCAAATCGCCATGTCTAATCTTCAATTCTCCCTTTTCCATTAATTCCCATGCCTTTGTTTTAAAATGTCCATCTATTGGTATGTCCTGTGACGAGAGAATAAAACGTTGTTACTCATACTTTTGTTTACGAGAGAGAGAGAGAGAGAGAGAGAGAGAGAGAGTATAAGGATTTACACAGATTCTCTTATTATCAACTTCCAGATAATGCTAGGTGAATTTTTTTTAATTTTGTTAAGATAATTAGTTGATTTCATAACCAATCATCTGAACATTACCTGTATATTGATCTCCTTTAGTGCACGTGTAGAGTTTTCAAAGACCGTCAGTATTGTCAGCGCTCCGTCTGAAGTGATGGGATTTCCGTAAATCTATTGAATATTAAGAAAATTTTAATAGCATCTTAATTAAATCATGTTTTTCATAAAAAAAGAAAGAAATCAAAATTCTGGTGTTGTGAAATTGCTCAGCCCCCCCCCAAAAAAAACCCCTTACTTTTAATTCTTGCAACGTGTCATTGCTTTTTAAGCCTTTAAGGAAATACCCCAATGTATGGAAACCTATCCTGTTGTGGGAGATGTCCAGACTTTTTAGAGTATGGTTTTTAGGAAGGTGATTTTCGAATGCTCGGCAACCAAATTCTGCTAGTCCGTTCCATGACAGATCGACACTTTCCAATTCTACATTTTTCTAAAATACAAACAACATATAAATTTACATATTTATTTATTTACTTATATTTTTATATTTCTGTGCCGTTATTAAGGTGAAATTTTTTTTTAAAAAAGTTTGGAGCGTAAAGGCTTCTGAAATTTGAGATATAAATTTCTTAAAATTTGCTAAATTACATATGAAGAAAACAAGTTACAAACATGAAGGTATAGAATGAAATGTATCCAGATTGCCTAAACACATAAAGTGTAAGCAAAAAAAACCACCACCCCCCTCCAAAAAAACAAAAAAACACTCAAAAAACATAGACTCACGCAGATTGACTCAACCAAGACTCGAGCCCCGTGACGCCTTAGGTGGTTCCAGCTCAGATCAAGGAATTTCAACGTCAAATTCGATGCTACAAAGTCCCAGAACAAATGACAACAATACACATGTAAGATACGGTATTTCTGTATATATGAGTCCATGTGGTCTTTGGTATTGATCGTTCTTTTAAACGAATGGTTTACCTATTGCTGGTCCTATTTCCGTTCCTGTAACGTCATCAATTAGATTTCCAGATAGATCTAAATGTTCGATAAAGTCGTTCCTCTAAAAATAAAATCGCATTCAAAATCAAAAGTTGATTATGCTGATTTTCTCAAAAAATGTTTAGTTTTTTTTTTGTTTTGTTTTGTTTTTTTACAAACAGATATTTTAACTTACCCTAAGGAGCCAGGCCAAGTCTTTGGCACTTCTTTTACCAATGTTATTCTCTGTAAAGAAAATTAAAGGTTTGAAGAAAAAATATTCGGCAATTTTTTTTTCTGTTGACTCGCTATCATAGCATTGCCACGGTGAACATTTGACCACAATACTGTCTTTTATTTAAATCTTTTGATTAAGATCTATTGAGAACTCTGATCATCGTCATTTAGCTAATAACAAACTAGAATCCCAACATAACTAGTTTATTCTGTCAGCGTATGAATATTACATTTTTTTCAACTTTGTAAGCCTTCACTGTTTTTAGTTTATAAAGTGCGTTATTGTTCAACTAAAAGTGTCACGTATGTCGGCTATGATGTTTTAAAAATTCTTACTGGAGATATCCAAAAATGTAATATTCCTATTGTCTAGAAGAGCTCCAGCGATGGCTTTGAAGCCAGTTTCGTCTAAATTCACAGCTGACATTTCCTGTAAGCCAAAGACAAGAACATTTATAATACATAATATCTTAAATTCGAAGTTGGACATTTAAGAAATAAGGTATCCTAAATATAAATATCGGGATAAAATACGGGCTGGTCACGTAATTAAATTCCATAGAGCCCGAGGGATCAAACGGTTATAGTTTTATATAAGGGACAACATATAGAAATGTATCCGGCAGTCACGCGCCATGTTTAAACCAATGAACGTGTGAAATTTCAGTCCGAGGGAAAACATATGTGGTTATGTCAGCAATTCCTGATTTGAAATAATAAATGTGGTTATGTACATTTATTATTTCAAATCAGGAATTGCTGACAATTTATTTATATGAATTGATTCTTTATATTTCTTTCGATTATTTTTATATTTTTTTTCAGTACTTAAGATGCTGCTTTTTTGTACGCTTTAATATCTTAAGTTCTATCTATGCGTATACCTGTATAACATCCTTCCTCTTAGTTAGATATCGTGGTCCAAACTAGCCAAGTGTGTACCTTACTTTCTAGCAATATCACTTGCTGATCAAACAACGTTAACAATTTAACTCTACCAGTTTGTTTATAAAGATGTTTTCAGCAATCAGTTCAGCCAAGTAGATGACGCCCTTGCTGCCAAGATCGTTGTTGGATACGTTCAGTGCTGTTATCTTTGTGTTGCTCTGAAAAGATATCAAACTTTGTTCTATGATGACATATGCATGTGAAAGTGTCCTAAGGGGGGGGGGGGCTTGATGGTCGCAGCCATTTTTAGGCTATATTTACCTCCGTAAGACGAAGAGCTCTGCATAAAGATATAGGGAAATATATACAAAGTCAAAGTCAAAATATTCGGATATTTTCTTTAGTAAATATTAGTTTATAGCCAAATATATAATTATATTGCATGTATTTTAAATTTTGAAATTTAGATCTGATGGGTAACATGTTGACCGCCCAGCCTTCTCACAAAATATATCAAATTCTAAACATTTATGAGGAAAATAAAAGCAATAAACATCACATATAATTTACGTTCTACTGAAAGTTTATTGTACTCACAATGAGAAGTGTTGAAAATGCCCGGATGTCTAATGACGTCATTTGACTGTACGACAGGTTTATCCATGTTTTTTTGAGCTGGCGAATGACGGTGCTACACGGAATAATCCCAAGCCGCTCACACAGGTATCTATACTGACTCGTTTCATTCGTGTTATATTTCTCTACTCCTGATTCATCTTCTTCATTAAAAAAAACCACACACACAGAGATGTAAGCATTGTATTGCATTTTTGATGGCAAGGTTATATTCCCTATAACGTTGCTTATTACATAAAATACATAGGTGAATTATAAATAAGTAGAGTTTGAAATAATAAATGGTGAGATTTTAGAACCATACTCCCTAAATTAATCAATCTAATTAAAATTAGATCTTTGATCCGCTCCTATTAGATTGCTACACAAAGCGTAGCGATCTAATAGGAGCGGATCAAAGATCTAATTTTAATTAGATTGGTGAGTAAATAAATAGTGTTTTCGATCCACTCCGCTACTCATAAACGTTTAAGGGAGCGGAGAGGACCAAAAAAATCTATGGCTGGCTAAGATGGTAGAAACCATGCGCGGATCCAGAATTTTTTTTTCCAAAGGGGGGGGGGGGGGTCCGGGTCTGAGGCATATTTGCGATAATTGTACTCTGTATATTAGTTTTTAATAAATTTTCATTTTCCGAGAGGACCCCCCCCCCACCCCCTCTAGATCCGCGCATGGAAACATGCCCCTTAATTAAATGAGTAAATAAATGAGTATATCACTACAGTAAGTAAAAATTGAATATAAAATTGATGCATAATATAGAACAATACCCCCTAAAACTGTCTCGCAGTCGGAAAGATCATTGTCGTCGTCGAGGGTAAACTCCTGACTCTTTTTCCGGACATAGACACTGTTGCTATCTATGATGACCTCCGGATGGGCAGTGTTTGGGCGGATTGCTAGTTCCGTGGGATGACGGATGAGGCATTCCGAAGACGGTCGATTCTGAATAATTTTCTGAGTTTTCCCGTAAAGTCTGGGCAGTTTACACGACCGAAGAGGCGTTACATGGCGAGTGTATAAATACTGTGCCCTTGGCGTTGGTCTTACAATGGAAGGAAAGAAAAAAGTACAACAATGTTGAAAAGCTGCTTGGTCCGACTTATCACTATTGAAGTAAAGCTGTAAAGTTTCTTCAAATTACACACATATAATCAGTTTCTTTTCAAAGAAAGAAATATAATAAGTAAATAGTTCTAACTTTTGTTGGGATGCCATATTATTTTTCGTCCGTTTTGACAATAATTAGAACAAATTCATTTTTTTTTTCTGTATACCATTTCTAAAATTATGCATTCATTCCCAAATTCAGCCCCATAAAGATTTGAGGGTTTGGATACTTCGAATAAATGTAAATTTATTTATTTCCATCGGTTATTGTGGACTTCAAATCAGTATGCTAGCTGACAATAGTTTTATTTTAAAATTGTTGACGACTCAATGTTTTATTTCTCGTTTTATTGAAAGAAAAAACAATGAACCGATGAACAAATTTCGGAAATGTTCATTAAGTAACTACTGAGAAAAACATGGTTTAATTTTTCTTGCTTTTTATATGCATTTTAAATGATACAACGATACAGAAATGAATGATTAGTTTGGGAATAAACATTATTCATCTACCAAACTAATAATTAATTCTTGCGTAAGATTTCCTTTCCGTGTACTCACATACCAACTTGTACCATTTCCACAATCGAGTTTAATACAAATCTTTACAAGTATGTGTTCGATAGAAATAACAATTATAAATTTAGAATTTCGTATAATAATAAATACATAAACAATATTATTGTGATAAGAAACTATTTTAAAAAAACCCACAAAAAACAACCAAGCGACTCGTTAACACATTGCATTATGACCACACTGGGCTCCAATGTGAAAAGTTAACTGTTTACCGAAATAATGAAGAGAATAACTTACTTGCTCATGTTGTATTGTAATGTTTATGCACCCGATACATCTCCTAATCAAAGGTAACAGAAAGTCATCTTTGCCGTTCACAGAGGCCAACATGCTTCAACAGGTGAGAGTTACGTAATTGCTAGAGCTAGGTGATCTGTTTTACTTGTGGGCTAACTAGCACTTGTATACAAACAGCATGACGTAATACAATAGAAACGAATTACCAAACAAATAATAGAATAATTGTACTCTTTTGTCCAGTAATTTGCTAATTGTTTGGTTTAATTTGGTAATTTTTTTTTCCAATTAGGGATCCAAAAAAAGGCATTATAGGGAAAAGAGCCCATAAAAGAAGATTGCATTTGTAATATTGAAAATTTTTAATCAGATTATGATAGATATATCTCTTTGGAATATTAATGTTAAAAATTGACTGTGGAATTAATTTGCTTGTTAATTTGGTTTTTTTAAGGTCTGCACGCATACTCAATTTTTAAAAATACATGCGGGTGATACATTTATAAGTAAAAAATTTAACATGTCTTTGTATTATTCTACAAAGTACATGTACTTATTTTCCACATAAAGATAATTTTTTTTTTTTCTCCCTTTTTAATTTACGGGGAATCCCTTGGTTTTAGTCAAAGCATAATTTAAATGACATATTACGGTACACGGATGACTAGAAATAAAACATGGAATTGGCACATATCTGATAATCAAAGAATGTAGACCACTTTAAATAGCGGTAAAATTCTCCTTTTTGTGTACATAATTAAATGAAATCCTAACACTGTGCAACCCAAAACATTTCGTAATGTCGTTGAAGTGGCCCAATATGATGCAATCAACAACAATAAGTGAATAATCAATTTGTTGATATCCTAGTTAGGTATACTGTTGTCACAAAAGTTGCGTGAAAGTGGTGTTATTCAAATAATACAAGGCACAGAGAAATGAAACTGCAACGAAGGGTTTAAATTATTTGCACTAAAATTATGTGTTGATATAATTGAATTGGTAAAATGAAATTATACTAGATAATATATTCGACATGCGACGCAACTTTAAAAGCAAACAGTTAAAAACAAAATAAAGAAATAGAAACCACGAGGAAGAGTACTTTTCGAATAAATAATTTCACAAAAGATTTATTTAAATTTGTTTATTACCCTTTTATACATCCACTAATTTTTTTTTTGGGGGGGGGGGTGTTATAACAGAGTTTTTAGACATCTTATATGGCAATTTTTTTGTTTACAAAAACACTACAATTGGTTTAGTTTTGATATCATAATTTTAGACTCTCCGATTCAAAATTTTCATTCTTTTAAAATTACAGTATTATAGCTGTGTTACAACGCACTTAAAAAATTACGCACTTTGAAAAAAAAAATACAAAGTGCGATAATTTTGGGACCAAGTCAACGCAATTTAAAAAAAAAATTTTTTTTCGAAGTGCGTTCATATCGTCGTTATTGACGCACTTAAAAAAATTGTTCAGGGTTTAGTCAAAATAATTGATACTTTTATATACAATAAATGATTAATCTTGTTTAGCTCAATGTGATATATTCAAATAAGAAGTTTAAAGAACCCATTGCATTCTCAGGTAACTTGATAAACAATTTCTCGATCAGAATTTTTTCTTTTCTCGTAATACAATACTGACAATTTTACACATAAAGAACAATTCTGGATATTTGAATTATCCAAATATGACATAAACTGCATCGCTTAGCAACTGCATTTTCCTTATTTTGTATACGCAGCAAACTTCTTATCTGGTATAATGGGCTATGTCAAAACGAATATATATATATATATATATATATATATATATATATATATATATATATATATATATATATATATATATATATATTTTGATAATGGAGATCAGTGTATAATATATTCAACTGGCTGATTGCATGTGCTTGTAAACAAACGTGATGTGTAAAAAGCATACGTTAGTTATGTTTATCAAAAACAATATGGTCATTTGAAAGATCAGTGCGAGAAAAAACACCCCACAGCCTAATGCATAATTTTAAGTTTATAACAATTTAATGTTTGTTAATGTAATTTTTTTTTAAATTGAAGTGATTTATTTGATTAGAATATGAAAAGGGAGTTTATGTTGAAACACTTATAGATTCTTTAACATACCATTGGAGAAGTTACTGTTTGGCCAGCTCGTTTTTTCAATATCACTGTACTTAATTTACAACAAAGCCTATTTCTTTTTCCGATCTTAAAGGGGCATGGTCACGATTTTGATCAAATTCTATTTTTCTGTTTTTATAATTTACAATGCTTTAGGAATGCATTTTTAATGATAAAATGAAATTTGAGAGTCAGTCGTAGAGTTATAAGCAAGATACAGAGCTTACAGTTCTTTGTTATGTAAACAAGGCTCGTGCCCTGAATTGTTCACATATGTTCAATACACCAGTACAATCTTTTTCAAGCTGATATGTCTATCGTCCTATTCATTTTAAGCATAAATGAACAGTTCTCACATTCATTTTAGGTCTTAAACTGGAATTTTGACTTCAACACTCAAAATGTAAACAAAAGCTTTGTTTACATACCAAAGAATTGTAAGCTTTGTAACTCGCTTATAACTCAACGAATGACATTCAAATTTTGGTTGCCTATCACAAATGCTTTACTGAACCACTTTAAACATTAAAATCGGAATAATAATTTTTGACCAAAATCGTGACCATGCCCCTTTAAACGTTTACTTCAAGTTGCTGAATATCATTTGTTTTTGGAAAGAAAAAAGAGGGGTAGGGGACCTTCTTCCTGTAAATGATGCAGTGCTAATTGACCTGTATCTTTTTGTAAACCCTCATCCCCATCCCTGTTCTCAAAGACGGTAAATTAGATTCACTAGTGTTAACAAAACATCATACTATCAACAAATTAGAAATTCAATTCCAGAATTTGTGATTTATACATATTTTTTCAAAATGCGTTAATAGTCTCGATACTAAAAAAATGTTGATGTTCCTTCATAACGGACTTTGAAATTTTTTTTTCAAAGTGGGTTAACTTGGCCCCAAATTTAACGCACTTTGAAAAAAAAATTCAAAGTGCGTAATTTTTCAAAGTGCGTTGCCACATACATGTAGCTGCATGTCTTTTTTTCACCATTTTGTTACAACATGTACATTCAACACCAACAAGTTTTGCAGTTATCAATGGCTATTATATAAATAGTGCATGTTTGGGAGGGTAACAGTTGAAATGAACACCCCGTGAAAACCATTGTCAACCGACACGAAGCGATGTTTTACTGCTTTTATATAGCGATGACATAAATTCTACGGCGAACCGTACATGCGCGTAAATTATGCGCGTACGGTTTGCCGTAGAATTCACGTCATTTCTATATAAAAGCAGTAAAAGTTTCTCTAAAATTAAGACATTCAGTATGATAAAATAAATAGTGCCTGTTTAGGAGGGTAACAGTTTCGCGTCGGTTGACAATGGTTTTCTCGGGGTGTCGATTTCCTCTGTTACCCTCCCAAACAGGCACTATTATATAAATAGTGCCTGTTTGGGAGGGTACCAGTTGAAATTGACAACCCGAGAAAACCATTGTCAACCGACGCGAAGCGTCGGTTGACAATGGTTTTCTCGGGTTGTCAATTTCAACTGGTACCCTCCCAAACAGGCACTATTTGTTTTATTATACTGAATGTCTTAATTTTATAGCAAATTTTACTGCTTTTATATAGAAAATACGTAAGTTCTACGACGAACCGTACGCGCATAATTTACGCGCATGTAACAATTCGTTCTATCGGCCCGTTGCCAAGTGTGTTGCTAACGCTGAGGGTATTAGAACGGATTGTCAACTGCGTCTAAACCAATCAGATTTCAGTATTTAACATGAAAGTATAATAATTATATATTATTGCATTAAAAGTCAATAAAGATTATCTGTCGGTCTAACAGCAACTTCACAAAAACTTTATAAAATACAAATCAAATAAAAGATACGTTCGTGAAAGTTGGGTAGTATTTAATTTTTAGTAGAAAGCCGAGTGGCATGCTACCGGGCTTACCGCAATTTCACGACAAAAAAAACTTTACGCTTAAAATTCATTGGTGAAAATATGTTAAAAAAAAAAGTATAGGGATATATAAAATGAATGATAATGAAAAATTTACAGCCTTATTTCACAAAACTGCTCATTGCCAAAAAAAAACCCTTCAAAACTACCGACAGAGCAAGAGTAATCACACACAAATACATGTAAGTCAGATATACAGTAATGACTTGCATAGAGGCTCATTTGACCATTGTTCACAATAGATAGTGCATGTAATACGAAGTGGGTGTGGGATGGGGTGGGGGCAACATGTTTTCTCGAATTATGGTAATATTTTTTATGTGGATAATAATACATTCTAGCAGTTATTTTATCCAATTATCTATCTATGAGGAGTCACCAATTAATTGGTTGTTCTTGCATTTTGCTAGTTTACAAGAAAGGCAACGAATCCACTTACAAACATAGAAGGAAAACCTGTATAAAAATATTTAAGGGACCATTTCTTTTATTAGCTGTAACATCTAACATGTCTACAAAGGGAATCTCTTTTTTTTTATTATGACAAAAAATTATAACGGCAGATGCCTGTGCAACGGTGATACTTTCAATTTCATGCAGGGTGTAGATGCACAATAAAATTCTTGCAGGATTTAGAACCATTTCAATTAACAAGAGCTTGGACTTCGTGTAGTTGTGTCAAACAGCATTATTATACTTTCATGTTAAATACTGAAATCTGATTGGTTTAGACGCAGTTGACAATCCGTAGACGTCAATTATGCGCGTACGGTTCACCGTTGAACTCAAGTCTTTTTGCTAGCGCTCTCGAGCGCTAGCAACTACGTTAGTCTTTTTTACTGGAATACGCATGCTCGACTTCACAGTAGGGCATTCTGGGAATACTTCTGTAGATAGACTGTGCCATGTGAATTTCGTTTTATCATCTACATATGATCTTAAGTTTTGTGTTTTGTTGTTCAATCTTCAGTACATAGATATCAAAAAGTAACGGTAGCTTAGGTCTTATAATGCCAGGTAATTTCTAAAGTTATAATGAATAGCTATCTTTTCTTAACTACCTTCCTAGATCTTTCCGTTAAGCTCGGAAAACAACATCGGATATGTTTTCCGAGCTTGCCGGAAAGGCCCGAGAAGATACGATTGCTACAAAAAAGTACTTTTGGTTTTACTGATCTCTTATTTTTCACCTCAAAATTGAAATTACAGTAAATACAGAATGATTAAAGTACAGTTAATGAGTCATACCAGTGCCGATGTGAAACCCACTCTAGATTAACCATTCTGAATTGAGACCCAGACCCCACCCTCAACACAATTTCAGTGCACCACTGTTCCCTCCTAATGATAATTAATCGATTCAGAAAATTAAACCAATGGTTAAGAAATCTACTTATGTGTTTCATGATGGCTACAGCGCTAGCTCACCTATCTTTTTAAAAGATAAACTTGTCTATATAAAAGCAGTTTAGTTTTCTCTAGAATTAAGACATTCAGTATAATAAAATATATAGTGCCTGTTTGGGAGGGTACCAGTTGAAATCGACACCCCGAGAAAACCATTGTCAACCTCCGCTTCGCGTCGGTTGACAATGGTTTTCTCGGGGTGTCAATTTCAATTGGTACCCTCCCAAGCAGGCACTATTTATATAATGTGCCGTAGGCCTGTCTATTTCATTGCTGCAAGCTTAGCCACTTAGCCATGGCTCTTTGAAATCAACAAGTCTGGCTTCTGAGCAATCTTTGTATATTTCACTTGAAACCAGCGTCATTTTTAACTTGTTTTGATGCAAGAAAAAGGAAGTTACATCCTATACCGAAAGTATGGAGTTCCGATGGGGCCACTTCGACCTTCGCACTTTCGCCTATAGAGCGAAGATGCGAGAGTGCAAAGTTGCGAAGGCGAAAGTGCGAAGCTGCGAAGGCGAAGGAGCGATAGTGCGAAGATGCGACGGCGAAGCGCGAAGATGCGAAGGCGAAAGTGCGAATGTGCGAAAACGAAGGAGCGATACTACAATTTCTCGTTCGCCTTCGCAACGTCGCACTCTCACCTTCGCAATTTCGCACTTTCGCCTTCGACTTTTTTACTGCATTCAGCAAGTCTCGGTCGATTCCATAGAATTTGATACAGGCACCGTACTCGCCGATTAATCTCAGATGTTATTGGTACGTATGCTCTATAGGCCATCGTGCTCACTATGAATGTTTTTAAATTAATATTTTACTTTGTTATGTGACATATATGTTTACCGTTGCTCACTATGCCTAATCATTATATACGATTCATAAAATGTAATTTCCGCCATAATGTGTACACATGCACTTCCACACTCATGTCACTTATCAGCTGTCTGTTTACCTGGTCGTGCTACACAAGTTTCGCTTACACCTCTGTCAACGCCGGAAAAATAGTCTGTCACATGATCAAAACAAGCATGGAGAGCACATGGCATTTTTGATTTGTTTCTCCTGTACAATCAACTGAAAGGGTGAAGACTTAGTGGGCAAGTTTAAAACTATCATATGGGATAACATTGCAGCTGATTTGTGTAATATCAACGATTAATCGGGAGTTTGCAGAATCTGATTTTTCAAAACTTTCAAACATCTGTCAAACTAGATCATGTGATCATAATTTAATTTTTACCTCCGCGAAATAGTTTTCCCAGTAACTTTGAAATAAAAATGGATAAAAGTATTAAATATTTAAATTGAATTATATTTAATCATATTTAGAGATAAAAAGAGTAAACATATTAATTTTAGATACATTTTGCCCATCGTTTCAGTTTGTACAAGAATCTTGTACATCCGGCGTAGACAGAGGTGTAAGCGAAACTTGTGTAGCACGACCTCTGGTGAGAGAATGGCCTCAAATGTCATTTAATAGAGCTAAAATTATCTTTAAACGATAGAGAGCTCCACAAACATGAAAAGACGAAGGCGTGATGGCGAGAGTGCGAAGCTGCGAAGGCGAAGGAGCAATAGTAGTATCGCTCCTTCGCCTTCGCATTTTTGCGATTCGCCGTCGCATCTTCGCACTATCGCTCCTTCGCCTTCGCACCTTCGCACTTTCGCCTTCGCAACTTCGCATCTTCACCCTAAAGGCGAAGGTCGAAGTGGCTTCATCGGAACACCATATACAATGTATATAGAATTTTATGTACATAATTTGTATACATGTATATCTATTAAATCAACGTAATCTAAAAATCAAAATATTTATGTAGGCGTTTGAAAATATAAAACAAAAACAAAATAAGAGAAGATGTGTGTGTGTGTGTGTGTGTGTGTGTGTGTGTGTGTGTGTGATTAAGGGGGTCTTTTCTGATTCACATTTTTTTAAAGGAGGATACTAGTATACATTATGTAACTAGTATACATTCATGATTGAGGGAAAACGGAAAACAGCACTTAAGAAAATGCAGTGTCGGTTAATGGAAACGTTACTAAATAAGATTAAGTTATCGATTTAGTGATAACATTAAATGGTCTTAATCTTTGTTTCCTCAAACACTATAAAATTAGAAGTCACGTCTAAAGTTTTAATAGAGATGTGAAAATTAGGAATGTTGTGTCACTAAAAACCTAGATTATAAACTATTATAATTTTTTTTGAATTGAAGAATAGAAAGATAAAATCTTATAAAAACTCTTTTTCTAGTTGATGAAACATGAAATGAAAGAGAATTATTCTTAATAAAACAATTGGAAGTGTATGAACTTAAAGTAAACCATGATTAAAGAACGCCGAGATTAGGAACGTGAGTAGCCTCATGTTTGATTATGCACTTCCTGTTTTCTTTGAATGTTATCAGTATGTCAGTACTGACAGAGGCACAAGGTGACTTTAAATCGTAAAATGTTTAAAAATTGAACAGTCCCATTCAGATTATGCAGACAAACGTGCAGACCATATATATAACTGAAGCATGTCAACAACAAAAAAATATATGGTTACCCCCAGCGGGCCAGAAAAGGCCCTCACTCCTAGTCATTTTCCTTAAGTTTCTGAAATTGACAATAGGTTGCAGGATGAATGTGTAGATTTAAAATAAAAACATTAATTTTTTTAGAAGATAAAAATGTTATGGCTTTATATTTACATTCACCAAGTATGATTCCTTTTATTTATTACGTAAATAGATTGTAAATTCTTAGCTCTATAGAAACTGACAGGACTGAAATCTACACGCCCCATTTATCGATTGATCGAAATCTACAGCGACCTAAGAAAAATCACGGACTGCTCGAAATAATCCTGATGATGTAATACTCAGATTCCCATAGAAGACAATTTGGCTGTTTCTTTTCTCTAACATACTGGTGTACATTAACAGTAATTTAGTTAATTTTACTTTCTTTTTACAATCAATTTATTAATTTGTCATGAGAAAAATGAAAATATAAACAATATAATGCTTTCTTTGATGATACTATCATGCGGTTATGAAGTTAGCGATCACTAACGCGGGTTATGTATTTTTTCTGCATTGTCGCCACCTTCATATCTATATAGCATGAATCCTTAAAGAAAGCATTTTATTTTATTGCTTAATGACGGCTGTCTGTCTGTGAATAAGATTTGTCAGAAGGTTTGCATCCCCCTGTGCCTGTTGGAGATAATTTAATCCAAAGAGCAACCCAACTCACTTGTTTGTACAACCGTCGTTCAATCGTGACAAATTTTGTGGCCTGGCTGACAAGGCATTAGCAACACTACATATTATAAATATGAGTTACAAAGAATCGTTCATTAAAAACTATGAGTTGACAAAATATTGTCATGTATGATCAAATTTATCATACCGCCGTATTTGCAATCGGAACATAACTCGGACTTCTCCGTCAAGTTGACTTTACGGAAAAGGCCGAGTGATGTTCCGATTGCCGTATTTGATCACATTATAACATATAATTTATTCCTTAAATTAAACCATTTATTGAATGTTTAATTTGTATGTTTTATCGCATTGAATCACGTATAATTACGCAAATGATCAATATCGTTGATCCGTACTTGTACATGTACGTTGCATAAAAGTAACAGCCAGTTCTTCCATATATTGATTATTAATAAATGCTTCAACTTTTACAATGTATGACATCAGTCATAGCATCAGTGTTGCCAAGATTCGACAAATGACGAAAATAACTCACGCATAGTCATCTAGAATTGTATGCTATTAGATTAAAACACCATTTATCAATGTAACATTTAAAAAAACATATTAATGTAGGTACATGTATTTAAATGAACCTTGTCACATAGTTTTAAAAATTTTAAGGAATGCATATTATACGAGTATATTGATACGCGTACAATTTGATTGAAAATTGCAACGTGTTTCGGCTTTGTCAGTATCTACATGTATAAGAGAGCATTCGGATTTCTAAGGATTTATTACATACTTAGTAATAAATACAGGTTTTTTGCATATGTGATACAGATGACATCACAAAACTCGTATCGGCCTCCGGGGCTGATACAGGTTATCAGCCCTCTAGGGCTGATACGGATCCATATCACACCCCTTGCGGAACTCCATTGCCTTTTTCCGTTTCGGCATTTGTGCATGTTTCCAGACGAAAAATAAAATATTTGTTACAGTCGACATTTTTAAGTGCAGTTGAAAACTATAAATGCCAGCAAATATTTTAATGCAGTTAACTTTTAAAACCTGAGGAAATTCCGGTTCTGTAGATACATGTTTTTTTTTAAACAATTAGATCTTATATTTTTATTTAATACATGTACATACTAATTTCAAATAATATATAAAATCAATTTGTTTAAGTTGATGGTTTTAATTTTATTACTAAGTATGTAATAAATATAATAATAGATACCCTTTTTCCATATCACAGCCTGTATCAGCCCTCGACCAATATCATCCCTCGGGCCCTCGGCCCTCGGCCCTCGGGGTGATATTGGAGTCTCGGGCTGATACTGGCTGTGATATGGAAAAGGGTATGTATTATTCTCTATATATCGTATATCCCGTTTTTTTTCGCGTGTCACAATATTTGCGAAAATGAGGAACATTTTGAATTTGCGTCAGTCATTTTTTGCGATTTAAAATGTTTAATTTAGAGAGTTATGCGGGAAATACTTTCTGCGTATTCAATGAATTGCGATTTAAAAGTGATCGCGAAAAAAAAATTAGATCATCGCGAAAATTACCTGATATGAATTAGAGAAAAAAATATCTAGTAGATGTAAATATACGAATAAAAGTTTGATACATACAGTCTTGTGCAAACAAAACCTACATCAAAGACATTTCATACCGTCGTAAACCAAGTATTTTCGATCTTCTCCCGTCAAAAACATTTGCGCAATTTAACCCAAATATAGATATACCGGGCCACCATACATTTATTGGGTTTACTGAAAAGTAACTTGAGACTCAACTAGCGACAATGGTGAACCTAGGAGATACTTTCCCAAACTTTGAGGCTGACACAACAATTGGAAAGATCAAATTCCATGACTTCATTGGGGAGAGGTGAGTTAAGCATTGGATGGGAGGATTACCAAGGTATTTCATGTACATGTACATATGTATTACGCAATTGCCGCTATCGGTTGTAACAATGAAGATTATTAACTTGTGCACACTAGTGTAAAATTTGAAAAAAATAGTTTTAAAACTGTAAACAGTGGTAATAATCGTTTTAATTATTGACCGGGTAATTATGTAATTCTTACTAAACGTCCTACATTGCGACACGCGAATTTTAAACATGCAGAAGATTTATCTCTACTGAAGGAACGGACCACACGTATTGCACGGATTATTACTGCGACTCGCTTGTAATAAATGGAAATATGTTACCCAGTACTGATTTTTGTGTTTTAAAAAGTGTTTATCTTGTCTGGTTGTGATTAATTAAGAACATTCACGCCACATGTATCCTAGTAAAGGTTAAAAATCAAATTGGTGTGCATGCATAGATTTGGCAGCCATGTATCGTGTTATTTTTTTTTTAAAGATAAACAAAACATTCTTCATATTAACTCAACCATGCATTCCAAATGCGTTTGTAATCGATAACATCATTATTGCGGTCGTAAGCTGCTGTATGTTATAAATTTTTAAGTTAAAACATAAAACCCCAACCCCACCCTCCGATATATACTATTATACCAATTCTTTTAAAATGATCAAAATGGACAAAAACCACAAAGGTAACGCAATAATTCCTACGTATAACAGAAATTAGGTCAACGTGATACACATGAACAAATACTATAATCACATGAACAAATACTATAATGAGAATGCAAGCATTCCACGTATATTTCTATGTATTTGTCGTTCCAGTTGGTGCATCCTGTTTTCCCATCCCGCGGATTACACCCCAGTATGCACGACCGAGCTGGGGAAATGCGTGGAGCTGGAGCCCGAGTTCAAGAAGAGGGGGGTCAAGATGATCGCCCTGTCCTGTGATGACGTCCCCAGTCATGAGGGGTGGTCAAAGGTAAAGCTAACACTAAGATCTCCATTTTGACCTACTTTGAAAGTACCGTATATGCATGTATAGACCCATCTCCGGTTTTACAAGATGAAATGAAACGAAATGAAATGTGTTCGGCTATCTATAAATTCATTATGGTGTAAATTGCCTGAAACGATGGATGGCAAAACAACATTTACAACCGAAGGCAAATTTAAATTCACGAGAAAGGAATGAGAAGCAAAAACATTTTATTTCTCTCTGTTTAAAAAAAAAAATACAATACACGAGAATAAAGCAAAAATGTTACGCCCGAAATTAAAGCACAATTTCAGATTGCAAGACTGTAAATCACAGAAAGCATCAACCGGAACAGCCACACTCAATCGGTTTTTCTTTCTTTCTTTCTTTCTTTTTTTTTTGTTTGTTTGTGGTAAATGGATTTTATTTTTAGTCACAAAACTCGTATATATAACTTTAGACTATTGATTGTCTCTTATCAAATCAGCATGTCGTTCATTGAGACAGTAGTTTTTAAATCTTACCCAGATACTGTTCATCTTGCAATGTTCAGATAAGAAACCTCTGAGATTGCTAAGATGAAATCCATTGTGATATTGATTAACATGAATTTGGTTTTATTTTAGTAAACGTTTGGATGATTTTAGAACCGTCGTATAAAGACTTTTTAAAGCGACAGTACAGCTGAAAACACATGTGTGAATAACTTCAGATTTATCCATTGTATTGTTAGGAAATACGAAATAACGTTGATTGTGACAGTTGAAGTACATAAAAATCTCTTTTACATACCTAATTAATGTAATTATTAGCTTCCGGAAATTTAAGGGTCGTACAAACCTGAATAATCTTATATCGTTTATTTGTACCACGTGGATTTTGATTGACAGTAATTGACACGAGCTGAAAACTACAATATCTTCGCCCGACTACGATCATCGTGGTATACGAGGTAAAAGGGACCCTCTAAACGGAACACATCATCACTTTCTCGATAATTTATTAATGGCTTACCAATTTCAATTCATTTTAAAATTAACAGACATAAATATGTCAAATTATCCCTCAAGGAGCCTCACTTACAAAAATGAATTTAGGTTGTAGCAACTCCTATGATAAACACGCAAAATACATGCTTACAAAATAATAACTGTGGTTATTTCAAAAACTTCGAACAATTATTACCTTATTTTCTTTGCCAATTCAGTCAAGTAAGCAGGCCTACCCGGTCTCTTACTCGCCATGCTGGTTTGTTTATAGTAAATACGCATGCGTAATGGTATAGAAAGTGGAACCCCGTTACACGTGGCGATGTATATATGTATAGGTTATACCTAATTATTAATTTTAATGAAACAATTAGATTTATTTCACGGAGAAATTTGTAATTTTCTGAAAGTTTATACATTTATGAGTAGTACAAAAATACCGAACCCGATCGGAAAATTTTTTTAAGTCGGTTTTTTAATAAGATGCGCCGTACTGTCTCTTTAAGGATTGTCATGTTGTAAATTTTGAATTTACCGGGTGACAGTAAATACAAAATTTACAACATGACAACGTTGTCATGTTGTAAATTTTGTATTTACTGCCACCCGGTAAATTCAAAACTTACAACATGACAGGATCCTCACACCCCGTGACTTCTACTTTTTATGACAGTACGTCACAACATGGCGATTTTAACGCATTGTTAAACAGTTTATATCTCCATGATTTGGTGTCTGACTCTATGGCGCAATGGGGGTAGCTTCTACAAGGACTTTTATTGTCATGAAAAGCGGTAGAATTTAAAAAGATGACCCTCCCCCCTCCCCCGAAATCGAAAATTTTTCCGTCATTTTTCAAGTCGAACACATGCTAAATTCCATATCTTTAATTTTTGTGTGGAGGATCCTTAAAGGGATAGTCGTCTTTTTTTGTTTTTGACAGAAATATAGGGTATTTGTGTAAGTATTTAAAATTTATCAGATAAGGTAACTGATAAAAGAACAATCCAGTTTTTACAATTCCAGAGTGAAATTTGTTTTATTGATTGTTAGGAAATTCCAGACTTATCCCGACGCTATTTTTTCCAATGAAATTTAAATACGGGTATTTACCACAATTCGTAGACCCATTACCACTTTTTTTAGGTCACTGATCTTAGGTAAGACCTCTGGACCTAAGTTCCTTTAAATGACCTTGAGTATGGCGGAAAACTACTATCATGCTCGATGATTTGATCGAATGAAGAGTACTATAATGTATAAGTCGTACTAACTACTAAGGGCGCTCGACAAGACCTGCGTTTTATCAGATTGCTTAAGGAGGTATAGAACACCTACAATTTCAATTTCAATTTCTTTATTAACCAATTAAGGGCCCTCAAGGGGCAACATGAAGATTGTACATAGAACATCCAATGTACATACAAGACATTCAATAAGCATTACATATGCAAGAGGGAAAGAGTTGGATGATTGAAAGAGCTAGGACAGACATGAGCATTTAATTAGTATACTAGTATATAATATATATACATATGTATGTTTCTATATACTCAATACAATGTCTTCTGTATATTTATGTTAACATCCATACATAAATGTGTACATACAAATCTGAAATAGTTTATCATATGATTGAAAAGTTATTTGACTAGGAAATACAAATTAAGGCAATGCCTTTTGTAAAAATTTACCAAGAGAGTTTAATATATCAATTCTTCGCAGTTTAAAATCCAAAAAAAATTTTGTTTATCTTGCAAACTAGGAAAATGTTTAACTTTCGATGAAATTAAATGAAATAGTTCCTCTCTTTCTTTTGTAAATTTGCTGCATTGGATAAGAAAATGTTCTTCGTCTTCAATTCTATTAAGTGTACAATTTTTTCGTTCTGTTCTAGGTGTGTTATTATATCTGCCCAATTCAATGAAAAGTCTATGCGCTGATAACCTCAGTCTACAGATTGGCTTTCTGTATTCAGGTCTTAATATAGTTAAATACTTTTCCAGTCTGAAGTTAGTTTTTAAAAATATATAAGTAACAAGTTTGCCATCTTTAAGTGTTTCATTTGAGTACTGCCAATCCATCAAATATTTTTATTCTGAGATTGTTTTAAAGAAGTAACAAACTGATTTTTAGAATATGTCATAATGTTTTGAATATTAAGAATTTTTAGCAACTTTTCGATAGAGGAATACCAAGTTGTATTTTGGGCGAAATGAAGTTCTTTACTACATAGAAATGCATCTTTTAATAAAGGAAACTCTGTTGTTAAATTTTCTAATCTGTAGCAATATTTTAGTAATCTATTGACAATATCATAATGTAGAGGAAATCTTCCTAGTTCAGAAAGTGAAGCATGGTTCATACTTTTCTTATTCAAACCCAATATGGTTTTACAAAATTTGAGATGTAAAGTTTCAGCTATTAAGTTGTTATAACATTGTTGTATCAATATATCATTAGACTGTTTTATTTTTATGTTATTGACATTAAAGATTCCCCATATTTCAGAGCCATAAAGTAAAATTGGCTTTATATTGTGATCAAATACATTTAAGCTAGTGGATATTCCAGGGTTTAGACTAAGGAAATCTTTCCGTAGTTTGAAATAAGCTTTAATTCAATCCCTTTTTGTGTAATTCAACCTTATGCCCCAGTCACACATTCACGGATTAAATGCCGGATTAGCTACGGAAGCGACCCGGCATCAATCGTGGCGATATGTATATTGACCCGCAGCGTTTCCGTCTGTTTATACCGTATACAAACGTAACAATACTTGTATAGCTGCGACAATTTTTGAACATGTTCAAAATTCCACTACGGATGAAACCACCGTAGTACTTCCTTAGTAAAACTTACTAAACCGTTTAAGAACGTAGAAGTCCGTTTCAACTCCGTATAAATCCGTAGTAATTCGTATGTATCAATTTGAATCCATTCCGTAGTGCATCCGTACTAACTCCGTATCAAATAACGATCATTAGATTTTCCGGTGTCAACCATGGAAAATATTCCGTAGTAGAACCGTGGAGTTGATCCGTGAATGTGTGACTGGGGCATTAGCCAATGAGAAAGTCCCTGAAGCTGTGAAATGAATGCCTAAGTATTTGTAACTTGGTACACATTCAATATTGAAATTTTTGTAACAAAATTTATGTTTTATTGTTCTTCCGGCTTTGTTAAATATAACTTTTGTTTTATTGGAATTAACTTGCATACCCCAGTCATCACAGTATTTCTCTAGAACATTTAATTTTTGCTGAAGTCCTTCTGGTGATGATGAAAAAATTACTATGTCATCAGCATACATCAAACAGTTTATGCTTTTTTAATATAATGATATAGAGTCGATACAACCCTGTAAATATGATGGCAGGTCATTTATAAACACTTTAAATAATGTGGGGCTCAAATTGTCTCCTTGACGCACCCCTAATTTGATAGGAAATGAGGAAGTAAGGAAATTACCATATTTAACACATTCTTCACTTTTCATATACATATTATTAATGATACTATACAATTTTGTTCCCACATTATACTGTAGTAGTTTTAGTTTCAATCCATTGTGAACAACACTATCAAAAGCTTTATGAAAATCTATAAAGCAGGCATATAATCTACCTTCTTTTGTATTACAATATTTATCAATTAAACATTTAACAATAAAACAATGATCAGAGGTTCTGGCATGTTTTGCGAATCCAACCTGACAAGGATGTATTAGATTATTTTCACTTAGGAAGTTATCTAATCTGGTGTTCAAAATAGTATTGTAAAGTTTGCCCAGATTAATACTTGTTATAGTTATTCCCCGGTAATTGTTTGGGTCACAGGGATCATTTGATTTGAATATAGGAGTGATATATCCCTTAGCCCATGACTCTGGGTAATAACTAAAGGAAAAGCATAAATTAAATAGTTTCAATAAACAAGGTATGAGGAATGTGTGTCCACTTTTCAACATTTCATTAGATATAAGATCCAATCCTTTTGCTTTTCCACATTTCAAAGAAGAAATTGCAGATGATATTTCTTTGTTTGTTATCATGTTGTCTAATTTATTAAATATGTTATGATTACTTTCATTTTCTGAAAGTAGAAAGTTTAATTCTTTAAATCTGTTTTCGAAGTTTTTGTCCACTGATGTATGTAATGATTTAAAATGGTTTAACCATGTATTATGACTTACTTGAATCAGCATGCTGTGACTACTTTTTTTCGAAAAAAAAAACTAGAAAAATTAAATATAACATCATATATTATTTATACCAATTTGATGTTTAACGGCGTGGTGCAATACGCTAAATCTAAAGCTAAAAGAGGGAAAAAACGTATCAGCTACTGACATGCAACTGATGAATTTGAAACTTACTGTGGCTTTTGCAATTTTTTACCGTTATAACAATTTTCAAAATGTATTTCATTGACAACATTAATACATACAATACGATACTTTAAGACTATTATTCTATTTTGAATATAATGTACTTACATCCACATTGATATCTCAAGGTTTCCCATATCAACTTATGTCCTGCCAAACGGGTACCGGTATACAAAATGTACACAATCAAAATGATAAATTGTCTGCCTATTGTTTTTTCAGGACATCATAGACTACGTCAAATGCTCGTCAGACAAACTCCCATACGCCATCATTTCCGACAAAAGCCGGGATTTGGCCGTGAAACTGGGCATGGTTGATCCAGCCGAAAAGGACAGTGCTGGCCTTCCTCTCACTTGTCGTGCAGTAAGTGTATATGTCACGTGCAATAACTGCATGCAAGTATGTCATGCATTTAATAGGTGCGTAAGTCGTGCAATAAGTGCATAATATTCGTGCAATAAATTAAAATGCCGTGTAGTAAATGCATATTTTGTGCAGTATACATGTAAGTGCATTTGTTGGATATTCAGTAGATTACTTTCTTTTGCTCTTGTCGAAAAGAATCGACAAGCTGATTAAGTTATATGAATTCCAAAAAAAAATACCTTGCACACATATAAATTGTAAATTCCATTAACATTTTCTGAATTCGAATTGCAGGTATTCATCATTGGCCCCGACAAGAAACTGAAACTGTCAATGCTTTACCCAGCAACCACTGGCCGAAATTTCGCGTGAGTTGTGAAGTTCTGTTACATTTAGAGTTGAAAATCTATGAATTAAAAAAATTTATTTATATTGCAAGGTACATTTTCATCTTTATTTCTAGTAATCCAAAGTTTTCATATACAGAAATTTGTAAGGACATGTGTAAATTATGTACACAATGTCAAATGCTTTCAGTGAAATTCTGAGAGTCATCGATTCTCTCCAGCTGACAATGAACAAAAAAGTCGCAACTCCCGAGGGATGGCAGGTTTGTGTGCCGCATACATTATAAATATTTAAAGTTGTCTACATACATAAATGCTAATTGAAGTTTATAGTTTATTTATTGAAATTCTTCTCTAAATTTCAGCAAGGAGGCAAATGTATGGTCTTACCCTCCATCCCCCAAGAGGGCATAGAGAAGGTGTTCCCCAAGGGTGTCACCGTCCAGCCCGTACCCTCGGGCAAGGCTTACTTGAGGTTCACCCCACAGCCAGAATAAATAGGTTGGGCTTCCATGAAGACCATACTTGAAACAGAAAAAAAATCCGTGTATTTGGACATAATAACATGTATGCAGTATTGTAACAACGCGATGCTTTCAGTTGTATTGTTCAAATCATTTATTTTTTGTTATGAATGGAAATAATTCTTGTTCATTAAATTTCATGTAAAAAAAAATCATCTTGGAGATTGAAAGTCAACAGAATGAGAATTTCAACGTATTTTGATTTCAATTAATTTTAATAATGTAAATACGACATTTTGATATTGTGTTTTTGGAAAGACATTGAAATAATACCCAATGTTTATAGTAAGCAGTTCTAACTACGGGCAGTTTTTGTGAAAATATAAAGGAGCTTTTTGTAGGTACGGAACAGTAAAATTATTCCTAATAGGAAAAGTACACAGGACAAGTACATTGGTTTTACAGAATTAGATTGAGTTACGAAATATATACATGTGGAAAGATACAAGCTTTAGCGACAAAAAAATACAAAAAAAAAACAAAACAAAACAAAAAACCAACAACGTGGATTTCAAGTGTAAACTCCGAAAGTTGAATTGACACTTTTATTGGACGAAGTAGCTTTTCACTTCCTCCCAAAAAGCACTCAATGAAAGATTATTTCCCTTCCATTGAACGGTGCGACATAAGTTTTATAACATTAGCGGCAGGTATTTTTTTCCGAACATGCCTTTCTTGTATGATCATTTGACATGCAGAAATCTAGGATGGTAGAGAGGCACATGTAACATTTTTAATATATTCGATCAGTGCCTACTATCTATTCAAGATATATTACTATAGTCAGGTACTCTTTACACAATTGCGCTGAAAAATATAGTTCTGTTCATGATCAGCAGATACAACATTTCAATATATGTTTAGAATATCGATGTATATGTAATACGTGGAAGAAAACAAAATTAACGTAAAACACCCACCCCAAGAAATGTAAATGTGAAGTATTCATATTCCTATGCTAGCTGCCTACTCAGTTTTTTTCACGAAAATATAGGTCATTCTTCGATTGACCATTTTTTTTCACTAATGAATATTGCTTATATTATTACAATAATTATATTACTGTCATGATTATTGTTCGTTAGTTATCACACAACCTCTTTTAATTATTTATTGTGTGTGAGTGTGCGATTTTCTTTTCTTTTCTTTTTAAACGACGGAATGGTTACGCAACACCTGCACCGTATATATCTGGTCGCACATGTGTAGACTCTGTTTAAGCACAGATGTATGCACTGTTTGCTAATGACAGGTGGCAGTATTTAATACGGACATTAAGATCTATATACGTCATTTTTAACTTAAGAGATCGGCTGAGCACAGTGAAAATTCAAGTAATTTAAAAGTCGAATATCTTGAATATGGGGTAACCCATATCTATTCTTGTTTAAAGAACTTTTTATTAAGGACTGGCCATAATGCTTTGGATTTGGATCAAAGCACGTATTGTTGAATTTATTTTTAAAAATAGGTTGAAATGTGAAATGTACCTCAACAAACAGCAAATCGCGCCCCAAACACTGTCATAATAATGGGTGCATGTCCAGTTACGCGGGATTAAATGCATAACCTAATGGCAAATGAATATTTTCCTCGCCCCGGTCTTTCAACATTTGATATTTTATAGGATATACCATATGCCGATAATTGTTTTTTTTTACTTTAAATGATGTTTGGGTCCGATGCACATGAACTTAAACATATATTCTTTATGATAAGAAATCTTGAACTACATGTTTTAGTATAATAAAGCTTGAGAGAGAGAGAGAGAGAGAGAGAGAGAGAGAGAGAGAGAGAGAGAGAGTGTGATTAGAATCCTGTTCATAGAATAAAAGGACAGGGGCGTACAAGGCGTTATATTTACATTCCACATATTTTTTGCTTGTTAAATATGTTGAAAGCTACGGCAGTTATAACACTGTAATGTCACGCGCGTTACTCAATTTGTATGCACACACCGCTGCAGTTATGAGACTGTATACATGTACTTCAAAAAATCATGATTCATAGCTATCATATATCCCCCATTTGAAGCAATAAAAAAGAACTAGTTCGAATTTTAATAAAATATGAACTGTTGGCTTGTATACAATGTTTATACTATAAATAGTATAACGTGTTTTCATTCTATAAACACAAGAGGTTAAGGTTTCCAAATTAAGCCACACGACGTTTTGTGCCTAAATCTTGACCATTTACTGTGATAAATTGCAACGTTTTGGTATGAATGGACCTAAACTCCATATCCTAAAAGTACGTTTACTAAAAGGATAAGTTTTCATTCTTTATTATCATTGGATTATTTCAGTCTAGAGTCTAGACCCATTATAAGTAAAAATTCGTGGTTTTCACAAAAACTGGAAACTTTATTTATTATTGTCAGACTATAAAAGTTATTCACGGTGATTGATATGTGTCAAAATAGCACAGTGTGATAGGCGGAGGACTGTAGACAGTATACCTCTTGGCTGAGAGGGTGTTCGAATCATAGTGGACGTTCCTTTTTAAATTCTGCGCTTTTGCTTCTTTTTCGGTAAAAACATTATTTTTCAAAAATTTTATGTAATAGATCTAGAATTATTTTGGAAATCATTTAAAACTCTGATAACGACAAAAAATACATAATTCACGGTGATTGATATGTGTCAAAGTAGCACAGTGTGATAGGCGGAGGACTGTTGACAGTATACCTCTTGGCTGAGAGGGTGTTCGAATCATAGTGGACGTTCCTTTTTAAATTCTGCGCTTTTGCTTCTTTTTCGGTAAAAACATTATTTTTCAAAAATTTTATGTAATAGATCTAGAATTATTTTGAAAAACATTTAAAACTCTGATAACGACAAAAAATACATAATGATCTTTTCCATTCCAAATAACGTTTAATAGATAATAGCGCTAGCTCAAAGATTGTTTGAGATGTTGTAATGTTAAGAAAATAATCATAGAACAAAAGTATAAATTTATGTTTGTTAATGGTCAGGTCAATAAATGCAGTTCTATATTATACATGTACTGATGCCCATCTTCAAATGCAATATTTCTTTATTTAAGATTTACAAATGTCGGTTAAATATCCTAGGTGCGGGGGATTCGACAGGCAGTGTACGCTCTTCTCCTTTCCTTGTTAGACTTTGAGAAACATTTCAAAGTTAATTTTTTCTAATACATACATGTATTTATTTATATATTTATAAGCTTGGTTTTTTTTTTTTTTACCAAAAAAAGTCCCTGCATTGATTTCATATGCATGTATATTGATGACTATATACATGTAAAAAGTTTGAAATCATTTGAAAATTTAAATTTACTCCAATTAGTTGTGCATTCAATAAATTCTTTACTGTGAAGAATGTGTCAACAACACACAAAGCGTTCTGGTTAATCTAAGTATAAAAAATCTATTGTTTCAAGAAGTGCTAAACACCCATCCAAATCTCTGGCTGTGTCAGAATAGAGGACAGTCATGCACCTTTAAATAAAAGCAAAAATGAATGCACTGTCCAACCATGATCTCTGGAAGCTTGAAAATCATTTCATTTGAAAATAATCTCTCTCTCTCTCTCTCTCTCTCTCTCTCTCTCTCTCTCTCTCTCTCTCTCTCTCTCTCTCAATATCTGTCGTATATTAAGTACATTAGTTTGGACTGAAAGATTCATGTATTTTTTTTCAATTATTGCCTAAACAATTAATATATCCTAAGATAAAGATCTTTCAGTCCCAGCTTCCACTGCTCTTGTAGAAAGTTTATTTAATAAAGCTGGGAAGATTTTCAACCCCAAAAGAATGCAGTTCATAGATGAAACCTTTGAACTTTGATTATCATAAAGTGCAACAGCAGTCTTGTATAAGTCATTAAATTTGAACCTGATAATGAACATGAACCTGTAGATTTGTTAAAGCGTATTATTTTGTTTTAATTTTATCGCCCTCCCTCGTAGGTTTGGTATTAACGTATAGAATTAAGCTAGGGCGGCATAATTGAGACAAATGTCATGATTTTTTTTTGAGAGGAGATGATAATTGTTAATGCTCTAAATAATGCGGATAACTCACAGGGGTATCGTATCCGCTCTACTCTATGACACATATATATATATATATATATATATATATATATATATATATATATATATATATATATAAATATAAATAATACATTATTATGTTATAGTATTTTTTATATATATGTCATAGAGAAGAGCGGATACTATGCCCCTGTGGTCAGTCTAACTACAGTATTGTATGGTGCAAGGTTAGGGTAAGAAATGATGTCCCTAAGAAAGGTAACTCTCACTAAAACGAAATCACATCACTTTACATCCTAAAATATTAACTTTTTTGGAGGGGGGGGGGGTAGGAAATTATTATCACTAAAGCACCATAAACTGAGTGTAAAGAGGAATGTTGCATGAAGTGTGGCCCATGAACCCATGCTAAATACATGTTATTGATCGTGGTTTACGACGGCCTGACGACATAAACATCACTCCCCCTAACTGCTCTTATTCTGCGATCAATTACGGTAAGAGTGTCTTTAAGGCGAAATCCCCCATTCGGTGGTGTTCAGGGAATTTAAAGGTACTTACGAATAGAGGACGATCCTATCAGGAATGTCGATTGTTCAACAACCAATGGACGAATGGTCAAATCATTCTATCAAAATAATAAAATCAACCAAAGTTTGACCATTCGACCATATGAAATTTGAAATTTTAGCAAATTTCAGCAATCCACATCCACCTTTAGGCTCATAACAACGAACATGTAATTGTATCAGATATTGCCAGCAATTTTCTAAGGCATAAAGCCCTTTTCATGATAGACAGAATGATATCTCTCTCTCTCTCTCTCTCTCTCTCTCGCTCTCTCTCTCTCTCTTTTAATAGATATGCAAACATTCCAAGCATTTTATTTCGATTTACTATTTCGTTTAAAAAGAAATGTCTACAAGATACACTATATTTCCGAAGAAGAGATTAATAACGGTCTATAATTATTAATTATAGATTTCCTGTACTGAAAGGAAATTTAATTAAAGAATTGAAATCTCCTATTCTATTGGGATGTGGAGAAAACCCAGGCGTCTTGAAATCGACTTGTACTATTCCTTCCTCTGGTAAATCGTCCGTTAAATCTTTCTATTGATGAAAGTCTGTTTTGGAGGGACTGGGTCATTCATCGCTTTTCTTGTATTAACGCACGCTTTCATCACGTAAGAATGGCATTGTTTAAATGGCTTTGCCACGTTTGAAATCAAAGTTCGGTCTAATTACCTCAGATAATGAAATGCCACGTATACATCCAACGACGTTTCTTTTTAGACATGATAATAAAACTTCGCTTTATCGCTAGATTTTAGCAATCAATAGCCATCGCTGCAGCCAGTCACCTTTTGAAGACTAGGAAAAGCGCCAATCAAACGTCCCCGCAAACGCCTCAGATACGTAAAGGTTAGTTTAAATTCCGCAGCATCGCCGTTCATGTAGATATATCGATGACTCTCTTATTTGTTTATTTTGCATGTTTAAGCTATGCGGTGAGCGCGGTCTGGTGCAATTAGTATCTTTAATTTTTAATGGCCCAATTGGAGAAATAACAGTTTCAGTTTCGTCTTTTTGCATCCTAAACAAATTTTCTCACGAAGACTCTTTTTTATGCAGACTTAAGGAGATAGAGCAGACGACATGTTGACGCGGACCGGAACTGTCGTCCGGAAAAACCGGCGCCGGTCCAGCGGGAGAGGATCATGTAGACGAGGATCAGCACCCACCGTGCTACAGGCTGGGTGTGTCCCTCCGTCCTCTCCCCGACGGACCCTATCTACCACACGCACCTATCTCACCCCTCAGCCATCGCCGTCGAAAAGCGTCACATTCAGCTTCGAGGGCGAGAGAAAATCGTGTTATTCTCCGGATATTTTGTCAATGCGTAGACCGGTAAGATATTGCTTTTTTTCTTAATAGGGTTTGATGGCCGTGGCCATTTCTTGGATGTTTTTACCGTCTTAAGGTAAAGAGCTCTCTATAAATATAGTTATAGTAAAATACTGAAATTTTAGAGCTGAATTTTTTTTTTACTAAACAAGTTTATGGCCAAAAATACCATACGTCAAAGTTTAAGGCAGATCTGATGGTTCATTTGTTGACCACCCAGCCTCCTTAACAATGTACCACAATTCACGACCAGGGAGCTCTCAAGGTTATGTCCTTGATACATGCACTTAAGTAAAAAGATTTAATTACGTTTTCATGTCTTGATCGTATGTAACTATAATGGCTTATTGTACATATAGTGGAAATACGATAAACGTGACAGGGTTTAATTATAATTTTACATCCCTTACGAAACTGCGTAATTGCTTGTAGGAAAACATCTTTTTATCAATATGTGATTTACGATCCTGACATCAAAGAATGCACTTATGTCTCGGAAAGCTTTAGCAGCCGTTGAAAAATGTAAAATCACTTGATTACTTACAATCTTCATACTTAGTTCCTTTCCAAAAAAAAAAAAAAACCCACACGCTTTAGTTGCTCATGTCGAATACATATTTGAAGAGATTGAAACATTATTCTGTGCATCCTTCAGACCCACGGTTAGCCTGTTTGCTTGCTGTATTTGCAAGTATATCGTGCCATAGATAATTTTGATTGTGATCTCTGACAAGGGAAGGATAATTGCAACGCTCTGGTAAACTGTACTCTTATTCATTTTATTTTTCTTAATTCTTTAAGGTGGATCTCTACATCAAATAAGTGTAGGAGATTTTTGTTGCATGCATTTGTTAATAATAGTAGGCCCAGTATTAAACAATATAATATCTCAAAGTACAATTCTCTATTTCCTAAGCTACTAAAATGTGGTAATAGTGAAATTCAGCAATAAATAAATAAGTCATCCATAATTTTTCACAATGATTCTAAGTTCCGTGAACATTTATCTATTCATCTTTATCTGAATATTGTCTTCAATTTGTTGAAATTGAAACTTACTGGATACTTTCCTTTAAAGCAGAATCTTGTTCAAATGACGTGGAATTTTCTGTGGAGTAATACAATTATGTATAATGGCTTTTAAGTATTTGGTTCTCATTGAATACTCTCCAAATTCAGAGTAAAAACAAGATTAAAATATTGTCAAATCACAGACACATGACGTTAACAATATTTCTTTTTATAGAAAGATAATTTCCACTATTATAATTATAAAACCATGCCATTATAGTAAAGGAAATTATCTTACTGTCAAAAGAAATATTTTTCCGATGTGTCTGTATGTCAAATATCAAACTCCTCAGTTCGATAAATATGACGTTTTAAAAAAATTCAAAAATTTCCTTATTGCAAAAGACAGTATTACGTCTCATAGCAGAGCTATTACAAGATAATGTTCTTGGGTAATTTGTGCAAATCAGTGCTAAAAAAAATGTCGATTTGTTATGAGATAATTCTCGCAAGAAAGCAAGGAAGATCAAAACTAAAATGTTAGTAAGAGAATAGACGCTAAACACACCTTGGGGCTTGACGTCACAAAAGATATCCCGATTTCACACGTCAAATACAGACCGTGTACTGGGAATCAGCGTTATTATATATTTTTTTGAAGAAGGAAGCATTTTTACGAACAGACCAATCAACATTTGATACAGAATGCGTATCGTGTATCGAAGATAAGGCAGGAATGTAAAGAACGCCGTAAGGTGGAAATCACGTCACGTTTTTTCTCGATCTGTGAGGTTCCATTGTGGATACCGCGATATGAATTTATATGGTGTGATTACTAGCTCTTGTAGATATATTTGGCTATTCCATCAAGAAATCATAGATGACGTTTTAACCCAAAATCTCTATATATCTTTGGCATTAATTAAATGCTGGTTTGAATTGGGCACGCGAGGATCAAGCAATAGCCTTGTTACTACGTAGAGGCTTGTGCTTGATAACAATTATCATTACAAAATGCATGCGTGGCCACAATATCCTATAAACGAAAATAAAATCAATCCCAATTTTTAATGAATGCAATAATCATCAGAATTAATTTCTACGCAGTGTCTTTGAGGCTAGATCACATCTACTGACCAGGCTTGCTTGGAGGAACGTGGGGACTCTGATTAAGGAAAACCACGGATCGGCAACTAATCATTTATAACTCACGAAATCCTCTAATTCCATGCCATACACTGTTATTAAACCGATAACTATTGCCGATGGACTTTCTAGATTAACATTTTACTATCTTTCCAACGACGGGAATCTGTAAAAATGCGTTTAAGATCTGACTTCGAAATTAAAAACAGTATATAATGCTTCCGATTCAACCACAATCACATTAAAACAAAAGCTACCTGTGGAATTTCTATTAACTTTGTTTTAGTATATGTGTGTGGTTTAAACTGTGATGATTTACATTTTTATTAAAAACTATTCATGGCGCAAATTTAAGTACAGTATCTCGTTTCTCTTGAATCCGGTGTTGCTGTTCAGTGTTAATTGGTGTGTGGACAAAGTTCTTCAAAGACATTTCACAACATGCTACAAAAACGAATAAAATGCAGAAAGTATGCTCTCATTTAAGTTGCTCTTTGTACCAGTCTTTCGCGCTTAAAATCAATTTCAGATTTAGATTTGGCCGTCGGAGATAAAACAGATATTTCACTTAAAAGCTAGTGACTCTTTCTTTTTTTTGTGTAGAATGTGTCTTTGATAAATTTCAAAATAAAATCATGAAAACGTGCTTCATCATCATGAATATAACATAGAGAAAATTGGATTTAAAAAGACCAAAGCAATTTCTCCTCCTGATTTGAAAAAAAAGCGTAATGAAAAGCGTGTATATCCATTATACTATACAACGACCATGAAGGACATCCTTCGGATTCATGGTCAGAGTTTAGATAAAGGTCGCCAATCTACTAGTTTTTGTTAATTCACCATATTTGTGAAATGAAACAACACCCGATATCTATTGGATTGGATTTATCACAGGCATGTTTTTTTTCTCTTCATTTTTAATCCTTTTTATAGGAGAAAACCCAGACGTCAAGGTTCTCAAGTTTCGATTTTACTGCACTGTATCTATTGATTTGTTGTGGAATGTTAAGACATCAGAACAGCATTCAAGAAACATACAATATATAATATACAGAAGCATGTTTAACGAGTTCACCATATATCATTGCATGTAAGTATGTTATTAAGACTTAATAAAAAACCAAACATAACGTTAGAATCTCTTGAAAGGGGGGATTAAAGGCAGCCTAATTGTCGATGACTGGCACATTAGCCTGTCCGGAAGTCCCCGGACTGGGCTTTGAATTTACTTTGTATGTTGTTGGATTATTTCCGGAGCGCAGGCGAAGTGATGGACATTTCCATGCAAAATTAACAGCGAACCCATGTGTTTAGAATGGTTAAAAACCAATCGGTTGGAAATAGATTTCAGCTTCTGTCATTTGATTCGCGGAATTTGACAGAATGTGGACGTAATGTAATGGCGACTGATTGAGTTGTCTCATCAGCTTGCTGTTATGGTAGTTGAAAAGCAATCAAGTCATAACACAAATTTGTATTTAAAAGCAAAAATAAAGGGTTCAGTTTACATCACCTGTCTATCTAGCACCAAAATTTGTTTATTTTAGCATACTAAGTATATGCATTAAGAAATATTGATAGTCTACAAATTAAGGTTAAATAATATACTAAACATGATGGGTTATGAACTGAAACTACTCTGCTGGCTGTCAGTCTTTACCGCTATATAATACTGTATACAGAGGAATATTCGTCACCGATTTATTTTCGCCCTTGTTGTTAGCGGGCGAATTTTAAGGTGGATGGGACACCTTCATATTGTGACGTTCTTCCTATCGAAATAAACAATAAAATCAAGAGTACTTTTGAATATTTTCTTTCCCAAAATGGTTACTTAAACTGCGTAATGCAATGGGGTAGAGCGTTTACTTAAAATCTGTACGTCATGAGTTCGAATACCGCTGGGGATTTTATAACTTTTACCTTTCAAAAAAATTTTTAAAACGTTTTGATAGGTCAAATATTGTAAAATTTGAAAATTATAAATTGGTGAAAGTATTTTAAGTATAATGTACTTTTATCCACATAAATATCGACAGATGTCCCATAGCACTTTAAGACTGGGAGAATTAAAACAGTTTTTGAATTCCTGTGTAAATCAGTAAACTGAATCTATCCCACATCTGTGTCTCGGCGAATTATAGACGGGACGAAACTGTATGCAATTGTAAAAGGGCGAAAAAACACGGAGCAAATATAACTATGTGTACAGTATTTGCATTTTCATTTTTTTTTAAATTACCCGTAATTAGCACTCGTAGTAATAGGAATAATATTGTGTCTAAAAAGGGAGCTGAGATAACTGTAGTCATGGGTAAATTTAAAGATGTTTACGTTTATAGCCTGCATGTCTACAACGTTATCAAGGACATTTGTGTTAATTAAGCAGATATTTTATTCTTGTCGACTTCAGTAAAAATTGATGAAGGAAAAGATTTTCAAGACTCTTCAGTTGAAGATTCCCTTTTAACTAGCTAGTTTTGTTAATTAACAGATCGCTATCTTCAGATCTTGACAAAATTATTGCATTGGAGGACTGCCGATCTGCATCAGAAAAAATCCGGATTGATTTCATGTTCTTAAGTTACAATGTTCCGAGTTAAGTTTTAATCCTATGCACAATCTAGGATGTTTTCCATTTAGATTGGAATTTTTACAATTTCGATATCCCGAACAAGTATCGGAGGTCATATAATGTAATATGTGGTTAAAGCTTGACAGACGTAAGTTGAAATTTGAATTTGAATTGAAAGATGGCACTAGATTTGTCCTTTTCATTCTGCGATCGCTTTTTGCGTACTATCTCGTGGTGCATGAAAACATCGAAAAAACATGCGAGTATTGTATCTTCACAATTGCACTTACTTGCTTTATTGGGAAGGTATAAGAAGAACCATTATTTGTAATGTCATGGATGACAAAAAAGCAGAAGCTAAGTGGAGCAGACTCTTTGTAATTGCACTCATTACCTGGATCTAAAACAGGAATGAAGTTTCAGAAGACTATTTCAGTATGAAAAATTCGATCAAGAGATCGGTAGGTAGACTGAACAAACGCGTTTGATTATAAAAAAATATCGTAACCTTTGAAAGTTAAAAAAAACAAATCTGACAAAGAAATGTGATTAATTAAGAACTGTCGCTTATTTCCGCAGACAAGATGTCGCTCTAGAAATAATATCACTTTAATAGAAGTGAAGTTCTTGTGATCAACAGTGCTTTTAATCAATTGCCGTATTGCAAACCGGCTATATCCGACGTACTATGTCTAATGTTAATAATAGCACAATGCCCGGTGCTTTCTGTAAGAGACTACGATGGTGACGTCATCGCCAAACGACCTACTACGTTACAGTACTATTCAAGGAAGAATTAATATTTCGTTGCTAACGTGTTCAAATTTGCACATATTTCCATCGTTTTGGTGTATGTATATTTTCCTTTCTCCATTCTTATGATTTACTAGCTCGTTCTAGAAGCCTTTTAAGATTATACATTGAGTGTACTATGCACACAAATATTACGTCCCATTAGTCAAGATCATGGCATGCCTTTAGAGGTGTCAGAAGAACCTTTTTAATACATTATCTAGCCGTGTAATTATGACTGTAATCTAAGGAAAATTATGATACTTCAGTAATGTGGTTGCATTGTGCACTCAAGAGGAGAAATATTAGAACCCCTTGAGATTAGTTCGACAGTATCCAAGTTATGCGTTACATGTTGTTTTCTTTAAATAGAAGGGAAAAATCGCTATCGTTCATATGGCAAATTTTTAAAAGTCACAAAACTCTCTTTATAACAGTACTGTAAAAGATTTTTATCCCTAATTAAATTTGCTGGTCATTCATGGTCAAAAGAATCATTTAAAAAAACTAGTATATTTTACTTAAATTCTGATCAATCATCCTAACTGATACAAATGGCATCCATCGATTTTGTCTCCTTTTATTCTATTTTAGACGAAGGCTCATGCCCCAATCGGTATAGTGATTGCCATTCTGAATTTGGGTCATCTGAGGACAAATTATTGTTAAAACTTGTATTCCAAGTAGAGTTATCCCCGCACTTTTGTCTTGTTTTTATACCGCCGAACCAAGAAGTATACTTGTATATATATTTAAGGAATAATGAATCATTCTTTGAGTATTATGAGGTGATAATTTTGGTCGGGGCGTGATCAAATACAATAAAGCCCGAATGGCTTTATGATAGATTTGATCACGCCCCGACCGAAATTATCACCTCATAATATTCAAAGAATGATTCCTTATTACTTATATTTATATAATTTCAAGCCATCGTACGATTAAATATTTGAATATGAATAAGTAAATCCCGCTGGCGCCTCAATTTGGCGTCATTTGAAGTTATGGATAGTAAAAATCGATACGTAGTGTTATCACAGGCAAAGACACTGGAAAATGTAAATATTAACAATATATAATAAAAAAAAATAAAATGAAAAAAAATGGTGAGCACTTTTTGGTTAAAATAGGTCACGAGAATTATGCCTTGACTGACTTTGACAATTGTATGAGCTAAGTATTTCACTTTTTTAAATTTATCTGTTTTTAAATATAATGAAAAATATTAATATTGTTTTGTAGTCAAGCATTGTAAATAGTCCATGTGAAAAACCTCAGTACTACGGAAGCTTCGTTCTTTGGACGGATCCAGCAGAAGGAGACAACTCATTGTCTGTGTATGTTGGACTTGTGGAGGCTTGTGATGAGGCCGGAAATCCTTGCGACTTCGTCCATAGGGCCTTTATTATTTTCGGAAGAACTCGTAAGAAATTTAAAAAATAATCGCATTTTTGATAAATATGAAATATTTATAGTATTAATATATATTTCTAAGAAACTCCATAATAAAACATTGCTACTTCAACGTGTATATATGTTCCATGTGATATATATATATATATATATATATATATATATATATATATATATCACCGGGACAGAAATCGAAATTTGCAATAGACATGGATTTGCTATACTTGTTTTTGTTATATTTGACTCTACTTGAATATAAAACCAAATTTCACAAAAAAAAATTCCAACTTTAAACTGCAATAGAAGAAAAATGGCCTAGTCGTAAAACTTTATAAATCTATTATGCAAGGAAATTACCCTTCTTTCAACTTTAGAGGTTTTTTTTTTCATTTATACATCAATGCACCAGTTTCGAACCTTTTGTAGTTCCGGCTACGGTGTTTATAGGACTCCTCCTGGCTTTGCCCGTCACAATGATTATCATCGGTAGGTTGACTTTACTTTCGATTTCATTTCTTCTCGTTTCGTGTACATGAATACAACCGCTCAATCAGCTTACGATGATATATATACCCAGCTAATACAGTATACATTTTTAGGTCACCTGAGTAAACTCAGGTGACCTATTGCTATCTGTTTTCGTCCGTCGTCGTGCGTCGTGCGTTAACAATTTACATTTTTAACTTCTTCTTAAAAACTACAAGGCAAATTGTTCCCATTTTTGGTGTGAAGCATCTTTATGGTAAGAGGAATGTAAATTGTGAAATTGGTGGCTCTACCACCACCAGGGTGCCACAGGTGGGGCCAAATATGCAAAAAACAGCCAAATTTTCAAAAATCTTCTTCTCTACTCCCACACATGTGAGGAAAAAACTGATTGCATGGTTATAATGTCCATGAAGCCCTCTACAAAAATTGTGAAATTCATGGCCCCTGGGTCAGGGGTTCAGGCTCTAGGGTGGGGCCAATATGGCCATATAGTAAAAATGTATTAAATCTTAGAAAATCTTCTTCTCTACTCCCAGAGATATTTGTTAAAAACTAAATGCATGGATATGATGTCCATGAAGCCCTCTACCAAAATTGTGAAATTCATGGCCCCTGGGTCAGGGGTTCAGGCTCTAGGGTGGGGCCAATATGGCCATATAGTAAAAAATGTATTAAATCTTAGAAAATCTTCTTCTCTACTCCCATAGATATTTGTTTAAAACTAAATGCATGGATATGATGTCCATGAAGCCTTCTACCAAAATTGTGAAATTTATGGTCCCTGGATCAGGGGTTCAGGCTCAAGGGTGGGGCCAAAATGGCCATATAGTAAAAATGTATTAAATTTTAGAAAATCTCCTTCTCTACTCCCATATATATTTGTGAAAAACTAAAGGTCTGGATATGATGTACATGAAGTCTTCTACCTAAATTGTGAAATTTATGACCCCTGGGACAGGTGTTTAGGCACTAGGGTGGGGCCAATATGGCACAGGAAGGGCCCAAATATCTTGAAAACGGTTAAAATCCCCACCCCTAAACCATATATATTCTTGTTCCTTGTGTTAAGGGCCATCAAATGGTATGTAGGTCATGGGCCTCAGGGGTGGTTCCTGACCCCCCTCAAACAGGAAGAGCCCAAATATCTTGAAAACGGTTAAGAACCCCGCCCCTAAACCATATATATTCTTGTTCCATGTGTCAAGGGGCATCATATGGTATGTAGGTCATGGGCCCTGGGGATGGTCCTGACCCCCCTCAAACAGGAAGTGCACAAATATCTTGAAAACGGTTGAGATCCCCACCCCTAAACCATATATATTCTTGTTCCTTGTGTCAAGGGACTTCATATGGTATGTAGGTCATGGGCCCCAGGGATGGTCCTGACCCCCCTCAAACAGGTAGTGCCCAAATATCTTGAAAACGGTTGATATCCCCACCCCTAAACCATATATATTCTTGTTCCTTGTGTCAGGGGGCTTCATATTGTATGTAGGTCATGGGCCCCGGGGATGGTCCTGACCCCCCTCAAACAGGAAGTGCACAAATAACTTCAAAACGGTTGAGATCCCCACCCCTAAACTATATATATTCTTGTTCCTTGTGTCAAGGGGCATCATATGGTATGTAGGTCATGGGCCTTTGGGGTGGTCCCGACCCCTCTCAAACCGGTAGTGCCTGAATATTTTGAAAACGGTTAATATCCCCACCCCTAAACCATATATATTCTTGTTCCTTGTTTATGTTAATAGTAAAGTAATAATTGGCTAACTAAAATCACTGATATATAAAGGTAAAATGATTTTGGTATATATGCCAGATGGTGATTCTCAACGAATGTTGAATATTCAAAAACTGGAACAGGAGAAGTGAGTAACTCATGATGGCTTTTATCGATAAAGCTGTTTTTTTTTTCGTTTGTTTAAATGCCCATAGGGAGAGTTTCTGTCTGCCCCGGGGGGGATGGGGGATGGGAGGTTGTTTTAGATAAAACATGAATAATAGCCACCTTGTTATTATTATTAAATTATTTTCTATCAGAGTCTTGCACCTTTTCAATATCAGATCATGCACTCTTTTATGATCTTTTAAGTTTTTCGCTAAAATTATAGGTTTAATAGTCCTTTTTGAAAGATTTCAGGTAGGGAGGTGGTCGTCATTACAAATTAAAAAATTTTCTATTCCAGAATAAAACTTAACTAAATATGCATATATGAGACTCCTTGACAAGTTTGTGTATGGGTTGTGCTACTCAGGTGACCGTTAAGGCCATTTGGCCTCTTGTTACTTCTTGTACAGTGTCTATTATTGTGAACTTTTATTCCTTGATATGAAAGAGCATTATTAAGCATGACTGGATATTTATAAACCAGAAGGAATTTCTTTTATTTCCATATGATTGACGATGGTTTTGCATATGAAAGATGTATGTAGGACTTTCAAAAATAAATATGATTTGGAATTTTTTTTAGTATTCAACAGTGAAATATTTATCAACCGTAAAATAAGAGTTCTATGGAATTTGAACTCATGGCTTTTGATTTGGTAGTGGGTGATTGGGCTAAAAGATATGCAACTAAATTAGTCAGGATAGGCACTTCAACTCACGTCAATTTCGACTCGTTATTATAATTGTAAAATTATTTGTTGGCATTTAAGTGAATTAACATATCTGGACATGCCATTAACAGTCATTAAAGTTTTTTATTTTTTATTTTTAGGGGTTAAGTATTTAGAAGAATGTCCACGAGAACCAAAGCTTCCTATATATCTTTTGGTCGGTGGATGTTTTGGAGGATTAAAACTCTTAATGCTCATGTGCGAACAGGCCCGAAAGTTACGTGACGATGATGACGAAACAATTCACGATGATTCGGAGCTTCTGACCATGACTAAAGTGGCTCACGTCTTTCTCACCTTATTTTTGTGTGTTTGGTTTGGATTTGGGAATTTCTGGTTGTTTGGGGTTGGAATTCCCAAGTTTAAGGCGCCATTACATGAACCTAAGAACTGGTGTGACAGTGTCGTGTTCAATTTTACGTTCTGGCAAATTGTTATTTGTTACGTCTTAATCGCTTTTCTGCTTGTCTTTGGGACCTCTTTCTGTGCATGTTTTACTTTTGTTCGATGTAAAAAGGATATAGAAAAAGTTTGATTTAAAAAGACATGGATTGGGATAATTTGAACCACAAAATAAACCATTAAAGTATATATGTTATTCTATAGTATTGTAAATTTATTTTTTGTAATATGTTTTTAAGTATGGATATGAAATATAATTTTTATTGAAGATCTACAAAGAGCTTTTGATATTTAGCCGTGGCCAACTTAAGTTTTCATTGCACAATCTTTTGCTCATATCTATAAATTACCCTGTATTTACAACTTTATTTTTTTTTAGAAAATTCATTGATACCGTTTATGAAATTGAACACAATTAACAAAACGCAGATACAAATATTTTGGGATTTTCATGAAATATTTTTATACCCGATTTTTTCGTCATTCAATGGGTGAACGTAATCATTGTGCATTTATGACGTAATGATAAAATGAAGCTTCGCAGGACTACGTTATAAGATTTGACATAAAATAAAAATATAAAAAAGTGTATGCTTTAAAACTTAGCAAACAGATATAAAAGTACTTATTGTATCATTGGGGTTATTTTTCTTGATATTTGAATGAATCCTTTGTACCAATCTACGAATTGTACCAATCTACGAATTGTAAGAGCTCCAATTAAACAGAAAAATCATATGGTGTGCATTTTTATATCTTTAGATGACCCCTTTTTAATACAAGATGGTAGAATTTTGTGTTTTTTTACGAATCCAAAATGATCTTACTAATCAAATATTACAATTTAAAGAAAATGTATATTGTAGTACTTTCACACTATGCTTCGAAGTTCGAAAAATTAATTGCATATCTATATTTCTAGTAAATGTACCTGTATTTTGAGATAGCCAATAAAAAGAAACATTTAATAGATTTCCATGGAACTCATGGAGTTCGTGTATATTGCACAAAATTAAAATACATTTTTAGAGTTTTTCTATTGCATGTAGTATTGACGCAAAATAGTTAAGAAAAAATAGTTAAAAATATTGAAAATAAACGTAGATGAATCTCGAAATTACTTAAATTGGTTTCAGCAACTTAACGGTAACAGCATAACACTTGTTTGCCATTACTTTTACAATTTAAAGTCTCTGTGAGACCATTATATAAATAGTGCCTGCTTGGGAGGGTACCCGTTGAAATTGACACCCCGAGAAAACCATTGTCAACCGACGCGAAGCGGAGGTTGACAATGGTTTTCGAGGGGTGTCAATTTCAACGGGTACCCTCCCAAACAGGCACTATTTATTTTATTATACTGAATGTCTTAATTTTATAGCAAATTGTACTCCTTTTATATAGAAAAGACGCGATTTCTACGGCGAACCGTACGCGCACAATTTACGAGCATGAAACAATTCGTTCTATCGGCCCGTTGCCATGTGTGTTGCTAACGCTGAGAGTAGTAGAACGGATTGTCAACTCCGCCTAAACCAATCAGATTTCAGTATTTAACATGAAAGTATAATAATAATGTATGTTTAAGGATGCAAATTTAAAGATAACAGTTGTATGTTTGGAGTGCACTTGAATTCTAAAATCTACAGGTAGCGGTTTTAAATAAAATGTTTTACGAGCTTTAAACACGGAATTATCAATAAATTTCTCAAAGAAAAGTCCAAATTGTACGGTTGCGATTGCATTATACATGTAAATAGCCGACTCGTCAAGAGTTGTAGATTTTGTCTGTGAACTACTTCAGCTTATTTCATCCACTACGGTCATAAGATTATACAGTGTATAACATGTACACACTGTATTTACCTTGAGTTAACTCCCATATATATACGAAGATGTTAAAAAAAGTGACTGACAATTCTGAACTAAAGCAAAATAAATGAATTTTAATCGTACAGCACTGTCATATTATGCACATACATGTAACATGGACCTCCTCCAAAAATATTCATATACAAAACCCTTAAAAAGCGTAGGAAAAATTAAATTCCTTTCCTGAAAGCTAGTTCATTATTTCAAAGCATAAATGAGCGACTTCATATAAGCGGCAGCAGCCAGAGATGCGTACGGTTGCCATTCCTTTCTGGAGCCACTGGAATAATCGGAGATCCCTCGAATGATGATAAAGCTGTTATTTCGGTTCCCTTCCAATGATTCCAAAACCGCACTAACGTCACTGTCGTATGCTCGGATACCGTTAGTTTCCGCAAACGACTGTCGTAGACGGGGGCTCCTGGAGACCAGTTTACCGCTAGCGATCACCCCAAGGCGGCAGTTGCTCTGACCCACCCGGTAACCTTTCCCAGCGGCCGGATGCTCCAGTTCTAAGTCCGTTCCGTTGTCATCTGTGTAGAACAGTCGATCCGTCTTCATTGGAGGTCGGTGGAAGTTGGATTCCTCGGTTTGGAGGACATCTTTAGCGTCGTTCATGTAGCGGTCCCACGGCCTTTGTGGGTTGGTGTCCCTTTCCATAATTTGTTTAAGACTGACGGCGACATCTTGTAGCGAGTTGTCGCTGCAGTCCCATTCCCGCGTAGAATAATTGTAACCGTCTGCGTCGTTCATCTTTTCTATCTTATCACAGTACATGTAGATAGCACCGTTCTTTCTGGATGGCACAGACACCACAACATCCCCCAGACGCACGTGCTTGTTGCCGTCGGAGTAATGGGGTACCCCGCTTCCGACACCCACGATTAACACGTGGTGGATTTTGCTGAATGAACCTATATCAATTATAATCGACACACAATTGTCCATATTTTTTTATCATGATAAAAGAAATTAAAACAATTTGAAAGAACACAAAATTAACTCATACCTAGAAGTCTTGTAATTGTGTTTTCTGCACATATCCTTGACTCCTGCTCTGACGAAGATTTACGAGATACTTTCGTTGAAACAACTTTGAACTTCCCTATTCTCCCCAATGTATATACTTGAGATTCGCCTATATCAACAAATAAAGATGTCGTCATAAGTTGAATTTGACATATTAGAATTGCCCATACAAAAGGTAAACAGATAAGGGCGCATAGAAACAGTATGATGAAGTGGAATATGTCTAGATTAATTTTATAGCAACCTTCTGTTTTATATTTTACATAGGTTGTTTTTTCTTCAATCATGGCATCAACAGCTACTTTCTCGCAGAAAAGTGACGTCACAATGGCAATGGTTGGTTGTTCAGAGGCCTTTAGCTCTGGCATGTGCTTGACGATTTTTACTTCTAAAATATTCATCAAAATGCATACAGATAAAAAAATGTACTATGCATTGGCATGTTCTGGATATTTTTAAGGGTTATTTGACAATTAATGAATTTAAATATAAGATGAATGCCAAACCATGTTTGATGATTTCAGATTCTTGGCTCTTTTGCAGTCTCATCCAATAGCCACCCTCTACCTCCTTAATCAATTTCTTTTTCTGCATGTCTGATAAAAACACTAGCGCCGCCATCGTATCTGACTGCTTGATTTTACAGTATCTAAAAATATAAAGCTTGTGCAATGATTGAAAAAATATCAAATGATGATAAAAAACCAGTAGACCATAACCCGTTAATTGAATTAAATTCTTACTTGAACATATCGGCAGTTTTCACCATATTTGGATATGCTTCTTCCAGACATTGCAACATTTTTTGTTTCTTCGCAATCCATAATAAAGAGTGTTTGATTCGTTTTTTCTTTGCTTCTTTTCCGAAATCCTTTTCTGCATCTAAAAAGGGTCATATTAGTCATTACATTTCATAATAATAGAATATAAAGCCATATGTTCAATGAATATAAATCAAACATGGAAACCCACCCAAAAGTTCAGCAAACTCCCACTGCCCACGTGACGGAGTTCCCGTTGAGACTGCCAAACAGTTGATGTTGAACTGCTTACTGGGTGGAATCGTCCACTGAAGGAAAGCACCCACTCCGTAATTAGCACCGCGCCCAACTTCGATCTGATTGTTCGCCCAGCTGACCCAGAAATACCGGAACTCCTCCTCGGAAAGTATGTTCATGGTCATTGATTCGGCCATGATCGGTCCGCCGGCTCCGTATCGGATGATTGATTTTGTGTTTCCATCGGTTCCGATGACGATTTCATAGGTTTTGCGGTCTACGTCACCATAAACTGCGCTCAGTGCGACGTGAGCGTCAGCCGCCGCCTTGACCATGAACGTGATGAAGGTTTTGTTGTTAATTTGTACTTCTGGGACAAGTTGATATGTGTAAGACGCTGGGGTGAACACCGAGGTAAAACTCTCTGAAATCAACAGATCTCTTAATTTCTGATGCCATAAAACACAGTCACTAGAAAATAAATTATTAAGTATAGATACATTCAAACAATGCATTAATTGATTTGTCATATTGTTATAAAAATTAATACATTTGAAAGGTGAAACTTGAATCTATCATTTATTGATTGATTGATAGATATCCATACAAGTATGTTAAAGGTATATATGCCGTTCTAAATGAAAATTTTAAAAGAAAGAAATGATTTCATTTTTGCAATAAGCTACAAAAGTTATTAACTTGCTGCATATTATACAGTTTAAATCAAACGCAATTAAAAGCATTTAATATAATTTCGAATTTATTTATTTTTTGACCGGGCCGGTCAATAAACGCCCAACTTTGAAATATTCATTAGCACGTGATGTGAGACAAGCTAATTTTAGAACGTACACAAGAGATCGTATTTCGTTTTCTGGATTTTTGAGATGGTTGACGGTTTGTTATTGTCATATTATTAACGTGGTCAGCCCGTTGGAAGTGGAATAACGCGTTCGAAGAGAAAAGAAAGAAAGAAACAATTTGACAGGAAACGTTGTAAAATGATAATCTATATTGAAGACCACTTTGAGCGGTGGACACGTGTTAGAAACTTCGTGTTCAATTATGGGCTCGCCGGTTTCTTGCTATAGACAGGTGGGTCACACAGCAGTGTGTTTCTTTGTTTAATAAGATATTTACTCATAAAGGAAAAGAAGCTCATGTGTATGGTACGATATTTATTGTCTGAATATGATAAAACTTGTATAGCTAGCACTCGAATACTAAAAATCTATAAATTGTATATATATGTTTTGAGTCGAGGGGCCCCAGATGGGATAATTTTGACGTTCTATTAATGAAAATACATGTTGTCAATGTATGAAAACAATGGTCATTGCAAAAAAGCTCTCATCGATTGTCTTCGACACCAGTACGCAACCATCCTCATAAAATGCAGATGACAATATCTGATATTTTTCTTTTAACAGCACACAAACCTGTTTATATGAATTCAAACAAATGTAAACACACCTGTCGTATTACCACGTTTTTCTAAATAATTCCCGCGCACATGCGCAAATCCACCTCAAACGTTAATGTTTTATGAATATTCATAGGTAAATCTCCGTTATTCATTTTCAATTATGGCTATTACCTCGTTAATATTAATTTATCAGAATATTGAAAGTTTTTCTATAAACTTCTTTTTCATATATCTAGTCATGCTGACAAAATTTTGGCCTGCATGGGTTTCAACATTGCAAAAATGCCGTTTACGGTTAAAAACGGCATATATACCTTTAATTAATGTACGTCTTTGGTATAGATTAACCGTTTGATGTTTGAGCTCAGTTTGGATGACTGACATCTCGACCAGAATATTTATGATTGGAAACTACTAATGAACGAGTACCTGTCATATTTTTAAAGGAATAAGGAATCATTATTTGATTATCATGAGGGAATCATTATGGTCGAAGCGTGATCGAATCCAATAAGGCTCCAAGGGCCTTATATTTCATCACCCTCCGACCGTAAAGATCCCCTCATAACTTTCAAAGAATGATTCCTTATTTATACTTATATTTATATCATTATTAGAAATTGTACGATTAAATGTTAAATTATTGCCATTTTTACGCTTTTTGCATTTCGTGTAATTATGCAAAACCCGCTTGCATACGTCATTGATGAACTGTATTGGACTATACGTTATAACTTTGATTCGTATTGTTATCACAGACAAAGATTCCAGAAAATGTAAATACTAGTATTTCTATAAATTGCTTTAAGCCTAAGGAGTTGTTAATTGTGGGAATTTTGACGTTTCGGATTGAAGAGACAAAGTTATTTGCGGTATACCGGTACTTTGTTGCCTTCCGGCGCTACACAGCGGTGTGCAAAAAATATATTAATGTATTCGTGTAGACCAATATAGATTGGGGAATGGTGGTTATTATAACTAATATATATACACATCAAATGTAATAGATTTAAGAATGGACCCACTGATTGGAGGGATTGATTCCTCGGGGGACGGATCTTCTGTCTCTTGAACCTCGAGCTCGACCCTCTTGATGACGGGGTACACTTTGAGAAGCACCAGAGCTTTCTTGATGAATCCAATGTAATCTGAAAAGCAAATTTTAACGCTACGTACTTCTCTAAGTAAAGTGAGCATTTTTTTTTATCAGAACAGCTTCTTTTAACCAAAGTATGTGACATGCATGTGAATTATCAAAAATATGGTACACAAATTGCGTATGTATTCTATATCGTAAGATACTACAGTAAAATTCGCTTATCGCAAAAGTTGAGCGGACTTGTGTGGGTGGGTAGGTGGGTGGGGATACATTACTATAACCGTCATTCGTAATATCCGTATAACGATTTCGTTAACAAAAAGTGTAGCGAATTTGCATTATACATGTTCCTTTCCTATGACTACACCGACTGTAGTACACATGTATTTTATTTTTTCAAACCAATGCACACACAAATTAACACGTGAAAGCTATATTAAAATTTAATATCAAGGAATTAATACTTTAATTCAAAAGGGCTTTGTTTTTCTTTTTAACTCTAAATGTGGGGGATCACATATTAGATTTGCATACTTTTGGGGAAACTAGATGGGTTCATGAGTTCCTGAAAGTAATCTGTAAACGTCTTCTTTTTCACCACCCCCTCAGCCTGTCCCCGGAACCAGAACCTCAGGGTCCAGTAATCCTGTCAACAGAACCACTCACGTGTCACTCAGAAGGTAAATACAGGTAAAACAAATTGAAAGTTGATCAACAGATATCGAAATAAAAAATTAAAAGCGCGCTGCATTCGGGTGGGCATTTTGGGTAGGCGTGACACGATAAAAAAATTGAGTCAGTGTGTTTGAACTAGCTTGAGGAACCTGTTTGCGGAGATATTTTACCTGCACTGATTGATTGTGTTGTTCTTCGTTGACAAGGTAGGCAAGAAATTCGAGGCGTCCTTCGGCTGGTTCCACGTCTTTCAGATCTGGAAATACGAGACTGTCAAAAACAGTTTGATGTAAAATGCAACGAAACTAATACTATAATAGTGCATTGGATATAAATAAAGAACTACCATCCTTGATCGAGATTAAAATTTTCGACTATTTCCACGACTTTCCAGAACTTAAATACGTGACTGCCAAGATATAATAATATTTGCAGAATAAACCACCATAGCATTCAATAATAAAGATTTTTTTTATCTCAATATATAGGGAAAGTAATTTATATAAATATTTATTTGCCTTTTGTATATTTGCGTTCACTTTTTAAAATGTCACTCTATGTAAGCTGAATTTAGTACAATTATGACAGAACTAAATAATTGAAGTAACTTTCTATAATTGTATTCTCAGAATACTATTCTGTCATATTTACCATAATCACAGAACATAATCACAAAACATAGACTGCAGATATATATCTTTTTGATTTTTTGAAATTTACGTTAATCGTAACTAATAATAGGTCACATCTTTAATATATAGGCATAACAATCCACAAAGGAGATTTCATATAATTACATGTACTGATGTCAAAAAATATATCAACTATGATTTTTATAATCCGTACACGTCAATCTAACTCGTTCACATCTCTTAAAATCCGTGCTATCTTCTTGCAATGGACAGTACATTATAATTCGTCAATTAGTATAACTATCTACTATTTGTTTCGTTGGTATGTCTAACTTACTGTCCACTGCTTTGGCGATAAGTATCCCTTTGTGGGGGCCCCCGGCCACGTGGTGTAGTAATTTGTCGTCTATTTCACTTCGGAACATCCTCTCCAGCCGCATCACTGAACGGCCGTCACGCTTCGCCGCCATCATCACAACCTCTACAAAAGAATTCACTAAACTTAAAGTGTATTAAAGTTTAACATATTGCATCAAATGGTATGATGACTTTTAATTGATGTACATGTATCTAACATTCTTATCAAAAGTAGGTGATTCTAAAGTTGAAAAATCTGTATTTTGGTATTACTTCGGTTTGTTCTATGAGGACACCGACAAGAGGAGAACATTTTTCTATTTAAAGTTAGTTTTTATTCAATTTTTACATTTTTATTTGCATACACTGTAGTTTTGTTGTGCCTTTGATCTCTAGAGTTTTGCAGATGTTGATAGCTGTTGCATTTGCACTCGACAGATGGCAAACGCAACGACATGCAAGAGTAGGAAAATCTCCAGAGGTAGACCGTTACATGGACCTTGCATGTATAGATGTCTCAAAAAGAAACACCAACGATCCGTCAATTGACGCAAATAACAATGTACAAGCTTAACAAACTGTGCGTTTAGTTATTTTAGACGGACAGGTGAATTTATCGTTTCATTTTTATGTCCAAACATTTCAATCTGTTGGACAAATTTAACAGATATTAATTGTATAGTGAAGTAAAGAAGTTCTAAAATTGAGCAAACGTTTAAATATATAGGTAATTGTTATGCACTTTGAAAACAATAAATTACATGGGGCTGTGTAATGAAAATACATGTATGTACAGGGTTGGGAATTCTAACGAATGTAGGCAATGAGTGTATCTTACTATACCGCACATTTAATCAAGAAACAAATGACACCTCATAACCTAAGGGGTGTAATACCAGTGGACGTTACATGTAGTAAAATGTGCCCTCATTATTTATGAACTGAATTGAAATCATGGAGAATAAAACCACGCCATTTCACTTTTAACACATAAAAATGGATTTAACTGCAATTTAGAGGTGTAGGCAAGAAAACACGCTTTCATTGTCCATCTCGTTTAGTAGCAGTGATAATTTGTTCGTTAATAACTGTCATCGGTCGCCCGTGGGAAAGTCTGAACCAGTCATTCATCCATTCTCCCCATGCCATCACTTAACAGAAATTTCTGTCTCGGCTTTTACGTTGAGGCAAACAAAGTATTATTTGGGTTCTAAAAAAATCGATATTATCTGACTCTACTTAATCTTTGAGGGAATGTTTACATATTAATCAAAGGAAACCTCCCCCCTGGTCACTTACCTTCAGAGTCCCCCATCCTTTCCCTCCTCTCGCTCCACCACTGTCGTACTACTGAGAGTTAGCGGTATATTGACTGACCTTCGGCGGTGGGGGTGTGGTCGGTCTATGATAAATTATGTCGATTTGTTCATTCTGCGCCGGATTTATGATAGTCCACACGTTTTATTTGTTTGTTTAAGATTTTAAAGGCAGATTTTTTTTTCTCTTGGAGGTCTACGCGTCTACCCACCCACACGAAATCGAGTACCGCCGATAAGACAGAAGATCAATTTGGTCATGTAGCAGGATATGCAGACATGCATGAAAGAAACCAATGATCGGTTGACAATTTTAACCTTCGAACTGATGCGTTTCCGTTAAAAAAACCATCAGTTTCCCTTTTATGTTAAAACCAAAGGCAATTAATAACTAATTCTGTCTTTAATAATTAATTGATCTAACAGAGCAGTCCATTCGTACTTCATGATAGTTTTATATGAGAGAGAGAGAGAGAGAGAGAGAGAGAGAGAGAGAGAGATATTTATTTTGATAGACTATTGAATCGATGTAGACGGTTTACGCATGCCTTTTTTAATACATACTTCAGTGAAATAACCATTTCTTTTGGGAAAAAAATTATTTAAGCCAAAAGTTCATTTCATCATGCATTTCTTGGGCATTTTTCAATAAGAATATTATAACATCATCGTCGTCATCATATTTTTTTTTAAACATGCAAGTATCAAGAAAAAAATTGCAGGGGGTCCCAGAGACATTATATATAGGGGTCCGAATGATAACAAAATATTATGATTGCCAGGGGCCTTTTTGGTATATTTACATAAATTTCCCGGAGGCGGGCTCCAGATCCCCATCCTCACCTGACCCCTACCCCAACTAGATCCACGTACCCACCCAACTCCCACCCTCGTCAACGTTTGTCTTTTTTTCTTCTTTTTTACATCGGGATCGACATTCGCACATTGTTTTAGGTGCAGAGAACGGAAACAACGGTCAACAGACGACGATACCATGGCGGAAGGGGACGGTGATGATGTATGAACCGGTTATTTTATTTCATAACCCATTGCTATTGTTTCAATAAAATATTGGAGATAACTGTGTTTATAAAGAAACGATGTGCTTAATGTTAGATTGTCTTTTGACAGAGTCCCAGAACCCGAGCAGATAAATTGAGGAATGTTTATAATCAAAAGTACAAAGGTATATTTTCGTTGACACAACAGTCACACGTGTAAACAAATGATCATTGATTCTTTTACAATTAAAGTCTGATTTGAATAATGGAATACGAACGGCACTTGTCAAATTCTGTAGTTTTGAGAGGGGCAAATAAAGCGAATAAAATCAAAGAATTTGAAAAATGTATTTAATTTTTTTGTGTCAGCATTCTGTTTGGGTCATTACAGTATCAAATAATTTTCCATACAAACCAATTATCTTAGAAAGTTATAAACTTTCACCTATTTACACTACAAAAATCTGTATCCTTTCAAAGTTAGAAATTTTTAAAGTAAATAAAAATAATTCCAGTATGGGAACACAAAAAATGCATCATGAGCTGTGAATGATGAGTGTGTTTAGAAAAGGGAACTGTTTGATTTCATCCCCTGATTGATTTGGTTTATTCAACCTGATTATTATGCATCATTGTAAACAAAACAAACTTCAGAGAGATATTAGTGGAAAAAATGTACACAGGTTTATTTTTGATTTGCCAAAACATTTTTGAAATATTATTTCCTTAATTTAGCGAATGTCAAAATCATAATAGAATCATACCTGCCTCGAGGTCGGTATTGATATTTGATATAAAATCAGACCAAGCAGCGTTTAATTAAATGAACATAATACTGATTTATGCTTTATTTACTTGCAGCTGATGAATTTGTGAAGAAAGGTCTTTATGACCAGAGAGATGTGGATAACATTAATTCAAATGATTTATATGTCAGTCAATTCATAAGGAAAACAGAAACCATTCAGGATGCAGCTGACAGGCTGCATGAAGCTTTGAAATGGAGAAAAGAAATAGGTGTCAGGGGTGAGTAACATTCTTAACCTTTTACAAAGTCAGAATTCTACCAAAAAAAATTTCTCAAACACATTGGAATATTTGAATGCCAATGATGTCAAAAAAAAAAAAATGAACAGATTTATTTACAATGTACCTCTCAAACACTATACTCTGTCCTTAGTTTCTGTGTCCCACACTTTTTGGATTATATTTCGATAATTATAAATACTTTTGTGCCCAAACTACATTCATTCAGGAAGTCCAGATTAACTGTTTTGAAACACCCTCTGTATCGCCTCAGGTTTCAATACACATCCAAAAATAAAAAGGCTACGGGGATATTGCATTGCAAACGACATGAAAATTACCGGGATGCTAACGTTAAAAAATTGTGTAAGGTGTCCTGAGAATACTTTCGAATGGAGAAAAGATGTAAACACTTCCCATTTTAAGTTTAAGTTAAGTTACCGGTAAATCCTTCTCCGTGCCTGAAGGCACATAAGGCCGGTGCTTATCCCCGGTTTCCGTGGTGCTAAGCGGATAGGAGTCATCGACTCCCCCTGGATGGGACACCAGTCCATCGCAGGTTAACCCCCAGCGTAAGCCGGTACCCAATTTCAGCTGGGTGGACTGAGACAATGTAGATGAAGTGCCTTGTCTAAGTGCACAACACACAACATCAACTGACCACAGCGGGGTTTGAACCAGCGACCTTTCGGTTACTGGCCTAACGCCCATGACCACTGAGCCATGTGCTCCCATTTTAAGTCTACGTAAGAAATTTGTCTTTCATTCCTGTGTGTTTATTTGGGTAAAAACAGATGATGTATCAATTAAGAAATCTTGGATTTTTCCTCTTTTATTGATTTCAATTGTACTTGCATATAATTGACAAGAATGTTAATTTTCATTAAAAATTGCCAAAAAGTGATGAAAACATTAACTTAGAACAGACTATAGTCCATTATATTTCAAGAAGAGTATTATGGACCAAGGTCAATATAACTCTTCAGAGGTAAATTATCAGCCCCAGTTGTTAGGAATGTCCATATTTGTATGATAATTTTATCTTCTTATATTGTTTGTACTGATGGACAAATGTTCTTGTTGAATTGATGATTCTATGAAGTCAACAATTTCTTAAATTCTTACATGTAGACTTGACAGAGGCATCATTTCCAAGAGAGTTTTGGGATATAGGTGCCATGTATTTTCATAATACAGATAAAGAGGGACGGAAAATTAGTAAGATTCTAACAATTGTTATTTAATATTTAAATATGATTTTTTATGGATTCTTTACAAAAGCACATTTTTCTTGATTATTTGTGTGTGTGTTTTGATAATCTGCATGACACAATGCATGTATGTTTACAGTATGGGTAAAAATAGCAAAACACAAAAAAGATCCAAATACACTTCCATTGATAAAGAAGTTCTTCGGCTTTTGTTTTGAGACTGCATACAATGAAAGTCCAGAGGATGAACTAGTGATGCTGTTTGATATGACAAACACAGGAATTTCAAATCTGGTAATTACATGTATAATGCATGATAATGACCTCTACAAATCCATGTTTACACTGTTGAACAAATCAAATGCATTTTCCTTATTTATACATTTTTTGTGTTCCTGATTTGCATTATCTTCGTTATGAGGAACAGGAAGTGCTCATTATCCACTTCCTCTTATGATCACTAGGATGTAAAATTGTAACTTGAAACAGACTAATGTGTGAAGAGTGCAGCCTTTCTGCTTTTTAATTGAATAAATTAATCACAATCATTACTTACAATCATTGATTTTCTTCCTGTTGTAGGACATGGAAATGATCAAATTTGTCATTACTTCCTTCAAAATTTATTATCCTGCTTTGCTTGGTAAGTAAATCAGCATTTTAAATTCCAGAGAAATGTGTGATTACTATGTGTATATCTGCCGTAATTGTCCATCCTTATTGCTATGTCTCAAAGTGTCCCAATTCTTTTTGTTCTACTTTTAAAATTACTCTATTAAATGTATGTACATAATGAAATCATTCAACACAATTGATGTATTCAAGCAATTTTGATTTTGAGATAAAATATGTTCAGAAGCATAATTCTTCATTTCTTTCCAATCCTCAATATACATTGTACATTTGTGATACAAAGCTCTGGATTAATTGTCGACATGGTAGCATTAGTTGAAGGGAATTTTGGTGGAATTATTGATATTTGTATATACATGAACCAATTATTAAAGGCTTTAAAGAATTCTCCATTCTAAAAACTTTTGCAGAAGAAATCTGAATTTAATATTTATTTTTACTCTGTTTTAGGATACCTTCTGATCTATGAAATGCCATGGTTGTTTAATGGTAGTTATTTTGATTTATTTAATTTTGCGAAAATATTAAAAAAAATATATACCATTAGATTATTAAAAAGAGAAATGAATTTATTATGAAATGAAAAGAATTTATTGCTGTTATTACATGTATTTACTATAACCAAAAACATATTTTATGTGTAAATTTTATTATGTCATAAATATATTTTTTTATGTGGTAGTCCTATATTCAAGATGAAATAATTGACATCTTCTTTTTTCTAATTTGTTGTGCACTTTTTATGAAATACATGTATCAAAATCATATGATTGATTTTTTATTTTATTTCAATGTGATAGCTGCATGGAAGGTTGTAAAAACCTGGTTAAGCCCAGAAGCCCAGAAGAAGCTGAAATTCGTGAATAAGAGTGATATACAGCAGTACATAGCCAATGAGAACCTACCCGAGCATATGGGGGGCACAGTAAGTCACACATGGCTTGCATCTTGCATTCAAGTAATCCTAAACAACAACAGTGTTTTGATCAATTGTACTGTTGACTGATGTCACTCTATGGATCCTTCACTGAGCTGTAAAAACTCTATTGACTGTTAAGGTTAAGGCCCATGGGCCTCTTGTTCTTATAAATTTTAACTTACTTGGTACTGAAAAAATAAAACTGTCCTAATAAACTAGGTATTTTGATTCATTAGCAGTGTAAATCATATTAACAGCAGTCAACTTTTTATTGATAACAATTACTGTAAAGTCTTGTGTATAGTGTGCACCTGTGTATAATATGCACCCCTAAAATGTAAAATGCTGAAAAAATCTGCAGCTGTTGTTATCTATAATACATACCCAAAAATTAAGAAATTTTTAATGGAAATTTTACTCCAGCAGTTGCCAGAAACATGTCATGAAAATATGGAAAAAAAAAATTTGTTCAATGTATAATACACCCCCCTTTTTTTGATCTAATTTCTTCGACTGAAAAAAAGTGTGTACTATTCACCACAAGACTTTACAGTAGCTTTCAGGTCCATGTAATTGTGATTGTAATTTGAAACTTTTTCTTTTTCAGGATACATTTGAATACAAATATGTACCTTCAGAAGAGAGAGAAAATGAGGACAATCAAAATAGTGATGCATCAAAGAAAAGGGTAAGAAGACATGCTTCTACCTGTATACACCTATATGTTTTACATATGATGGATTCTATATGATTGAAACCACAAAAATGCAAAGGAACTTCAGTATTTGTAAACTATACATTTTGTGGAGAACATGTCTCATCAGTCATAGGTGTTAGGCCAGTAACCCAAAGGTTGATGGTTCAAGCCCGGATGTGGTCACTTGATGTTGTGTGTTGTACCCTTTATATACTGTGGAAATATTTAATTTCGTGGGGGCCAATTTTCGTGGATTGTGGGGCTTTTTTATTGTTCATGGGGATGAAATTTCGTGGATGAGTCAGTTAAACCAAACCTTTTATAATTAGTTTTCCTTGAGGGTATAAATTTGTGGGCAAGAGCTCCCACGAATACCACGGAAATTGAGCCATCCCTAATTCTAATGATTCCACAGTACATTGTCTCAGTCCACCTAGCTGAAATTGGGTTAGGCTTATTATGCTGGAAGTTAACCTGCAATGGACTAGTGTCCCATCCAGGGGTTAGTCAATGATTCTTATCTGCTAAGCACCATGAAAACAGGGGATAAGCACCGACCCTATGCACTTTCATGGCTCGGAGAAGGATTTTCAACTTTTTAGCTCACCTGAGCTGAAAGCTCAAGTGAGCTTTTCTGATCACTTTTTGTCCGGCGTCCGTCTGTCTGTCCGTCTGTCTGTCCGTAAACTTTTTACATTTTCGACTTCTTCTCCAGAACCACTGGGCCGATTTGAACCAAACTTGGCACAAAGCATCCTTAGGTTAAGGGGATTCAAGTTTGTTAAAATGAAGGGCCACGCCCTCTTTCAAGGGGAGATAATTAAAAATCATTGAAAATTTGTTGGTATTTTTCAAAAATCTTCTTCTCAAAAACCATTCGGCCAGAAAAGCTGAAACTTGTGTGGAAGCATCCTCAGGTAGTGTAGATTCAAGTTTGTTTAAATCATGACCCCAGGGGGTAGGGTGGAGCCACAATGGGGGTCGAACTTTAAATAGGAATATATAGAGTAAATCTTTAAAAATCTTCTTCTCTGAAACTGATCAGCCAGGAAAGCTGAAACTTGTGTGGAAGCATCCTCAGGTAGTGTAGATTCAAGTTTGTTCAAATCATGATCCCCAGGGGTAGGGTGGGGCCACAATGGGGGGTCGAATTTTTACATAGGAATGTATAGAGAAAATCTTTAAAAATCTTCTTCTCTGAAACTGATCAGCCGGAAAAGCTGTAACTTGTGTGGAAGCATCCTCAGGTAGTGTAGATTCAAGTTTGTTCAAATCATGATCCCCAGGGGTAGGGTGGGGCCACAATGGGGGTCGAACTTTAAATAGGAATATATAGAGTAAATCTTTAAAAATCTTCTTCTTTGAAACTAATCAGCCAGAAAAGCTTTAACTTGTGTGAAAGCATTCTCGGTTAGAGTAGATTCAAGTTGGATAAAATCATGATCCCGAGGGGTAGGGTGGGGCCACAGTGGGGGAGGGGGGTCGAATTTTCTCATTTGAATATACTATGCTCTTCTAGACAATTTGTGTTTTAGAAGATTTTTCCCTATATATTCCTATGTAAAAATTTGGCACCCCCCTTCCAATTGTGGCCCCACCCTACCCCCAGGGATAATGATTTTTCAGGAGTAGGGTTGGGCCACATGGCAGGGGGGGGGGTCCAATTTTACACATTTAACATTTAAAACATTTAAATTGTTCACAAAAACTCAAATGTTTTTATATATGGTTTTACTTATATGCAAGCATTTTGACATATTGTTGATTCTTTAAAATTGTTTAGACTCTGGCCCCTGGACAATTCTTAGACCTCACGAGGGGTTCAAAGTTTGATGTAGGTTTATAATCCATATATAAACAGTTGTTTAAGTCTGATCATCTTCTTGAGAACTGCAATGCTCAATATGTGATATGACTGTAAAATCACCCTGTTACAAAGGGGCTTAATGATAAACATAAGAATATGCAGAGGAATTTTTTTTTATACAGGATCTATTATACGACATTGTTCAGATATTTTGTATATGACTCCATAAAGCTGATTTTATTATGTCTGTTGTTGCTCAGGTGAGCGATGTGGCCCATGGGCCTCTTGTTATTTTTTAAACTACTTGTATACATTCACAGAGAATACTTAGAAAAGTAGTTCATTTATAAGTGTTTGACTGTTTAGGTAACATTTGCTGACCAGGATTCACCTTTGTATCAAAGCATCAATGCAGATTCCATAGAGAACAGTTATGTCAGAGTGGTGAGTACATGTACATGTTATATATATATCGAGACCCAGTTTTAAATTTCATCAAAATGAGCAAAACAATATGGATCTTTTGACCTAGATTTAGAAAAACAGACAGTATAATTAGGAAGACAAGCTGTGCGTTACAATATTGATAACTTGTATTACAATGAGATTGTTCAATTTCAGAATAAGAGTTCCCTGAGTAACATAAACAGGAATGCAGGTCCTGGAGGGGGAAATCAAGAGGGAAACTCGTTCATTGGCAGACTTCTTACCATTAGGTCAGTGCACCTGTTACTCAGATATTTTGTTGAGAAATATTGAAATTACATGTAATGTTACATGTGTTTGTTTTTTTGTATTTGAATGTTAACATGAAGTTACGGTTGGAATTTAATAAAGATTAACTGTACAAACTGTACATTATTAGTTACATGGTTTGTAATTGACCTAATATGGTTTATACTTGGTCAGTAAATTCCATATGGGGAGAAAGCAGAGCTTGAGCCCCATATGGAATTTACTGACCATGTATAAACCATATTAGGTCAACTACAAACCATGTTTCAATTATTTCTTACCAACTGCAAATAATGAATATAACAATAAAAAATTAACTTTTTATTACAAAGTTTAAAGTTTCAATTTGGGTACAAAACCTGACGTCATAATATAATAAGGATGGCGTCATAATGCTCAAAGGGAGGAATATTATGTACTCACTACTGACTGTGTATGAAATATACATGCATGGTCTCCACTTAGCTGCTGTTAGCCAATGATTTCCTCACAAATTAGCAGGAGTAACGATATATAAGTATATGTACAAATAATCATAAAATTGAAATATCTTGATTTGTAGCCCTGCAGAGGAACTGAGGTTTGTCACAGATGAAGATGGCAAAGATGCTCATGATGTCATTTCCCTTAAGAACACACTACCATATCCCATTGCATACAAAGTAAACATGTTTAACAAGTGTTTAGAATACATACACTGTACATATAGATTGTGGTCTTTTTTTAATAGGAAAAAATGTATTTTTGTTCTGCTATTCAAATGCATTTACATTTGTACCTTTTTATTTTTAGGTTAAGACAACATCACCAGAAAAATACAAAGTTCGACCAAGTTCTGGAATTGTAAAACCAGGGTCTATAGAGAAAGTCTATGTTTATCTTTATCAAGGTACAGTGTAAAAATCCCGAGTTGAATTGTCTCCCTTTGCATATAAGCCTTTACAGTATATTTAATTTTTATTTATACTTTTTACTTCAATTGAAAAAGAAAAGGAATATAAGCCTCATGCCAATATTTGATTTACATGTACATGTCAGAAAGATGTACAGATGAATATAACTTTAAAAAGATTTACAGTATATGAAAATATTGTGCAATATGATAAACAGTTTGCAATATTTAAAAATAAACAGTTTGCAATATAAAGATAAACATAGTACTGCAACATTTTATTTAAGAAATTTTGTAATGAGATAATTAATAGCACATGTCTTCCAATTTTCAGAACATAATCTTGGAGTGGACAAAGACAAATTCTTGATCATGGCTGTAGAGCTGAATGGAGATCCCCCTGATAATATGTCTGAGTACTGGAAAACTGTTCCCAGGGAAAATATCATGGATCATAGGTACAAAAAGATAACAATGTTCAAATGAAATTTTATATCTGGACCCTATAGCATTTCCATTTGCAGTAAAAATAACCTAGGATGTACTAAAGTAAAGCTATGTTGAAGAAAAATATTCCATATAAATAGAGCATATACCATATTTATGTATTTGTTTTTGAAATACCTCTGTTCTGTGATATGTTGGTGATAAATTACCTGGATCGAGTATTTGGTAATGTCTTCTGGGCATTTATTGGATCAGATATAAATTCCATGTACAGTGTTACTTAGTTGTGACAAGTCTTGGAGGCCTGTGGATTTATTTCACGATATTCACGATATTGATGATTAACAATACTCATATCATGAACTTGTAAAAATGTATATCATGAATACAATTATAGTTAATATTATACATCAACATGTACATTTATTCTTTTATGACAAATTGATATTTATGCCTCCCTTCGAAGAAGGGAGGGCATATTGCTTTGTTGCTGACCGTCTCTTTGTCATTCGGTCCACCAATAGTTTCCGTTCATTTTCTTCGCAGAGGTTGCACATATTAAGAGAAAATTTGGTATACAAATTTATTATAATAATATCTAGGTCAAGTTCGATTTTTGGTTTGATCGTTCAATTTTTGACAAAGTTATGCACCTCGGACTTAGAAAAATTCCACTTATTTGCAGTTTCCGTTCATTTTCTTTGCGGAGGTTGCACATATTGAAATGAAATTTGGTATACAGATTTATCATAATAATGTCTAGATCAAGTTCGATTTGGTTACAATTGAGCAATTTTTGACAGAGTTATGTCCCTTTGACTTAGAAAAATTCCAATTATTTGTAGTTTTCGTTCATTTTCTTTGTGGATGTTTCCAAGGGAGGGGGGCATACATGTTTCACAAACATCTCTTGTTCTGATTAGTGGAACCTTCAAAATTTATCAAGGAAAAAAGAGAAAAATTGGGGCCCCCCCCCCCACCAAAAAAAAAACTGGGTCAGCAACACATTAGCAGATACAGAGGGAAAGCCTTAGTTGGGTTCTATATAAAGCAAGGAAATTGGGACTATGAAAGTAAAGGGGAAATGGGGGCATTAGCAAGGAGTTACTGTATTTCTAAAAGTCTTCTTTCATTTTAGAAGTTTCACAAAAAATACTTCACAGTGTATTATGTTGTAGGTTACGTTGTGTGCAAGTGAAGCGTTCAGACAGCAGATACTCCGGTGACACGGTATCCATTCTCTCTGCTGATGACCAGATTACAGCTCTCAACTCCAAGGTATGGGCCATTCTTGTAACAGTGACATCTGATGATACATGTATAGATCTGGTGGGGGGTCTTCAGTTCCCATTGGGAAAGGAATATTATTAAATTTCTATATATAGACACCCCCCTTCTATCCAGGGAATATTTTTGAATTTAAGTCTGTAATAATGTGTGCATGCATTCTGTGTTAGGAGAGGCATGATAGTGAATATTGATTAGCAAGCTTTTTCATGTCAAGGAGGAAAGAGCTTTTAATTGTTTTGATTTTTTTATTTAAAGACTTTAAAAATCGATATAACCATTATAGAACTGTAGGTAGTGGTAACATTTTGCCTTCAGTAATGTACAGAGGACTATCCGAGTCCTATGTCCTTGTTCTGACTCAAGGTCAATTCGACAAAGGTCAAAATCACTTATTGATCTCGATTCTCAGAATACCTGAACATGATGTATTTTGTTGTTTGATATTTCTAATTACAGTACATTGAATTGTGTAATTTGGATTTCAATTATCAGATTTTCAAATAACCGGAAATATTTTACCTAATACAACAAGTTGGAGCAGCCAATTTAAAATGTTTGATATTGATAAATGTCTGTCTTTGTCGAAATGTAAATAGATATGACTGAACACATAGCCCATATCATTGTGTTGGAGGCTCCAATAATTAAAGCCATCATTTGTTAAGGATTGTTTGATTTTCTCACGAAATGTCCTTCAGGCATGTCATCGTTTCCTAGGCAACCAAACAAACATATTTACTTGTAGTGAGTAAAATGAACATGAAGCATTAGTGAGAGAGAGATTACAGTGACATCGCTGGTCATTAACCTTTTTCATCATGTATCTTGTCATTTCAGCAAAGAGTAATTAGTGCAAACTCAGTAGAAACAAAAAGACTCCCATGTTTGAAACCACTCAAATTGTACTGCTTCAGAACTTTTTTTCTTTCAGGAATTCATTTCCACTTTTTTTAAACATAAGGGGCAATAATCATTGCATTTTAATAGTGCCACGTAATGGTTATCTTTTCCTGAATTCTCCACTTTGTTATTTCCCAGTAAATGTGCTAACTCCCTCTGGGGAAACACCTATTAGGAGTTAATGTAATGGAAGATGATCATTATCTGTACTCTGTATGCTCCAGAAATGACATTATATTAGAGTTTATGTTATTTTAGCACCCCCTGTGAATAAGTAATAAGTATTCTTTTGATATGGTGTTGCAGGTTTTTGCTTAATTTAGTTACAAGAAATCACATTGCATCGAACAGAATCTGGTTTGCCTCTGGCAAACTGTAGATATTTTTTTTTAGTTAATGAAGCATTATAGTTTATAAATAATTTTCTTATCTATCAAAGTCATTCAATGATTGATTTATTCTTACCTTTAAAAAAAATTGTATTTTTCATAACAAATTAACAGTAGTTTAAAGAAATATGAGCTGCATTTTGCATATCAAAAATTGTAATTTTAATTTAAAATGACAAAAATAGTAATGGATTTTTAAACGCCTTTTAGTCTTATTTTCGTGGTAAAGCTATTCAAAGGCTCATATTGAAGCAAAATTAGTTTATTGTCATCCTGTACAAAAATTGATTTGCTATGTATATTCCATAGTACGTAATTATTTCTACAAATAAAATGGTGATAAAATGTAACGATTTTTAAAAAATCCTATTTATATACATTCAGAATTCTCATAATAGAATATTTTTGCAGCAAACTAAATTTATGAAATAAAAAATACAACTCATATTAATTCTAACAATTTGATGGTACATGTAATAAGATTTAAGTTGTTTGATTTTGCAGGTAGACTCATTAATGGAGGGCCACCTTGCTCTACAGAAATCCATCAGGCTTCTGATTATGTTACAAGTGCTGACACTCGCTCTGTTCATTGTGTTCATCCTTTACACATATTTCTATGCCAGTTCAGGACCAACCCAGGTCAGAGCTGAGGAGGGGCCACAGAACTCCTCCACCGCTGACCGCTACTGCTCAGGGACACTCTTCTAACCAAGACACCAGCTAAATCTCCGCCAAACATGTCAAATTTTGTCAGAAATTTGAACTTTAAGATTTAACAATTTTTTTTTTATTTAAATGAAAATTAAACCGAAATTGGCATGATTCATTTAAAGAATTTTTTAGTTCAGATGAAAAAAACCTTAAATTAACTTGATTTAGTGATACCTTTTTAAAAAATGTTTAATGAATTTCTTTTTAAATCCTTGTGATTTTTTATAAAAATTGCTATTTTTTGGTAATGCTTGCAGGGTACATGTTACGTACATCTTGCATTCTGTAAACATTGCTTCGTTATTTTATACCTGGCTTTAAGACATAACAAGCTGTGATATTATTTAAGCTGTTGTATACAGTATTTGTGTTGTTACATTGTTCAATTTGATGAAAAAAAAATAAAAAGAAGGTTCGTAACAATTGCTGTGTACTGACTTCTGTTTTGGTGGCAATGAAATTATAGCTGCAATTTAACCCTCTGTACAATTGTAGATTCATCTAAGAGCAGTTTAATTATGAATTTTTTTATAATAGAGTTTGATGTAGGCAAGGCCAAGGAACGTTTGTTACAACGCACTTTAAAAAATTAAGCACTTTGAAAAAAATTTTCAAAGTGCGTTATCAATGCACTTTGAAACAAAAATTTTTTTTCAAAGAGCGTTGATAACGCACTTTGAAATTAACGCTTTTTGAAAAAAAAATATTGTGCAGGGTCCAGTCAAAATTGTTCAGACTCTCAAATATGATAGATTGTTTTTACCTAGTGTAGCTAGATGGAACATTGACAAGTGATCCAACCCATGAAATGTTTAGCTATCTTGGATAGCAATTTCGCACTGTAAAGGTTTGTCGGTAAAACTATTTCATTACCGGTAGTTTTATTTACACATAAAGAACAACAGTTCAAGGGTGTATTAAGATTTGTATATCAAAATATCACATGAACTGCACCAACTAGCTGTCAGCTGTCCTTCCAGTTTATTTTTTATCCCTTTACTTTGTGAATATTTACTCCTTAAAGAAAGGGGAAAAAATTATCAGTTTTATGGAAAACAATAGATGACCTATATTAAAATGGAGTTTATAAGCTTATGAACAAACTATTTTCTTTTGAGAAGTGGACATGCATAGCCTACATCCACTGGATTTAGGCTATGTCTGTCCACTTCTCAAAAGAGAATAATGAACAAACATGATGACAAAGTATATGTAAATTAAATAGAATGATATTTATTGAAAATTAATGCAGAATGCCAAATTTTGAGTAACTGTAACTATCAGACTTTTTATATCAATATAATTCATTTGGTTTGAATTTGAAAAGTGGATTTATGCTTAGAGACTTGCAAATTTTGCATTATACAATGAGAGATGTCAGCGTGTTTTATATATAACTTAAGCTTATGAAATTGATATGATGTTTGGGAATGAAAGATGCAAGTGCATTCTACAAGTAATAAATTTGAATTAAATGGAAATTTGACTTATCTTTGGTTGTCCCCTCCCCGTTCCCAGTGATGCTAGACCATTATAAACAGTGTTTACAATAAATATAAGCACTTTATCTGACTAAATACGAAATTAGTTAAGAATGAAGTCCATATTTTGTTATTTATGCATTTGTTTTTCAAAGTGCGTTAAGTGTCTTGATGATAAAATATGTTGATGTACACTAATATCGCACTTTGAAAAAAAAATTCAGCACAATTTAACACACTTTGAAAAAAAAAACCCTCACAGTGCGTTGGATTTTTTTAAAGTGTGTTGCCACAAGTGTTACTTCTAGGTAAAAAAAAAAATAACGAGATACTAAAAAATCCTTAAGTAGCTAACAAATTTGTTTACGAATCACTTCATGTAAATTTGAGAATACAATTTGTTTTTCGATTTATAGGACTTATTACTAGAATAGAATTAAGATGGAGAAATTTTTGTCTTAAAAGACGTATTTGATGGAAATTATAAAGAAAAATCGAGAAATGCAATATTGATTCAGATGTGAGGATTTTCCTACACCGTAATTACATAAAATGGAATAACACGAAGAAGAGGATGGTCTGACAGAGAATAAAAAAAAAAAATGAAAAGTAGCGCACAGGTAAAATAAACTCAACACGCATGTTGCCACGGCAACGGAGGGATATCATGGTTTTAGAGAACTCTGCAACCTTATACACCGCGAGAAAACGCGACAACCCGAGAAATTAATCCGGCGAGATCGTTTAACGCAGCGTTTGGTTACCTGGTTGTTGTCATTGTGTACAAAATGTCTCTCCTCCACAGCAAGACGTTCTTATTAACCACAGAATAGAGCACTCGGTCCATTTAATGAAAAGTTTCAGAGAACTCAGTAAAATTATAGAAAATACACTATAACTAAAAATATTATTTTGACTGTTGTTACTAATTATTCTCTTTCAAGCATGTTTAGATGTCATTATTTTTCAACAAGATGCACTTTGATCTGTAATGAAGACTGAAGGGGGATAGTGATTAGGGCAACGCCAGAAAACAATTTATTTAGACCGACGGCGGTAACCTGATAGCATCGCTTTAATAAGCAATAGCACGCGTCTTCTTAAAAACGACCACATTTTGGTATTGATTGGGGTTATAGAGGGCTGACACTGGTGTATTAAGGAGACTGTCTAAGAAGGAATTGTTTGTTCCTACGATATTTAACAGACCAGGGTTTAATTGCATGTTTCTTAGACAAGACAGTGTATGAAGGAAAGCAATTGGGAATAAGTTCTAGTGAGGAAATGAACTTGCTTAGAATAGGACGTCTGTATCAGCTCGGCAGAATGCATCCGAATTTTCAGGGGTTTTACGTTGTCGGAATTTATAATGCTGTCTCTTGTCTTTCTCAGCAAAAGCTAGTAAAAAGAAATCTAAATATTTTTTTTCTTGTACCTAATGAAATTAATGGCAGCAAGATAGAGATCTTCTAATTCTGTTCGCATGGGAGATATCATTAATTTCTCCTGGGTAAACTCGGAAAATTAATTAACTCTGTTCATTCAGTGCAAAATAATTTTTTATGAAGATTATTTGATAGGGTCTCAACCAAAATCGTAGTTTTGAAATACTTGTATTTTTCCTTATGTATTCATTCAGGATTTCCCATGCTTCTTGAATACAACATAACGCTACTTTTTCCTGAATAAATAAGCTAGTTATAAAACAATTTATTTTTATATGCTCTTTTATCAGTATTTTAAAAAAAATATTTACATCTATGTATTTTTAAATTTTGTTGCAGGGCCATATAAGTGAAAGGTTAAAGATGATAACTAAAGGTATACTTGTATCTATAGGTTGAAATTAAACAGTTATTATGTCTGTATATAAAATTTCCCAATTTATATGTACATATGGGCACATTGCAATTGACTGTGTATTAGTGTTTAGCCCGTAAGGCGGCACACATCTTGCACTTAATCGGGAATATTTCTGCCAAATATTAAACACACTAAATATAAAACATTTACCGTACTAAGGAACTTTAAAATGAGAATATTTTCATTGCTCGAAGGTGCTTTACTATATTTTTGCATTTTGCAAAGAAAATTGGTAGACGATTTTCTTTCTTTTTTATATATATGGTCTATAAACATTGATTCTACTTTATTTGACTGGTAGAAGAAGCATATCACAATTCTAGATGATTTCACGGAAAGAGCGATCCAGCCACTCTTTGTTCTTTAGAAATCATGAATTTTTGCGCACTCTTAATTTCTCCCTACATTTTTTGGGAGCACTTAAAGATAGTGTTGTATTTCTGAACCATCACTTCTTACTGTCCATTCTAGCTGACCGTCCATTAGTAAATGTTCAGTTGATGTGAACATTACCGTTTTTCTATGGTATGGAATCACAACAAAAGGGTAGTATCGTATGACGTCACTCGGTTGTATTGCTTTGGTAATGCGGATGTTTGTTACAATAAACTGATCACGGGAACTCCATCAGCCCTCTGCTGACTATAAATCGACATCTTGGCAAACCAAACATCTCCCATCGGCACCATTCACAATAAATACCAAAAAGCAATCCCCTGTCCTTCATTCTAACGCAGATATATTGGACACGTCGTCGTGTTCACGTGACAAGAGTTTTTCTAGCTTTGTGATTCGTTGCTTCAGTTTCTGTTGAGTGGAGTTGTAATCACCCAGGAGTCTGGCAAACCTCGTCTGTAAAGTGTCTAGGTTTGAATCTATCCGTTCCAATTTCTGTTCCGTCGTCTCTTGTTGAGCTTCCAACTTTTTCATCAAGTCCTCATCCAGTAAGTTGTCTTTTCGCAAAATGAGTTTACCACGGTCCATGAGTATTTTCTTTGCATCCGGATATTGCGTCAACACTTCCCATAAGTCATCTTTTGATAAACAGAACAAGTCACTGTATCCTATACTCCTAATGTTGGCCGTTCGTCGGTTGCCATTTTTATTTCCTGCAATATTCAATATGCTTATTTCACCAAAGACACTTCCTTCACGCAACGTCGCAAATATCTGTTTACCGTCGTCCGAAACCACACCTAGCTGTCCCCGCTTAACAATGTACATTTCTTTACCTATGTCACCTTTCCTACATATGTAATCACCTGGACTAAACACTTGTAGTTTCAGTTTAAGCACAAGGTCCACCAACATGCCTGGTTCACAATCTTGAAAGAGAGCCACGCGCTTCAACGTGTCTAAATGCACATGTATTGCTATTTCTGCTTTTAATTTGTCCGGAAGCGTACTTAAAACTTCCTCTTCGTTCAGCGATTGCTTATTTGTCCATAGATAATCAAACCATTTTATAACTCTTTGCTCTAGTTCCTTGGACACTTTCCTGAATTCCATGTATTGCTTTACGCCGTCCATCTTCTGCTGGAACTCCGCACGTGTTGCGTTCATGTTCGTGATCATGCTGCCGACATTTCCAACAATAGTGGCGAAAATGAGTACACCAATTAGAAAGTCCACAACCACAAACAAATACTCCTCGTCCCTGTCAGGTAACGGAGTCTCGCCAATGGTGGTCAAGGTCAAAGTGGACCAATAGAAACTATAAATATATTTCCGGGTCAAAGGTTGGTATTTTGGGATGCTCACATTCGGGTACACCCATTTGTCACTACCAAATCCTATTGCATTACTAATGGCGAAATATATACACGCATTCCAGTGGATGATGATGAGTATGTACAACAAGAGGTTAAAGATACGGACCATGTTTGTAAAGCTAGTCCTTGTGGCTGTTCGATTGAAAAACTCGAATAAGCGGTTGAACCGCACAATGCGGTTGAACCTGAACTCGGGGTAGTTTATGCCGGTGACAAGGTAGAAGATATCGGTAGGGAGGATACTTATCACATCAGCTATAAACATTGAGGACGACGTGTAGTTCTTACGGAGCTTCTGTGCATCCCGAACTAAGAGACCTTCCTCTAGGTACCCTGAAATAGTGAAATTGAATTGCAACTTTAATTCATGTTCATCAACATTTCCTCTTATACAGCGGTTTTTATGCGGGTATAAATTATGGCGCATTGAAAATAATTATGATATGTCATTTTTCAAGATTACATTATTCAGGATCAGGCGATTTTATGTTTGGCAAGTTTTGATTCATAGTTTTCTTAAAATTCATGGATAATACACGTGATTTGACTTGTTGACGTTGCTTTCCAAACAAGACTAACAATAACAAATGTCATAGGCTATTTTCGACTTATGCATGTAAATGGACTTATTTTTGCAAAGTATTAATGAACTCTGATACAATAAGAATGGTGGAGAAAATTGATAGATTTGTCAAATGTCTTGAATTCTTGCAACCTGAATTTAATCCTTTTGCTTTATTCAATGAAACGCAGATATATGTTCAAAACAAAAACAAATACAGTAAAAAGTAAAACACGGTTATAACGAATTGCCAAGGACGGGCGATTTTGCTTCGTTGTAAGCGTAATTCGTTATATCCGTCAAGTTGAAAAAATGAAATATAATCACGGGGATTGAAAATCACTTCGCTGTAAGCGTCAATTCATTATAAGCGTGTTCGCTATAACCGTGTTTTAATGTACCCCTCCGATGTATCTGCTGTACCTGTTCGCATGGATATAAGCATATCCATGATATAGAGGAAGTCAGTGAAATAGTCCAGTACCATCCACAGAGCCAGGTACTCCGTCTGTAGCTCGGCGAACACGGACCGTGCGATGACGATGACGATGTTGTAGAGAACGGCGAAGGAGATGACGAACAGCCATCGGTAGTAGTAGCTCTGGGAGGGGTCCACCACGAACGTCTTCCAGTATCTGTCACATACACAGAAAAAACAGAGTTGTCAAAACAGAGGCTGCCACTATAAAGGGACCTGACACGATTTGAGATCAAGAATTTTCAAGTTTTATTTTTCAGTTTATTAATGTCTAGAATGGTTAATATGGGTATTTCTAATGCTTCGTCAAAATTTAAAGTCAAATATTGAGTTACAAGCGAGATATACAAAATTTGGAATTCTCTGTTTTGTAAACAAAGCTCTGGTCTTGTTATTGTTTACATATATCTATAGGTATTTATTTTCGGAGCAGATACATGTACATGTATAGGTGTATTGTACTATATTACAAAGAATTATTTAAACATTTTTATTTTTAATGGATTGAAAGCAAATATTTTATACGTTATAATATATATCTTAGCATTCGATAGATTCTATCTACACTGTAATAAGTTGTTATACAATAAGGATTTTTTAAAAAATAAATTAAATGGCAGAATATCTAATTAAAACTAATTTATTTACTAGAATTTAAAAAATCTATAGATCTTTTCAACTAATGCCATGTATTTTATTTATGTCCATGTTAATTGATTTGTATATGAAGGCAGTACACAACATACTGTGTAAGCCCTATTTTACTGAAATTACATTATACCTTACAAAATGCAGTCTTTCATTTCATTTAAGTTTATAAATGAAAAAAAAAATACACAATTATTTGAAGATCTTCTAAAAGAAAATATAAAATAAAAAGGTCTATGGATGGATGCACGAATTCCTTGTTTTGTAAAAATCAAATCTGTACATTGAGATTTGGTATGAATTTCAAAGGAAATTATTTATGATACATATATGTTTAGTTTGTTGCTTTACTTTTTGTATAAAAAGGAAAAAATCATTAGCAAAGCATTTTGCGATTCCGCCATCAGCTTTACACACAACGCGCTTGTAGTCTATGTTCAGAACTGAAACATTAAAATCCACGAAGAACAATAAACAGGCTCATATCAACTCATATCACACTGATAAATTTGCCTATTTTTTAATTTTTTTTTGGGGGGGGGGTGGGTTGACGTAATGTAACACAGGTGCCTGACGTAAAAAATATTTCTTTTTAAAATCAAATTATCCTCTTAACTATAATTATAACTATATTATTTTAGAACAGAGGATAATTTCACTATCAAAAGAAATTTTTTTGAAAAAAAAAAATGACTTTTTTAAAATAAAATAATAATATCCTCTGTTATATAATAATAACTATATTATTATAATACAGGGAATAATTTTACAACTTAAAGAAATATGTTTAACGTCAGGCGTATGTGTACTGTTACTGTTGTGTGGTCAGAGATGCAACCAACTCTACTTTTTCTGCCCCTCCCCTTCATCCCGAAATTTACAGAAAAATAATGTTTCTTAAAAAACTGTCGAAGAGAACAATACCCGTTAGTTTTTATTAGAAGATCAAGTATACATAATGGGTTTCCCAAATAAAGTAAGTTTTGCATCATGCACGCAGAATTGTATGTTAAGATAGTACATACCAAACCTGAAATTTTTTAAACATATACATGTATTTAAAAAAAAAAAAACAGAAACAGGAGTAAATTCACTACAACTTCATTATTCAACTATTTTTGTCATATTTTATACAAAAATGGTATACAATGTACGATAACAGAAGTTAACCCTTATCCTCTCATAAGCAACACAAACCATACTATATTTCAAAATGTAACGTTTTACAAGCAATTTACATTTTAATGTCGAATGTTTGTTCTTCCTTAAAAGGTCTAATAGGCTATATTTCAAACTATGTGAACAGAAAACATGTAAATGAAATTCCTCAACTTGAACTTGAGGAAAATTTTGACCTATCTGAACTGTGTTCTACCTTAACATAAAACTTGAATTTTAAAAGTAATCGATAATATAAAGGTTATGTACTTTCTCCGTTGTTGATGATTTTTTTTTATTGCAATTTTTCACACATCCATGCTAAAGGGTAGCGGAAGCAGCGCTGTTCTTTGTTACCAAACTGTATTTCCTAGAACAGACCATTCGTTTCGATAATCTCCCGGTCTGATGAAAATGATGAACAGTGAAAGTATATTTCATATGATAATTGCCGCGATTGACTCGGCTTCGGGAGCTTTAATTTCCTGTCTCTTCCTTATTTCCTTGCTTGCTTAGTAATATTGTTGACTGTAAGGTATGATGGATTAACTCCGGGCCCGATCGATACGGTGACAAAACGCCCGAGTTACCGCCTCCTTCTTAGCTCTGCGAACGCGACATTGACACCAACCCATTGCGCTTGCATTAAAACGCTTGATTAATTAAATTCTGGAGTGCCGTGAAAGTGCCCTAGTCGTGGGTATTTTTATTGCTGGGGAGGTTGACAGAAACAGGCAGAAGAGTTGCTTCTTCCCTCTATCTAGATTTACTATCGTAAAACTATGCCAGTTCTTAGAAAGCCCCTAATGGATCTAATGCACGGAGATTTATATCTTCTACTTATAATTAATTGTTAAAGCGTATCGGGCTGATTTACCGCAGATACATGCCAAACATACTTCAAACTTTAATGGATTTCGTTATGATTTACTCTTGCGCAACTGAATCTGTGTCAATCGCAATCAGAACAGAACCCTTCTCCGCTATGTGTGCTTCATTTGTCTTTAATACCAGAGAGGGACAATATATATATATACATGTAAGATGGACTCATTTGATACTTTCATTGATATTAAATTATTTTGGAATAAACAGATTTCAGATAATACCGGGTATGTCCACTGTCAGCATATTTGATGATACCACCACTGTTGCGGTTACTTATATCAAAGTTGGCCAACAACTTAGTATATGTAATTACTCAGTATTTCAATATATCATTTAGATTTATCCCTTTCATCTAATATAATAGGTCTTCAGATGATAAGAATTATTAAAATATTCATTTTTAGTTTTTCACTCAACAAAACGGTGGCCACAATTGTAGTACATGTACTTTATTAAGTTCGTGCTACGTTATATTATTTTTGATGGGTATGTATTCTCACCTGATATCGGACGGTTTTCTGACTTTTCTGTCTGATTGAGCAATTTTGACGTCTGTTCCTCCCATAGCTACCCTCTCTAGAAACGAATCCGGCCGCGCTGGAAGTGTGCGCGAGCGCCATCTTCCGGAGGCCCATTGTTTTATCACCTAAAGAGAAGAAGACAATTTATTTTCAGTGAAAATGTTTTATCAGTTATATATAAGCAAGTTGTATATTAGAAGATGATATGCATGGGTTGGAATCTATCATTCAGTTTAGACATTTGTATCATAAAATACGTTAAGATGTACAGTTTTCCGGATAAGGACAGAAGTCACCATATTTTATTTTATAGCACACATTTTGACGTCGGATATACATTCAATTTCCCTATGTACAGAACAAACAATTGTCTGAAGCCACGCTTCACTGCGGCATCGGTGACATTTCTTTACCAGTATTTCACTCAATTAAGAACGTTAACATTTTTATATCATGAAATGGCGTAATTTCATAGAATGGTTGGTTTTGATATTGCATGAGGAAACTAGTTGCTACACCGCTACTCCAAGATATTTTTCTTCGAACATGTCTAAAACAGGCCCACGTATCCAAGAAGTAATTTTTTAAAAACAATATAAAAAGATGAAGTGATGTTTTGTTAAGAGTAATATTTGGTTAGCATGTTATATACCTGTTTTGATGTTCAGAACTATCTATTTCGGAAAACAGGGACGACAACAAATTCTTTGTACTAAAATACTACTGACGGAATTGATTAACTAGTAAACATATTTGGAGGGGAGGTGAAATAATAATTTTATGCTAGTTCTGACACGGTTGTATCTATAAACAAATCTAAGAAAACAGTTTTTTAAAAATTGTTCTTAAGGTCAACGGTGTTGCTAATTGTTGCAATATAAATCCATGTTCACAAAAATGTTCAGTTGGAGCTATATATAGATGTTATTTCTACTCGAAAATCAATCCTTCTTCAACTCTTTCATTGACCGAACAGGCCAGTGCCCCCCCCCCCCTTTTCCGTCGCAATTATGTATTTAATATACATGTATTAAATGTCTGTTTGACGTCTTATTCAAACAAAATATAAGATCAACTCTCAGTACTTTTGGTACTTTGATTATTATACTGCAGACACTATACTAGATATGTTTCTGTATGAAATGACGATAATGGAGCGGATTTTGAAATGAGATTAACAACAACCAAAACAAAAATGATTGATTATTATAAAACACAAAATTTTGGTCCACAATACAAAATAAATTACTATTTTGTAAGAAAGCCACTTACTGAATTATTATTATTTAATTTTCAATTATAATATTTTCATAAAAATGCAATTTTCTATTTGTGCTTTTTCTGCAATGGTAAAAGGGGTTACAATAGTAAAGTTATCCTAACGTTTGTACGTTTTCTCTTTTTTCTCTCTTTCTCATTTTCTCTCCAAATGTAAAGACCTTCTACCAAAATGTGACATTTTATGAACAAATATTTTTATGTAGCATTGTCTTTAAAATTATGTCTCTGTCTCTCTGAAAATACTCGTACATTAGTTAAACAGAACATGACTCGTTCATTCGTCACAAAAATTGTATATTCTTCAAACAAAAGTGCCGACAAAATTATCAATGAGCACTATTAAAATGATGTAATCGGATTCAATTCATGCTTTCATCGAGAGTGAATATCTGTACTGTTATTTCCCAGAAAAAAAATAAATGAAAAATTATTCATAAAAACGTAGAATTTGTGTTCGACATTGACGTGGGTTCGATCCCATCGGATTGTGTGGGTATTTCAGACCTTTTCAACATCCACGTAAAGGACTTTCGGAGGTCAATATCTTCATGTTATAATATTTCTCAGGAAGATCTCGCCGCGGGGTGTTGTATTACCTCTAATGTGTTATAAATACAAATCAATGGCATTCACATGAGGCACCCAGAAAGTGATTTATATGATTTATGACAGCATCAATAGCAAATTTATTAACAAATTCGACAATGTTATCCATGGAGCCCAACACTATTGATAAAGGGCACAGGGAAACGTCAATTTTGCAATGATTTCCAAACTGTCATATCGCGTAAGAGTTGGGTCTTCCCAGCTATATTGAAGGAGTAAGAATTAATCAAATGTGTCCTCATCTATTGAATAAAAAATCCACTGGCAACCGCACAGAGCTTTTTAGTGTTTATGTATAAATAAGTGGTAGTGGCTGGATAGCCAAATTTGGAAATGTCTGAGAGAGTGTCAGTATAGAATAATGAAAATATGAATGAGGAAGGTCTGGTGAATACGAATAAATTCTGTCGATCTCCAAAGAACTAGACCACATTTCGGTTGATTGTTATATGACATAAGTATTTTTTCATGTGCAACAATTTTACAACCCCTAGTCAGTCTTCGATAGACGCCGTGCTTCCGTGGTCACGTGGAGAGGATGGCTCACTTAATCACAATCATTATCTATACAAATGTACGTTAAAGGACAATTCCAGAGCTATTCAAAATTTGTTATTTCTATGGGTCTTAGAAACTACAATTAGACGTGCCATTAGCTGCCGCTAGTCCCCGGATTCAAGTCGTGCTAATGAACGCCGTCTGATTGGGGTAAAGTTATAAGCGTCGGCAAGATATCGAACAATCTACCTCCAAATGAAACGAATTGTAATGTCTTTAGTAATAAGGAACCGCATGTGAAATTAACAAAACATCAAAATCCTTTCTGCAGAAACCTTTTAAGTTAATAGCGGCTTCCACGTCGGTCTGCAATTCATTGTTATGGAGTGGAAGTATTGGACAAAGCTGAATACAAATAAGAATTAATAAAAAAAATTGTCAATTATGCTCAACATGTTCGTAGGATGAACAGATTTCGATCTTTTAGGTAGCATCAAATATGAAATTCAAACACTGGTCTCAAAGCAAGGGCTCTGAACGTGTTTAGCTTGCAAATTTAAAACATAATTATAATCCAAAGCAAACCCAACAGAATACTGGATTTAGATCAATCCTGTAGATGCAAATCTCAAATTTGATGTATACGCATTTTTTTTTATTGTTACATATATATACATGTAGATACAACTAAATTTTGATGAAGACGTAATGAAATCTGTTAAGATTTAGACTGAACATGCAGAAATATAATGCACATTATGAGAATGGTTCACTGCACATTGTATGATAAAGTTTAGGAGGGTAACAGATGAAATTGACACCCCCGAGAAAACCATTGTCATCCTCCGCTTCGCGTCGGTTGACAATGGTTTTCTCGGGGGTGTCAATTTCAACTGTTACCCTCTTAAACAGGCATTATCTATTTTATTATACTGAATGTCTTAATTTTTAAGAAAACTTTACTGCTTTTATTTTTAAATTCTATTACTTATTCGCATTATTTCAAACGCATAAATGGCTTCTTTAGGAATGGCGTGAATTCTACGGCGAACCGTACGCGCATAATTTACGCGCATGCCAAGTGTGTTGCTAACGCTGAGGGTAATAGAACGGATTATAAACTGCGTCTTAACCAATCAGATTTCCGTATTTAACATGAAAGTATAATAATGATAAGGGAGATACAAAGATTATTTCTCCCAAGAAAATTCAAATTTTCCCGAGGGTATCGCCCATGGGAAATTTGATTTTTCTGGGGGGAATAAATCTTCACTTTTCCCGAACATTCATGCAATAATTTTTTCATTATACCGAACAACATAAGATTATACAAAATACGTCAAATTCTAATAATTTTTCAACTTTTAAAAAGCAAAAACATCATGAATGTTTCTTATCTATGTTATTTTCTCTCTTTTCTTTTGTAAATTCAAATCATAAATAGCTATATGGCTTTTCTGATTTAAAAAAAACTTAGATTATAATTTTTTTTTTTTTAGATTTAATCATATTTGTTTACATAGTATGCTCATCTCGATTTTTTCATATCATTGGAATGTAAATCTTCACTTTTCCCGAACATTCATGCAATAATTTTTTCATTATACCGAACAACATAAGATTATACAAAATACGTCAAATTCTAATAATTTTTCAACTTTTAAAAAGCAAAAACATCATGAATGTTTCTTATCTATGTTATTTTCTCTCTTTTCTTTTGTAAATTCAAATCATAAATAGCTATATGGCTTTTCTGATTTAAAAAAAACTTAGATTATAATTTTTTTTTTTTAGATTTAATCATATTTGTTTACATAGTATGCTCATCTCGATTTTTTCATATCATTGGAATGTAAAATCCCGAGGTTTCCGAATAGGAAAATCCCCGGAAGACAGAACGTTTTGTTCCCCCTGTCACGTAACTTTATAGACTAAGCAGATGACGCGTTATATAGAATTATCATACTGAGGTATAATAAAAAAAAATTACAAAGTTTGCTACAGCAACCATCGTAGCTTTATTAAATCGGCTTAGACTAGGCTCATACATGTAATCCCGTACATGTAGGAGTACAGATATCAGACCAGGGTCAAAGTACTGAACAATTCACTGGCATTGTTGGTCTCACAGGTACATACACACCTTAGAAACTTACAACTAAAGATTGAAAAGTACTAGTATATAATGAAGAACAAATTCCCACGTATTTTCTACATGTGCATCAATTCTAATGATTAGTCCGCTTATTAATCTTATTCAAATAGCCGAGCAAGCGGGGTTTTTTTTTTCTAAAGGAATATTTCCCAAGATTTCCAATATCTGAAATATTAAGAACCCGAGCATGGAGTTGGGGGTGACCATTTTCTCATTAGAGAAGTGGAACGACTTTGTGTACGCTTATCCACAGATTCCAGCGAGCACCGGAATCTTATAAAATGTTTACAAATAACATTCTATTTATCTAGATGTGTAATTTGATGTTTTTATTTTCAAACCAAGGCTCGCTTACGTACTCCAGGATTACCCTGCATTCTACAAAGAAGATTATTCCAAATCCAACTGGACATTTTGATAACTAATGTTTCTCCCATAGCGTTATATCCCAAATTTGATTTGTTGAATACCCTTTTCGTACTTGTTGTTCATTTACCATTAATGGCATAACATTGATACTGATCTAACTAAAATCACTTTGTCCACAAATTATTTTGATTTTATCTTCACATTTATCATAAACTGCCATGAGGTATATATATACATGTAATAAATTGGAATACCCCAATACACTAAACCCCAATTTCAACTGTTCTAATTTTTCGGCTTCCTGTATCTATATTGCTACTATATACCATAGTAGAATCTGTCGAATAATTGATATTAAGATGGTTAAATTTTGTGAATATCGTGAGTTCCCCACTCACGAAATTACACCCTAACAACGAACTGTGTTTATATTGAATTAATTCATTAATAGTACTAGTAAACTCACGAAACTACGTCACCATGAACCTGAAAATGAATTGAAAATCCACGAGAATAGAACTTCAAGGAAACTCAATGATTCCACAGCTTTCAAATTGTTCACTAACCTGTAGAGTTCGAACGATCCTCTCCAGGGTCGTGTTTTGTTCTGGGTCCCGCTCTTGGGACCCGCCCTGTTCAATGCGGATGATTTCTGAGCATGCGTCATCCTCGGTCCTGAGGGAGGGGTGAGGGCTAAGCCCCCCGTTCTCGATCACCTCCAATTCGTCCTCTTCACACCTCGTGCTTGTCAGCTTCTCTTGTGAAACGTTTGTATTTGTCATGACCACCTGTCCAGCATCTGAAAGGAATTTTTTTTTTTTAAAAATCGTTATATTGCTGAGATTGTTCACCAGTGAATAGCTGTATTTGCAGTTTCCACTGTCTTAGATACACATCCTCTGATGTTACTGTAAGTAATCAATGGTGATTAGTGTCGCATGGGATTCTAGTTTGAAAATCAAATAATCTCTTCGAATTGCGGAAAAAACATAAATATCAACGTCTGATGAATATGCCGTTATATATGTACAGTGCACGCCAGATGGGCCATACTCTTCATACCAAAATTCGAGTCAACAGATTCCGAGTTATGTAATGGAATATAGAAACATTGAATATTTACGTTCACTGTTTTCGGGGCATTTATTTCAATCAATAATGCAATTAAAACTATCAGGGGGTATCTGATCTCTAGTTATGATAACAACTGGGGAGGACTCAACGACGAAACATAAATGTTTTATAACACAAGTACAAAAGATGATGAATTATTTGTACTAGGTTTTATGTATATACTAGGGTTTACTCTTACTACAGCATTAAGTATGAAAAATAACAGTAGTAGATTTTTTAATACCCAGTTTGGTGTTCATTTTGATTTGACGTCGAGTTCCAAATAAGAGGAAGTAAATACACAGGTACAAGTATGTTATTCTGTGTATGTGTGTGTATATGTGTCTCCCGTCTTAAGGTTTTGACTGTGAAAGAGATTTCTGCTCCACATCACACTATTTAATTTTTTAATGTTGTTTTAAAATAGGAATCTTAATTAATATTAACTCTTACATTCATTCGATATAGGGTTCGTTTTTAAATGATTGCTGAAGTACTAGTATTTTTGACCTACAGGTAATTTCTTGTCAATTCTTGATGTCACTTGCAATCACTGCCAAGTTCCCCCGCACTTTAAAACCCACACCAACTTCAGAACCAAGCTTGGCAATAAATGGTATAATGGCACCAATCTGTAGCAATTTATTGCTTCTGTCTTCGGTAAAAGTTCTACATGTCTTAAACAAGCATCGTTGTCAACTTGGATATATATGTAAATGAGTTAGGAGATCATTGATTGAGAACTAAACAAATAATGATATGATCGATCAGAAGAAAAACGGCCCGTTTAGTTCCGATCTTGTTTAGGAAATCACCGAGGAGCTTGAATGACAGAACACTTGGGCTGTCAGAAGCCAATGTACTGTCAACCTGGGCGCCATTTTGCAAAATTACACCATCTCACGAGACTTGGCGCAGCCGGATGTCAACAGTCGTTACCTTGACGTCACGCCAGTTCGGAAATTGACGGTCGTCTCTCCATTTCACAGTACAATGCACTCATACTGCTTCCTTTTATTCACCGTATCAGAAATAATTCAAGACCCTAAAGAATTTCTGGAAAGCAGCAAAACGATATCCCATAAAATCATCTGTCCCTCAGATCGTAGCTGTCCCGTGTTTGATTACATGCGTCAATTTATTATTTCATAGAACTTCACAATTCACTAGCTATGCTTCAAATTGTCACTGGCGTCCCTGTTGGGAGATATCTATGGTTCTATAATTTCACGTAATATGGGGAAAAACCATTTGACGTCGCATTTCTATATAAATGCATTGATTGATGTCATGCATCTTGTAACGGATTATCTACTTTAATGCAATCTACAAACTCCATATTGTTTCTTGGCATTAAAGATCATCCTACGTTCAGAAAGGAGTTCTCAAATTCCAACAAACTGAAAGAAATCACCCACCCACCCCCCGACAATGATTTTACGACAAGTACTCTTTCATTTTTCAATCACACCTTGACCATTACTAGATGGAATGCGGGGTCTGAATTATAATCATCGCTGTATTTCCCTACCCACCCTCTACTTTGCCGATCCCATATTTGAACTTTCAGATAATTTTCTCTGCGACAAATAGCAAATGTAACAACAAATTAGGAATGATCGATTTTTTTTTTGTATCAAGGAATAAATTCTATGTAAAAAAAATATTGAAGAAGAAATTTGTTTAATGTTTTGTGCCATAAAGATGTCTCTTTATGAATATGTAACTTAATAAAGTAAAACTAAATTCCAACGGATTAAAAGGACCACAGTAAAATCACCAGTATTGTAGAATCAAGGGAATCGTGGGGATGATGAAGCATCGGCTCCCAGTAGTCAGTTTAGAAAGATAATATCGTTCTTAAACAAAAGCTTCCACAAAATAAATGTACAAGATTACCATACAATGATTGGGTTACAGATAGAGGGATATTCAAAGCCAACTATGTATTTACTCTCATATAGTCATCTTTCTACCAAAACGTTTCACTTAGTGCATTAATTTTTCTGACATCTTTATGAAATTTGCGGAGCGAAATTGAGTTATGGTTTTGTAAATACACTTCAGAGAGCCGCAGTAACTTTCTATAAAGCGGTATTAGCTCCATTCAGTACCCTTCCCCATGGATCGACTTTCAAGACACAACGTATCGAGTTCCAGATAATTGATGAACATCAAATGACGGAGAGGTTACATAGTATTTATATCCACGTTACGGGAAAAAATGGAGAAATTGTCAGCGCAAATTAAATGCTAATTCCACTCACTGTAATGTTTGGTTAGGATCAACGTATCTATAAAGAGTTTCGTGGACATCGGTGGATGGAACGAAGAGTTCCGGTACACTTCACAACCCGTAGCCTAGTCTTGACAATAAAAAAGTGGACTTTTGAAATGCACTCGCCTTCCATCTCCATCATGTTAAGTACAAGCTATGCAAGTTATGGGAATCAATATGACATTTCGTTGATGTGATTGAGGAAGTCGTCTTCGACAGAATGGAACCGACTTGTGTCAAGGGTCTGGGTTGGCAAATTCATCACTGATGTAGAAAGGCCTCAGCTACACTGTTGAAGTTTCGAGAAATGTCAATTTTTTCTAAGGGTTTATATAAAGTTGTATTTCTTCGTTGTTGCATAAGTTTACAAGTATATACGTACTAGTCATCAAAAAGATGCTTGCGCGGAAATGCAAAGGTATGATGACAATGAAAAAAGTGTGATTAGAAAGAAAAAAAATATTACGTTTAATTAATCAACATTTATATAAAGTCATTATAAGAAAGACAAAGGTCGAGAGGCAGCAACATGAAATAAATAACAAAATGAAATGAATAAGAAAATTATAATGCAGTATAATTCCATTACCAATCATATCTTCTACTAAGTGGATTCTATAGAGAATATTCAATTAAGAAATAAACAGCAATTTAAAACGTTCATTGTGATATGAACTTGGTTGGTCACGTGAACAAATCCTGTGAAGCCCGAAGGCGCTTCGTTCAGGAACCATTAGAACCATTTTAACAAGAGCTTGGACTTTGGGTAGTTGGTGTCAAACAGCATTGTGACGTAATTCTGTCTATTTCATCGTAGGCCACTCAGCCATTGCTCATTGAAATCAACAAGATTTGTCTGGCTTTTGAGTAAAGACTTACGCAATCGGTGTATATTTCACTTGAAACCAGCATCATTTTAACTTGTTTTGACGCAGTAAATAGATAGTCACGTCCTACTGAAAGTCCAAGGCCTTGTTAAAATGGTTCTAATATAACGGTGATATCGCAACCGTCAAGCGATAAGCGTTTGCTGTTATCATTGTGACGTCATGAAAAAACTCACACAGAATCTAACGTTTTCGCTATTTTATAGGTTCATATAAGGGAACATATTTGCAAATGTAAATATCTACAAATATAGGTAAAAGGTAATTGTAATGATGTAAATGAAAGCTCCAGAATAAGTTTGTTTGTTTAAGCTACCTACTTCCTCCGCATGAAATAATTTTTATGTATGATTTAATTAGGATAGTTTCATGCCTCATAATATCGGGTAAAAAAATGTTGTAATGGTATTGGAATCGCTGCATTGTTTTGGTTACAGAATTTGGCAGAATGATCCATTGCAACTTATTCCACGCAATAAAATGAGCCATGAGGCAGTTTCTCGTGAACATTATACATTACATTATCGTATCGAAAATAACATGTAGCTAAGTCCATTAAATTAAGGCAATGTGGGAACAGTATATTGTTTATCGATGAACCTAGATTGCTTGTGGTTTATTTCAAAATAATAAGTAAATTCAATTTTCTTTGATACGAAGTCTATATATACAATGTAAATTGTATAGAACTGTGTACATTGGCGGCCAAGATTCAAATTTATCTGATAAAATCTGATATTACGTCAGAACACATCTATTTGATATGCTGAAATATTAATGTCATTTTATTTACGGTGATTAATCCAGTTTTATATTTTATAGGCCTACCCGATTTAGCAATTTTCATAACGTTATGTCTAGTTCATCTTCACAACGTCAAGGCTTTGTGATTACGGAACTCCACATTGTGGATTGTGGAGTTCCGTAATCACAAAGCCTTGACGTTGTGAAGATGTGTCTAGTTATGTCTGAAAGAAAACCATCTCTCTCTCTCTCTCTCTCTCTCTCTCTCTCTCATGTCGTGGACACAAAATTTTACTGAACTATACTGCATTATTTTATTTAAGGAATAAGAAATCGTTCTTTGATTATTATGAGGTGGATCAAATATGATCGGGGGTGATCAAATCAAATAAAGCCCGGAGGCTTATGATAGATTTGATCACGCCCGACCCTATTTGATCACCTCAAAATATTAAAAGAATGATTCCTTAATATTTATATTCATATAATTTTCAGCAATTGTACGATTAAACATTAAAATAGAAATTGGTGAAATTTATTGGATTATACATTCCAAAATCGATTCGTAGTGTTATCACATACAAAGGCACTGGAAAATGTAAATACACTGTATATTACAATTTTGTTTTCCCATTTCCAATATCTCTTATCTGGAATTACTGTTAAACAAAACTATATGTATCTGATTTGCTTTTATTTGTCTATGGAAAGTGATGTCTTTTAAAGCTATGTATTTTGCCTTGTTGATCATTGCTCATTGTTCGTTTATCCACTAATCCAAAAGCTATTTACTACCAATATAAAATGTATTTGATGGAAAACATTTTATTCCTTTTGCTCTAGAACGTTGGTACTGAGCCAATATCTATGTAAAGTCTCAAGGGAATATAGCCCAAGGTCTGACAAAAGAAAATTAAATGTATTAATTACTTAAGCTGTCATACCGAGAGATGAAGGTTCAACTGGAAAGCGAACTGAATCTTCAAAAAGCATTTTCATGTTGGGTATGTTAAACAGAATTATTCAAGAAGTTCTGTACACACTTAAAATTAAATGCTTCAGAGCATTTTAGAAACAACTTTTCTTTCAGAAAGTACTAATTCCAGCAAAAGTTGATGTAATAGTGTTTCACGGTAATCAATAGAACTTGGGCATACATGTATACCGGTAATTGCTTTGAAGACACAATTTGAAAAAAAAAAATGTAAGTAAAAACAACCGTCGGTATCTATGTTTGATAAGTAGTCTACAAACTCTCACGCACAAAAAGTTTTAGGTATTTAATTAGATTCGTTGTCACAGATTAGAAAAGCTCATTGAATTCTAAATATAATGTTCATGTATCTCCACATCAAAATTTCATTTCTAGTCTTTGTAAAATTACATGTACAAACAAGGCATTTCAAAACGTTTCTTTAAACTGTTTTTTAAACTGGTTAGTTATACATGCAAAACATGGGACTGCTTCATCGAACTATGCAGTACCTACAATTCCAGTTCTTGTATACTTATTCGTGTAGATCTATGCAAACATATTCATGTTTAACAAATTTAAGAGTGCTGGGTAGTCGTAGCAATTTTTAGACTATATTGGTCTCCTTAAACAGAAGAGCTCCGTATAAAAATATAGGAACTTTTCAAATTTTAAAAGCTTAAAATATGGAATTCCCTTTACTCAATAATAGTGTATATAAAAATTATATATATATATATATATATATATATATATATATATATATATATATATATATATATATATATATATATATATATATATATATATATATATTCAAGGTTTATCTGATGGTTAATTTGTTGACCCTCCAGCCTCCTTAAGAAATAATGCCATCTCGCAAGTACATGTAACATAGCATGGGTCCGTTTCTGTAGTGTTACACGTGCTTGTCGGAAACATTACCGTATATCATTTCCATGAAAATACATAAACCGAAAAAACGAGATAGACTTCTCACATTACTGGGTATACTTCATCCATTGGTGTTATGAATTATGACACTGCTGGTCACCGGAATAGAATTAATCCGTTTGTCATACCACAAAGCATTCACTCCGATCATGAGAAGGAAGAGATCGCATTTTATTTTTGTGTTGCTGCAAAGATGGCTGGATATACTAACATAATTTTCTTCAAAGAAATTTTCATTGACTTTTATATAATCTTTAAATAAGTGATGTAAAAGCAGTAAGAAGGTTTGGTTGTCAACAGGTAATCAATCTATACAACTTGCTAAATTTACATATTTTGTTACAATTCACATATTGACACTGTAAAAATCCCTGGCATTCGATTAAGTTAATCACAGGTTATTATCGGCAAAATAGATGGTGTAAATTTACTAAAAGCTTCAGTGTCCAGTAGAAAACAAAAACTTTACATTGACCTCGACCAAAGAGCCTCGGTCCAAGGTTAAACGAAATAATTTTCCGACCCATCACTAACCGCATAAAGATGGCTTTTGCGGTAAATACTGTTCATCCATGTATGCCTCAATGATCATTACATTAACCCCCGAGACGACCAGAAAATGAATGGCAGATTTCGTGAAATACAGACGACCGCCAATTCCCTGATGATGCTTTCTTTTTTATTTTCTTCCCAAGAATTTTTGTTTGTTTGTTTTTAATTCTTAAGAGCTTTGTACATCTGATATTCCTGAACATGTTCGAATAAAATAAAACAAAATAAGATTTCAGCAAAAAAAAGTTTGATAAATATTTCAAAGTGCATGTATTGTTATAGCAACAATTATTTTTCACACAGTCGTTTTGGATTAATTGAATTCATCTCGCATTATATATATTTTCCCCAGCGTCGAGGATCGAATGTTGATATAGAGGTTTTCCGGCATTCAGACGTTCAAGACTAATTAGAAAGGTCGATATTGATCAACCATGATATAGTGATGTAATCCCGGTGATAGAATGAATTTCGTTTTTCTTAATTAAAGAGTATACGCGCTGTTTTCACGGCATTCATTGTTCAGACATTATAAGATAGGGATCGATTAACATTTTTACCGTTAACCTTCCCCCGATTCTATAGCTCGTTATGACATGACTGGGGTTTTTATCGATTTTTGATCTTTTATTTTATCAATTCCATTCTCTCTAAATATTATATTTTTCTCGATGAGATACTTTGTTCCTTACTGTCTGTTTCTTTTGCTGTTCTTGTTCCGTCTTGGTCGGCTCGTCTTTGATCTTCAAAGACGATAGCTTGTATCTGTATCAGCTGTTACGGGCAACAGATGGGAGAATAAACATGGACATTATTCCTCGTGTGTAAATATTACGCAATTACATAAGCAGCTAAATTGCCCCTCCTTAGGACGACATAACAATATTTCATAATCATCTCAATATTGGGGATAACTAATGATTTGGTTACAAAAAAAATTGCAGAATTACCATAAAACTTCATTTGTAAACCAAAAAGTGTCAATAAAGATGAAAAATCAAATATTTATAAATCGGTTGGGGAGGCTAAATGCTCACCGAATTGCCCATTAGATCTATCATCAAATACAGAGATCTTCTTTTTAAGGAGATTATTGTAGTCAAAAAAATGGCCACGACTATCCGGACCCCTTAATGATATTTGATACAGAATGTGAACTGCTAAATCATATTTCGGCAAGAAGTTTCTCTTTAAAAAAAATTTAATGTATTTGATATACTGAACTACATTTGTCAGACCCGAGATATTGCAATGCTAGAAGGGTTTTCAGCACTTGTCAGATTTTTAATAAATTCCAGTGCAGTTGCATAAAGTGATGGCCCCAGTGCGCAGTATGCGCCGTGTAATGCAGAATGACCTTTTGTTGCTGCGGCTGTTAAAGGCCGTCCTTAAGGACCAGTGACGATACACCCACATCACAACATTCACCAAATCCCCACAATTGGAATTTTATTTTATTATTTTTCCAATGCCATTCTGAACGTGCCGTTGAATCATGCCTTATTATTATTTTTTTTTTTACTTTTTATGGTCTTCCTATTTCTTTCTCTCTCCAGTTCCAGAGATGATAAACAAATCATTAAAATGAAATGTATGGCTTGCGGATTTTTTTTTAATTTACGATTTAAGACTGTTTTCAAATTTGTATTTGTTGTATGTTGCAAAATATGTCGTCTTCGTTAAACTACATCAATTCTGTCGATAGATTTAGAATTACCAATTTTCAAATTATTGTTCGAAATTGAAAAGAAGAAAAGAAAAAAAAACTTACCTCACAATAATTTTCTTCAGTCATTGTCTACACATTCAAAACGGCGAACGAAAGAAAAAAAATCCTCTAAAATCACCACTGATTATGAAATTAAATTCATTCTTCTCCAGAGGAAATCACATTTTCCCCCGATGAAGTATCTAAAATCAAATTACAAATCCATTTCAATAATTCCAAGCGAACTGACCAGCACAAACCACCAAATCCCACAGAAATGCGGCTACTACCTTTTTAAGTTATCGAACGCTCCACAACTCTGCATTATAGTACTGGGTCCCAATCCAACGTCTGTTGATTTCCCTATAACCATGACAACATACTATCTCTCATTCCATTAGCTGCCTATAAAGTGTCTGTGAAGAATTTGCAATAAGAGACAACGAAAAAGCGGAATTAAACAAACAATGTTTAATAATTTCTTGCTTTATCGACTGTCAGAAGTGAAAATAAAATCACATTATTGGAATCACGGAATTTCTCACCACATGTTATAAATTCCATTTCACTTGCAATATATTTTCCCCTTAAAATTGAGACCAAAAAGTCCTCTCTGGCTGTGTTTTGTCTTATGTGACACATAGCCAACAATGTTTACAAAACGCCGCGATCTACCAATTGTTGATAGTACACTGAAATGATTTACACAGTATAAAAATGTTTCACATTAAACAGCGCTTAATGACTGAGAATTCCGCGCCTGGTAAATGATGGAATATAAAGAGGGGTATTCCTCTGGGGCAAGATCTCGACTCTAGTTTCGGGTCACCGTCTTCCTGGGCCCGTGGATCGATGCCAGAATTGCCCCATAAACTCCTAAATGTATCTTAATACCATGTTATATTTGTAGATAGATACATCGATTATCTTTGAATTAATTATTCAAAATCAATAAGTATCATGTATGAGAGAGGTTATCCCACGGAGCATTATACCGAAGTGAGAGCGACAAGGCCATGGAATTATATTTTCATCATTACCCTGGAAACCGCCCGATCGTAATTAATGTTAACCCGTCATAACGGATCTGCGAATAAACATTTAATTTACATTCGATTGGTGGTGTTGCAGGTCTACTTTTGTGTTGGTCACAATATATACATATATAGCTTTTGTCGAAGAACTCAAAATTCCTTTGTCACGCCTGGCAAAGGAAATAATAGCTAATTGCGACGGGCGGGTAAATAGCATGCCGTGGTATACATATAGGTCTAGCAAAATGGATCCCAAATCAAATGCATCATAATGCGCAATATTGTTTGATTATTTGATCCGCGCAAAAGATGATAAAAGATGACATCAAAAATATCAGTGGACGCCCAAATTCAGAATTTTAAACTGTCACGATAAATTCTTCCTAAATCGTAACTCATAACTTTGGTGTTTTTTTAGGTTGGCTTTTTTAAAAAACAAAGTTGTTATATATTTTTTGAAATGCTTTAGAACAGCTGGTATTGACCAGATACAAACGCAAGCAAAATTAAAACTGTTTACACCAAGGTTTGATGTCTCAGTTTTTAAAGCTTGTTAGTTTAAAATTAATACGTCACAATTTTCTTATATTTGCTCAATTTTAAAACGTAAAATTTCAAATAATTCGTCATTTGCCTCTATATTATAATTAATTAATATATGTATTGTGTACCTATGCGACACATTGTTCCTTCGGTCAATAAAGCATCGGGTCTCTGGTATAGCCGTATAAGCCAGAGTGAAATGCTCGGTAATACCATATATATATATATATATATATATATATATATATATATATATATATATATATATATATATATATATATATTAAAAAAGAAAACACGAAAAACGTTCAATATAGCTTAAGCGCTTTCATTTTAAAATCTTCAGAAGCTATATAGAAAACACGAAAAACGTTCAATATAGCTTAAGCGCTTTCATTTTAAAATCTTCAGAAGCTAATTATATAGCTTCTGAAGATTTTAAAATGAAAGCGCTTAAGCTATATTGAACGTTTTTCGTGTTTTCTTTTTTAATTTTTATCTATAACTCGCCGACCACTGTGGATTTTATTGTGTTTTAATATAATATATACACACACACACACACACACACACACACACACACACACACACACACACACACACACAGGTGTATTTGTGTAAACCACCCATAGTTTTTGATTTTGTTTGCAGCAAACGTGAATGCTATGATATCTTTTCAGCAGATTAGATTTATTTTCACGCTTGTGTAGCTTATGGCATTAAGACAATCAAACAAAGTCCCGGTGGACTTTTCTGATTGGGACGCATGATTCCACTAATCTGATAGACGAGAAAATCACTGAAAAAGAACCCCTCCCCCTGGGATTTTGTCTCCATAATTAACTTGGAGCGAAGCGTTACATTACGCCTTAGATCATAAAATAAACAACTTATTGTCTTCAAAAGGCGCAAAACCAGTTTGCATGTTTTATCCATTAAACATTTAGTCTCTTTTATCCATTACGAGTCTTTTACCTCGTCTTGCAATCAGGTTATCCACAAACCCAATCAAAGTGTCACAGACTTATAATGAGAATTTTCGTGAAATGAAAGGAAATTTCCAAAACTGCTGCCATTTGTTGCTCTCTGTCTTTTAATGGCGCCTGCGCGTGTAATGACGATGGTTGCGGTGCAGTGATCACCCGATAGCGTGCTATCAGCGTGGATCACGATTAATGGCGACTACCACTAGAGTACCACTTAAAGATTTCTAAGAAACATTTTTCCAACCCAGTTCATTTATTCGTTCAAACATTAACATGTGAGGTAATAGGAAGAGTAACTATGGAGAGTTTATTTTGACCTTTTTTTATTTTGGTTGTTATAGCACTCAAGTTGAAATATTGGTATCTATGGTCGGAGAGGTCTCGAAAATAGCTGCAATCATTTATCTAATGCAAATGGTGCTGGAAATTAGAAAATACGGGAAAAAAATTGGACGAAACAACCTTGTTTTCATGCTTATTTGAGTGAAAGTTTATTATCGGCCTAAAAGAAGTGAAATAAAAGTGGTGCGAAATTGGTAATATTTGAATCGAACAGAATCTAAAATGAACCAGCAAGACATTTTCAGTTTAAGACCCCGATTTCTTGCCTTTATTTTAGCACCCTGCTGAAATAAATCAGACACTTTTGTGGGAAAAATAAACATTGACTTATAGCGAAGTATGCAATGATAGGGATGAAACTCGGCATTGAATTTAGGCCGACTTTGATGGATGGATTTTAGGAAATGATATTAGCTCTTTGACAAAACATGAATTCCAAGCCGAAGATATATGCGTATTTTCCTGGCATGAAGAAATTTTTTTTTGACTAGCAGAGAATGAAAGAGAGTTTTCTATACAGAAATCATGACTGAAGTTTTCTTCAGACAACCCCATTGCGATGTCGTTTCTCACTGATTGCGGCGCACAATCATGACGTTCAGTGGCCCGGATTACATTATCATCATTAGAACAAGCTGCGCGCATCAATCCCAGATTTCCTTTTACCACAAGAACTCAGTGGTCAGAAGGCTTCCAGTGGACAATTCCAACATTCTTGTGCCAGGAAAAATCAATTTCTCTTCGCCAATGTAATTTCTCGAAACGTTGTCATGATATCAAATAATAAAGAAAGATCGCGAGTAAGCCAGACCTTTGGTTATCTCTGATCTTTTTGCATTTAGAGGTACCGTTTTAAAGACAAAAAAATGTCAGTTTAATATCTCCGGAAAAAAACTTAATGGCCATGGCAGTTGCATGAAGAAAGTAACGTGTTACCCTGATTTGCTTTGACAGGGGATTTACATAACAACGACATCATAGCTTTTTACTGCCTATCGTTCAACGGGGACGGATTAGAGAAGGTCTCTATTGCATGTGAAATGTAGATTTGGCGAAACAGTTTCATATCATGTCGCTGTTTCATTTTTCGGTTCTGTCTGTTAGGATATGTAGTAAGTCGTTGCTATCATCAAACATGAAGATTAATGTTAACATCGCGGAGAAAGCGTGTAGTTAGCGGGTTTTGTGCTTTAGTGTCTGATTGGTTTAACATTTTCGAGCCCATTGCTCTTTCGACCGTCAATGCTTTTTGTAGATGCGTGCGAGAAAACTTGCAATTTATTGCGCACAAAAATTGTACACTCATTTTGAACTTGCCAGGCCCCACCGTCATCAACTTTCTTCGATTCATTACTCAGCCATTGACCTCAAATTTATGTTTATTTCCTTGAAGGATTTGAGTTGAGGACTGAGTTGTGTGATTTGAAAATATTGGTGACGTCGGGGCCAGGAACGAATCCAGAAATTGAAGTGGGGGATGTTAATTATGAAGAGGGTTTAGGGGTCCTAATGGAGGCGGGGGAGGGCGAAGCATCCGGATCTGGGTTCTAGAGATTTTGTAAAGGGCAAAAACGAAGTCTTCTCAGTGGAAATTTTGACCATTTTTTGTCATGATTAATATTGAGAAATTTTTAATTATCAAAAACTCGATGTAAGGTCACCAGAAAATTATGCCTTGTAGAGTTGTGTTTTGTTTTATTATGTTTAAATGCTAATATAAGTTCATTACGAAGAATCGACGTGACGCTCTATCAACGCATTATTTACATTTTAGAAGTTTCGGAACAACTCATAAGTACTTTGATGCATATGTATGTCGTCTAGTGTACTTTATCATAAGTCATATCGAGAATCTATAAAATGCGTACGATCTCGAAGTGAATACCCTTCCCTCGTTCACGATATAAGAAGCTAGCTATAAGATACCAACTGATTTATATAAGCTTTCCGCACAGGCCCCTGACGTTATTTATTATATATATATATATATATATATATATATATATATATATATATATATATATATATATATATATATATATATAATATTATTATAGAAAACATACCCCTACTTAATAATACACCTTGTGTATTATTAGGTTGAGGTGTATATTTACTATTATTTAAGGAATAAGGAATCATTCTTTGAGTATTATGAGGTGATAATTTTGGTCGGGGCGTGAACAAATCCAATAAAGCCCGAAGGGCTTTATGATAGATTTGACCACGCTGCGACCTAAATTATCATATCACAATATTCAAAGAATGATTCCTTATTACTTATATTTATATTATTTCCAATTTGTACACTTCAAAAACAACATTTTAAAACCACTATTTGTTTATGTAGCACATGCTATGTATTTCTTCGCGGCGCAGCCATGCAATGCCGTTTTTCGGTTCTGCTATAAGACACGCCCATTTTCTGTCACTCATCTTTTACGAAGTTATTGGGGTATAGATTTCAAAATTGATTCGTAATGTTATCACAGACAAAAACAGTCGAAAATGTAAATATAAGAAAATACAAGTTTAGGTGCCTGCGATCTTATGGCCCTCTGCTTATTTTTTAAAACAAGACGCGCCATTATCTAAAACAATGGAACCACATGTAGTAAAGTTTGGTGTCCCGTTTACACCTCCTCATTGCAAGATTTGTTAACAATTTCCTGCCTTTACTGGTGAATTAAACGGATTTCAAAAAAATGCATCACATCTCTTTTTGATATAAGGGATAGGAGCACCATGTGAAATATAAAACACAGCAACGAAGTCCTTAGAAATTTAACGGAAGCTAGAAAAAAAGATATAGGTCTAATCTAAATGTTTTAATCAGTGCGTGATTTAAAGTTTTCATGAATTCATGTAAATGAACTCTGAAATATGTCTTACATGAACAAGTATGTGTAACAGTTTGGACATCTAAAAAACTAAACGAAACTTAAAATTTACAATTTGAATATTACGATTGTGTGGGCATATTATGTACTAGTTACCAGCGCAACGCATCATACGACGTCACTTTAGGATCAATTCTTCTACATAGTTCATTTAAATGGCAGTAATGGGTTTTCCGGGGAGGGGTTATTATTTTTTTGCATATTCTCGTTACCAGTTTGATTGAAATATTTTACTATACTTTGAATTATATTAAAAAACGATTGTTGGAAATAGAAAAGAACCTGAAAAACCAAGAATCATTAAATTGAAGATTTGGTTTTTATCTTATTAAATCAACCTCTTTGTACTTCCCACGTTTGTATTTGGAGAATACTATACTCTCTCTCTCTCTCTCTCTCTCTCTCTCTCTCTCTCTCTCTCTCATTTTAAGTATATTAGTGTTGCAAATGCTGTAGGTGTACATACAATAAATCGATTTAATGTATATGCACACTGCCATTATTGCGCCAGGATCAAAGTAATCCTGACGATGTAGAATTTTAATCAAGACTTTCTCAGATGTAATTAATATTGATTAGATATAAGCATGTCGCACTGGCTGGATTTGTTCAGAAGGATATTAATTTGGCAATTTTTTTTCTTTCAAAAAGGATGCCGTCGGAGAGAAAAATTGGCAGAAGCGCTCATAGATTTGGAGCTGCGATTACTGAGTAGACGAGAGAAGTTGGAAAGGTAGATAATAGGACGATTATCTTAGCCTTTGAATCCCCCGAGCCCTCGGGCGTTTTGAGAAAATCTAATCTATTTGTAATTCTTCAGCGTTTATATATATATTTGTTCACAGTTCTTTTTTTATCATATGAGAGAGAGAGAGAGAGAGAGAGAGAGAGAGAGAGAGAGAGAGAGAGAGAGAGAGAATGCGTTTCTTGGGATAATATGAAAATCCAAAAGTGTTTTACGGAAATTGGACATCAGTTTCTCATAAGATTAGAAATCAATACATAAATCTAATGTTGATCATTAATTTCAGATCAAAAATGTCAATTTCACAAATGAATTACGCTCTGGCAAGGTAAAAGCTTCCTGCGTTCGGTTCACGACCACTGCATCATTGAAACGCGTTGATACTTTCCCTTAAAGCATTATAAAATCTCGAAGAATTCTGTTTACGTTTAAAACCATAAATCATTACTTTCTGTTTATATTTACCAATTTGAAAGCATGATTCGATGATGGCAAGAAACATCAATGTCTACATATAAATGAGAGGTTTTTTTTAACAAATCAGATTACAATGTACAGGGACATGATTTCTCTTTGAAAAAAAAACATTCTGATAAGACAATAACTTCAATTAGCTGCACACATAGGTATACGCTCCGTAGTTAACTTAATTTAATCATAATGAGCAAACCAATGAAGCACAAAAACGTACTTAGATTCAGAATTTGACACCAAAAGAAAAAAATGCTAAATACGACCCCTCCCTCCTCCAAATAGAATTGTTACTATGCCTTTGACTAACCCATTTTCAAATAAAGAGGAAAAAACCTATATGAAAAATAAATTAATTTTCTCGTTTGGGTGTTTTTCTCCCGCATAATCTGTTTTCCAACGTTGCCATGCACGGATAAACATACTGATTTGCGAGAATAATCTATACTAACACAACTTGTATATTTCGATTTGAGTTTGATTAATAGAGATTTTCCTGGAATCGGGATTTCCATTTTAAGTCCTAAATTATTGACACAATTTATTACCATGCAGTCGCAACCTAAACATATCTGAAAAACATGTTTTCCGTTCTTCATTTCTTCGAACTTAAGCTCTTTTTTATGACTTCTGCGATAATTTCCCACTAAATTTCAAGTTTAAATGCATTATTAATTTAGATAACATGTATGATAAAACGCTTCTATAACTGAATAAATTCCATTGTTGCGTGGAATTAAAATCACGTCTGCCGATGATCTATATGCTAAACATTGAGTTCCCATTTTAAGTAAATAATTTAGCAAGTATAATCATATTCATAAAAGTACTAGTATTCAATTTCTCAATGCAAAACACGCATTTTCTGCAGCATGCAGTTTTAATGGTAGAAAAGTATCAGCGGCGATACTAATTATTATGTATTTCAAGTTAAACTCACTTCAAATCCTTATATATTATTTTTAAATTATGGTTTTTTGTTGTTGGTTTTTTTTTTTGTTTTTTGGTTTTTTTTGGTTGCCTGATCAAAGCATATTTCAACTTTAATGAAACTAATTAAAAAATAATGTTATGAATTGATTAGTAGACTTGGTTCGTACAGGCGACGGTAGACATATTGAAAGAAGGAAATATTTGGATAAACATTTACTTTGTGAATACACAGCTATGGTTTAAACAAGCTGTCCCCTTTATGCACGAGGACTTTGGACCCCAACATTAGTCTGTATCGTTATCTTGTACAATGTCTCCCTTTTTTCCACAGGTTAAACCGTACAAATCCCATATCGTCTTGTTTTCCCCTGACATTTTATTTGAATTGAATTATCCACTGTTATCAGTTGGACACCGTACCTGTGTTTCCCAGATCTATAGATCACCGCCATGTCTTTTTTTTTTTGGTAGATTATTTTGAAGATATCTCATTAATATGTTCAATACATATTGCACGATACCAGGAAAATTTGTAATAAGTCATATCGTCGACATAATTTATAAATAGACATGAGACTAAGGTACACGTGGACGAGGTTCAATTTTGGCGTTATCTTGACTGAGCAGACAACCACGTGACTTTAGATAAGAGGGTATTTCGATCAGACCTACCCGTAAACAAAAACAGGATATGGTTCAGAGTTTATAGAATGGCTGGAACCTTGAAACAACCGTCTACCAGTATTTTCCCTGTGAGTGGAGTTTCTGACCAGGCCTTGACGGTTTTAGGCGGTGATTTGACCCAGGGGCTGACGACGTCCGTAGACCGCGCCCTACAAACGACGGCGGGCAGGCTGGAGTGGCTGACTTTGATGTTCAGAGAAATGAACGGGGAGGGATGTCAACATAACTGTTCCGGACACGGGAGCTGTGACAACGGACAGTGTGTCTGTATGGTAAGGTTAAGAACAAGTCGGGGGGGGGGGGGTTATTTAACAGCAACATTTTTAGTTGAATGTGCGTAGCAAACTTGATTTGCCGGAAATATCTATTGAATGAGAATTCGAGTGAGGATGTTTATTGACTATCATATACGTCAAATTCTTTGATAGTAATAAGTTCATGCACGAACAATCGCAAATTAAGTGGATTTTTTTTTTGAAATGCTATGCTATTTCGAAAGGGAAAGGGTAAGCATTTAGGACCTCTTGAGATTAAAGAAGTTTCATAAAGTTAAATAAAGAAACCCAACGAATTAACCAGTTGTATACAACAATAGAAAATGATTTTTAAAAAATTCAATGTAGTAGATATATGTTTTTATTTTTTCATCATATATATAATATTTCCCTTTTGGGTACATACAATATAGGGGGAAAATGTAATTTTAACATTATTAATTTCAGATTTGAAAAATAATTGATACCATAAAAAATATTTTAAAGCATAAAACTTGATAGCAAAAATTTAATAAATATATATGTAATTTGGTCTAGAAATGAAAAAATAACATTATACCTCATTATAAATAAGTAAATCTTATTGTTCAGTTCTAATTTTCGTCTAACAACCAGACAACTTGAAATAAAACTAGTCTGTTTTGCCGTGTACAGGGCTCCCTTAATCTAAGAGGGATTTTGGTAGTTTATCCAAATTACAGTACCTGTCCGCTTTCTTATTCCTTGTATTAATTGATTTTCATTAAATTCTATGCATCTCATATTCAAGGTTTATCAGTTATGTTTGAAATGTTTTCAAATATGTTGGAAATTTTATCAAATTATTTGCTTTTTTATATCTTAATGACGCTATTCTGTTAGCAGAATCTTTTGAAGAAGTGCAAAACAACAATATATCCTATTACAAAATTGTAGAATCTGAAAATAAATCTAAAGATTATTATTAATAAGTGGGAAATATCAATTTCAACAAATTTGGAGTCACATTAAACAGATTAGGATTTTTATTAAATCTTTCAATAAAGAAATAAGCCGAAAAAGCAGCAAAATCGTTATGTGAAGTAGTATTGAAAAGAGGGAAATTACATAAATTATCAATACAGTGTCAAGTTGATTTATTTGACGAAAGTGTTCAACCAATATTGTTACTTGTCTATGGATGTTGAATTCTGTGGATTTTATAAAATTTGCAATGATAGAATATTTTTATCTTTTATTCCGTAACCTTTTACTGCATCCAATTCAGATTCCAAGATATTAGGTGAAAATGGAATTCACATACATGTATATGTATTAAAAACATGCTTGATTTCTTCTTGATCAAAGGTAACTACAAAAAGAGACACAAACATCGCAAAATTAATCTACGAATTTGGCGTTTCTGAAACAAAAATGAGAACTTGATTTTGAAAGATTTTGAATGACTTTGCAGACTCTTTAATATCTGGCTTATAATCTTATAGAATACGTGGTGTTTAATTAAAGGCATTGAAAAACAAATTTAAAAAAAAATCGGCATTGAATCTACTTCGATAACCTTATTTATAGCAATAAATTATAGAATTTACAAGGATAAATTAAAATTTCAAAACTACTTTATTACAGTTGTAGATTTTCAACATAAACATTATTAAATAAACGTTTACCAATTTAAAATAGAAGTGTGGTCAATAATCCAAGTTATAACAGAAATTATAATTGTCATAGCAATCATAGCAACAAGAAAAAATGTAATAATTATTAATAAAACACAATAACCCCCCCCCCCCCAAAAAAAATGGTATTAGTTTTAAACAGATAATGTCTTGTTCGAAATGCTGAATTTTATTTCCAAAAACTTTGATTTTTCTGTAAGGCAATAAATCAACACGTGCTTTCCGGTCTAGAATTCCCAAACTTCATATTTCTACCACCATGAGCAAGGCTTCAGTATTTTTTTTTCAAGCATGTCTTAATTTTAAGTCAGCATTAATTATTCTATTTATTAAAATCACTGTATACGGTTAAGATTCAAATAAATGAATGTGTATTCTTCCATCACTTGCTTCATTTTATCAGTATAGCTTAATCTCCAGACGGACAGAACAAACAATTTGTCCATATGTTACACATGTACATGGAGATAGGGTAACCCCTGACCTTACCTGCATTTTGACCTTGATCAAAACTTGGACGTCTGTGGCTGGCATATACATGTGTTATCATATGGATTATGCTGGTGCGGATCTAGCTTCAAATACCTCAGAAGATATTATAATAATAAGTTCATATGGGAACAAAGAATAAATGTCTGATTTGTACATATTTTTATTCTCAAATAGGTGCAGTATGCAGGAGATTTCTGTCAGGACCAAAACAGGGGATATTTTGTGGCCTTCGGAAGTATCTTTGCTACCCTGAGTGCCGTGGCCATAATTCAGCTGGTAAGTATCTCTATAGGTATGAAACACCTATATATTGGTATGAAACACCTGTATCTTCATAGGAATTAATATTTTTGAAATTGGGCACGTAATGCGTAACTATGGACATACATTTTGCGTTTCTTGCATCTATTAATAATCTTTATTTTTGTGTCTGCCATTTTTATTTGGTGATTTTTGCTACATATTTATATTTTTTTGCACATTTTATTTTTTTTTTTCATGTGGATAGTTTTTTTTATAATCCTTTTTTCAGATAAGGTATCGAGATGTTATAGTATCCAAATTTGTGTTCAACAAGTCTCGTTTATCCATTTTCTTTGCTAAATAGGTGCTTTGTATCCATAATGAGTATGTCAAACAAAAACACAAGTCCATCAGGAAAGTCCTTCGTATCAACGCCCAGAAACTTCTCTATGCGCTCACATTTTTTGCAACAGCCATTAAAGGCATTTATTTCTTCACAAAGGTGAGTTGGTAGTTTTTTTTTCAAGAAAGGATTAGCTTTGGGAATTCCAATGCTGATTCTGAAATTTGTTTTCACGAAGCAGCCAAAGTCTTATTGATGGCTAATAATTTGCGTAAGAAATGAAAGCGTTTTATTATTTCGAAATAACACAACTGGAATATCGTGTCACAGTAGGTTTTAGCAAAAATAAGGAACTCTTACTGTGCAGTAAATTGTAAACTAAATTTTATTGGCAACAACTTTATTTGTCGATTGACTAGATATTAAACCGTTTTGCGGACAGTTGGTGTTACGTTCTAGCCTACTATATGTGGTAAGCTTCCACAAATTCAAAAAAACAATAAAGAACTCGTTCGCAGCAAATTAAAGTAGTTTTCAGACAGTACATCATTTTGAAGCTATTCACCGGCAATGAGTGACGTTACATTTTAGTCTTATATGTATATAGCTTGGTTTAAAATATGTTTCATTCGTTCAATGTATTAAATAAGGATATTCGCTTTTCGCTACAGATTTTAACCCAATAAGAGTTCTTTTTTTCCGAAGTTTTTTTTAACTTTAAATTATATTAACGTTATTTTTATCTGATTATTCATTCTTCTTTTTTTTTTAACAGTGGAGTATATCAGACATAGCATCATCTAACCTCTCCAGTGCGTTCTATCCCGTCATGCTCTCGGGATTTTCATTCATTATTTGCTTTTGGGCAGAGGTAAGTGGCAGCCGGATTCTTATTCCAATCATGGGATTGTTCTCCCAATCCTGGCGTCCCTAGGAAATATTCACACAGACAGGTTTTCTGAACTTTCTTTCGCTTTTGTAGGCCTTTCACCTCGGCGACATTAAGTTTGATAAGCCTCGTTTTCTGAGTAAATCCATCATCGGGTTCCTCGTCTTTAACTTTTTGATGTACTCTCTTCTGTTCATCCAACTCGTTGCTACTGACGTCATTGACGATCCGCTCACAACGGTATGTTATTTTTCGTTTTATTTAACGTCTGCTTTTATATAGGTTAGGTTTTCTTTGAGAGAGAGAGAGAGAGAGAGAGAGAGAGAGAGAGAGAGAGAAACCCAAATTTGATCCTTAGTTGTTAACGGAAGAACGTGTATATTGAAAAATCGAATAAAATATTGATTTAAAAAAAGAAAAAGAAAAGAATATAATGTTGCTCTCGTTACAAAAGAATTAGCATCCCAGGAATTAATTCGCCAACGCATCAGAAATACAATTGAGATTGGTAGCATTATAAATCACCTTTTACAATTATCTTCACTAGGAACTGATCACCAAAGTCTGTAATAGCTGCTTCGCGTGCCTGATGATCGTGGCGGTCGTCTTTTTCTTGGTGTACGGGGTGGAAGTTTATTTCAAGGTCAGTACCCACTACATTCTGAAATTCTAAGACGGACAATAAGGAAGTTAACGTAATTTCTTTATTGGGATATTGACGTTTTATTTTTAAAAGCGATAAGATGCCATGAATATATTGTTCATTTAATGGTCTTTGCTATAACCATACCAAATAATTTTTAACATTCTGAAGAAAATCTATATTCAACATGCAATCATTGATCACCTTGAGGTTGAAAAAAGTTTAATTCTCTTCAACTAGTTGTCACATTTTAGTTTCTTTTTTAAAAAAATCATGATTTGATTGAAACAACAATAAATAATCCTTATTAATATGAAAGATTTGAAAGCTCCAAAGGAAATGATATAACGTTCTGTATTTAAGAAAGCATCAGTTGCAATATTGGATTTCATGTTTGAGTTTGAGTTCATGTGCCGTGGTCAATACAAAATAAAATGCTTTATCTCGAGTGTTCTAATATTTTTGAGACTTTTTGATCAAAATATATCAAACAGTTGAAAGTTAAAAAAAAACTTCCGTTTATTTATTTATTTATTATTATTATTTTTTTTTGGGGGGGGGGGGGGTCTTTGTAAGCTACAACCATCATAGTAATGTAGTAACAATGTTTTTGATTAATGTATAAATTCAAAACACCTTTGTAGAAGGTGAAACGATTACAAGGTTGTACAAAAATTAGCAATAGATAAGGACAGAGGTTAACATTCGTATACCCAGATAACTAGGTCCAGAAACCGTCCTGGCATTCTGGAAGCTCGAAGGTTAACCAAATAGACATGTTCTGAGTTTGACAAGAGCGTGATCTGTGTTTACAAAAGCTTTCACCTGGATTTTACAGGTACATGGAGCGTTCAACAGCAAAACTGGCAGCGTGGACCCATGGCAGTTGCACGCGTCTCGTCTGGGTCTGATTGCGCAGGCGCTGTTACAACTGTTCACGGCCTTGTTCATAATTGCAGACGTGAAAAGAGACATTTGGAAGAATCGGTCAGTGGCCGTAAAATCCATTATTGTGTTTTTATTTAATGTAAAACGAAGCCAATTTTCATGTTTAATATTGCCGCGAACGGTAGTCTTTATTTGTAATTAGTATATTTTGTGTTTAATATTTTTCCAGTTTGCCGATAATAAGTCAAAACTTCTATGACATTGGATTTAGAATTGTTGAGTTTGGTGTTGTGCTGTGGTTTCCATGTGTGTTGTGGAATTGTAAAAGGTATATAATTTCCGTTGTTGGAAAATTCATATTAAATCGGCCCATACTTCTTTGGAATCTAAATTATTCCTTTTGCACAGTTTTTATTTATTCAATTTTTTAAATGTTTTTTTTAGTCCAGAAAACCTTTGGGTGTTAAACCCTACAACATTATTTAAAAGTTTGAAGACGTCGGAAAAGAATGAAACGGATGCTGTGAAAGATTCGAATCAAGAGAATTACGGGTCTTTGTACCAAGTACAAGGTAAAGATAGCATTTTAAAAGGAAGAGGAGGGACAGGGTTAGGGGTGGGGAAAACTTGGTATTGCCTATTGTGTAAAGTCTCTCATACACAAATCTCAGGTATAGAGATATTGATTTTTAATTACGAATTAAATTGAACGGAAAAAAATAAAGATTTTAAAGAGGGGAGAACTTTATTTAACATCTAGTATTGTGTTGATTTCATAGGTGGGAAACAAGACTGTTGGATTTGCTATGACCCTGACAGAACAGACGTGGGGTCACTCATCCAGCCGTGTCAGTGCCGGGGGGACGTGTCCTCGGTCCACCACGAATGTCTCCGGAAATGGTTGATAGAGGTTAGATACAAGTTTCAGGCCCTAATGGGCGATACTTACTATTAGTTCAATGTATTCGCGTCAAAGAAACGAAAATGTGTGCTGACTTCAAACTGAACTTCTTTTTTACCCGCAGTGTGCAGATCAACAAAAGGAACTGAAGTGTAAAGTGTGCAATGAACCTGTGAGTATTCATGTCTGAAGCATAATATCCTTAGTGAAGAACTTGTTTTTGTAGAAAAGAAAGACAGACCATGATCAAACTGTTGTTTTCCATTTCAGTATAAAGTCAGTGGAGGTTGGTCTTGGTTTCCAAGAGGGTTAAAACCGCGTCATTGGTTACAAACCTTTCTCGTTTTGATTGTCATCACTTCCGTTCCTTTCATCACATATGCCGTCACCCACTCCGTGACGTCATTATACATACGAATATTTGTGATTGGTGCATGCGTCCTTTTAGAGATCGGTTGTCTCAGGTATGTTTAAATTTAAGGTGCCATTTTTTTATTGTTAAGATGGGGACCGAATACTTGAATGTCAATGCATTTTTCTTGTAAAATTTTCAATGTAATTCTATTTTTTCAGAGTTTTGGCCTCAAGTTTTGGCGTTTGTTACAAACGAGGGCGACTTTCAACAATAACAATAGCTGGACGGGAGGTCAATAGTGTGACAGGGACACTACCTAACTCTGCTCTGTCACTTCCGGCTTGCGCGTCTTCGCCAGATGTAAATGTTGGGAGTCTGGGAAACAACGGAAGTGACGCCAGCAATTCCTGTGTTGTGACTGCACATGATACATCATCTGACTTTTCAAACTCTCTGTCTGTGAAGGCTGTTATTGAACAAAGTTGAACATCATCTTGATGAACATTCCATGACAGATTTATTTTTATACATACAGATATTTTTCCATAGTGTTATTGAATAGTGAGGAAAACTTTTATCTAAAGCTCCAAGAGCCTGTGGCCCAGTTTCATGTTTGGATCCACACCCCATTTGAAAATGACCTTAACCCGCTCCTGACAATACTTGGTGTTGCTGGAATGCTTAACAACTTTGGTTGATTATGCATAATACGTTAATAATACATGTACATGTGAAATTATTTTGTATAGAACTTTTTTGATCAGTTTGTTTAATAACTTATATTGGTTGTGTTTTTAATAAGTGTCGAAATACGTACGTGTAATTACCGGGGCATACCCTTTCGTATCGATTTGGTAATTACAACTTTCTGTAGCAGCTAATGCGAAGTTAACTGTACATTTACAAATGATATGAATTACAGTGTTGTATTAAAGTTTGTCTCGCAAACAACATTGTCTTATTTTATTCTTCTGAAGAAAAAACTTGGATTATATTGTAAAAGTCACGGAAAATATTTTCTTAAAAACATGTATATTTCTCTATATTTGGCTACTCGCATGCTTTTTTAAAAAGCAGGAAAATTTTCAATGTTAAGTAGGTAATTTGTGTACGTATTTTCAAAGCTCGAATATTCCGTTGTCAATTTGCCTCCGAAATCAGTCTCAAAATAATGGTTATAAAATTAATATTTAATTTTGATCATAAATCGTTACTTGTATTCTATTCTTGTACTTCTATTCTAATTTTATATGTATTATAATTTGTATTCCGATGAGTTGTAAAGCTCAAGGATAATAAATTGAATTGAATATTCTACAAGGATGGACATATTAAACACAAAAGTATTCTTAACTATACATGTAACTTACCCATATTAAAACAACATAATAAATATTTCTACACTTGGTCATTCTTTATTCCGTTTACAGTTCCTCTCTAACATATTAAATCCGTCCCAAAAGAAGCGTTAAAACGGTTTATTAAATGATTTGTTTTTGAGGTCATCGTGTCAATAACTGCCGTCAGGTGAGCAGACAAACTGAATAAAGCGCGTAAGGATAACTTGTCTGCTCAACTGACGGCAGTTATTGACACGAAGACGTCAAAAATAAATCATTTAATGCTTTTATTTACATTCCCTTATTGATGAAATCAATTATTTTATTAAATAAATCATTATAAATTACAGATCACAGATGTTTTCTAAAACCGGTTTAAACTGGTTATCTTTATGAACTATTAATATGAGCCTTGAAAATATAATCCATGAAAAATAACTCTTAAAGTTTTGCTTTAAACAATAAAATCAACTTCATTGTTGAATAATTGTAAAACATGGTGTCTTAACAACATGAATAAAATATATTTATAAACCAGTAATAGAAATCATTGTTTGAGAACTACTTATGTAAATTACATATAAATTCATACGCAGTGATTAGGTTGTTGCATTTAGAGGCTTTTAAAGATCACAGAATTTAATGAAAAACACAGTAGAATGTACTGCCCGTGGATTTCTAACAATTGTCAGACCCAAGCACTTTCAATCTTTTTTATTTATTGAATAACTATTCCATTTCCTCAAACTTTCTTTCCATTGATTGCCTTTAGTCTATTTTTGGGCACACCGTCAAACAAAAGGAAACCGGACGCCCGTTCTATCGTTTCTACCGGAACCAAGAAGTTCTTCAGCGGCGTGTTCTCTGGGAAACTCTGGTTAGGTATGACGAACGAATTCATTTCGAACTCTCCTTTATCGGTCTCCATAACAATGACTTTGAAAAAGTGAGTAGGTACAGAAACATTGCTTTTGCCGATCACCTCGTATTTTATGTATAATTTACCGTCTGGCTCCAATCTAAAAGTAACAGATTTGTCCATTATGATATGTATAATAGTTACTGGCAGATAACTAATGATATTTAAGGCTGATAAATTATACAAACCGTGGTAGATACAGAGGCCCCGTACAGACATACACATTTCTGTGTTTCCTGGCAAGTGCTCTCACGTATTTCTCAAGATCGTTCCACACATCTCGATTAAATCCCTTACCGACCTGTCAAGTGAAACCGTGTACGTAAATCATTCATATACATTAATTTGATACTTAGCACATTTTTTTGCATCGTTAACAAAGTAATTTAAAAATTTTTTTTAAAGGGACTTGGACACGATTTGAGCGCAAAACTTTAAATTTAATTTTTCCATTTTTAATGTTTAACATGGGTATTTCTATTGCTTTGTTAAAATTTGAAAGTCAAGGATTGAGTTATTAGCAACATACAAAATTTGAAATTCTTTGTTTTCGAGTATTGTTATTGTTTACATATGTGTTTTATTGGTATAAGCTTCAATAAAATGTTGCTTTCTTCTGTTGAAAATATTATTTATGAACACATTAAATCAGTTTACCTTATTATCCACGAATCATTTTGTCAAAGAAATGGTAATTCCATACTTTGCATAATTTGTAAACAAATATAAGACTCGAGCCTTGTTCAAATAACAATGAATTTTTACCTCTGTATCTCTCTTATAACTTGACATCTAGCATTCAAATTTTGGTCAATCATTCAAAATGCGCTAGTGAAGCATTTTATACACGAAAAATAGAAAAAAAAATTTTGATCTAAAATCGTGTCTAAGTCCCTTTGGGGGGTCCATGATAAAAGCTGAGAGCAAATTTACCCCCCCCCCCTTTTTACTTGCTATTGTGTATACATGGTTACGTACAAAATATATATACATGAAAATTTGTTTTTTTTTACCTGCGGTGCTATATTACTGAGGCAGAAGGTATCATCCATAGCTTTTTGGGAATGTCTGTGGTTGCTTGCAGCCGCCATATGACCTCTGTCATACCCGCTTCTCTTGTAATCAGCATTGGTGGAACGAAAGAAAGGGTGGATTGCCTGATCCTCTGTAAAATCACTCGATTTCCTATCAACCTTGTCATTCTTTTCAACGTGTTCTTTCTTTAAATGTTCAAATACCCAGTGGGGAACCCTATTCCGCCTGTCGTATAGTACGACATGGTTTTCAAAAGGACGCAATGGATCAAATGAAGGCACTCCGAAGGTCAGTATTTCTTGAAGGCGATTCGGTGGTCTACTTATTTGAGTGGATGCATAAACCGTACTCACTGGAAGAAAGGATCTTACTGTGTCAGAGATTGAAGATTTGTTCTTTGTGATTAAACTTTCCTTGTCCTTGAAAAACTGGTTTGCTGTCAAGCTACTCTTTCCAAGATTTTCAATTGAAGAGTCGCGATACTGTTCATTATTTCGCTCGTAATATCTCCCCAATAATATTCCAAAACCTGCACATGTGGTAGATAAGGCAAGTCTGCTATATTTTGACATTTTGTCACAGTTTTAGTATTGTTTACATGGAAGCACGTGTGTCATTCACAAAAATGAAAGTAGAGTAAAGCATACGCGTTTTATTCGTATATATATATATAGATTTATACATTCAGATGGGGATATTGATAAAATGCTGTGTGATCATTCATAAATGAACAGAAATTTATTAGAAAAGCACACCATAATATGTTAAATTTGATAGTTGAAAATATTTAACATACGAGAGATTGGGCGGGTGGGGGAGGGGGGTGGGGTTATATAAAAATGTAATCCAAGGATATATCATCCATTTATTAACTTTTTTATGGTTGTTTCAGAGTTAAAATACGTCATACCTTGTTTTAAGTTTGCTCTATAAAAGTTATGTATGACACATTTCTTTTCCTCTGAAAATTGATAGGACGCCGATATTCTGTGGAAAATCGAACAGCTATCCCCGCGAACCGGTATTCAAATCATGTACATGCAAGTACCACTTGTTTGTATATCTACATGTTTTCTGTATACACATTTTGAAGAAGAACGTAAAAACGTTTATTCTCACCAGAATTGAACAATTTAATCATATGAATTTCCGCTCTCAAATTTGTGCCAAAAGGGGTGATTGAGAATCATTTCCTTAGTTTTGTACTTCAACCTTTACGTTTAAAAGGAAAAATCCCCCGATGAGCCGAGTGTAGATTATGCGGACACTTATAAAATTAACAGAACTTAAAATAATAAAACCAATTAACTCGTGAAGGAAATCATAATTAGGATAAACGTAGTATGAACTCTGATTACCTTACAATATACAATTTGCAATGAGTATGTTTCAAATGATTTTATCGTGGGAATATAAGAGTATAGAAATTAAAATCTTCCTTATTGCGACTCCAATCTGGTACATAATCAATTATAGTCTACAAATGAAAAGTACTTTTAAATATATTTTATCGATTAGATTTCAAACAATTCTAACTTGATATTTCTATTTAAACGTAGATTTTGCATGTTAAACTTTGCTCAAACTACTTATAGGGATGGTATTTTTAGAATGGATTTTCCCCACTCACGTAGCGTTTTGGAATAAATACCTTAATACAACTGACGTTGTGTAAATTAATCACCATCTTGGCTTCTACTATAAAAGAAGAAAGGGTTGAAGGTATTTATGGACAGCATTCGAAATAAAAGGTAAGTAAACAATCGACGCTGCATGATGTGTAGATAAGAGAAATACCAAAACAAATTCAACTTCTTAATAATAAATTAATTTTTCGGGAGGGAATTTGTATTACTACGAAACAGAAGAGCTGAAAATTAAATGAAAAATATTGTTGATATTATCGGTCCTTTAATCAGTTTGAAAACGAAATTAATATTTATGACAACAAAAAAGTGAATTCCTACGTATCTTCACAATGCCAAGGTTTTGTACGTGTTTGTGTGGAGTTCCTTAATCACAAAACCTTGACATTATGAAGACGATTCCTACAATGTTTTTATTTATTCATTCGAATATGGCACGCCAAATTCACAAAAATGAGCTAATCATAGTTTCACAGTCATTAAACTAGGTTTAACGGTTGTAAACTATAGTTTACGGACAGAAAACTATAGTAACGACGATAATCTATATTTCACACCAGAAAACCATAATTAACGCGATCATCTATCTTTCAGAAGCGTAAATTACAATTACCACTGGAAACAACCATTTGCGATTGCAAAACATAGTTTATCTGATAAATATAGTTTTACGATTGTGAAACTATGATTAACGGCTCTTAACTATATTTAACGAATGTATATTATAGTTTACAGATGTGAATCTATATCAGCAAAAATTTATCGTCAACGTTATTTGCAGACAGATAAACTTAAAATATCATTCGTAAACTAGTTTACAACCGTTAAATATGGTTTTACAAATGAAAACTATAGTTAAAGAATCGTTAACTATGGTTTGCGGTTCGTAAACTATAGTTAACAGTCCATAAAAACCTAATTTATCAAATGTGAAGTTTAGTTTACAACCGTTAAATACGGTTTTGCAGATGAAAACTATAGGTAGTAATCGTTAACGAATTGTTAACTATAGTTTACGGTTTGTAAACTATCGTTAACGAATTGTTAACTATAGTTTACGGTTTGTAAACTATAGTTAACAATAAACTATTGTTAGCTATAGTTTAGCGTTCGTAAACTCGTAAACTATAGTTAACAGTCGATAAACTTAGTTTTTGAAATGTGACACTTTATTTAACGCCGTCAATCTATAACCATAGTTAACGGGATCATCCAGGTTTCAGAAGTGTAAAACTATAAATCTATTGTTAACGTTATTTGCAGACAGATAAACTTAGATTATTATTAGTAAACTATAGTTTACAACCGTTAGATGAAAACTATAGTTAACAAATCGTTAACTATGGTTTGCGGTTCTTAAACTATAGTTAACAATCGATAAACCTAATTTATCAAATGTGAAATTATGTTTAGCTCATTTTTTTTTAATTTGGCGTGCCATATTCGAAGGCATTGCTTCCCTGTATAAATATGCCGACACAAAACAAAAATCACCATGGAAAAGCTGAAATACTTATTGCTTCTTGCTTTCAATTAATCTATTGGTACATATATGTGATTGTATTTGTAAGTTTATTTATTTATTCATATTTACGTCTATTTACGCTTTAAAAAATGTATTTATACCGCTGAATAGCATTATCGATCCAGGGAGCCCCGGGCACCCCAGGTGAAGTATATCTAGAGAACCTCTGCGTAGGTATTATCTCGAAACTAAATGTATAGTGTTTATAAATATTATTTTAAAAATTAATAATCTATTGGCATTGTAATTCAAATTCATCAGTAAAAAATATGAAATACAATTATATCAAAATGTTCATTTTATGATAATAAATACAATAATAGAGTTTTAAAATGAAGATCATTCTAAAAATTTAATTTTTTATTCATTGAAATTACTGAACATATTTGACTCATTTACATTGATTAAAAATGAAAATAAACTGCTTTTGTGGTCTTCAAAAGTATGGTAACAATACTTCTTCAAGAGCGCAATTTTATTGCGGTAACTTACGTGTGTTAATAAATGGTATTTCCTTTATTCCGGTATGTGTTGATAAATAGTACTTCCTACATGTATATATGTTGTGTATTTATAATACGGAATGAATCGTTGGCTGAATCTCGTTCGTAATTAAAAGTCACGTGTTTCTCTTGCAAATTTATATATAATTATGTATGTTTAGTACACCAGGATGCTCAACTGGATAAATATCTAAAAATCATTTGATATTTATAGATAAATGAGACCACAGGACAGGACCCAGCGCCCCCCCCCCCCCCCCGATTTAAACCTCCGGAGTATAATATATAAAAATATGCAATGATGTCTTTAGTGTCCACTCTACAACCAATTGTTGAGATAAAGGTCTAAACTTGCTTATTTAAGTTGTAACTTTGTCTCAAGAGAGGGTACCCTATTCTTAAAATGAACCTCCATTTGAAAACCATCAATTTGCACGAGATATTTTTGTCTTTGTCTATGGAGGTACATTGAAGTTATATTTTCAATGAAAATATATGTATATTTTTTTTATGTAGGGCAATTAATTTTTTGGACCCCTACACTACTTCTAAAAAGAATTTAATTTAATTTATACTTGACAAAACTATTGGAACTGGTATAGAGATGTCTGTCACATTCAGTCCAGGTTGTTTTGAATTGACATTTATTTTTATCGATGAAAATATAACGTCAATGTGCCTCCATAGACACGGGAGTTTTAAGTATAGCCTGGAATCTTCTTGTTTAAAAATTAGATACCATGCTGACTGATAAAAATAAGGTACCCTATTTTGAGGCAAAGTTTCAACATTGATGTGCAAAATTCAACCTTTTCCTCAACAAATGGTTGTAGAGAGAACACCAATTAACCCCTCTGTTACTTTGTCAGATTTTTGAATCTTCAAAATAAGTCTGCAGCTGCGCAGTTCTACAGCTGTTCTAAGTGATTAAAAAAGCACTGTTCTGTTCTTAAATGCATAATCTGCATACAGAACAACCTGTAGAATCTCATATATATTGCTTTTTCATCTTTAGACAACAGTTTTGTGAAGAAACAAGCCAATATAAATTTACATTTTTATTCTCAAATGTACAAGATGGCCGTCCATCCCCTTCACAATGGGGTCTGCCCAGTAGCCCGAAGGTTTATTAGTCAGAAGGCCCAGTAGTTCGAAGGTTCATTAGTCCGAAGACCCACTAGTCCGAAGGTTCATTAGTCCGAAACTCGATGTAATAAATGTGTTGTGAAGTTTAAAGTAACTAAAAGGGCCATGTTTGATAAATCATTTTTCTCCTTAACAGGTTCTTGGAGGTTAAGAACACAAAATACTACGAAAAGAGAGTACTATAATCTGAATTGTTATCTCTATATAGATCTGACAGATTTTTTCGCATATCAGTATGTATAATAACTTTTTTTCTGGTATACAGATTTCTGTCTCTTCAATTTGACTTTTGTTCTCATGAACGTTATTTCCGGAATAGGAATGATATGTTCTCGAAGTGGAGTTTTTCGATTAGGAATATAAGTTACATAATTGCTTATAAATCGTATGACTTAAGAATAAGAGTGATACAATTTGCGGATAACACAAAGATGGAGTCATTAAAAAGACATCTCCTATTTTGAAATAAGGTTTAAAAAATTATCTTACATTTTCTCTCTCTCAAAACAAAATTAGAAACTTTTGTACGTTTATTTTATGATCTATTTGTAATCACGTCAAATATTTTATGATATATACTGATATGTTGGAGAGTTGCAATAAAAAATGATTAAGAATAACATCTTTTGGAATTAAAATAATAATTATTTGAGTATGAGTAATTTTTCGCATAAAACATCAACTTATCAAATAGAAATAATGTTTTATCGAATAAAAATTGTATGTTTAGGAATAAGAAAAGCAAAGATTTTGAATAGAAATAACAAAAATGTTAAATGATGGAACGTTTTACACGCTTTAGTACCTAACCTAAGTGCGAAACAAAATCATATTGAAACAAAACCTAATGGTCTTAATCAATGAATTTGTGTCTACCCCTTGTTAACGTTTAATATTTATATCCCGCAAAACAAGGGGGTAGGGGTTGCAGTTATCAATCGGCAAGAATAAAAACTAAGTAGGGGTCAGAAATTTTTTTTCAAAAGTTCGTTGTTAATTTAATTTATGATAACCGGAAATGCACAAACAGAATGACACACAGACGAACAAACGGACAAAGCGAAATGTATATTCCCCATTTAGAGTAAAAGCGTGGGACAAAAAAAAAACCAACATGATGGAAACAAAACGAATTCTAAAGAATCAGCATGAACTCAAGTCTAATAAATAAATAACTAAAAAAAGTTTTAAAAAGTGAAAAACAAAATAATAAAAAAATGTACAAATGTTTAACGTTTAGAAAGGTAAAATATACATTGTCTTTTAGAAGTAACATGGAAGTTTGTTTATCTTAAAGTAGAAAATACATTTACATGTACTTTAAGACTCTTAAATTTTGGTATTAAAAAATAATTAATTTTATATTAACTGGTTAAAATTATATCATTTCAGCTACTTTCTGCATTTGGTTAGGACGAATTCTTATGTTAAAAATTGCTGTATGGAAATAATTCCGAAAAGATTTCTAAATTTTATCACATGGGATGCTTTTAAACTATTAAACCTTCGGACTAGTGGACCTTCGGACTAATGAACCTTCGGACTAGTGGGCCTTCGGATTAATGAACCTTCGGACTAGTGGGCCTTCGGACTAATGAACCGTCGGACTACTGGACCGTGACCAGGCATTGGACTTTCAGAATTTCAGAAGGATGTAGCTTCAAAACAAGTTAAAATGGCGCTGGTTTCTAGTGAAATATACACTGATTGCGTAGTCTTAGTATAGCTCAAAAGCCAGACAAATCTTGTTGATTTCAAAGAGCCATTACTGAGGCCAGCAATGAAATAGACAGGCTTACGTCACTTTGCTGTTTGACACAACTACCCAAAGTCCAAGCTAACATAGCTTGGACTTTGGGTAGTTGTGTCAAACAGCAAAGTGACGTAAGCCTGTCTATTTCATTGCTGGCCTCAGTAATGGCTCTTTGAAATCAACAAGATTTGTCTGGCTTTTGAGCTATACTAAGACTACGCAATCAGTGTATATTTCACTAGAAACCAGCGCCATTTTAACTTGTTTTGAAGCTACATCCTACTGAAAGTCCAATGCCTTGTTAAAATGGTTCTAAGTCCTTCGGTAGTTTACAAATTGAGTAATTAAAGATTTTTTTTTATATAGTAATAGAAAAAATATGACAGTAATTAGTCTGTTTAAGACCCTTAAAACATAGAGGAATAATACAATTTCAATTTCAATTTCAATTTCTTTATTAACCAATTAAGGGCCCTCAAGGGGCAACATGAAGATTGTACATAGAACATCCAATGTACAAACAAGACATTCAATAAGCATTACATATACAAGAGGGAAAGAGTTGGATGATTGAAAGAGCTAGGACAGACATGAACATTTAATTAGTATACTACATGTAGTGTATAATATATATACATATGTATGTTTCTATATACTCATGTATCAGCACTTCTAGTTTAAAATAAAGTGTTTGTGATTTTTTTATTGGGCTTAAAATAAACGATAGCATAATTTTAAACTATGATATCTTTCGTTCAAACACCGTTCTGTCTTGAAAGTGTACCTCTTCAAAGACAATGTGAATTTGAGTAAAGGATCTGCACGTTGGCTTTTTCAACTAACGAATGAATTTCAGTTTCATATTTCATACAACGATTAATCCATATAACCGCGATCTAGCGACCTTGATAAATTATTTATCTTTCCCTCTATCGTTTTTATATGACAAGTATTCAATGTTCACAATTTTCTCTTTCCGATCCCTTCCAAAAATGTCAGACCCGCATCTTTTAAAAATCATTTATGTAGATCGGGTTCGGTGGATGGATTATGAATAAACTACATTCAAGTACGAGTTAATAATATATTGTACTTCCGGTCAGGTATTTTGATTGATTGTTCTATTTCACCACTGTATCAGACAAGAAAGCTAGGTACATGGTTATATGATGGTATAGACTGCTCGATATCAACCATTCCCCATAGTTGGAATAAAATTACTCTTGATGATGGCTTCAAGCAGTAAAGTGAAGTATGTTTGTTAGGACCCTTCAAATAAACTTTCAAAAAACATTTTTATTTCAGATAAGAAAAAAAAAATCGCCTGATGTTTTGACAGATATTTTCATTGATATCAAAGTAAAGAATAGACAAATTAATTAAATGTTCCCTTTATTGATACTTTTGCAATCCGTTTGGTTTATATGATCATATTTATGAATTTAGCATATTTATAACTTGCATTTAAAATCCATATATGAATGACACTCTTATAGTCTGTCCCAAGTTATTGCTTCCATCACTTTTTGATGATTTTTTATAAAAATACACATACCTGTGAAAGAAATGCGGTTGAAATCGATAAAAGGGAAAATATCCAAGATAACTTCTTTGACAAATTATCATTTTTCACTCATAAAAGTTCACAGGAACGAAAACAAATTTCTTAGTAATACGGAGATTTATAATGGGAAATGTTTACATCTTTTCTCCATTCGGAAGCAATCGGGACACCTCGCACAATTATTTAACGTTATCATACGGACTTATTGATGGCTGATGCAATGCAAAATTCCCGTAGACTTTCTATTTTGGGATTTGTGTTGAAACCTGAAGCTGTAGAGGGGGCGTTTCAAAACAGATAATCTGGTCATTTTTCATATTAGTGGATGAACGTAGTTTGCACACAAAGGTATTTATGATTATCTAAATATCAAGCAAAAAGTGGTGGAAGCAAAAACTCGGGACAGAGTATAAAAGACTTCCATTGAAGAATGATGTAAACTCACTGATGTTGACTGCTTAAAATTTATTGTTGAATTAATTTTTGTAGGAAGTTGCAGCCCCAGATTTTCTGCACTGAGCATCCAGATGCCCCACTTGTGGAGGATTATCATGCTGGGGACATGATCTGTCCAGAGTGTGGCCTAGTTGTAGGCGACAGGTACTTGTTATATATTTATGTGGAAGTTGTTATACTCTTTCTCATGTTATGGTTTCAATCTTTTTAAAACAATTTTCAACAAAAATTGTACAATCAAAGATCTAAAACTGAAATACAGTGGAGCCTCAGTTATCCAGACGCTTTCGTTCCCAAGTCCAATTGTCCGGATAGGTGAAGCATCCGAATAATTTATAATGGTGTTAATACTGTTTTCTTTGCCTTTCATGCTAAGTATAGCAACAAATTAGACTTGTCCTTTGAAATTCATCTGTTTTTAATACAAGGAACCCTGCTTATGTATATTTAGTCAGGAAATATTAACCAAACTTAGTATGATAATAGCCAAATCTAGCTAAATGTATTTTGTCCAAGTGTAAAATGTGCCTACCCGGTATTTATGTTAAGTTTTTAAAAAATCTATTTCTAGACACATCAAATGTCCACCAATGCACTTCCATACAGTTGACATGCTTTCCTTTTTGTTTTTTACCTATACTTCTGGTTTTGCCCTAACTGTATTTTAGCAAGGCATTCGTGAGACACTTTGTTTAAAATAATTTTGTTGAATATAATTACCACAAGGCTATGTAAAATTTTCTAGATTTATTAAGCGCATTCTTTCTTTTAAATAGAGGGATGATTTAAAAAGTAACCAGCATTGTTAGTAATATTTGAAAGTGATTTGGGAAGTTGGAGTGTTTATATTAGCGATTCATGGGGGTCTAGCAGGTGAAAAAGTTGTTTAACTCAATTGATAAACCTGAAATTCAGGATATATGAGACAAAATAACATATAAAAATTCTGTTCTCAAATAAAATTTCCGTAAACTGAAACGTCTGGATATCTGGCATCCAGATGTCTAAAGCCCCAATGTAGATATATAGATAGGGGGGAATCCAAGATATCTTCATTGATATGTCATCTCTTTTTTTCCGGAGAAATTAACAAGAATGAAACAGATTCTTAGATGCATGGGAAAAAAATTATCTTGATAAATGTATACCTGTTTACTGTAACAGCTCATTCTTTATTACATAAAAAGTCCAAAGGGATTGTATGCTTGCGGGCGCAAAAGTGCCTGCTAATGTATGCATAATAAGAATGTTGAAAGCTTACCAGGATGTACTGTTACATACACAGTTACAGTACATGTATGTATTTGAATAGATGTCAGCCTAAAACACTCTTCATGATTTAATTTTGTCCAATCCATTCACAATCTTGTCCAATCTCATTGTGTACTGTATACAGGGAAATATTCGCCCCCGTTTTATTTTCGCCCCTTTTGCCCTCGTCAGCAGGTGAATTTAAGACTTGGCGAATTACAATGTCTCAAACTATCTCTCTTTAAACACATCTGTGTGAGGGCGAATTCAAGACGGGCAAAACCGTTTGCAAGTGTAGAAGGACGAAAATTACACTGGGCGAAAATAACCCTGTATACAATATTTTAATTTTGAGAAATCATAATGAGCATGACGTCTTTTGTTTCAGAGTAGTGGATGTTGGAACTGAGTGGAGAACGTTCAGTAATGACAAATCAGACAAGGATCCGTCTCGTGTTGGAGCTTCAGAAGTAAGCTCAGACCATTATTCAGACATTGACATCTTTTGAAAGTGAAATGTCAGAGCAAGTGCTATTACTGTGAACCAAATTTAAACGTGTGAGAGAAATGTGTGTGGAGAGCCTCATTGTTGCGAATATTTCACGCCATACAGATAGCCTACATCGAGTTCACGAAAATTAGCAGCCACTAACCAGTATATTTTCTCTAAATTGCGAAATAAAGTTGTCGCTAAATAAAATTTGGTTATTACCAAGTCAAGAAATTAGTTTGGGCTATAGCTTAATCAATTTGTCAACAAATGCAAAAAAGTACAACAATTGTGTCCCATTGGGTAGAGGTGCTTATTTTATATTAAACTTTCTGTCATAATCTGTTATATTCTCTAATGTTTTCTATGGAACCAGAATATTGCAGGGAATCAGCACAATAAAAATTAGCTGTTAACTATTTACCTGTACTTGTAATATTGATAATTTTTTTGGCAATCTTTTAGAATCCTCTGCTTGATGGTGGGGACCTGTCTACAATGATAGCTACAGGAGTGGGAGGCTCAGAGGGCGTGTTAGATGAACACGGCAAACCGGTGTACAGAAACCGGCGAACAGTAAGTACCGGTACTTAAACTACACAATAATAAGCGCTCAGTGTTATATATGTACGTGTGTTGTTATTACACACTGGTAGGGTTCTGTGAAATCATTTTTATTCGTGGAGATCAATGTTTGTTGGTAGCCAAAATATTCCTGGTTTGTGGGGACGTAAATATTAAACAAATGCTTCTATATATATACATTCATGGGGATGGAAATTTGTGGGCAAGGGTGACCCATGAAAGCCACGAATATTGGTCCTCCATGAACAATGATGATTCCACAGTATGTTGTGTAAGAAATATTTACCTAAACTATTTTTGTTTTGTACAGCTGAACAGTTCAGACAGAGCGCTGATCAATGCATTCAGAGAAATCGGACAAATGGGAGATAGGTTAAACCTACCAAGAATGATTGCTGTAAGTCTGTTGGAGGCTTGGAGAATAGGATATTGATTTCAATCAGCTATGTATCATTTGAATTATTTGTACCTGTACATACTGATAAATCAAAAAAAGCTAATGTTACTTTTGGAAGTAGAAATGGAAGATAGGGAAGACTTGATTGAAGGTGAATTATATAAGTCCAAAGTATTTTTAATAGATTTTAGAAATCAAGACCTTGAAATAGTGATATGTTTTTCCTTAAACAGGATAGAGCCAATACACTTTTTAAACAAGTGCATGAAGGAAAAGCACTGAAAGGCCGAAGCAATGATGCTATTGCCTCAGCGTGCATGTATATAGCATGTCGTCAGGAAGGGGTTCCAAGGACATTCAAAGGTAAGAAACTAAGTTATTGACTATTGTCCTAAAAATTAGGTAAAGTCATTTATTGTATCTTTAGTAATACCAACCTTTAATGTTAAAATTTGAGCATCCTTACTTGATATGGCTTTTTTGTTTATTTTTTAGAAATTTGCGCTGTCTCAAAAATCTCCAAAAAGGAGATTGGTAGGGTATTCAAGCTGATCTTGAAGAATCTAGAAACAAATGTAGAGTTGATTACTACAGGAGATTTCATGGTAAGGAGACCAATGTGATTGTGAAGATGATGATTTTCCCTTAAATACAATAAAGATACCATACTTGTACAGTATATAATTTTTTTAATTTGAGCACAAGGAAAGAAATTTTTTTATTATTTTTTAGTCACGCTTCTGCTCCAATCTGAGTTTGCCAAATTCGGTACAGAAGGCAGCGACACACATTGCCCGTAAAGCAGTGGATCTTGATCTGACTCCTGGGTAAGTGTTGATTATGAAAAATCATTTTTAAAGAATATTTGTATATGTAAAGAACAGAATTCAGTCACAGTGTTGTTAAGATATGTCAGATTGTCAATACATGTATTTGTTTCAGCCGTAGTCCCATTTCTGTGGCTGCTGCTGCAATATACATGGCTTCTCAAGCTTCTGCAGACAAAAAGTCCCAGAAAGGTAAGGTTAAAATATGTAGATAAAACCCCGAAGACTTGTATCATTATTTATTCACCTATTAAAAAATTCAGCAGTTTAATTGGCATAAAGGTACTATCATAATACAGCAGAAATCACATTTCACATTAAAGTTTACATCTCCTGTCATTTTTCTGTTATAGAGATTGGAGACATAGCCGGAGTGGCTGAAGTAACGATCCGACAGTCCTACAAACTGATGTATCCCAAAGCTCACCTCTTGTTCCCAGAGGACTTTGATTTTGTCACCCCCATAGAGCAGCTCCCGGCTCAGTGATTGTAGTAACTCAGGAGGCATTAATGGGACAACCATCCAAAAAAAAAATCTCACTCATATTATAGGTCAGGGTCTAGAACTTTACATCTCATATTTGAATATCTCAGATGTACATGTACTTTTAAATCAAACTCGTGATAAGGGAAACAAAATTCCTGTACTGATAATTTTCAATAGATTATAATGTTCTGAAGTATTTCTTCTGTTTGCACTGATTACATGTCTAGACTATGTTGTCATACTTGGTGTGTATATCCATGTCTGTTGTTTATGTACTTGTTTGTGTACATGTACATACATGTTATTATGAATAAGCTCATCCTAAAGAGGTCAGTATCAAGCTAATGTGGATTGTATCTGTTGAACAACAGACGATAATAATCCATGTAAATTACATGCTGCAACTTTGCATCATCCATATAAACACTGCCTGTATAAACTGTATTGTTGTCAAGCTAAATCAAGAATTTTAGTTATCAATCATCCCCCATCCAAGATGAATAAAAAAAATCAATATTTGTATATGAATTTTCATCATGAGTACTGGTACATAAATTTATTTCATTAACAAAGTGTGGCATTTACTCCTCTAGAGGTGTATTTTGAGGCATTTTCAGTAACTATATGTACATCACTCTTGTCAATGAAATATCAAATGCATAGTGACCTTGAGGTCAATAAAAGAAAAAGAGTTTATCTAATGATATACATGTATGTACAAACAAGTGTTTGGTGTGAATAAACAATGAGTGCATGTACATTTATATGCTCAGGTATATATAGTGTATAGAGTCTACAGGTTTTACTATTTATTGTCATGTTTGTTACTATATGGTCAAGTTTGGGTATGTATAAATGTCTGAGTGTGAAATATAATACATATTGTTAAACTTAAGTATGAGAAGTTCATGAATATTGCGACAAAAACAATAAGCAGGTTTTATATTTTAAGTTTATTCAAGCACAAGATTAGGGCCTCTTTTTTTTTTTTACCTGTGTGCTAGTGCCAATTTAAATGTCATGTTTTAATAGCTTTAAATCTTATTGAAAATGAATAAGATTGGTATTTTTAAACCTGCGATAATATCAAATCGTTAATTATATTTTGTGACCAAGCACATCTTCTGACCTCGTTTTCATGCGACATAATAAATGCAATATTGTAAAAAGCTTTCAGTTTTGTTTATCATTCAATTATTTAAGCAAGTAAAATGTGACTTGATAAATATACTGCATGGGACTCATTTAATAGGTATAACAAGAAAACAATATGCAGAAATACTGGAATAGTGGATGATCATATTATTGTTCACTAGTCAAACATTCCATGACACTTAAACATGTACATTGTAGTTCTCTACAGTTTAAAAGACCTGTTTTTAAAAAAAATAACAAACTTGCAATCATCAAATTGTTTATATTTAACTTCTTTGAAATGCATCCTTTAATGTATAAAGCTACTCTTGGTCATCTTGAATTTTATAAATCTCAAGCAATCAACAAGGCAAGATAGTCACAAGGCAGAATAATGGTTGTCACTTCAAAAGGCTTTATTACAATAGTCATACAAGGTAATGTACATGTATGTCCGCATGTGGTAATGAAAATATAACAGGAATCATAACTATTTAAGCTTTCTTTTATAAGTAATCATTGGTTTTCAGTTGAGAATGCTTGTAACATACACAGATTATTGAGATATAACATAATCAATGCATTTGATTTTAATGATACCGATGATTGTGACATCAGTGTGAACATAATTATACTTTCCATATTGCAACAGAGAAAATTAAATATTCATAATTTTTAAACTAACAGTAAACTTTAGTAAACTTTAGTAAACTTTAAGTCTTTCAACTTTATTGTACATAACATGCACATGTAGATCCAAACACTCTATTTTCTGTATTCAGCCTCTGTATCCAGTGAAGGATGGATTCCCACTAGTGATTGAAAGAAAAAACTGACATAATTACTCTGAATAACTTTTTATAAACTGACTGATTCAAATTTTCAAGAATTTGAAGAAAAAAATATAATTTTGTGTGTTAGTCAGGTGAATGAATTTAGCCAAACTATCGTTATCATTCATTAGAAAAATCAGCATAAAGAAAATGAGATTGGAACAAGTTTTAATAGGGAATTTTGGTCAGATTTGTTTTTTCTCTTTTTGTGTGTTGGCAAGGATTTAAGGCAGTACATGTATTACTAATACATTTGTAAAGTGCAAAAATGTTTTTGACTGGACGTACTGACCCAATTTCATTTAAAAAAGTCTTTAAAAAAGTGACATTAAAAAAATTGCCATATCTAGCCCTGAGCTATTCCATCACTAAACTTAACACAAGAGTAACTCGTAATATAATATATCAAGTTAAATTATACTTACCCTGAGCTTGGAGCTTGTCCAAATCCTGCAACAAAAATATAAAATACATGTTTTTGTAAAACATAATTTTAGGTGCCTGGGTCTAGATAAATGGTGAATTTCTTATTACCCTCAAAGAAATACTAGTATAAGGTGGATATGAGGAAAATATTATGTTTTAACTATATACATGTATTTTCTTTTAACTTGGACGTCGAACAGCCCGATGAAACCAAATACATGTACTTTGAACATAGATTTATTGTTTCTCATGAAAAGCCTTTACTTAAACACTTCGCAACTGACAATTTTATCACATATAAGACTTGGTTTACAGTAATTCACTGCTAGTACAGTCACTGTAATATAAATTAGCAATCTAAGTTACCTGGACTAGCTCCTCCAAACCCTCCTCCCCCTCCGCCTGTCGCTCCAAATCCACCAAACCCACCACCCCCTTGTGGCACACTGCCAAATGTGGGGGGAGTACTGCCTCCTTGAGCCAGACTTCCAAAGGTTGGGGAGGCACTAGATGCAAAACTAAAACAGAGAGAATGGTACTTGCAAGTACATTGTATTCAAATGTTGAAAACTCTAAGAGAAACCAGACTTACAAACATCATGTACCGGTATATAAAAAACAGTGTAGTTACCCAGCAAATCCACCAGCTCCACCCCCTGTGTTTTGAGGGGATCCCAGCTGGTTCTGAAATGAGGACCCTCCTCCAAACGTTGACCCTCCTCCAAATGCAGGTGCTGATCCAAAGCTAGGGGAGCTTCCAAACGCCGGCTGACTCCCAAAACCTGGAGTTCCTCCAAAACTGGGTGGTGCTCCAAAACCTAGTAAGAAAAGGGGAAAATTGGATTAGGATACTTCTATTTGCAGTTTCCACATAAAAATAATATGATACAATCTCTCTCTGTCTAACAGTGAAAAAAAACGTTCATATTTATAAATGTTCACATACAATTACACTACGACATGTATTTTTAACAATAGTGTGTTGCAATCAGAAATAAATTTTCTATGTGTAAAATATGAGAATTGTAGTGAAGGCATCTTGCTACAAATGTATAGAGGTTACCACTTGGACTCTGTGACTTGGCCACGCCAAAACCAGTGGATGCCACATTGGAACCACCTCCACTGAATCCACTGCCTGAAAATGGACTTGATTCACCAGCACTTCTTAATGTACTAGGGCTCTGGTTGCCAAACAAGTTAGCTATAAACAGCATCAATAGAACCCCACATCAGTGACAAGTCAATGAATATATCCCAATACAAGTATTGTACCAAATCAGTCTAATGTGTACACTTCATGTTGAAAATCTAGAACACTTATACTGGAATTATAATTCTGTTTGACAATACTGTGGAATCATTAAAATTTATGTAGGCCAATTTCTATGGCATGCCAATTTTCACAGGATCAAAAGGACCTACCGATTATTTTGTACGTTTACAGATTATCAAATTAAGAACGAGTATCATAATTCATTGAGGATGTTCATTTGAGGATATAGGGAACCCCAAAAAATTGAGCTGCAACTTTTTTCTATTCAACCTTGAGGTTGGTATACAGGAAAACATTTCAGTGTTAGCTTTTAATGATTCCATAGCATTTAAGATTTTTTTACATGCATACTACATATATATATCTTGTCAGGTACATTGCATTTTTTATCAAGTTGAAGGGACCAATTTAATTATTTTTTATTTGCCTGCTTGAGTATTTCAGTAATTTGCAATCATTTTCTTACCTTGAGTGGCAGCTGTACTTCCAAAGGTTGGCACAGAGCCAAAGACGTTGGTTTTAGCCTTGTCTTCGGAAGGTTTGCCTCCCAACCCCGAGAACATTCCTCCACCCCCTCCGAACATACCCCCTGAAGCCTGTCCACTAGATGCACTATATTGATTAAACATCAATCATACATTATTTGTCATTTTATTAACTAATAAACATAAGGTTCTTTTCTGATGACCACTTCACAGTTTTAAAGAATAGCAAAATCTTTACCTTCCGAATCCTCCAAAAGCACTTGAGCTTGTTGGTTGTCCAAATAACCCAGTCTGGTTGGTCTGACCAAATCCTGATGCAGAAGTAGTGGTAGCAGAAGCCCCAAATCCAAACCCGCTTCCAGCAGAACCAAACCCTGCACTGGTAGTGGTCCCTCCAAACCCTGGCCCAGTGGAAGCAGTGGAAGAGCCAAACAGTGGAGCAGGCTGGCCAAAGGAAGGTGCTGCAGAAGACGTCTCTGTTCCAAATAAGTTCTTAGCTGTACCTCCTTGTCCAAATGCAGTACTTGTGGCTGGAGCTTCATCTGAGCCAGACAATAGTCCACCAAGCACTGATGGCTTTGTTCCTGTTGAGCTCTGACCAAAACCTCCTGATCCAGTTTGCCCAAACAACCCTGTGCTTGCACTTGTTGAAGATGAGGAAACTTGACCAAACACACTCGTGCCTGCAGTGGATAGTGAAGATGCAGGTGCCCCAAACAATCCACCTCCAGATATTGAGGTTGTGCTTGACTGCCCAAATAATGCAGTGCCAGAGGTTGAAGATGCAGCACTTGCTTGTTCAAATAATCCAGAAGCAGTTGTTGTTGGCTGTCCAAATAACCCAGCACTAGAACTTGTAGCTGGCTGTCCAAAGAGTCCAGACCCAGTGGTTGTAGTTTGTTTGGTAAAACTTCCAGATCCAGTGGTTGTTGTTTGTTGTCCAAACAAAGACGTTGCAATGGCTGATGTTGTAGAGGATTGTCCAAATGCTCCACTGCCTGAAGTTAAAGGTCTCCCAAGCAAGCCAGCCTCTGTACTAGAATAAGTAGGTGGCGGGGGAGGAGCTAAAGCCTGCCCATAGGTCGTTCCTGATGAAGCTGTCTTTTGTCCAAACAATCCATATCGAGCACTAGAAACTGTGGTTGAAGTTTGACCAAATAATCCAGATGTGTCAGTGGTTGTCTGAGGTTGCCCAAACAAACTGGACCCTGGTGTTGAGGATGTCATTCCTGCTGCACTGGATATGGCAGATGTTGTACTCTGCTCTGAGGCTGGAGGAGTTTCTGAAGCAGATGCAACAGTAGAGGAACCAACATTTGAAGATGTATCTTGACCTGATACATCACTTGTGCTGATAACAGACGCATGAGAATTTTTCTGCCCAAAGAGACCAGCACTACTAGAAGCTGAGTTCTGTCCAAATACTCCTGTTGATGCTGTTGTCTTAGGAGAGGCTTTATCTGTGTCTTCATCTTTTGTTGATTTTCCAAATAATCCCCCACTTGTGGTAGAACTCTGGCCAAAGAAACCACCTCCAGATGATGCTCCAGCAGAAGTACCAAAACCAACCACACTTTTAGTAGCAGAAGAAGTAGTTGTGCTAGAATTTGCTCCTCCAAACACAGAAGTACCTGAAGATTGTCCAAACAAACTGGACGTTACACCCAAGGGTTGTCCAGATCCCTCCTTACCTAAATCAGATAAAGCAATATTGGAAGGAATTTTTCCAAATCCAAAAGATGGTGTTTTACTTGCTGCATCAAACTTGGGCTCTGTGCTTGGCTTTCCAGAACTTTTGTTATCGGATTTGGGCTGTTCTGTTGCAGTATCATTTTTTCCAAGACCCAAATCATCATCATCCGAGTCTGCTGTCAGAGCTGTTTCATAAACAAGAATTACAAAACATAACAATTTTCTAAAGAGAGAACTCATAAGACACATAGAAGATGCATGTACATTGTATAAGTGAAAAATAAGTTTACATTTTCTTTATTAATTGTAGCTAATGTTTCAAAATACCAGTACCTTTTGCAAGCAAGGGTGAAGAAATAGGTTTGGATTCTTCCGTTTTATTATCCTCAGTCTTCAAAGGTTGGCCAAACAAATTTTTACCACCAAAGCTTGATGGGACATCAGATCCAAACTTGAAAGCTAAAATTGATTAAAAAGTCCTTAGGATATTACTATTTAATCGAATAGCAATATACATGTATGAACACTTTGTAATGAGGTTGTCTATAGAATTAGCTACTTGTACATACACCTTAAATTGTAAATGCCCATGTACATGTATCTACCTGTTTTGGGAGTTGAGGTGTTAGTCGGAGTCTTTTCATCAGGCTTGAATCCCTGGAATCCTGCATTAAAGCTTGGTTTTGGAGAACCAGTGGGTGTTGTAGAATCCGGTTTTGCCCCAAAGACCGTTTTACTTCCTCCGGCAGAAAAGCTGGTGAAACCAGACATACCCTGTCCAAAGGTCTGGGGCGAGAAAGATAGGGGCTTGGTTGTAGCTGTCCCAGAAAAACCCGTGACTGGAGCGGTGGAGGAGGGGGGAGGCTTTCTCTCAGCTATGAAAACAATTTGATTCTCATTTCTCAATGATTTATAATCAAAATGACATGAATAAGACTTGAGAATTTAATACTTTTTATACCTACATGTACCGGTATATATAAGATCTTATCCCCTGCTTACATAACTCTCAATTTGTTTTGACTTGTTGTATACATATTTTATTCCATGTACTAAAATTACCAATTTTCCGATTGAGGGGTTCGGAATCGTGCTCACTCTCAGGCTCCAAATCATCATCATCGTCATCATCATCATCATCCTCATCGTAATCATCATCATCTTCATCTTCCGTTACGTCAGTAGATGTTGGAGTAATATCCTCGTAATTCGGATATTGGTCAGCTGGCTTCACTAAAATATATTCAAGGATTATAATTATGACACACGTATGAAAAGAAGTACATGTGTAATAGAGATTTCAATCCAAATACATGTACATGTATGTAGATGCTAAAAATCATTGAAGGGGGAAATTACATGTATAATTAATTTTTAGAGCACACAGAAATAACAAGTAAACATACAATTTTGGGGAAGTTTCTGCTGGAAAGCCATCAAGGATGGCTTAGTATTTCCACTGTTGGCTAACTGAAATTGAACATTGATCACTAATAGAACATGTGCTTCATATACTGTACCATCTATATTATGGTTTGACGAATTGAAGTAAACTGTATAAAAGTATCAACAAATTACATCTAACAAAGTAACCCTAAATCCTTCACAATCTAAATCTACATGTATATAAGACACCATTTACTGTAAAATTTAAATGAATAAAGTCTACAAATTTCTTCCTTTCTACCAATAAAGTTTAATATTGACCAGTATTTACAAAATGCCATAAATTACATACATCTACTTATACATTAGCAGCCTTTTAAAGAGAGAAATGATACCAGTTTAAGGTCTTTGTTCCTTCGTTGTGCACTTACCATAAATCCTTGTTGGTAGGTGTTTGGCTTGGGCTGCATGCTGATCTGCTGTCTAGTTACCGCCTCCATCCCTGGACTGGTTGGCTGTAAGCTTTGACTGACAAGTTGTCGAGACCCATTGTGAGATGTGGCACGTAGAATTGGCCTCCCTTGTATCGTAGACCTCATCTCTGATTACAAGGAACAAATATTTAATTCAAGAAAATGTATACCTCAGATTAATCGCCAAAAACTATTTGCTTTTATACTTAATCAAGATTTTTTAACTTTGCATTGCAGTCTTCAAACGCTACCTGTAACAGAACAAATAATTCAAAGATTCTTTTTAGCAGGTTTTTTTTTTACGTGATACTTAATTTTGCTTTGATAATCAATGTCAAATATGCAAAATCATATTTCCTAAATTTTTAAGCACATACAATAATATTTAACCTAACTCAGACCTAGATGTATTAATGTAGCCACTTAGGGATTTAATTGACAGGCAGTGTATATGTACGGTACATTTTAATATGCTTAAAATAACCAAAAATTTATTTGTACACTTGACAAAAAAAACCTCACTGTGCAGTAGAAGGGTTTTAAACACACAAAAAATTGAGGGTAGATATGCTAATACAGTAAAATGTCAGAAACCTGCTGAGGTTGGAGCCTTTGTAGAAGAGCTCTGTCTGCTCAAAGCCTGTCGTATCTTTTCAGTGGATGCTAGGCGAGACATGGACAAGTTCTCTACAAGTAACAAAATCGAAGAGATTGTGGGATTTGATTCAAAGGATATTTTTAAAGTTTAACCTTCAGCATTTCAAAAGTATTCACTATTTTTTTTCGTAATTCATAAACTGACCTGGTCTTGTGGATTTGACTTTGGTCACCGTTTTCCTGGACAGGTATTCTCGCAACTTTGCCTGTTTGTGAGGGTCCAGGGTCGGGACACAGGGTGCTCTCCTGGGATCATCTGGAGATTTCTTTGGGCTTTCCAGGAGGGAGTCCGCAAGAGAAGACAACTCTGCTGGTTCCCTAGTATGAAAAAGAACCAGGTAACCAAACCTATGAATATTTAATCAGTAAATATTCACCGATTGCTTTTTTATACTTTGTAAAATACATTGTACATAAATACCTCTGCCTTCCTAAATTTTCCTTAGTAAACATGCTGGACCACCTACCTTGATGTGTCTGGATGCTTCCAACTGGAGTTCCTGTTGTACAGCTTTAACTGCTTCAATTGTGTTTCCAGGTCATCCAGTTGATTCTTCTCTCTTATGATCAAGTTCCTATTGCTCTTAATCACTTGGTATATTCCATCAGTTGTCGGTCTCTGAATTCTAAAAATATAAGGATGGTATACAGCAGGTTTTATGAAAATAACTTTGCACCTTTTGCACAAAAAAAAATTAACTCCCCATTAGGAAAACATCAATTTTGCCTTAAAATTCACTGACCCTTGTCTCTTTTTCTTCTTGTTCTGATAATCTTCCCACTCTTGGTCCAAAATTGCGTCCACGTCCCTGAGTCCTTGGTCCAACAGCTGCTGCTGCTGCTGAAGGCTCCTCATTGTGGCCAGACTCTTAGGATCCAGGGCCCTGTTTCTCAACAGCTGAACATACTGGGCATCTGTGTTACGTTGCTCTCTCATCTTACAGTCTTCTACCATAGCAAACCCATCCAGACATAGGCTCTTCAGGTCTGATATCTCCTTACTCAGCTCCTGTTACAACAATGAAACAGTCAGATATTTCTTAACACGGAAGCATGATGGTACAGTAAAACATTTACAGAAAATTTAAAACATTGAGGACAATGTTTTATAGAAATAACTCCTCTACCATTTTGTATAGGAATAACAGTGATTTAATCCAGTGAGAATTATCTCACTCATCTGGAAGACAGTGTCATTCAAAATTCTTTCATGAAATTTCTACTAATGGTTAAATTATATTATAGAATGGTATTTAAAAACTTCACAGTATATGAAGTTCACATGCAACATGTAAAATCATCAGAATACCTGTGGTTGATTTGTTACCTTTGTATTTGCTTTCACTTCATCACAGAAATTGCTGATCTTTGTTGTGTTGTTTCGCAGTCGTTGCATGTCCTCCTTGCTACCTATTGACTCTCTCACAGCACCTGCTCGCTGTTTGAACTCGCGTAATTCTTTCTCAAAATGAGCAATCTAATAAGGAAAAAAAAATGTTTTCTTAAAACTCTTAAGAATCTAAGAATCTATGTTAGTCAAAAAATTGATATTTTTAAGTATAGATTACACTAACCTCCTCTGCAATAGATGCACTAAAAGTATCATTGAGGGACTCAGAAGCAGAACTGGCAGATGCTGTCTTTTGGCTGGCTTCTGAAACACAAATAAGACAAAAGTGAAATCAGCTCAGTTTTTCTACTTTTCCATAAAATTGTGAATCTCAATACACTCCTGACAACTTACCTGCAACAGGTGTCTTTGATCTACTTCCCTCAGATTGTTGTCTCTCAACACCTGGAGCAGACTGTTGTTTTGTATTGTTCAAGTTTGGCCCTTGCCCTAATGCTGAAAGATTTTGCATTGAGCCACCAAAGCTTGAGGTTAGTGCTGCTGCAATTGCTGGCTTGGATTGAGGCTGTGGAATAGAACCCGCAGTCATTGTAGCTGATTTGGCATCTCCAAATGTTGGTGTCACAGCAGCTGCCCCTGGTTTGGTACCAAAGGTAGGCACAGATGAGGATCCAAAACCAGGCATCACCAATGAACTACCACCAGTAGCTGGCTTCACTGCTGGTGACATCGAAGATGCACTTGGCTGGGCCGTCTCTGGTGTTGATCCAAACTTGGACAAAGAAGAGGAGCTGGGTGTTCCAAAAATGGACTTAGTTGTAGCTGCTGCTGTTGTTATTGTGGGTGTCATTCCAAATGCTGGTGTGGTAGATGTTGCAAGTGGTTTAACACCAAAACCTTCAGAGGGGGCAGCTGAACTGCTAAATGAAAAAACTGGCTGTTTATAAGCAGCAGAGGTCGCAGATGTTATCTGTGACTGGGTTGCTGGTGCAGTAACTGCCTTGCTACTGGCAGGAGCTGAAGATGACGAAGTTGTTTGTCCAATTGTGTTTAAAGAAGACAGACTGAAATTAAAACCTGAATTACTCCCACCAGAGCTCTGTCCTGTTAAAGAAAATCCACCAGCTGTTGATGTCCCCCCTGGCTGTGTAGGAACAGCAGAGATAGAGGGTTTAGTAACTGAGGCATTCAGACTAAAGTTAGCCGTGGGTTGTGGCTTAAAGCTGAACTGGGAAGGTGCATTTAATGTATCAGCAAATCCCGTTTTCGTTGTAGATGTTGCGGCTGCAGTCATTGGTGCTGAAAGAGCTGATGCCAGGAAACTTTGGCCAACCTGAGTTGTTGCTGTGTTGCTCTGCCCAAAAATTGACCCAGGTGCACTTCCAGATGAAGGGGTGGAGGAGGCAACCTGAGTTGCTGTGTTGCTCTGCCCAAAGATTGATCCAGGTGCACCTCCAGATGAAGGGGTGGAGGAGGCAACCTGAGTTGCTGTGTTGGAGAAGGTAAAACCAAAGCCCTGAGACGCAGGTGCTCCAAACAAGGACTTTCCAGTGGAACCAGAGGCGGAGAAACCAAAAGCACTGGCCTTATTGTCTGCTGCTTGACTTGGAGGGACTGCTGAGCTTACAGCAGGTTTTCCAGACTGAGGAGTTGGTCTCACTTCAATTGGGGCTGCATCTTTTTGGACCGAGCCTGAAAACATCACCAACAAAGGAATACATCATACCAGGTATTGAAAAGAAGAAAAAAAATCACTTTGTGAATTCAAAATAAAAAGTTAATGAGATGCTGAGAAGTTTACTGAAAGAACATCCGAATGTACATGTAACTACTATATTGTGTAAAACAGACCTTGAGCATTAGCTGCGGTGGGTTTCCTGACTGGACCTGTGGGAAGATCCTGAGGGGGGCTGGTGATGGGCTGGGCCTGGGCCTCGGCGTGGCTGTACATCATGTAGTAGGTCACCAGTACCCCGTCCGTAGACAGCAGCATGAACATTGGGCAAGGTGGGTGTCTCTGCTCTCCTGCAATGCAGATTATATAAATTAATATCTAAACTTAGTGTAGAACATATAACTCTAGGCATCTTGTTTCTCCATATACAGTTGAACTTCGATATCTCGAACACTGATATCTCGAATACAATGGATATGTCGAAGTGATTTTTAAGTCCCAACCACTTATTTTTTAAGTATTTTACTCTCGTATATCTCGATGTTTTTAAACAGTCCCATCTAGTTCGAGATAACGAAGTTTGACTGTATTCTACAAGTATTTGAACATATATTCACAAAATAAACATGTACATTTAAATTGAAATGAAGGTGCAATGAACATACAATTCTTCAGTAATAGTTTCATAATTCTTAAATCTCTTGCTATTTAACCCTGAAAATACATGTACCGGTACTAGAAATCAAGCAAAAGAATTATTAGGGTATAAAAATAAACAAAATACTAATCACATACACACATACATGTACATGTATATACCAAACAAGAACAGGATGTATAGAGACAATAAGTTGCTCTTAACAAAAAAATGTACATAATATTCAATATATTCCAATAAAATGTTATAAAGATATCACTGTCTTGACATTTTACTTACCCACTGGAACTTGGAACTGAGATGAGAAGTCGATGGCGGCTCCCAGAGGAAATGTGTCGGCATAGTCCTCAGTCAGAGGAAGCTCAGCTCGAGCCGCATCATCCAGGGTCCACCGCTCGAAGGTGTTCTACAAAATACAAATGCCCTGGTCATTTAACTAACATTGAATGTGGTATTGTCAATTAACAAATATGTTGTGAATGTTTATTGAGAAACAGCATCCAGAATTAAGAGATCAAACATACAGAGCTCAAAGGGGAAAAGAGCATTAAACTTTACATGTTCTTTATTAATACTGAAACCAGATAAATCTACAGTCTACATGATAGAATATTTTTGAGAAACAAGACATAATAAAACTGTCCAACCTTATCATCAAAGTGTTTGCCCACAATGGCTGACTCACAAGCAGTACTGGAGGTACACAAAACCATTTCCCTTGAAACAAAAAAATCAATGCCATAATTTGTTGTTTAAATATACATGTATAAAACACATCTTGTTTTTGCAATGTATGAACTAATAGCATGTGCATAAGCATATTTATGTAATGCATGTTCATATACAGTATATAAATGTAAATTCTGCATTGATTGTATAGTGTTAGGATGGTATCAGTACTAATACATGTATATCAAGTCAGTTCAATAACATGTTGACAACTGATAAAAGCAAATCAGAACAAAATGTTATGGACCTCTAAGAACACATTACATGGTTTTAATCTCAAGCAAATTATAACTTACACACTTTAGATTCCTTATTTTATGTCAGTACTTAATTCCACAATTCCACCATTTTGTACCAATTGTGTGAATATAAAATCGCAAGCACCAAACTTTTGATATAATTTCAAATAATTCATAGCTGTCAGAAAAATGATAGGGAGGTGTTTAAATTGGTAAGTGGATTATCTTGCTATTTTATGCGAATATACAATGTAAATTCCTCACGTTTAAATAGGAATCTACAGTAGCTGTATATGAATTTCTTGCATTTCATCTAAATTGATCAATGACAATGCTTTAATTTTTTTCATACCATTGTGGAATATAATTAAAGTGCATGATGCTGGCTATTCCTTCTCCGTTCCCATAGCAAGGATCCAGAAAATTAATAAATGCTGGGTCACCATCCTTCTACAATCATCAAACAAGACAAAAATAAACTATTTATTGTAAATATCCTAAATGAAACTTAATTAAAACATGCTCACTGCCTTCTACAATGTGCTTGTAACTTAATAGAATTTATTTATATCCCTTTCAACAGTGCCTTTTGCTTCAATAAGATACACTTATACTGTACATGTATGTACTAACCGAGCCAGAGGTCAATACAACGGTTGGCTGATCGTCCGGACTTCCGTGGGGAAAGTATGAGGCCAAAAACATGTAGGTAGAAATCCAGGACACTCCCTTTACTGTAAAAGTATAAATGTAAATACTAGTATCAAAACCATCTATGGGGATTTTGCATCAAATACCAAAATTAATTAATTCTTCACAGGAAGACTTGCTATGAATATTAATCCGCTGGAATGCAGTGAATCTGGATAATATGTCTAAATCAACATATCTGGCTGTATGCAAGTGGATGAAATCAGGTTTAAATACCACCTCCCCCCCCCCCCAAAAAAAAAAAAGAAAAAAGAAAAAAAAAAAGAAATTATTCCAGAAATATGTTAAATCTAAAAGCAATATTCTGAAAAGGCTGGAAATATCAATCATTTGATTTGCTTACCAATGAATACAAGGAGCTGTTATACTTGACTGACCTTCAAACTGTTGATCCTCTGGTAAAACAGAGGGTCTGGCCCAATCTCTCTTTTTCTTTAGCTCATGGTCAAACTGCATCAGTGTTCCATTACCAGTGCCAATAACTAACTGCTTTCCTTTTGGACTCCAGCACACTGATATACAAAGAATTTACCACACATTAAAATACTCAAGATTTTGTAACCCAATCCCTGCATTTGTAACACTTTCTATACAGTAACATAACAACTATATTTTTCACTGGACACTTACGGTAATATAAAATATCAATAAAGTTGAATTGAACATATTTTATTGCATATATATAATATACATATACAAATGGTTCGGATAAAATCAATAAAGTATGTGTTTAACATTTCAAATTTCCACATAAAATGGTATTATAATGGTAGATATAGTTTGAAGGAAGAAAGAATCTACAAGTAGTGATAAAAGGACCTGTAGTACACTTGATCTGTTCATGAAGATCATTACACAAGATCGTTAGGTAGTGATCTGTGTGGCAAGTGGGTCATGGGATCTAAATTTTAATCAGATTGTAACATACCACTGCAGGCTGACACCACTGGTGGGAGTGAGGCCACGATCTTGAAATTTTCTGCCACCTCCAACAGCTGAGCTCTACCATCACTCATACAGACCACCAGTAATGTGGGCTGAGTGGGATTCCAAGCCAGGTCCAGGACTTCACAGGGCACTCGGATCTTCTGGAATGGGTCTGTATTCTGTCCCTGTTATATAAACGGTTCTTAGTCATAAATACAGATGGATTTCTTTGCTGAAGCGAGAGAGAGAGAGAGAGAGAGAGAGAGAGAGAGAGAGTAATCTTTAATATCATTGTTATAAGTTACGCATGTACAGTACTTATAATAGGCTTGGAACTGATCTATTTCTCTAGAATTACGGTAATTTTGAAATATGGCTTAGCTTGTCAGACCTGGTTAGCAAATCCTTTAACATCGTAGACATAGATCTGGATGATGCCATCACAGGTGACAACTACAGCCAGTGTTAGCTCATCGCAGCTCAAGCACAGGTGAGATATAGTGCCCTCCACCTGGACACTAGCCCTAATTTGCGGATCTGCCACAATCAAGGTGGTTCTTTCTGCAGCATGTCTATTATCTATGTCTGTCACATCAGATGTTTTGATAACTTTGAATCCTAAAACAGAAAAAATTCAGTTTACCAAAGAACTTTCAAACTAGTTGCCTGAATCGCTGGTCTTTCTTTAGTAAAATATGTTATTATGTTCAATAGTTTATTTATTTTAATATGATATGCTTAAAAGTGCAAGAGGATTCAAATCATTGAACAAAATATGAGCAAGTACTACCCCAGTAAATATCTTATAGAAAAAAATGCCCAGGGATACATAGAAATTATTCCTAAAAATCACCATTTATAGTTCCTAAAAATGTTAATCCATATTTAGAAGAACAAGCAATGAGTTGAGTAACTCCTTGAAAGGTACTATCAGGAGGGTCAAAAATCCTTATTCTGCAGAGTTGCTGGAAACGGAAATCCTGCAAAACAAACAGAAAAAACATTCAAATAAATTTGAAAAGTTTGTTTCACTTTATACATGTAATGGGATGGGAGAAATACAAGATTCTCCATGGTGATGTCGAGATACCACCTAGCCATTATGTCTGTAGTAGTTGGGGCTATATGGACCGTGGATATCGGCCTGGGTAGCTCAGTGGTAGAGCTCCTGACTAGAGTTGCAGGGGTCCCGGGTTTGATTGCTGGTCCAGCCATATGTTTTCATTGTATTTAATATATGCTTATTCCTCCTTTCCTACTACAGATGGTGCCATGGCCTTCCTTGTTCAGGCAATATGAATAAAGTAAGTCCTGACAAGGTGAACTTGTGTTGTTTCTTCGGGATCGAAGACTATTTAAGGAGGGAGGAATGTAGTAGTTGGGGCTATATGGACCATGGATATCGGCCTGGGTAGCTCAGTGGTAGAGCACCTGACTAGAGATGCAGGGGTCCCGGGTTCGATTCCCGGTCCAGTCATATGTTTTCAATGTATGTTTATGCTTATTCCTCCTTTCATACTACAATGTCACTGCTGAGGATGCAAGTACCTGGGGATCGATCTCACCGTCTAAGGGCCATATTATCACCCATTGACATATTTAAATACTCATTCTTCCCAAGGACTGTGAGCCAGTGGAAAAATCTCCCTACAGAAACAGCCACAGCAACATCTGGAGAGAAATTTAATGTCTTGCTATACTCTGTCCCGAGTTTTTGCTTCCATCACTTTTCGCTTGATATTTCGATAATCATAAATACCTTTGTGCTCAAACTATGTTCATCCACTAATATGAAAAATGTCCAGATTATCTGTTTTGAAACGCCCCCTCTACCGCTTCAGGTTTCAATACACATCCCAAAATAGAAAGTCTACGGAGATTTAGCATTGCATCAGCCATTATTAAGCCCGGATTATAACGTTAAAAAATTGTGCGAGGTGTCCCGAGAACTTCCGAATGGAGAAAAGATGTAAACATTTCCCATTATAAATCTCCGTAAGAAATTTGTTTTCGTTCCTGTGAACTTTTATGAGTGAAAAATGATAATTTGTCAATGAAGATATCTTGGATATTTTCCCTTTTATCGATTTCAACAGCATTTCTTTCACAGGTATGTGTATTTTTATTAAAAATCATCAAAAAGTGATGGAAGCAATAACTTGGGACAGACTATAGGCAGGCTACCAGCAGACCATAAAGCCCTAGCCTAACTCCAGATGACTAGCCCAGCTTTTAAACTTTTCTGCAGCTTTTTTTTTTTAATTGTAAATATATCGTTCTTAACTGCCCTAGCTGCCATGCGCCTGAGCATTTACGCTCTTTAAAGAGCCCTGCTCAGATTGTGCTTGATCAGGCTATATTGGTACACCTTTTTATAACACACGCAAAATTTTTCCCTCTTATATGGCGTCAATGAAATTTACCCGGTTATTTTCTACAAGATGTCATAGATTATAAAAGTAATTTTCATTTAAATCTGCCTGTAGTCTGTACAGCATCACTATTTCATCTGACAGTCATAGGGTCCAAACTAGCTCAGGAAATTCACAATAAAATAAACCTTTCTGTCAAATTTCAATTCATAACCAAAATAATCACCTTAACTTCGCGTTCAGATGCTTCCATTACTAATTCATTTGCTTCGCGCAATTCTGAGGAATTCTTGTTGGAAAACTACTTTCAATTTATAAAATTTGTGTATAAAAAATACTTGAATTCATCAGGGCTTATTTAGTATTAAAACAAAAGTTTACAAGATTCTGACTTTTTTCTATTTCGGTACTTCTCGAGTTTTATCTTCATTTTGAAAGTAAAACCTAAATTTAGTCGAATGACGTTGTCAGGTACGTTAGTCATGCGCATTCTCAACTTCCTGAAATTAACACAGGTATTATTATTATATGCAGTTTTGCAATTCCCATATGTAAGTTCTTCTGTTATATTGATATATATTTGTAATTTTGTCAAAACTACATATATATTCAGATTAACAATGTGAGTCGGCTTTTATGTTAGAAAAGGCAGAAAAAGGAAACATTTGAATATGCATTACAACTTGTTCATGAATGTTGAATCCCAGTAACTTGACACACTTGGTGAAAAGTTCTGAATATGTGCACTCATGATGTTTTCATTTGGAAGTTATATAATTTTGCGCCTTTTGTATATTTACTTTTTTTCTCTCCACAACCTCTCAAATTTTAAGAGTTAATTCTATTCCAATCTGCTCTATACCTTTACTTAACTCTGACTTTATGTACATGTCTCCCACAGTCACTTTGATTATATTGTGACATGTGCGGGAGTATGGCCTCTACTTTTACTGTCCCCTGCATATGTCACAATATAAAAGCAGGGTTAAGAGTGACGGGCTATATTCACGTAGTGCGGAGTAAATCAAATGCTAGATTTGGGAAGATAAATCTAGCGTTTGATTTGCTCTGCTCTACATGATCATTAGAATGCAAAAAGTCCAATACTTCATTTTTTGAAATCGTTCCTTTACTGGATGTCATGTCTCCCCAAATCTGAGGTCTCCCATATATGAACACCTCAATTTATTTTATATTTCATGAGCTCTCATGATGCATTTACTACATTTATGAAGATAATTTCATTGAAATGAAAAAAGCGTTCACAATTTTTCTGTTGAAATCCGCCCTCTACCGGAATAAAGTATTAATGTCATATTTCCCCAAACCTGACTTGTCCCATGCATGAGCACATCAATTTATTTGAACTAAACAAAATTATGTTCTATGTGCTCCCTTGCTGCATTTCACAAATAACCCAAAGTTAAATTCTTCATTTTTTTAAAAAAAATTCAAAACCAAGGTTGTGTATTACCAGTGGCGTATTTACTACACTCTGTCCTGAGTTTTTGCTTCCACTACTTTTTGCTTGAAATTTCAATAGTAATAAATACCTTTGTGCTCAAACTACGTTCATCCACTAATATGAAAAATGTCCAGATTATCTGTTTTGAAATGCCCCCTCTACCGCTTCAGGTTTCAATACACATCCCAAAATAGAAAGTCTGCGGGGATTTTGCATTGCATCAGCCATGAAATAGTCCAACTGATAACGTTGAAAATTGCGCGAGGTGTCCCGAGTACTTCCGAATTGAGAAAAGATGTAAACATTTCCCATTATAAATCTCTGTAAGAAAATTGTTTTCGTTCCTGTAAACTTTTATGAGTGAAAAAGGATAATTTGTCAATAAAAATATCTTGGATATTTTCCATTTCATCGATTTCAAATGTACTTCTTTCACAGGTATGTATATTTTTAATAAAAATCATCAAAAAGTGATGGAAGAATTAACCTGGGACAGACTATAGTAGTAGTTCATATATATGTAAACTTTCATGATTATTGTGTTATGTCTGTGTCTGAGATTGTGAAGATCTTGTCCCTTTGGCTGAAAGTTGAATATTTTGCATATACACACAACTGTGTTTAAGCTGCTTAATAGGATTATTAAGCCACTTCAGAATTAAACAACTTTTCATTCAGATCAATTCCTCAGAGAGTTATTTAATTTCACCAAATAAATCCTTGAGATTATCATGATTGTAAAGGTCTAAATCACAGATTATCCTTTCAAATATTCATGACTTTTGCTTGGTGAATTAGTGAATTTTGTTACCACATGTCATATTTTAACAATGAATAGGGAAACTTTTGAATTGTTCTTTAGAACATGTAAACATATACTATAAAAACCAATTAAATCATTAAATCTTTTCTAAAATTGCTATACAAATGGATTCAGCAGCTTTAAAATTTTGATACATCTTATACATGTATTATAAAAGATCATTTAGAGATCTTTTTAAGGTCCCTTACATTTTGAAACGTTTAGCTAGATCTAGATACAGCTCCTTCAATCATGGACCACCTCCATTTTTAGCTCACCTGAGCTGAAAGCTCAAGTGAGCTTTTCTGATCACTATTTGTCCAGCATCCGTCTGTCTGTCCGTCCGTCTGTTTGTCCGTCTGTGGGGGGGTCAATGGGGGGTCAAATTTTACATTGGAATATATTGAGAAAAATATTTAAAGATATTCTTCTCAGAAACTGATTGGGCAGAAAAGCTGCAACTTGTGTGGAAGCATCCTCAGGTAGTGTAGATTTAAATTTATTCAAATCATGATCTCCAGGGGTAGGGTGGGGCCACAATGGGGGGGGGGGTCAAATTTTTATATATTAGGAATATTAGGAATATATAGAGTAAGTCTTATAAAATCTTCTTCTCAAAAACCATTTGGTCAGAAAAGCTGAAACTTGTGTGGATGCATCCTGAGGTAATGTAGATTCAAGTTTGTTCAAATCATAGTCCCCGGGGTAGTGTGGGGCCACAATGGGGGGTCGAATTTGACAAAGCTATACCAAACTATACCAAAGGTCATGTCACGAGGCTCGCAATCAGCCAAAATATGATCTTTGATTACGAACAGTACGACTGTAACTTGTGTGGAAGCATCCTCAGGTAGTGTAGATTTAAATTTGTTCAAATCATGATCCCCAGGGGTAGGGTTGGGCCACAATGGGGGGGGGGGTCAATTTTTTATATATTAGGAATATATAGAGTAAATCTTTAAAAATCTTCTTCTAAAAAACCATTTGGTCAGTAAAGCTGAAACTTGTGTGGATGCATCCTGAGGTAATGTAGATTCAAGTTTGTTCAAATCATAGTCTCCGGGGGTAGGGTGGGGCCACAATGGGGGGGGGGTCGAATTTTACATAGGAATATATAGAGAAAAATATTTAAAGATCTTCTTCTCAGAAACTGATTGGGCAGAAAAGCTGTAACTTGTGTGGAAGCATCCTGAGTTAGGGAAGATTCAAGTTTGTTCAAATCATGATCCCCAGGGGTAGGATGGGGCCACAATGGGGGATGTAAAAAAAAAAATTTTTGGGGGGGGGTGGTTCCAATTTTCCATTTTACAAAGGAATAAAAATTTAAATTATTCACTCAATTAAAAGCTCTAATGTTATTGTATATGGCTTTACTTTGTGCAAGCATTTAGACATATTGTTGATTCCTTAAAATTGTTTAGACTTTGGCCTCTTGACACTTCTTGACAATTCTTCAGCCCCATAAGGGGTTCAAAGTTTGATGTAGGTTTATAATCCATATATAAACAGTTGTTTAAGTCTGATCATCTTCTCGAGAACTGCAATGCTCAATATGTGATATGACTGTAAAATCATCATGTTACAAAGGCTCAATGATAAACATAAGAATATGTAGGGGATTTTTTTATACATGATCTATTATACGACATTGTTCAGATATTTTGTATATGACTATAAAGCTGATTTTATTATGTCTATTGTTGCTCAGGTGAGCGATGTGGCCCATGGGCCTCTTGTTAGATCACTTGGCTTAATATGATTATGAAATAATATATCTCAATAGATGAAGTCTGAGATAAAATCTAATTACCAGTACCTTATCTTTATAAAATTTTCTCTTAGTGAAAAATGGCCATGCCAATGGAACCCACAGTTGCTTTGGATCCAAACACAGTTCAACAGCAGCAGGAGCAAGGAAATATCTATGGTTGTTTAGCTAATTTTGAAATCGACAAAAGGATTGGAAAAGGACAGTTTTCGGAAGTATTCCGCGCAAGATGTAAAATTGACAACAGTGTAGTTGCCTTGAAGAAAGTACAGGTAAAATGTTAAGAGTACTTCGATTCTAGCTTGCTTGACTTTTGATTTGATAAATACAGACATATAATATAAGATATATAAATTTATTTGATTATTTTATTTTTGTCCAATCAAATTGCAGATATTTGAGATGATGGATGCCAAGGCAAGACAGGACTGCATCAAAGAAATAGGGCTACTTCAAGTATGTACGATAGTAAAAGATGAAAAAAAACCCTTTTTAATCTGTTTAAAAGAGAGAGGCAATTAAATATATTAACTACAGGTATATCTGAATTTTTTTCTTATTTCTAACAGATTGGAATAGAAAACACTATTTTCATATTTATTCATTTGTGCTTTATTTTAAAATCCAAAAGGGTATATTGCAAGTTTTTCTCTTGTTTTTCAGCAACTTAATCATTTAAATGTGATTAAGTACTTGTCCTCTTTCATTGAAAACAATGAGCTCAATATTGTGCTGGAGTTGGCTGATGCTGGTGATCTCTCAAGAATGATAAAGGTCAGTTAATGTACTGGTATTCCAGGTACAGTCAAAGTTCGTTATCTCAAACTAGATGGGACTGTTCAAAAACTTCGAGATATCCGAGCATTCGAGGGTAAAATACTTAAAAAATAAGTGGTTTGGACTTTAAAATCACTTTGACATATCCGTTGTATTCGAAATATCAGTGTTTGAGATATCAAAGTTCAACTGTACTTTTAATATTTTAATCTTAAGGTCAAAGTGAATATAATTCAAACCAACCCATTATATGGTGTTGTTCCTTTTATTTTGATAAAAGAAAATTGTTCTTTTTACTTGAAATTATCTGATTTGTGTGGTAGCTACTACTCAATTATTTTATTTGCTAACATTTACTGTTATGTACTCTTTACTTTTTTTAACAGCACTTTAAGAAGCACAAGAGGCTGATTCCTGAAAAGACTATATGGAAATACTTCATACAAATTTGCAGTGCACTAGAACATATGCATAATTGTAGGATTATGCATAGAGGTTTGTTTATGTTGTATTTTTTCCAAAACTTTTACTATTTTGTCATCAGTTTAAATACCGTGAAATACGCTTATAACGAAGTCCCAGGGACAGGCAGTTTTACTTCGTTATAAGCATAATTCGTTATATCCGTCAAGTTTACAACATGTAATAATGTCACAGGGAATGAAATTTCGCTATAACCATGTTTTACTGTATTCACCTTTTACTTTTGGTAGATATCAAGCCAGCAAATGTGTTTATCACAGCTGAAGGAATTGTAAAGCTTGGAGATTTAGGACTGGGTAGATTTTTCAGCTCCAAAACCACAGCTGCTCACTCTCTTGGTATGACAGATTAGTAGTTTGTACAGATATATTAAAACTATACAAGAGATTTTGTGATGTCTTGTCACAGAACTAAATTCATTGTTCCTTTTTATCTCTGCAGTTGGAACTCCTTATTATATGTCACCAGAGAGAATTCATGAAACAGGGTACAACTTCAAGTCAGACATGTGGTCTCTGGGGTGTCTGCTGTATGAGGTGAATGCATTACAGATATTGGGGATGTATTGTGCTTGATCCCTGATTTATCCATGTGAATACACTTCAATAAAGCATAGCTATTCAGACACCTGTGAGTATTTTATTTCTTGTACTAACTGGATTTTCTCCCTTTGCCAGATGGCTGCTCTACAATCTCCTTTTTATGGAGACAAGATGAATCTGTACTCCCTGTGTAAGAAGATTGACCAGTGTGATTACCCACCTTTACCAGCTGACTGCTACTCAGAGGAGGCTAGTACAATTCCAGGATCTTTAATCCTCATTGTTTTCTGTAAATAATAGGGATTCAAAGAAATAGTGGATTTTGCTTTATCTTATAGCTAAGAAACTTGGTGGCACTGTGTATCAACCCAAACCCAGAACAGCGGCCAGACATAACCTATGTGTACAATGTAGCACAGATCATGCACGCCAGACATCAGTCCCAGCCTAGTATCCAACAACAGGTATGACACAAGAGTAGTTGTACATGTCTGTCAGGCAGTACCTGCATACTGCTGTACAGTTAACCATCTAACTAAAAACTACAAGCATTGAATTTATCCACTATCTTGTATGTGTCTTTATTGTAATTTGGTTTTGTACAATGTACATGTAGGTTCAAATGCAACAGCAACAGCAGGCATTTGAGGTACAACAACAGCAACAACAGATGTATGCTCAACAAATGCAGGATCCTCACATTCAACAACAGATGTTTCTACAACAACAACAGCAGCAACAACAACAAATGATACAACAGGGCATGCCAGGACAACAAATTCCACAACAACAGATGGTAAGCCAACAGATGGTGGCTGCCTCCCAGATTGATGCTCAGTTCACAGATCAACATCAGCAGGTCCAGTAGAGAGACAGACCCTCACCCCTACAAGTATTGATGCTACATGTATGACCAGTCTGACTTTGAAGATGTATACATGTACATCCTAGCCCCTCTCCCATCCCACCCACCTTACTCATGGATATCCATTACTGCACTGGCCATTGATACAATGTATACAATGTATGACCTGCTGTCCCTATTGTCAGCCAAAATGATTTACCGTACCTTTTTAGGTAATGATACTGTCATAGCCTCAGAGTCAAAGTCATAGTACCTGGACTACCATATTGATTTCAGTATGGTAATATTTTGTTTAAAAATTTAGTGTGGTATTTTATTAATTGGGGATTATATTTGAATATCTGACAAAGGGTTTTAAAAAACCTTGAGAGAAACATTTCCAGTAATTATCTAACATGTAACAATTTGTGCATGACATGAATTTGAGGATCAACCCCAAAAAAATCATATAAATTGTACACATTTGTACACTCTCTTAAAAATACACCACTGTAATGACTCTCAATATTCCTGTTCAATGTACATAATTATATCTAAAGTATGAAGATGATTCATTTGATGACATATTTAGATTTGTCACCCCCGGTACACGTAGCTGCAGGCTTGAAATTTCTAAATTCTGACAGAATAAAATAAGAAGATTTTCCTTTATTTTTTCTATGTAAGGCTACGTCTTTGATATTTGTAATCAGTATTAGAGTATGACCTTTACAATACAATATATTCCTTAATTGAGAGGGGGCATTTTGAACATGCATGTATATATAAATTCCTCTTTTCATAGATGTAATCATTCACAATATTATGTAGATCTGAATTTACGTAAACAAGTTACGGTAGATGAAATAGTTTTAGGGCATTATATCTGTAGAATTCATCTTGATCTCGACTAACAATCCAATACTATACATTTATCGTATTTGTATAATTGTGGAGCAATATGTTTGTGAATCAGTGGCCCCTTGTTATTTTAATCTTGTGTGATGAATGTTAAAACAGGATATATTGATACATTTAGAGTGTTCAAGATTAAAAGATCTTGTTGTTTATTTTCAAATTTTATGGTTGTTGCATTATGCAATATGATTGTTGTGTTTTCACCTCCATTAGGGGTTGAAGTTGTGATTGTGTATTATTGATGGCCGGCCGTCATTTGATTCCAACAGGACAAAACTGGACGCTGTTTTTACTGGTATGTGACATGCAAATAGATTTTTGTTTTATTGTGTGTAAAAACTATAACAATGTTTTAATAATTTAAGAGTACTATGTAACAAGATCTTTTGATTATATTTCTTATAATCAAGATGCCATGATGACATTGTTTTATTTATTGTGTACATAATTAATCAATTGTGCGAGAAATCCGTTGCTTTTTTTTTTTTTTTACTTAAATTTAAATTGCTATGATAAATAGCAAAAGCAATATGTATTTTTTTTTTCACAGTCAGTTTATTTGCCATACAATGTACAAATATAAATCTCACTTAGATATCCTGATACGGCTTTAAATTAACTGATCAACTTATATATATCAGTACCTATACACTACAAATTAAATATTCACTGATTGCTTTATATAGAGTATCCTATGTTAAATCCATCCATATGAAAGAATATATGAATTATGAAATCCCACCTTTTTCATTAACCACCACTCAATGAAATTCTCAGGGCAAAATACCAAGTCATTGTCTTAAATGAAAGACAAAATGTACAATCCTCTCCCATTTGCTGGGAGTATATATCATGCTTCTACGTATGTGTGTTATTTTACAGTTTGTTAATGTATTGCTTGTGGTTGTCAACATCTGCTTTAAAGGGGCATGGTCACGATTTTGGTCAAAAATTATTTTCCCGATTTTAATGTTTACAATGCCTCGGTAAGGCATTTTTAATAGGCAACCAAAATTTGAGCATCATTCGTTGAGTTATTAGCGAGTTATAGAGCTTACAATTCTTTGCAATGTAAACAAAGCTTTTGTTTACGTTTTGAACGTTGAAGTAAAAACTCCAGTTTTAGACCGAACATGAATATGGTAAACGTTAGGATCTGTTTATTTATGTTTAAAATGAATAAGAAGATGAAAAAATCAACTTGAAAAAGAACTTTTACCGGTATATTGAACTAATGTAAACAAAAACAGGGCACGAGCCTTGTTTACATGACAAAGAATTCTGAGCCCTGTATCTTGCTTATAACTTCACGATTGACTCTCCAATTTCATTTGGTCATTGGAAATACATTCCTAAAGCATTGTGAATAATAAAAACAGAAAAATAAAATTTGACCGAAATTGTGACCATGCCCCTTTAATAAGCACTTACATGTACTTTGGAGAGCATAATAGGCATTTACATATACATTGAGCAGTTAACCACCATATTGTTACCCCATGTTCTGAACATTTATTTAGAATGCAGATGAATGTATGCACTGTAGTATGCTGTGGTGTTTTGCTTTTATTGCTATTTATACGATTCCGTCCATGTTCTGAACACCACCATTCTATTACGATTTTCTGTAAACAAGTCTTGTGTTTTGTCTTGCTTGATCTAGAGGAATTTTGTATATATATTATAAAATTAGAGACACATTTTATTGTGTAAAGGATATCGGAAAAAACCTATGCAAAGGTAATGTAAGTCACACCAGTATATGAATACATGAACTGTTTTTATTTACCGTCTGTGTAGACAGTTCTGAGAGAAAGTGGATTTACCATGTGATCTGTAATTATTTTTGTCAAATTTATTTTAAATTAAGCTCCCCCCTTCTGATTTTTACCAAATGGTCTCCACAAAATATCCAGAAAATACTTTGCTGAAAAGCCTGAAATCCAGCTTCTGCAACAGTGCTCATATTTCGCAATGTTGATAAAAACTTGCGTTTGACCTAGTAGATCATTATTAACACAACTACAATAACTACATAGGACCAAGAAACATTCCAACATGTTTTAAATGATGTATATAAAATTTAATTTATTGATTTGATGTGCCACGTTTTTATCGATGTTGAGCAGAGGTAAAAAAAAAACCTTTAATATCATGTATTTTGTGAAAATAAAGAAAAATAGTCAATGTCATTTATGTGTTATTTTCTTGCATATTTATATTATCATAGTTCAACTGCTTGAATTTGTGTTTACATTTATATATAAGTATTGTGGATAAGTTGCAATGATGAAGAGATCAATTTACCGGTATCTGTTTTTCAGTATCACTTGTCTGCAGTCTCCCTTAGCCCATTTTGTTCATGTTTCACCTACAGAGTGCCGTAGGGTAAAGAATATGCAGTGACCTTGAACCAAGTTTCAATGTCAAAGGCCAAGGTCATAATGGACCTGGTGTAAATCTTTTTAAGGATATTTTCTTACCACTTGGCTCAATCCGATTCATACTTCGCGTAAAGTACTTTTAAGTAATTGTTTTTAGTAACATTGATCCATTTCTAAAGGTCTATGGTCAAGGTCATAGCAGATTAATGGGCTACAGTTTCTATACCCTTTGCCAAAACTTCACATGTAGCTTTACTCACAAAATGTCCTTGGATGTGCAGGGACATTGAAACAAATTTCTAGGCATGAAGGGCAACTGTCAAGGTCATTGCAGACCCTTTTTGCAAACTTTGTTATTCTGATTAGAAAACACTAAATAAAATAGGTTTTTAGAACACTTCATTGTCAATTGTCATCTACAATTCAAACAGTTTGGTTACACATATCACAAATTAGTTGATCAAGTGTATTTGCTTTTGGACTATGAATACACATACATGTATAAAAAGATGTTATGAAATGCACATCAGCCATGTAATAAGGATAATTTCCTGAGTTTAGTACATATAAAATATGAAACTTTAAAGCTTTAAGTAACAACAGAAATGTATTCACGCAACTTTATATGCACTGTTTCAATTCAAATAATTTAACAGTTATAAACTCATCTTGATTATATAAGAATGAAGCATCTGAATATTTATTATATCTTGATGAGAATGCATGTTTTCATTATATTGCGATATCCTATTCACACAGTCTTTAGAGGAAAAACAAAACATTTCTCTGATCAAGTGAGGCTATAGTATCTTGAATCTGCTTTAATAATCTCTAATGAAAACCATTCCATTCTCAAGTTAGTTGTTAAAGGTTTTTAACAAATTATGACCAACTATAGTAAATGCTTAATAATGAGAATGACAGTGTCCAAATACCAGTATATCATGCAGACATCTAATCTGGAAATGCATGTGCACTTTTGTTTAGGAGCTTCATCATGTTCTTATACATCAATTTTGAAAAAGAATACAGACCAACAGTGCTCTTCGATGAAAAAACTAAATCTACAGAATATGCTAAAAAATTAATAAAAGCATAGAAAGCTTTTGTCAATACATGTATTACAGTAAATTTCCAGATACAGGAGTTACATTGTACATACACATGTATAAACACTTCAGTGGGTTTCATGACAGTGCATAAATCAAGTCTGTGTGAGGTGGGTGACCAACTGATTAAATTACATAAATGTATGGATAACATTATCTATTGATGAAAACACAAGTGGGTGTACTTGTTCATGTATTGCTGGCTTTGTTCTTGTACACTTGGTGACTAGAGACAAATACAGTACAGAGGATAAACAACATGGAAAAAATAACATCATTCATTAATATCAAAACTTGATATAGCATCAACTGCTGTTCAGTTATTTCCAACATCATGTACACTGTTAAGTAGCCAATCATAATTAATTTAAATGATGAACATGGCACTCTGTGATACACATAGCCATGTCTCGTGTCCAAAACACACAAGATGAAACCATGAAGTGAATTCAGAAAGTCTATGCAATAAATTGATTGCACACTGTGAAATTACATGTATTTCATCCAGGAGGAGAGTCTTTTTTTTTTCTTTTTTGGATTGCCAATTTTTAACAGGTTTAGGAGATGTAAAATTGCAGATAATAAAGATTGTTGCAGACTTAAGTAAGGAAATCAATTTGTGGATCAGAGATTCACCAAAAAAATCCAGTTTCACATATTGAGTCACCATAAATTTGAAAGATTCCACAGTACTTTATCATCGTGTATTCTGAAAACTCATCTTTCCTTGATTTATAAATACTGTAAGTTTTGAGAGTTGTTTGCTCTGCACAGGCTTGCTGCATAGGCTGTTCAGTTTTGTCAAGAACACTTTGACAGACAAATGATAAGTACATGTATAACATTATAAACCTGTTTCACTATGATTCTACATGATAATTAAAACATACTGCATTGCATGCAGTTTTGACTCATCACATGCAACAGCTGTCAATGTACAATTTCATAGAAATAAAAAATAATGCAGATAACAGAATGTCCACTCAACACTATTAAAATGTGAAAGTTCTACCTTGTACATTGTACACTATTGTACACACACTTACAAACATTTAGTATTGTAAATACGACAGACACTGGTTGATTATGCATATGAATGGTGTGGGGCTTTTTTAACACTGTCAAAAATCATAAATGTATAAATACAAGTAAGGTTTTCAACCAAAAAAAAAAAAATCACAGTTTTGTCTGAAAAAATTATAATGCATGCATTGATGCCTATGCATCTGTAAATCACAGCTCACGTAAGTTTTAGTTTTTTACTATCTACAAGTGAAAATGTGCAAAAAATGGTTCTAAAACAAACATACAGTTCTCTTTCGATAGCCAATAATATGACAAAAGCTTGAACTCTAAAGCTCCAAGAATCATTCCAAACACAACATCACTTAAATAATGTCTTCCAAGAAGAAGTCTAGATAATGAAACCAAAAGTGCCCACAAAACAATAAGCCCAAGTATTGGTGCCTCAAAATTCACCCTTTCTGAAAAGAAGTAAGCAAGCATAATGGCCCTGGAACAGTGGCCTGATGGGAAAGAGTAGTTGTCGACAGACACTGTAGCAAACATGTCTGATTTGTTGAGCGGTGGTCGTTCGCGCTGAACTAGCATCTTGAGAACAGCAATGATGATGAGATCTCCTATCAGGCCTAATAAAAATAGAAAATAAACAATAAGATTTAACAAAAAAAGAATTTCTTTAAAAATCTTCAATAAAAAACACATCATTATTTATGAATATCTCTCAAAGTCATAATATTTACAACACCAATGCAACATGAAATTACAATGGGTCACTATAAGTCTGAAAAACTTTAATGTAAAAAATAAATTGAAACCTCATGTGCTACAGAGGGCATTCTAAAGGAGAAATCTTGGAAATTTTCATATTTTTGAATAAACATTGTTTGAACACTGAGGTATAATTATATAAATATCAAGTAATAGTGACTGCAGCTGCTGGCACAAAGCGCCGGCAAGCTCTTATGACAAAGCCTTGGCGAAGAGAAAATTCGATCTACTGCTCCCTTTGACATACTGAACATTTCGTTGTCAAATTCATACCCACAATTCTGTGTAAATTGCATATTGCTACCAAGTTCATGAGCTCACAAGAACATGTAAAAATGTACATTAAGAATGTCATGCATTCAAAAGATGAATAAAACATTCTGCTGATTCTAAAAACTGGTTTGCCACTAGCTGTTTTAAGCTATTTTTTTGGCAATTTGTTTGGAGCATTGTAACTTTGAAGGAAATTGTCGAGTGATGTCGCTCTACTAACTAGCTGTTTTAAGCTATTTTTTTGGCAATTTGTTTGGAGCATTGTAACTTTGAAGGAAATTGTCGAGTGATGTCTGCTCTACTAACGTGATGTCACAATATCTAGACTGAGCATGCAACCTTTATCGAAATGAATGAATAGATTGTTGGATCCAAATGTGCATGTTTTTAATTAATCTGATAGTGACTGAAATTGTGAGCGTGGCTCTGGCTTTGCCCTCTAATGGCCACACCGTAAACTAGAAATGTTTCGTTGAATATTTTATATTTATTCATTTTTTATCACATTGATGCATCCATTTAGTAAACCTCACTTTAATATAAATTATTTATCTGAAACATATGTACCAGTGTGGCGTGTGTATTTAAATCTAATTATGCTCGCCCCAATGGTTGCACTGTGAAACATGCGTGGATCTAGAGGGGGGGTCGGGAGGTCTCGACCCCCCCTGGAAAATGAAAATTTATTAAATTTACATCGCAAATATGCCTCGGACCCCCCCCCCCCGGCAAACACAATTATCCTTCGGACCCCCCCCCTGGAAAAATTTTCTGGATCCGCGCATGGTAAAACATAGTAATAGCAAAATAAGAATCGAGGCAATCTTGGGACAGTATAAACATATTAAACACATGTCATTCTGTGCTCTCTCTACACATAAAAAATACTTTATATGCAATATCATTTTCTGATAGAGAGAGAGTAATATAATAAAAACATTGCAAATAACCTACAAACTGCATGGCATTTAGTATAAATCTTACCTATCAATAAGTTCATCAGGACTACTAAATGTTCTTGTTTGTGAACAGATAGAAGTAATCCGATAGTCCCTAATAGCCAGGGAATGCCATGGCAAGAGATCTCTAATACTTTCATGACTGGTCTTAAACTGCCCAGCTGGGAGTTTGGACGAGCACATATACTGCACTTTTGAGTCAACTGGTAATCTATAGACGAGATCGATCGAGCAAACGAGTCCATGGATTTCATGATTTTTATATCTGGTGTATCTTTCCTGTGGCCTCCATTTGGCCGCCTCTTTCTTCGCTGAATAGCCGACATTTCTGTTTAATCAATTTAGATGAATAAACAACAGCAATGGAGTCATTTGTACAAAAACTCGTCTAAAGTAGTAAAGGTTACCGTTACTGCCTCAGCGTGCTGCCGCCATTCAAATACGGATATTGTAACTTGGAATTGTGGGATATGTTTCTATTTATAAATATTTATTTACACTAGTTACAAAAGCTTAACAAATTAAATATTTAAAAAATTATAAAAAAAAAAACATTTGGCGTGCAGTATTTTTTTGTTATAGTTTGTATAATGCATTTTCATCGATGTAAATTAAAAGATTTACGAAAAATGTCGTTCGCTTGTGACGTAACAATGTCCTTTGCAAAGTATTTCGGGAAGCGGGAAATTTCGATCGCAAAGAACGCACACAATTTTGCGACAGACTATTGTTACATTTGGCTCACACTGGCTAAAAGTATTAAAGAAAATGGAAGGGGCACAGGCAGTGAGCATTAATACTTCGGAAACATGGTGCAAACAAACTGCTATTGGCACGGAAAACTCTAAAGAGGTTCATCAAAAGATCAGAGTTCTCAACTTTCATGCCAAGATAGATAAACAAGCGACATCAATCGATGAAAGTTCAGCCTCAGTTTTGAAGTATCGGACACCAAATTTCAGGTACTGAAAACGTGGTATTTACGCACGCTGGCTACGCATCGTAATTTCCAAAGGTCTGCCCAATCAGAAATCCAACTTCACTAATAAACAGTAACGTTACCTATAAATACATATTAAAGCTTTAGACATAGCCTATTAATTTGTTTTAGGGTTGTTGCTACAATAGAGATGTCACCTATGAATGACACCCAGATGTGGAAAGTAGGATGGATTCAAGCTTGCACAGATATGATGTTCCACAATACTTACGGAGATGAAGGATAGTAAGTAAACGACTCTATCATTCTAGTGTTCAAATCACCTACATGCATATTCAAACAGAAATTGCATATATAGTTAAAACAATGATCATGTCAAATGATATGTTCAAGGGTTGGTGACCCATTAAATATATCATATGTTTTCTTACTTATTTCAGTACAAGCTGGGAGTTTCCAGAGCTGACCAGTGGACAGCAGTCAATGATAAGCGATTGTGATGGCCACCACTATCCATGGTATGGCTCCCGTAACGAGACGGTCATATTTGAAGGACCATGCAAAATGTATCAGTCTGCTACTATTGCTATGAATGACAATTTCCATCCTCATGTCACATGGAGAAACCCAGCAAATCGCAACCAAACAGAACCCAACTTGTCTCACATCTGCAGAGATCAGTCGTTCTATGTGTGGCTGGTAGCCTGGAACATGTCAGAGCACAAGGCCTTCATTTTGAAAACAGTGCGTTGGAACATGTTTTTGGAAATAACAGTTGATCCTGCAAAACCACTGGGCCAAAGAGCAAAGCTGATTAGTAATCCTACTCCAAAGCAGCCAGATGTTCTGGATAATACAATTCCAATCCCACGCTGTGCCTTGATGCCTCCCAATGCCAACAGTGCACAACTGCTGGTATGGAGACCCAAAATTGGTCCAGAAGTGCTCATTATTCCACCAGTGTGGAAGAAAGATAAGCCATTGGAAGAACAAGTCATTCGCTTTGACAGCAAGCTTTGCAAACTCTAAAACTTTCATCTCCAACATCAGTGCAATATTTAATCTGTGATCTCTTAAGTGCCTAATATATCTTTTATACAGAATTTTTTTCTACATTTGTAAATTTTTTGATTGAATCTTTTAAATTACAGCAATTTTTATATTAAATGTTATAAATATGATCCTCTTGACTTTCTTCTTTTATTGGAGCAATATCATCATTACAAGCCACGGTCCAGAGTCCGCATAGCTCTCTCCTACCTGTGGCTGCTTGAACACATAAAGTGAATATTCGTGAACATATCATCTGTTTACGTTGTGACTGGATGATAAAAGGTCACATCAAAGGTCAATCTCTGACTGCTTTACTAACATTGGTCAATGTTTTTAATGAACTACGCGATATTCTCGTCTTGTGCAACGTACCACAGCCAGAGGGGAGAGGATTGTACATAGTGGACTTAGTTTGTGATGATATAGTACTATAGGCTATCATATATAAAATTATCGCCAAATAACAAAGTTTGCAATTCCTGAATGGTTATCTCGTATTTGAAATACATATAGTAGTGCTCCAAATTTAGAGCAATCATTCCATATCTGCTAATAATCATATATTACCACATTTGTCTTAAAGATTGATAGCCTTTTAAATCAATTATCATATACATTTATAACAGAAATAACAAAAAAGCATCCATATGTTTAATATGTGTGTTATATTAAAATGAAAAGAAACTACCAGCAAAAAGAATAACTATTGTTTTTAATGATGTGAGAGAACATTTAATGCACAAACATAAGATACAGTTTACAATAGCACTATTAAAGAGTGATAGTTCCAGTGAGGTCTTATTAACACAATTGACAATCTGTGTAGACTAGTGGTCCTATTATTAGACTGTTTCCATTGGCTCTGCTCTCACTGTTTTCTTGACGACCTCAAGAGGAATTTTCTTGACTTCTGTCTTCAGAACAGCAGTAGTTCCTTTCTTGTATCTATATGATCCTTGTCTATATTCGGAAAGAAAATCAAAATGAATTATATTAAAACTCCTTTTTTCAAGTCTTTAAGTGGCGCAAAAAACTGAAAAATTAAAATATGTAGACATAACATTAGTAAAGTAATTAATGGTCACTCTTTGTGGGCGTTTGCGCTTTTAATTTGTACTGGCTTTCTCTGATCCAAAAGGGCAAATAGTGCCCTGGCTTTGAATAATTTATGTACTAAACAATATCCTAAACATTAATTTCAAATTTGTAGAGACTTTTAGAAACTGCTGAACAAAAATGACAAGTTCATAAATTGCATTGTACATGTCACAAAAGAAGATAAATATTGAACACTTATTTTACCATGTGTATTTTACTTCAAAACATTTACTATATATATATACAATGAATGAACAAGTTCCTCATAAATCAAATAAATTATTTCTAATAAAACTTTACCTCTGTCCCTTGAGATTAGCCTCATCAAAAGGTCTAATATAATCCACTTTGTCTTTAGTGATGACACACACATCCACATTGCTTCCCGAGCCCAGATCATTAAATATACCAGCTGCAATTGCATCTCGAACAAGTTTTTTCGCCTCCTCCTTCTGTAAAATATGCACTAGGTACATGTATACCATTCACTACATCTAATTGTTCCCATTTGTTGTAAAGTATATATTATAGCATTGATCCAAAGTTTTATCTTGAAACACAATCAATTACCACTTGAAAAATATTCTTTTGGAATCGCATACTGAGAGTAATCATTCTCAAATTATTTTTCATGATCTAGCACTGGGGATTCACTAGAATTGTACATGTATGTTTGACAGTTACATCTACTGGTAGCAAAATGAAATCATGATACTCACCTCCATATTTGGTTTAAACCCACGTTCAAAGACTGCCATAGCTGCTAAAGATCCAGAACCTAAAACATAAATAAACCTTGAAATAAATGTCCATATGCATCAAATTTAATATACAATGTAATCTTTATCAAATGTAATGAGTTGTAGGTGAAAGCATTTTAATATAATACATGTATTTTTATTATGTTTTATTACTTATATACAGACAAGTACTAATCAAAAAACAAGTTCAAAAACATATTAAAAGGACACAAATGTTTTGCTTGATATCAATATACATGTATGTTTGTTTACATGTAGTAAATGCTGACATCTGAACGTACCCATGGTAACGTAAGGGAGTTTGTCTGTGGATCCATGTGGATATACGCTATACAAATGTGGACCTGTGGAATCGACTCCACCAAGCACCAAAGCAGCACTGATGTGACCCTGGTACCTACACGTTATAAACAAAATTAAAGTATAATTTAAATATTTCAAAATGATAATATGATTTTCAGGAAATACATGTACGGTACAAAGCCCAATTTAAAAATTTGTTAATAAAATTTATTTCTATATTGAGAAATATGTTGACTGCAAGTAACTTTTTATGGTATTCACATATTGTAGTGAATAGATTTGGGTTTCTAAACTTGTCCATACCTAAATAACATTTGTTTAAGGAGTCTATTAGCTGTGCACACTCGAGGAGTTCTCCCTGTGTTCAGTCGGTGAAGTTCCAACTGAGAAGAAATCATCTGTGTTGTCATTTCTGTGTCAGCTGCTGTTCCAGCTCCACAGCAACTGATTTAAAATAATTTGTTTATAATTGCAAATATTACTAAAACATGTGTATAGTCAATGTCAGGAATGAATAAAGAGACTTTTGAAAATTTAGTTTTTTTCTAGGGTGCTCCTGTGATAAGTTCTAAGACACTTTGCTACAGGTAAATTTTAAAATGAAACTAAAAAAAACTGAATGGAATGCCAGGCACTCCAATTTCAAAGAGCAAAATGACCTTGACCTCTGTCGTGTCATTTATACTCTACATGGCTAATACTACTGGCCTTAGTTTTATATTTATTACCAGGTACATGTAATCTAAGTGATTTCATTACTGGCATGTCATGAACAAATTAGAAATTTGCATTTCTTTATCAGCAACATATACCAGTACGGTAATTTATCATGAGGTAAACCGCAAATTACAGTGGTACTAGATATCAAGTACTGGTACATGTCCAGTAAAACAGTTTACAGTGCATACTAATTTCAAATAATGGTATGGGTTGCTGTTTTTTTTTTTAATAAATTTTTGTCACATAGAAGATGTATTTTTCTGTTATTGAACATGTTTTGATACATTCAAACTCATTTCACTCACTATATATTATCAGAAATGTAGTGTATTTTGCTGCAGTTTTTGTCTGCTACAACAGTGTCCTCTGTGGCTCTTGTATCAGCTCCAAGCACAACCCCATCCTACAGAACACAAAAAGATTCTTTTATATTGCTTTGTAACAAATGAATATCCCATGTCTATTTCTTGAAATAAAGACAAATGAAAACATTGCACAGTTATGTTTATGTATACAGGTCATGTGTATATGACAATAAACATGTATCTTATTCATAAAATTACAAATCATCTATTAAACTTCAAAGATAAATTTAAATTAAGTAAGTAAAATTTGACTTGCCATTCAACAGTACTATGTACTGATTAAATTTTTAATTATTACCCGGTATACATATTTTTTATTATCAATTCAAATTTCCTTACATTTCATTACAGTAACTGAAACATTAACATATTAACAAATTTTCAACCTTTGGATTTTTTCCACACAACTTTTACAGTTAAAAATAATATTGACTAAATTATATAACACATGTATGATGTAGATATCACATTCTAATATATTTTTTACCTTGTAAACAAGTCCAACAATTGTTGTTCCAGTTTTATATGCAGTGGGTGCCTTTATTCCTTTTTGTTCAAAAAACTGGTTTCTGGAATGAAGTGGCATGACAGATAAGAAAATAAATCATTTAGTCATCAATTGAATAATCATATCAAGAGATTTTTTTCCATAGAAACAACACTCAAATCACCCTGTAATAGATATGATACTATCAATTAAGTCTTCAGGTACGCCACATCAGCAGGGACCAGGAGGGCCTAGAACCCCCACCCCCACCTCTTTTTCTTGCAAGATTTTTTACCTACCGGTAAATTTGTATATAGGAAAGAACATAAATGTAGTGTAATGTTTATGTAGAGCTGAGTGGATCAGAAACTCATGACTTGGGAAAATGATGCAATTGTGAACTATGTGCATTAAAAGGTAACAAATATCTTAAGACAATTCTAGATGAATACCAATATAATTATATTCCAATACCATGATTTTATGAATTGTGCACATGTGTTAAACAGGTTGAGCACAACCCCCTGTTTGCGTTCTTCTGAAGAAAAAGCGCATTGTGTTTACCACAGGGGCTAGAAAGAATAATCTTACTGTGACCAGGCTACACTTAAACGATTATTTTTAACAGACTTAAAAACGATGCGAAGCAGATCTGCTTTGCGGCTGCTACATTGCGAGTATATGAGACAAATTCTTAATATGTAGCGTAGCCTGGTCACAGTAAGATTATTCTTTCTAGCCCCTGTAGTAAACACGATGCACTTTTTCTTCAGAAAGACATAATCCGCGATGAACGAAAAATGAGTCCCATTTGGTAGGTAAAACATGTATACCATTTTGGCATTTAACCACCAAATGGGACTCAAACCACCAAACGGGGGGTTGTGCCCACCTTGTTAATTTAATAAAAATGTGAAAATCATTACTATCGGGGTAGGTATTACCTCTGCAATTAAGTTTTATCTACTTAAATAACATTCTATACACCCCCTTTATAACTTGCATTCACTATTATTGTACTTATTTCATATTTATTTTTAAAAAAAAAACTCTGCTTGGAAAATTCCTCATCACAAAAACTGCATTGTCATAACCATTATTAGTTTTCATTCCAACCAACAATGTCAGTATTTGATAATTTGATTTAAATAAACACGAATAAACTGTTTAAACGAAAAATTACAACAACCAACATTAAACATAATACTTACCGACAACAATTTTCAAAAGAAAATCCACCTCTCGGCGTTTCGGCAAGCAGTGTCGACGCCATGTTTCTTCTTTCGATTAACTCGTTCACGAATTATTCGTATCCTAATGCATACAACAATACATGTTACAACAATAAAAGTTTTGACATTGACATAAGACCAATAAATAATTTGTTCAATAATAGAAAAAACAATAAGCAATTTAATTTGCTTAAAAAAATCATACTTTGACATAAATAAAATATTACGATACCGTGATCAAGAAAAAAAAAACCAACTGAGCTCATTTTCATATCTCAAACTTATGTTATAAACGCAAAAAATTTCGCGATGTAACGCAAAAATCTTTATATTAATGTGTCATTTTTGCAAATTTGCGCGTAATTTTGGCGACTTAACGCGTAACTTTCGCAATATAACGCAAATAAATGCGCCGGTAGCTTTAGAATTATATTTGTGATATAATTTGTGATGATGCGAATTTAGGCCTACTAAAAATCGACCGATATGACAAAACTATACTTATTTTCAACGGCCGAACTGTGATTGATTTTTTACGTTACATTGGGAAAATATTACTAAGTTTAGAGATATACAGCAAATACTAGTACAAATTTTCCCCCATCCCAAAACAACAATTCAGTGCCTATTACTGTATACAGGGAAATATTCGCCCCCGTTTTATTTTCGCATATTTCGCCATCGTTGTCAAAGGGCGAATTGAATTAAGACTGGGCGAATTCTTTGTTGCAAATTATATCAGTATGCATCTGGGCGAATTCAAGACGGGTACGTGAAACCGTTTGCAAGTGTAAAAGGGCGAAAATATTATACGGGACGAAAATAACCCTGCATACAGTATATCTATCGAAAAACTATTTTGAAGATTGTATAGCAAATTAGGGGTTTAAAAATCTTATCTTGAAACGATATTTTATACGGAAGCGTATTAGTGCCAAATTGTAATTTTTTTTTCTTTAAAATTCCAACTTTAAAGTTGGAATTTTCAACTTTAAAGTTGATTTTTCCAACTTTAATGTTGGAATTTCCAAGTTTAAAGTTGATTTTTCCAAGTTTAAAGTTGGAATTTCCAACTTTAATCTTGGAATTTCCAACTTTTTTGTTTGACTTTATTTTTTTGTAAATATAACAGTATACATTATATGACAAGCAAACTGGGCATAAACTTATTGTTGTATATGTCTGAACTAGAAGTTTTCATATAAATATATAAGATTAAAACGTTTAAATATATTCAGTATCAGATATCAAATATCGAAATAATTTTGAATCAAATACATGAATATAAATATAACAGTATACATTATAAACTTATAGTTGTATATGTCTGAACTCGAAGTTTTATATAAGATTAAAACGTTTAAATGTATGCAGTATCAGATATGTAAGCCTTTCCTCAGAATGATCAGCAAGTCCAATTGTTTGTTACCAAGTTGTTTATTAATCAGCGTGATCGTATAGTAAATTGAAGCAGCCCAAATCAAAAAATCCGGAATACGTTTAACATCATTTTACATTAGTATATATAACATTTTACTTATGATTGACAGTTCTGACCAGTCCGGCCCATCTATAATGATCATGAGTGAACATATAGTGTCAAAATTCCAGAGTTAAATTTTATTTCTAAATAAAGTAACAAAACTGTCAAAACTGTCAGAAAGAATATTATGATGCGGGGTTTGAGTCTCAGAATCCGAGTCTCTGAGACCCCCACCTGGGTATGATGCATCGCTTACTCATAATACATCCATTCATACATGGCTTTAAGGTTACAAAGGTTAAATAGATGAACAAGCATTACAAGACTAACTTGCAATATTAGGGCCTTCATTACAGACACAGGATCGCCAAATATGACAATTTGTTGATAACTTGTTTATATATTTTCAGTTTGTATTTTACTGTGTCAGAATTAATTAACCTCATTTATGACAACGATTATTGGGATGCAGTATTTGGGTATCCCGCCTTAATATGACGCGTCACTTGCTTACAATATTAAAATATCCAATAGAAAGTATACATGAGTTCATGGTTTAAAAGGTAGCAAAGGTTATATAGAATATGCAATACATGACTCAGTATAGAGTACCAGAGCTATCGATGCAGACACAGAATCCCCAAATATGACACTTATTTATAAACTCTCAATTTGGATATTATTATGCCCGTATAATGCACCTGGTTTCATAACATCATTTAGGAATACTACGCAGTGCTACAATAGTCACGTTCTGTTAGTTATCATTACCACAATTAATTGTGCAGTATCTAGGTATACATAAGTATCATAGTGACCAATATGTAATACTAGCAATTCAAGGTCATAGCATGGCTATCTGTTTACATATATCAAATATCGAAATAATTTTGAATCAAATAAATGTTATCTTAATATGTAAAACAAGAGGGTGTCGTTAATTAAATGCAGGATTAGAAAGAAGAACACTAAGAGACAATTTAGATCAAAACAAAGCTTTGGAATTTGTATCTACATGGCGTTAATAAAGATCACTTATTAAAAGAAATTCGTCTGAAATTAAAAAACTTATCGTAATAACAACAGAAGATTAAAGTTGGAAATTCCGAGATTAAAGTTGGAAAATCCAACTTTAAAGTTGGAAAAATCAACTTTAAAGTTGGAAATTCCGAGATTAAAGTTGGAAATTCCAAGATTAAAGTGGAAAAATTAACTTTAAAGTTGGAAATTCCAAGATTAAAGTTGGAAATTCCAAGATTATAGTTAGAAAATCCAACTTTTAAGTTGGAAAAATCAACTTTAAAGTTGGAAGTTCCAAGTTTAAAGTTGGAATTTTAAAGAAAAAATTTTTACAATGTGGCACTAATACGCTTCCGTAATCTTAAAAAGTTCAAACAGATTTCATAATGATAAATTAATTCACAAATGATTTAAGCTACCATTATATATTTTTTATTTTTATTTTTTTTATTTTATCTTATTTTATTTATTTTTTTTTTTTTTTGCAAATTGAAATGGCAAGTTTACGCCCTTGTAGGATTACGAATTACTGTCATAAAGTAAAATTTAAAATTTTAAACAATAATCAGGTATCTATATGTACGTGGTATCATTTTAGTTCTTTTTTTGGGGGGGGGGGCGGGTAACTGTTTTATGTGTTCATTATCTTTGGCAGTAATGAATAATATTTGCAAGTGATAATCTAACCAGGAAAGGTGTTGCTTTAAAAAGGTTACGGCTTAGTGTAATTGAATGCGTTTAAATGCAAACCAAATATTATGGTTTTATATATAAACTTTTACATTAATGATTTGAATGGTTTTCCTTTCATATTTAATTCACACAAAAGTGGAATGAAAACATTTTAGAAGAAATGTATTAGAACAACAAATATATCGGGTGTACCAGGGAATACTGTCCAGTTAACGTTAAACAACAAAATTACATGCATTCAGGTCACCAAATTGTGCTACATGACGCAATTCGTGAAAATTAACCGTACATCACTGTCAGGAACTTAAATTTTATAATATTTTCATCTAGTTTATGACTACATGTCATTTGTTGGGGACATTAGTATCAGTGATCAGGAATGCGGGACGGTTCGCCCCGAAAGACCTTTCGCACCGAGACGTTTCGCCCCGAGATGTTTCGCGCCTATTAATCATGTGGTCATTATGCAGTAAACTAATTACACCCATAACTCTATTCAATTCAGTTTATTCACTCAAACCATGAAATGGTACATGAGATCAATCAGTATAATTATACAGTTCAAAAGTCAGAGGTACATTTTATAAGTGAATAGATAGTAGTAAATAAATAGTAAATAAGCATAAATATATAATATATACAATGAAAACTTTTAGCTGGACATGGAGGGCCTCCAAATTAGTTATGAAAAAAGGGAAATCTGTTAATTATGATTGCTTAATAAACATAATTATATATGCACGCGGATAATGATTTGGTACATTATATAAATTCAGAATTTTTCAAAGACAATTTAAAAAAGAGGGTTTTTGAATGTAGTCAATTTTAATATTTTGTATTAATATTTATCTTAAAACATCGCATTACATATATCGTTCTAAAATTTTTATATGATGAATTGCGATGTATTTCATATTAATATTTACTCATTATATTTACTTAAATTAAAACATTGTGTATAAATGAAAAAAAAATTGTTTTCCAATGATTTATATATAAAACCTGGATAAAACGACACTAAAAGTAAGCAATATTAACAATATATGTTTTAATTTTCATTGTTTTCAAGTTGCATATTATATATACCGTTATAAATTTTTATATGATGAATTACGATGTATTTCATCATGTCGCATATGTATATGTAACCTCTAGTTAATAATAATTAATAATAATTAACACCCATCTCCTCTTTAGCTTGACATGGGGCGCCTCCAAATTAATTTTCACACCTTTATGAGGAAACCGATTCAGAACTAAATAATGATTGCTAAATAAACATAATTATACATCTTCACGTGGATAATCGTTTTATACAATATTAAAGTTATCAGTGAATGTGCCACAATAAACATGATCATATGTTATCAATAAAGTCAATATTCATTACACGCATATATATTTATTTATAAATATTTATCTAAATATTGTCTCTAAAACATCGCAATATGTATAATAATAATATGATGTGATCAGTGCCACTGTTAATTTTTCTGAATTAGGATCGGGTTCGAAATTCAGATTATTACCAAATAGGAAAACATGCTTTCTGCGCTATCAAATACTGTAGAGTAGACTATAGTGTAGTATCAGAACTAACAGTGAATTTTTTACCATTTGCCTTCTTTGAAATGTCGACAGGTGACAGGTATTGTAGTAATTTTTATTACATATAACTCGTGGGTACATGATTTTATCATTTCATTGCTATGTGTGTTGAAAACACTATGGTTTATAAAAACACATGGGGCTAGGATTTCCATAATAAACAGTCAGTTACAGTTATGCGTTTGTCATTATTTGCAGCAAATGTGAACTGTGTGGAAAGGTTCAGTGGAAATACAAATGCCCTCGATGTGACAAGAAAACGTGTTGCCTTGCCTGTGTTAAACAACACAAAGTAGAAACTAATTGTAATGGTATACGAGACAAGGCAGCTTTTATAAAGATGAAAGCCATGACAGATATGCACCTTTTGAGTGGTATGGTGTGCCATTTGGATTGTTCGGATTTTGGATTATGCTCTTTTACTTTGTGTAAAACCACAATGCTATTTTTAATGCAGATTATCGAATGCTAGAAGATGTAGATCGTTCCATTGACAATCACAGCAGGGATCCCCTGAGGCGGTCTGGTGTAAATAAAGTTGTTAACAATGTAAGAGAATTGTTCATGCTGTTGAATAATTTCAAAATAATGTAAACAAAGAAAATCAAGATAATGCGCACATGCATTTTGTATAAACTTAATACATGTAATGTTTTATTGACATACATTTCGATGTACTATATATGCAGTAACATTTCTTTCTCTTAGATGAAAAAGATAGCTGAAAAGAAAGGATTGAAAGTGAAGTTTCTGCCATATCCAATGTCAAAAAGGAAAAACAATACCACAAGATTAACCAATTACAGGTGACACATACTTTTGTTTTAGTCACTCAGTTTAAAAAAAAATTGAACAAAATCAACAAAGTTTAGTGAAAAAAAAAATACCCTTATATATTCATGTAATTTTCTTTAGGACGGGAGATTTTCTGTGGCATGTAGAGCTGATATTTCCTCACTCAGATATAAAGTACACAGAAAAGAGGTAACTAAATAAAAAAAATAACATAATTTATCTACATAAAGTGTATAAATCTAGTCTATATTTAATGGCATCTGTATAAAGTTATGTGTATTTTTCAGAGTACATGAAGACACCTGCCTGGGTGACTTGCTGAAGACATTCCTCCACCCTACAGAGTCTGATCCGGTGAAAAGACAGATGTTGAAGTCTTACAGTAGGGCTCCAATAGAAGACTGTAAAGTTTTAATGCAGGAAGAAGGACAGCCTGCCAATATCAAGAGGTCTGTGTTACCAAGTTTTATTTTTATAAGAATAATTCATTTTGAAAATCAGTGATTGTTTTAGCTAAAGAGTCTGTTCATGAAACCCTCAGTTTGAATTTTTTGATTGCTTTGGTTGAAACGACAAGCTATTGACCCCTTCATGGTAACTGTGGTACTGCTCTTTTGCGGGTCAAATTGATGCACTTTGCTAAAGTTTAAGTGGGTAGACAATTAAATGACGTAGGTTAAACAATTGACATTGCATCACATTTCACTAAACTTTGTCATTTTGCCCTGCTAAAAAGCAGTACCGCAGTTACAGTGACAAAGGTTAAAAAGAATTTTGGTACATTAAAGCCACACACCTTTAAAAAGTATAAAGTGATATGTAAAGTGCACATAACTTTGAAAAATATCATGATGGGTGAATGGAGATAAAACTAGACATATCACATCAAAGCAGCATCTTGAATTTTAAATTGACTCTTACTGAAAAGTATGTCATATCTAGGTTTTTGTTTGCCTGTTCAATTTGGACATATCACAAGTTTCTGCATCATTTCCAGTTTCGTGTTTTTATTCATTCCAGATATCATCAGTTAGATCAGAATAAATCATTGTGTGAGAATCTTCAAGGAAAAGATTTTATTGAGTACCCAACACTCCATATTATTCTCACGGACAGAGCTGACCAATACCCACTGACTACCGCAAAGTGATTGAATGTGAAAGTCAAGAGGAATTGATACATATGTAATACATGTACATGTATCATCAATTGACAGATGTACATTTCAAGACATGATACTAATTCAATGAGGCTTTAAAAATTGAAAACTTTGCAAACAAGATTTAAATATATAATCAATTGACAGATGTACATTTCAAGACATAATATTACTTGAATGAGGCTTTAAAAATTGAAAACTTTGCAAACAAGATTTAAATATATAATCAATTGACAAATGTACATTTCAAGACATGATATTACTTCAATGAGGCTTTAAAATTTGAAAACTTTGCAAACAAGATTTAAATTTAAAACTGATACATTCATATTGTTGCTAGTGTTGAAAACAAAAATCAATGCATTTTAATACTTCTACCTTTTCTTCAATAGACAAAGAAGCTTTGTTTTGAGTCAGAGATAATCAAATGTGGAATATTGATTTTGTCTCTCTTTTTTTATTCTTGACTTTTGGAATGAGAACATAGATAGATCCATTGGTACACGAAGTTCAAAGTTTCACAAAAGATTGAAAGATAATTAATTGATTTATTCATGTACATAAAAAGCCTCAACTTTTTATGCTGTTTATATGATATGGTTTTATATCATGATATGATTAATATTAGTTTTATATAAAGATTGTTCATTATTACAAAAATAAATGTTGCAAGCTTCAACTGAGAGTTGACTTTTTGTCAAAGTTTAAGATAGAATGTCCATAGGTCCATCGTTCAATGCACTTTATTTATAAGTATAAAGTGAGTTCGTGGAATATATTCCCCATGTTTGCAGTGTATTTTCCCATGTGGACAGACGTATGTTCAAAGATGGGGGTAGCTTGCTTGCATGTGATTGACGTCTTCTTAATGGCTTGATTCCCAGACATTTGACAGCAATACAGTGAACTTATCGGCCCAAAATATCAAATTATTTGAACAGCCCAGCACTAGCATAAAGTACACCCGATAACAACATGTGTATTGGTAAAGGGTGCACAATTAACGCAACGTCCATATTGAACAGGAACAAAGGAAATTAAAGAGCGTCAAATTGTAGATATAAACTGATAGGGGTTTGACATAGATCAACCTTCGCCGGGGGAAATGGGCGTCGTTCCCTCGGTATCCATGGAAGCGCGACCCTAGCAACGGGGAGTCGGGTAAATGATATAAATGTATCAAGTTAGATATGATAAAACGGTCCATTGTTTTATGACAATGGGTTTTCAAAGTAAGGTCATTAACAAGTTGGAGCCATCGATGCATAGTATTCTGGTGTCGAATTATTCATACCTTGTCGGGTTTTCAATTTGTAAAAAAAAAAACATATTTGGTTTATTTAAAGGGAAACAATGGTTTTAAGTTTGACTTCATATTAATGTAGATAATGCGTGTTGCACTGAGTAAAATTCCTTTTAGAAACTGTCTCTAGCATTGTTGATACTTGCGAACACATAAGGGGTCTGTGCATTCCATAATCGAGTCCAACCTTTAGGCGACCTCTTATAGAATTTTATCAAATATGCAAATTAGATCAAAGTGATTAGCAATATATCTATGCTGGTGTGTTATGTGGAGGAAATACACATAGTTCTTTAAATCGTCTTAACGATTGCCAGCGATAGAGATTTGCTCCTTAATGCGCTAAATGCAACACAAACGATTAATACCAATTGGGAATACTAAAAGACACAACAATGGATTAAAAGTGCAGTGAGAAGGTGGCAGAAATTGGAGACAGTGAAAAATTCGGAGGAATTGAAGCGAAATTTTTATTTCGGCAGTCTGTGAAAAGCGGACATGGCCGCTGAAGTAGCCAATGTTCCGATCAAAACGGCGATGGATATTCCAGATCCGATTCCTCCGGGAAACTGGATGGCCCGACAACTCCGGATGCTGAATGACAACAGCGAAGGACTGCTCCCTCCATCCGCCGGATCTAAGCGCTCCTGGGACAAATACAACACTACCACACACAAGGATTTCTTGGGGCCAAGGGAATTCCAATTGGAGGAGCCAAACTATGAAGTGGAGGTAAGAATCTTTATTTTAAACCTGTGTTAAGCTACATAAGTGGACTAGTACTTCCCTAGCAACCAAAATCCATGAGCTTTGCCGGTAGTATAACGTCTGTGTTACGGTTGCCTGTTTGTTATTTAACGATTTGATAATTAATCTTAATGAAAAAAAATTCTCACTTATATGGCAGCATGCAACTTTTGAATACAATTTTATGTGTATCATTTAAACCATTTCATAATTCTTCAGATTCAAAATTTACAAAACACAATTTTCTTTACTTTCTCTTCTCGCGGCGATATCAGTTTTTTGCGTAGCCTAACTATTTACTCTCTAATTCTCGACGCAATACAATTATCTGTTATAAAGTAATTTTATCATCAATCAAAGTCAAATCTGTATACCTAAACAAATGGCTTTGGAATTTCGCGAAAGTATTCAATGCAAAACACTCAATTCTAAAATCATTTTGCCTGGTCCAAACTTGTACAAAATGGGTTTTTAAGCCTCTGAGATCTCGAGACCAAGCTTAGAGACATAGTTTCTACAAATTCTATGTACAGCAATTTTAATGACCCTATAGTTCTATACACTCCGCTAATACGCATGCTTTGTGGGTCGTGGAATACACTATAGGAATAATCAGATTTTTGCCTTAGGATACACCATACTTGAGAAAACGTCCTCAAAACGCGTTATATTCATATCCATTATTATTGATTGTTGAAGTTCCTGTGTGTAATTATCGTTTATAATAGAAATGCATTCTGATTTTCTGTCCGTATTTTAGAAATCAGTTTGCAGTTTTTGTAAACATGTTGAAAAAGTTAAGTTGCATTATCCCAATTGTAGGACCCCGGTGCCCCTGACAGTACGTTATTAAACTTCCATTTAATCGTGTGTTTGGTCTGAGGAAATCTTAACAACTTGTAACAATGGACCCGAATATCCTCTACCTTACAATGATGATACTCATGCATAGTACAATGTATATCAATTGTATTTTACACGTTCAAAGAGGATATTTAAAACGGGTTAGCCCCTTAACTGTCTGTAAACTTACATCGTTATGTGAAATATTTCCGTCTTCTGTGTCTAGAATTTTACGCACTTAATTAATTAGAGAATGTTACAATATTTAAATGATACCTGCATTAACGAATATTGAAGTCATTTTTTCCTTTTCGAGTACAGTTTAATGCTTTATAAGGAGATACTAGTAGTTTATTATGATGCATGTTGACAGCAACACCCCTCTGTACAGTTTTGCGGGGTAACAGAGCTGTTTAATTTCAACATTAAAGAAAGATAGCTTTGCCGGGTAAAAATAAACAGTAAAAAATAAAATAAATAAGTCCCTCCTAAATAGACAATGTTGATAGGGAACAAAAAAATTTAATCACAGTATGAGTTGCCTCTCTTTTCAGAGTGACTCTGTACCTTAAGATATGCTATATATATTGGCTACCTTAATCGATAAAATACATGTACATCGCGACATATCTTTTACAAAGGGCACAGTATTATAGAGCTAATTGATAGCTTGGAGTCTTTTGTATAAAACTTTACTTTCTTAAAGGGGCATGGTCACGATTTTGGTCAAAAATTATTTTCCCGATTTTAACGTTTACAATGCTTCAGTAAGGCATTTTTAATAGACAACCAAAATTTGAGCGTCATTCGTTGAGTTATAAGCGAGTTACAGAGCTTACAATTCTTTGCTAAGTAAACAAAGCTTTTGTTTACATTTTGAGCGTTGAAGTGAAAACTCCAGTTTAAGACCGAAAATGAATGTGGAAACGTGAGGATCGGTTTATATATGCTTAAAATGAATAAGAATATGAAAAATCAGCTTGAAAAGATTTTTTTTACCGGTATATTGAACTAATGTAAACAAAAACAGGGCACGAGCCTTGTTTACATGACAAAGAATTGTGAACCCTGTATCTTGCTTAAAACTTCACTACAGACTCTCCAATTTCATTTGGTCATTTAAAATGCATTCCTTAAGCATTGTAAATAATAAAAACAGAAAAATAGAATTTGACCAAAATCGTGACCATGCCCCTTTAAAACTGCTTTCAGATTATTTGATAGAGTTGAAAAATGAGAGTCGTTTTACGGTGTTGTTTCTTTTTTTTTTTTATGAAAACTTAATTCACTATCTTTTGAGTCACAAGTCAAGGCACATGACGCCACCTTTCACCTTCATAAATATTTCACCGACTTAGAAAAAAGAAAAAAAAAAGAGAACTTTTTAATTTCATTCCCGGACAAATTTAAAAAAATCGTTTGAATCATGATTTGTATGGAATATTATCTGTGGGACAACAATAAGACAGCAATGGTTCACCTGCCCTTTATCCGTCGCGTAATGTAGACTATAGAAACTTCGAAGTAATGACTTACTGGGTTTATGAGTATATGGCTTAACTACTTCACCCTGATTGATTTCGATATCAGTTTTATAATTACTGTAATGAATTCATCTAGAAAATATTGATTTATTTTAGTCTTATACATAGATTCTCCTCCTGTTACCCTCTCACATTTTCCCTCCCTCTCGATCTGCCGATATCTTGTGAGGAAACCCATTAATGTTTCATATTCTGTTATACATAATATTTAATATTTTGTCATAATTAATAAGTACGATGGAAAAGCTTAACTTTTTCTGAGCGACCAAGTCCGACTAATCCAATAAAATACAATAAAAATGACTGTGTTAAATCAAACACATCGAACCAAATGGTTTTATGTATTTGCCTTATAGGTTAGTTCCCTTTCTGTCGTTAAATAATAATTTTAAATCCAGATAGATTACTTCTGTAGGTTTACTATTCAAACAGTTCTTATCAGACTTAATTCACCAATCTTTTAAGCCTAAAACATAGACCTGTGCATATAACATTAATCACTAATGCGCTGACTTTATTCGGACCTTAATGTACGGCGAGGATAGGACAGGGAGCGGATCTAAGTGATTCAGTGTCAGACTCTGGGATATATAAAGGATGCCGGAGTCTGAAAAACTCCCGGAAATAGTGGTCTCGGTGGTATGTACATACTTGAAGAAAGTTGACAGTTTTAAACTTGAGTTCCGGTATTTAGAATCTTACTAGTAGACTCATAGCTTTTCCAAACATAAAATAGCTTTGTAAAAAAAAAAAGGGGGGGTGTCAGATGAAAGAACAAAGAACATATAAGATGGTAAAAAAAAGGGGGGGGTAGACAGGCGACGTTTGAATTTATATTCTATGTATCATATATTACGTTTCCAGTGTTCTAACTGCCTCGATCTGAAAGCACGAGGAAGGTCTCATTGGTTTTAAGGAGTCATACTTTGTTCGCCCAATAATCTATTTACATGTAGTTACACACATAAAACCCTGACACACACACACATATATATATATCAAAGGTGAGGAAGATGATTTATCGGTTGCGACCCGTCGCTGCCCACACCCCCCCTCTACCACCACCAAGGGCGTATATGCTGCAAGATCAAAGAAAATAATCTGTATAGAAGAGGAGTGTTTGCAGATATATATCAAAGTTAGCTGCAGGTCTGCAACTCCCGGTCTGATAAAATTCGGATGGACGACTTGGGGCCGAATTTTCCAGACTGGGAGCTACAAACCTGCAGCTTCTGAATATCAGTCAGTGGAAATTAATGTTAAAATACACGGAGGAAAACAAAATAATTTTTTTTTAAAGTACCAGTACACTGCATATGTTTAAAATGTTTTGAATTAATATATGCCTGAACCCAAATCATTTCTTAAACGATTTAACCACTTATATTATTCATTCAAGTAACAACAGAGTGTATTTATCTATATAGTACTAGTATATACTACTGATAATTCTAGAGTACGGTTGGTAATCTTCAAGTTTTTCAGATGCAAATCATAAATGAAACCTACATAAACAAAAAAATATGAAGCTAAGACCGACGCATAAATAAACTGCCACTGAAGTCCTTAAATGATATTTAATTATTAATTGAAGATTTTGGTATGCATACAACAGTCTGATTCAATATGTTTAAAGTATTTATAGTACAAAATTGATATATTGATAAATATCCATCAATGAGCTCGGATTTTCGGATAAAGTTTTCTGATATGGTGAATTTTTATTTTTCATTTTATTTTCTCCCATGTTCTTGGACATTTAATAGGAGTTGTCTTTCTTTTGAAGAAACAACCCAGGAGGGTAGTTAGTTTGGCAAAATGTCTTATTGATGAATTTTGCCAACATTTTTAGATGAATTTTGCCAACACTTCAATATAGTGACAAGTTCGATTAATTTTTGATTAGGAAATCAATTAACAGGTACATGAATTTCATATTCAATAAATATACACTTTAGAATGATCCTTCAGTATATGTATATTTTATCGGAGCAAGAAATCATTAGGCATCAAGACATCGTCCTTTAAATTCCCAGGCGTACGCATAATGACATGTAGCCCCATTCAAATAGTTTAAAAGCATTGTTCAAGAACAAACAGAAGTTGAATTCGATCCGAAGCTTATCTTCTCATTAAGTCATTAATTACAGTAATGTGCAACGTTGAATTGTTTTGCTTAATGCAACTTTAGATATGGTGCGTGTACGGGTAAGTCATTTTGATCAGGAATCGAAGAGAGTTTTTCATTGTTGCATTTTCAAAATATGACCTAAGAACAATGCTTTTTAGGTACTAATCATTAACCGAAAAACATGAAACTGGAGTATTGATAAATTTGCCTAATGTTTCAGTTTTAATAAGACACAGAAAATTCCTTCGTTTGTCTTAAAATTTGAAAATGCATGCTACCGTTGTTGGGGTTTTTTTTAGTATCCAAATTCTACAGTGACATTTTTACATCCAAGGGGTTTTGAAAAATATTGTTTTGATGCCAGTGTTTAACGTCTGTTTATTTTTTTTTATGTCTGTCCTTTCGTCCTTCCATTTTCCGTCTGTCTGTCTGGGATATGCAACCTTGGTGAAATGGATCTTTACAACTAAAAAATACGCGAAAGGTCAACCGAGGCCATTTTATTAGACAAGTTGCAATTGAACTGTAATAATGCTCCTCTGAACACATGCATTTCACTTTGATTCGTTGCAAATCGTTTAATATGCAACTTGAGATTCGTAAGTTGTTATACAATTTACTGAATACCGGTAGTCAAACTCTCATTAACGACCCCCTTTCCTCCAATCTTGCATTTGATATTATGTTAAAGATTTCAGTGAAATCCCTTGCACCCGTTTATACCTCGTTCTTCAAGAGAGAAAAAAAAAACCTAATCAACACCGATAATCTTCAATATTTAGGTTATGCTTGAATGATAGAGGCAATTAACAAATATTGATATGTGGGATCAGAATTTTTAATTTAAATGGCTTACTGTTTACTGTCACCACTCTCGGTAACCAGCCCGCAGTGTTGTCATTTAAAGCTACCCCCTCTATGTGAGTGCAATATTATAAGTGGATGGAATTTGTGTTACGTTGGTTCTAGTTATCTTTCTGTCTGTGTTTTTATTGTAGCCATTCCAGAAGAAGAGGGAGACGGTGGCGGACATTATGTTGGCCCCCAACAATCGCCAGGTAAGATTTCACAATCCAACCCCCCCCCCCCCCCCACTCTGAAAATTTTGTGACGTCATAATATCGCACTTGTTGACAAATTCTTCGGCAATCAGTGCAATTTGCATTTTTAGAATATAAAATTTCGTTCAACAATAAACTTTTTTCATAAATATTCGATCTGGAAATATAACAACGCTGTAAAATAATTTTTTTAAAGATAGTATGTTTAATATATATAATATGAGTCAGAGAAAATAATTGTGTACAATTTGTTTATTGTCCATTATTTGTATAAAATATAAGATGGGCAATACTGCTTAAATTTTTAACAATTAAGTTGTATTCATAAAAAAATGTGTTCCTTTAGGATGTTAATAATTATCTGTAATTCAAACCCACACTGAATCCGTTGGTAACATAGCGATAAATAGATGGGTTTCTGTGGAAACTATGGTCTATTCCAGTATTTGCGATATATACACCCTGGGGCGTATAAGATAACGTTTACAGAAAATTATGATCAATTTGAAATGCTAACATTGTAGCTTAAGATTCTTAACAGCATGCTCATTGTGAATTTGCTTTATATTAGCATTTCATTCACCAAACGAAATGATTTTTGACGATATTGCATAACGCCATTATGCTCTCAGTGGGTACACATTGAAATGAAAACGTCTAAAGCCATAAATTAACGCTGTCATTGTGCGGACATTTAGAAAAACCTTTACACGATCTCACCTTAAAACCCAAACTATGAAAATAACTAGCTGTGTCTTTAACACTGCGCTATGCAGAACTTTAAACTCCTTCTTTCAAATGAAACTGTTTGGTAGGAGACCAAAAGAGGCCTGGATTGACATATTTACAATAAGGGGTAGTTTTTTAATGATCAATTTCTACTCCTTCTCTACCATTAGGTTCCTGTATAATTCGACAAACAATGTTCCATTATTATGGCTTCATTTCTCTTGTTTGCCAAACACTGTAGTTTAGGTTTTTAGTAATTGCAGTTTATTGACCAACTGTCGTTTGGCTCATTTCAGCTTCTCGCTTCAGAAAAGGAATAATGAATTGCATTCATGGAACTATGTACATTTTATTCATACCCCGGATTCTTCGAAATACAGCCAAATGATAACAGGCAGCAATCGATCATTGATAACAAATGTAACATTTGATTATGAGAATGAAAGTTTGTTTTAAGGGTTTTTTTTTTTCCTCAAGGTGCTAAAGTTTTCTTTTAATACCCGACGTCGATACCATATGACATGTATACACTTAAACCATAAGTTATTAACCTAGAACAGTTTGCGTTCATGATCGCACTTCGATGTAAAAGTCCGTATCTATTACCAAACTAGACCTCAGCAAAACGGAACACAACATGGGATACGGTGTATATGAAATATGCGACTTGTCAGCTCATTTTAAATGTAAATCTTGTATAAGAATGGTTCTCCCTTCTCTGTATATACATAACAAATTGGTTATTGCTTCGCTCGTTACACAGGCTTTTGGCCTTTGATAAACTCCAGCTGAGTTCGAATATTAGTGATGATACGCCTGAATCGTAAACTTTTGCCGCAAAGAATTTTGTATACGACACTCAAATATACGTACAGTAAAACCACACAATACCGAATTGATTCTTAGTCGCCAGTCAGGGTGTTTTTGGATAAAGTGTTTTGGATAATAGTGTCGGAATAGACTATGTAACGTGTTACGATAGTGTTGACATTATCCCCGTGTTTTTCCACTTTGCAGACGTTCAACAACTGGCAGATGCCGTCTCGCTTTTCCTCCACGGACGACAAAATCGAGCACTATGATCCGCCCCTTCACCTCAAGTCTGAACAGCCAGGTATATAACCAAATCACATCGAAAAATGGAAAGGTCTACACGATTTAACTAATTAACAAACAAAGTCACATACGCAACGTAAAGGTCTTATGTATAAATATATATACAATAACTAATTAACGAAACCTAGCACGCTTACTGTACATTAATTAACTAATTAACAACAACAATTTACATCAAAAACGTAAAGGTCTTATATTTATACGTGTATATGTATAACTAGTTAACGAAACCCAGCATGCTTACAACCCTGCCTCTAAATGGAGAGGTAAATATTTCTAATCAATTAACAGGATGTGGACTAGAGACAGTCGAGGAAGAAATGCAGGCCTTGAATATTTCCCCCACCCCTAAAGCTCCATCCCCAATTAAGCGATCACTGACCAGTTTACAGGGACCACAGAAAGTTAATAGAGAAAATTCACGTGAGTCAAATGGAAGAGAGAAAAATTCGAAAGCTGCGTTTGTGTCAACTGGTTGTCAGACTGAGTTTTAGTATTTCTTTTATTATATTTGATACTAATGCAATACAATAAAGCACGATTAAGCGACTGATTTTGATTCGTTATAATCGTGATAAAAAGGATTAACACAATAAAATGTAATCGACTTTGTTATAATCATAAATTTGTTATAAAAATATTTGCTTCAATCGTGTTTCACTGTACTAGTATTATGCCCAAGTCTGAAATCAATGTATAGTGTAATTGATTGTAGATGGTTTGTAACAAACATTTTATAACATCTTATAAAATTGGCGTTGGTGCTTGATATATATTATTCATTTATGTACATGTATACAATTTATATTTAACACTATAAATATGTAGTTATACTGCCTTCGCATTAAAAATATTTAAAGTTACATTTCAAAACCTTATATTATATGTACAGCGATGATGTAAACTATATTTTTTTTACTCCATTAATCCTGGTATGTTTGAATAAACAAGGCTCCATTGTGATTTGATATTGAACATTTACTTCTATGGGTACCTACTTATTCTGCACAGCATTCTTGATTAGTTTATTGATATTGGTGCTATATAGTTTCACTGTATTTTCGTTTAGTACCAGAACTTCGGCTACGATCCTGCAGCCCTCGTAAAGACCCCGGGATGAGATCCCCCACCAAGCTGGGAGACCTGACCCGATCTAGTCCCGCTCTACTCAGGAGCAAGACCGACATGCACCACAGGGTACCAAACGTGAACCGTAGTCTGACCAACCTAGGGGGCGCCACCGCGCAGGAGGATATAGCCCTGAGACAGGTAACTGATTGAATTTTATAGTATAATCAAAGAAATGATGTTACTCTATACAAATATTTATGTTTCTGTAATTCAACATTTATTTGCGACGATTTTATTTCGCGACTAAATGGTATAATGGTTCGCGGCGAAATTAATTTCGCGAACTTTTAAACTTTAGACAAACTATGACATTAACAGATTGGTTTTGCAGCCTCCCCCCCCCCCCCAACTCAAAAATAAAATGAAATATTTTCGTAACTTTGTACAATTTTTTCATCGTTTAATAACAATTATATTTTAGGAATTTAGGCACTCTCTTCAACCCCAAGTTTTAGATAAAGCTGAGCAATGGATGAAACTGGCTCCTAACGCCGACAGAAAGGTCATAGAAAAAGTGCTGCGCATGGCTGATAAAAGACAAAAGATAGAGGGAACCTTAAATAAAAGCTTACAGCCTGACGCCAAAGATGTAGTGGACAAATGGCTCTTGGGTGCAAATGATACAGGTATAGAGTGAAATTACATTCACTATGATGGATATGTGCAGATATATCGACTCTAATGTCCGAGTCTTCGTAAATATACCTGTAATAAATTGAAATTTCCATTGTATTCCAGAGCGCCAAGTGGCTCTTCGATTCTTTAATTCTCTCGCTGGTGAAAAGTTAATGGGTAAAAACATTTCTGAGCAGAAGAAGAGGTTGGAGCAGGTCATCAACGCCTTGGAATGGTAATGATTTCAAAAGTTAACCAAATGATTTTAACTTTAAAAAAAAGTTGTGCTCATTTAGATGTACATGTATACCTGCCGATATATTATATATAATTTATCTTACTTATTCACACTTTCCGATTGTCAATGAATTCGTGACTTATTATGATTGGTCAGGGTTAAAATTGTTATTGGATTTAGTAAAAAAAACCACATGAAATTAAACCTAGAAAAATATTTGTTCAAAGTTGTAAAGTGTCTGATTTGATTTGAACATATTTTATTATGCAAATATATATTTACGTAAATGGATTAGGCAGCAGGCAATGCCTATGTAAGGCTTCTCCAAAGTGTCTTAAGCTATACATTCCGTTTTTCAGTGAGAACGGGAGATTTCCGAAAAATTTACGGTACTGATATTCGATAACCTCGCAGAACTTGTATGGTTCTCTCCTATCCATTCACCTTACTGTATTTCTAATTCGCCTTCTTTATTTCACCCTGTATCCTTTATTTTGCCATCGTCGGAAACGCAGAGCTAGTCTCGCATACGCTTATACTCAGTGAGCGTACGCGAGACTGGTCATGGGTTTCTTGCGTACACCAAACTGTACACATCTCTTGTAGATTTCTTGAAGCACACATACACCAAACAATGTCTGTTCTTGAAGCACACATACACCAAACAATATCTTCTATTTTCCATCCACTTACTAACACTATAAATATGGATCTTTTGAAATTTATTAAAAAAAAATAATAAGATAGACCCTCTCATCAGCGTCACAATCATAGTATGTGCAGTCGTAAGAAAGAGTTTTTCACATCGTCTGTAAGACTATCATGGATGTATTTACTCTAATAAAGTTACATGAATAAAAAATTTGTTAATATGTGAAAAAATAAGTTTTATAACAGAGTTTCACAATCATCTGGGCAAATACACTTAATTTAAACTGCTAGTAACTGTGTCTTGTTGAATACGATTTGTATATTATTGTAGTTAAATCTTAGCAAAATTACAGCTTTATCTATTTTGACAACCTCATTAAACTGATCACCAGAACTTAACTGGTATCAAACAAGAGTATATCCACGCAAACACTCGATTCTTTAGCGTATCCTAAAAGTTAAATTTACATCATTTTAACTAACCTTTCTTGTCTGCACAAATGAAAATGGGCTAATGCAAGCACTTCGAATTTTGAATTTTTTTTTAAAGGCATTTTAAAAATCGTAATGAAATTTATTTATTTCATTTTGCAGTGGAAAAGGAAACGGACCGTACGCCGATACCAGCAAGTTGACAGTTAGGGGTAAAACGGCGCAGAAGAATTCGCGCTTCAACCACCTTCGTCTGCTGTCTCCAGGCACGCGCAAAGAGCGCTGGATGCACACCACGTGGCACCACCTGCCGGAGTACAGGAATGATGACGTAGTGGAGAACTGGAGCTCCCACTACATCCGTCCACACGCCGTCATACCACGCCATTTCGTCATCCATCCTGACTGGGGATAAGACTTTGAATACCGTTTTTAGCAGTTTATTTTAAACTGTTCTATTTCCTATATGAAGTTTATTCAACAGACTGTGATATTTTTACTGCTAAACTTTTCAATACTAAAACAAAAGGGTTGTTTCTTATAATCTTTTACCTGTTGTGTATATTTTCTTACTGTTGTGATATTAAATGGTATAATTTCTACACCTTTTGTGTTGGTTTCTTTTCCATTATAAATATACACATGTACATATTAAGTGAACACAAATTACATTTTGAAGTCTCTTTTTACTAGTATTTTTAGACAAACAAGAAATAAATACATATAAAATTCTTCATTGATTACTAAAAAATTGAAAAGTGTATAAAATGACAACATTTATACATCACACATGTAATTTGTTCCACAGCAATGGAGATCAATTTTTCTCTCTCTCTGATACTGTTCAACAGTGAAAAGGATCAACTACAGCCGTTCAATGCTTTGAGCAGTCACTGAAGTGTGTAAATCTAGTCATAAAAACTTGGGCTGGTCTTCGCTGTCTGGAGTCCAGGGTTTTTTGAAAAACGAAGCAGGAAGTGGGTTACAGTGTGTGGAATCAAAGTCAACCATGTAGCGAGAAGCCTGAAAACAGGAAAGAAGAATGTCACTTGATTACAACGTCAGACTTATGCTGCACGTTGTATTTAAGGAATAAGGAATCATTCTTTGAGTATTATGAGGTGATAATTTTGGTCGGGCGTGATCAAATCCAATAAAGCCCGAAAGGCTCTATGATAGATTTGATCACGCCCCAACTGAAATTATCACCTCATAATATTCAAAGAATGAGTCCTTATTACTTATATTTATATAATTTTAAGCCATCGTATGATTAAATATTTAACAAGGGCACCGCTAAGCGGAGCATCCCCTCGCGACATGACTTATTGTACGGGGAAATACGTTATTTAGGAAAATACATGTAAATTTATCAGATCAAAATAAATAAAGTATTTCTTTAAACCACTTTGAATACATACATGTAATATCTATTTAATCCCAATCCCCAAGCTTTGTGGTGTATAAATTGGGGGAGGGGGTTTACATAACAGTTTTCCTATTCCTAGCAGAAACTCAACACATATACTTTAAAGTTTAATAATTTAGATTCATTTAGTGACATTCATTTTTATATAAGCATACATAAACGATCCGTATACATTATGAAACGTCTCTGAAAATCAAGCGCTCTGGAGTCTGCTCTGATGGAAATTCTAGTTGCTAGTTGTCGTATTAAAATTAACCCATAGTATAGTAGATATATATGCAGTTATTATTAATATAAAACAATTTTTGCGTGATAAATGTGCAATATCTGTCAAAGTCTCTACTGAATTTTGGACTAGTTCTATTGTAAGTAATACGGGAAAATTTGTCCGAAAGTCGACTGCTTGTTTCGATGTAAATCGGCAGACTTAAATCTCTTGCCCGCTTCAACTTTTAACTATGGGCACTAGTCTAACACTCAAATGCTACAAAACGTTTTTTTTTTTACCTTTACTAGATTTAAATCCCAAAAAATGTCAAGTTGTTGATTTGAACTGTATACGGTAGGAGTGTGACTAAAATGGGTAGCGAAACCCGGGCCGGGCCGGGATTTTCGAAACTGAAAACCGGGTTTTTGATGATTTCTCAGGAAATACTCATTTGTTCTGCACGAAATTTGCAGGATTACTTTATTACATCTGTTTTTGTCTTCGCTGAAATTTTTATCATCACAGAATGAGTTTTTCAATATTTATTACAGATTGTCACTTTCCAAGTGACTAAAATGGGTAGCGAGCCCGGGTTACACATTTTGGGGATATTTAACTAATTACATTAATTAATTTGGAAACTTGTGCGTTTAATCAATGCTATTTCAGTTTTAATACTTAGATAATATCACAAAACTGTCAAAAAATATCATTAAATAAAATTATGGCCAAATATTATAAACCCGGGACGGAACAAAACCGGACACGTTTACCCGGGACAAACTTTTTATTTCCGAAAAAGCAACGAGAAAGAACACAGAAAATATGTTAACATTAAAAAAAAAATTAAAATGATAACAACCAATATTAGAACAAATCATTATATGATTGTAAATCTCATTATTGATAATTCATTTTTTAATGAGATAAAGGATGATTTCCTGTCAGCTAGTTTCAGTGTTTAGAGGATAAAAAGTTTGAAGAATTCCCCAAGAAGCAAAAACAAAAGAAACGCTTGAGTTTAACCAGGAAAAGAGAATTTATACAGAAAATCAACATTGAATGTGCTGCATGCAGGGTGTAGCCTTCCAAATGTATTTGACAATATGATTGCTTGTGAAAATCCATCATGTGGACAGTGGTACCATCTCCGCTGTGTTGGAATATCCAAGATCCAAAAGTGAGTCTGGTCTTCATGTGCCCATCATGTGCTGACTAGGCCGAAGAAATAACATATGAGAAAACGCATGTCTTTGATTTTTTATTTGTTTTTAATGGGGGAAATCTATTTTGTATTTTCTAGTGCTTATTCAGTGTAAAAATACATGAAAACTGAGTCTGGGCCCTGGTAGGGCGTTGCTGACAATGCAATAAGAACGGTTTTCTTGTAACATTGTAAATATTTAGTATAAATCTAATTACCAGAAAAAAGCTTTTTATAATAAAAAAAAAATACAAAATAATAAATAGTGCTTATAAGTAGTTAGTTTGCCTGATTTTCAGTTAAATCATAAAGATAAAAACCGAGTCTGGGCCTTGGTAGGGCGTTGTGTTAAATACACAATAAGAACGGTTTTTCATCGTGATTTGCTGTTTGCATGCTTTATATTTTGTATTATAAAAGTGTGGAGAAGGCTCAAATAAGGGTACCTCCGCGTGGTTTGAGCTGGGCAATATCACAATGAGTGATAGCTAACATCCTCTCGTCGCTTTTTCGGAAATAAAAAGTTTGTCCCGGGTAAACGTGTCCGGTTTTGTCCCGTCCCGGGTTTATAATATTTGGCCATAATTTTATTTAATGATATTTTTTGACAGTTTTGTGATATTATCTAAGTATTAAAACTGAAATAGCATTGATTAAACGCACAAGTTTCCAATTTTATCAATGTAATTAGCTAAATATCACCAAAATGTGTAACCCGGGCTCGCTACCCATTTTAGTCACTTGGAAAGTGACAATCTGTAATAAATATTGAAAAACTCATTCTGTGATGATAAAAATTTCAGCGAAGACAAAAACAGATGTAATAAAGTAATCCTGCAAATTTCGTGCAGAACAAATGAGTATTTCCTGAGAAATCAACAAACACCCGGTTTTCAGTTTCGAAAATCCCGGCCCGGCCCGGGTTTCGCTACCCATTTTAGTCACACTCATACGGTAGCGATTAACTTCAAGTCGTACATAAAATTACCGGAAATGTCGATTGTCAAGTCGTACATAAAATTCATGTTTTTAACTTCATTTTTTACGATAATTAAAAAAAATACTTAATCAATTGATTTTGAAATCAACAGGGTTTGTCCTTTTACCATGCCAAAGAAGTGTACAAAGTTTGATGGATATTCATGAGAGGGTTTTCTTGGAATTTAGAAAATTGAATGGAGTACACACACACACATACATACATACATACGAACACACACACGCACAGTAGCGATGCTATATCCCCTTCGCAACAAGTTGCGCGAGGGGATAAAAATAAGTAAGGAAATCCCGCAGGCGCCTCAATTTGCCCTAATTTGAAGTTATGGGTTATATAGTAAAAAATCGATACGTTGTGTTATCACAGGCAAAGACACTGGAAAATGTAAATATAATGTTATAACCATTGTCAGGCTTATGCTGTATGTTGTATTATATTAATGTTATAGCCAATTCAATTGCTTATCCATGGATCTCAGTAAGGTTAAAATTAGACAGAATAATTAAATCAAAGATATAAAACTTGTTTTGGGATTTAATTAAACAATTTTAAATGCTTCTATATACATCACTCTTATATGAGTTAAAGTTGGATGGCTTTAAAGGAATCTCATTTGTTGTTTAGAGAGTGTGTATGAAAGGACATTACTTACTAAGTATAAAGTCATTTTCTTTTTCTCTTCTTCAGAATAGCCTTCCCCTGAAAAGCATATATATAAATACCAGTACAGTTGTAGTTGCATTAATGACAAATCTTGAAAACTTAAGATGATTCAATTGTATCTCTAAAGGACTAGAAAACATGGCATGTCACATCCCATAAAAGGCATAGTGTTCAGATGTTTTCCTAGCTTTCTTCTTGTCAGTCCAGTAATGAAGCTAATTAAATATCCATATAATTAAAATTCATCTATAAATATATAAATTAATAGAAATATATATACACTGTACATGTATATAAATCTAGATTTCCCAGTTTTTGGTAACTGTTTTCCAAATCAAGATTTTTAAGAATGAAATACTCCAGAAACAGGATCAAATATCCAGTAATCTAATTTCTCAAATTTTCAATCAGAACATTTAGTAGATCTAGATTCCCAGTTTAATGGTTCCTGATTTCAGTTTGGAAAAAAGTCAGTAAAAGCACTGGTATTAGAATTTTAAGACAGGCATCAGTTGATTTTTTAAAACTTGCTCAAATTGTATAACACCAACAAATACTATGTAGTACATGTACATTGTACATCCATGTTTATACCCAGACTTGCAGCATCATTCTGGTTTTCTGATTATGATATTTAGAGAATGAAATGCCAAACTGCTCTTACTTTTCACACAATGAGGTTAGTATCACATGTATAACATACCTATATCACAAGGAAATGTATCGGAGTTGCTCCGTATATAGGATCTAATTTTGGCTAAACATTCTTCTTCATCCACTTCATGTGTCTGCCACAGGTCCTCTATGGAAAATGAAACCAAGCAATGAATGCAACAAACCACTTATCTATAGATTCCCTTACAAACTTGCAAATCGTACACCAATGATTTTAAATACCAGTATATATAACTGTTACATACAAGTTAATTAAATTTTATGATTTGTCTTCAATGGTCAGAAATTCAAACTTGAACAAAGTAATAAATATGTCAATTGTTTCTAAAACTGCATTGTAAATAAATCTATGCATTCTCAAAAAAGATATTTCATAACATTTTTTTTATTACATGTACATGTATGACTGATGAGATTTCATTTTTATGTCTATAAATTACCCTTGGTGTAATACAATGAAATCTACTGACCTTGTTGAGGTTTTAGCCTGGCTAACCAATCAGCTAACAGTTCCAGGGTACTATCATCTACTATATGATGGTATCTGAAATAAAACACACAGATTATTACAAGTACATACATTTAATACATCCACTAGCAATTATACATACATGTATATAATCTTATTTACAAATACTCTAGTCTCTGAAAATAAACATTGCATATCGGTTAAAATTGTAATGATAATTTGTTATCAGGTATATCAGTCTCAACAAATAATTATGAGCTTCCATATTGTAATAGGGTTAATTTATGATTTCCTACATGTTTTGAGTTCACTCTATCAGTAGATTTACCTATGTTGTAATAATTTGATTAGAAGATAGTTTCCTCTGTTGGAGTATAGTTTCACTCCTGTTGGATCAGACCTACAAAAAATATAATACTTAGTAAAATAATATTAAAATGAATGATTGCAGCAAACCATACATAAAGTGTACAGTTCATCGGACACTTTTCCAGAAATGGGTTGGTAAATTAGACTTACTTAGTTGTGATCATTTCATCTCTGGTTCTTCTTATGAGAAGTACAGGACCCGGATATCTATATAAAAAACCCCAATCAATTCATTTTAATCTCATACACAAAATCACCAATGTCATCTCATCTCACATTTTCTTTAAATTACACTGACAGAATTCATACACTTTTTAACACTAGTAAATATATACAAACCTGATTAGTTGTTCTGCTATATTTAAATTTAGATATGACCTAATTGTAAATTCTACAAAGTTTTCTGAAAAGACACAAAAAAATCTAATAAGAAATTAATTTGAAAATGATATTCAGTAGCTATACACAGTACACCATTAAAATAATTTTAAAATCATGCTTTATACATTAATTTGTGCATATTCTTGTGGATGTCAAAACTTGTATTGTAGAACATTACAGACACACTACCATGAAACAAATTTCTCTTACCAAAATATTCTGGCATTCTTGCCTGAGCTAATGGGACAACATCGTCAAAAGTTGCATCTACTACCTGAGAAAGTGCAAGAAAAATAAAAAGACAGATTTGAATATAATATGATATCATAAGTTCATTTCCATGATACCATCTTCATCTAATAGCATTCATAATTAGGTACCACCCATATTTTTTTTAGCATGTACTTACAATGTATTTTAAATCTGGGTAGTTCATAGCTACCCATGATGCAGTGTATCCACCAATGGACCAAGCAAACACGGCAATGTTATCAGGAGTGAAACCCAAGCTATTGATAGCATACTGCATGACAGCATCTACAGCATTCTGTTCTTGAGAAGGCAATGGAATACCCTGTTGAACAGAAAACCATGAAGCAGTCTGAGTTTTGATATTGTAAAACCAGTATTTCTTATCATTTCATTAAGGAGGAGGAATATTACACACAGTGCTCCCTGAAAACCCAGGGTGGTTCCATCCCAATACAGAGTAGCCTCCCTCTAATGGAGTCACAGTACAACCAATTTCATAGAAACCGGCATTGCCCTCACAACACACAACCTGCAGCAATAACAAAGAAGAATGTTAGTACCCAAACCATACCATACCCATATCATCTGGTCAACTTTGAAAAACCATTGTCAGTCTCACTTCTCTTGCGTAAGAGAAGCATGTTTGACCATGGGATTCTAGCTGGTAAACTTCTTGAACATCAAAATGAAATACGTTATATGCTACCAGTACAGTGCAAAATCATCAATTCACTGACCAAAGTTTTTCCATTCTGGTTCCCTGAGTGTCTCCTGTCCACAAACAAAACATCGATCTCATTCCCGTCTGCTGACAGAAGTTTGGCTCGTATTCCTTGTTTCTGAATGATAATATAAGCAAGCATGTACATGTGAATATGCGAAATCTGTAGTGGAATAATATGTTAGCATTGAAAATGAAAAATAAAATGATGATATGCAATTCAACTCACTTCCTCTATCAAAGATGCTCTGTTCTGACTTAAAACAGGACCTTCAAATGTAAGACAAGAAGAGTTTTCTTGAAAAATGTGTCCTTCATTGAAATAAATCCACAAACTTAAGGTAATATCAACCCAAAAGGAATATTTTTTCAATAAAAAAGGTTTTTCAAGAAAATGAAACCAGCATACTGATTATTTCAAAGTAAAATTTTTTTTTTAATAAATTCCTTAATGCCAAAATTCTGTATTTTATCACTCACCAACTAAAGAGTTAATAAGAGCTGTAGCCCCTGGGTAAAGCATCCTTCTCCCAAATGTGTGTACAGCTAAGTACCTACATGTGTCACAAGAATTTATAAAATTTTCTGTCTATAATAATATTATGTCTAATTGTAACACTTCTGATAAAAAAAAAAAAAAAAAAAAACACAAAAAAATGAAAAAGTTAAAAAATTTTAATCTTACCCAAGAATCCTCTGTGGAAGATTACTGATTGAAAATTCAGCTTGCTTTGGTTTTGATATTTGCTGATGGATTTTCTTCACTTCCCTTGATTAAAAAGAAAAGTTGTTTAAGTATGTAATATTAAATGTAAGGTACATGTAGCTGCCATAATGTATGTACATGTATATAGCCCTACCAAATTTTATTTTTCACAGAAAAAATTGGGAGGGATAACACTTTTGCAACAATATGGTTGGAGGGAAAATGACAAATACATGTTTAACCACATGCTCTTGCCAGGGATAAATACCAGTACATGCACAATTAGTTATATCTAGAGTACAAGTTTCCCTCTGATGGCAGATTGTATTTCTCATACAATAGGAAATGAGTTTTCTTAATGATTTGTGACAAGGAGACAAACAAACCAGTTTCCGTTTACAAACAACGTACCCATTTTCTCCCATACGCCAATCTACTGGCCATGCCCTGAACTCAAAGTCATATCTAGCCAACATTTTCTGCAAATGAAGAGACCATAAATGTGTCCATTATCAAATGTTTTCATGCAATAAAGGAACATTCAGTACATGTCTTTGAACAACAAATACCTTGTTTTGTTGTGTGAGTGATTTCTGGGCCGCACTGAGCACACTAAGGAATGTGAGGTAATCAGCATTGCTATAGCGACCAAACCCTACAATGTCATTTAAATGATTTACGTCATATGAAAAAATAGTGCCATATGTCATTTTGCACAGTACAAATATGTTATAACTTATAAATGATTACTTTTCTTCTTTCTGGTTATGGAGCTAACATTTTGGGCAACATTTCTTATGAAGCTAACATTTTGGACAACATTTCTTATTTTGGTCTGTTATATTATATATATATGATCCACATACAAGTACATGTACTATCAAACAAAGTCAATTTTTATCTCTTCAACTGTTCAACCCATCCCCCTCCAAATATATATATATATATATATATATATATATATATATATATATATATATATATATATATATATATATATATATATATATACACACACACACACACACACATAGGAAGAATGGGCTAAATAAATCAAAGAAAATAAGAAAATTCTGCATAACTTTGTGGTTTATTTGATTTTTAATGAAAGAAGTTATTAAAAACGAATTGTCTCATGAATGCCTTATTAGATTTAGTCAAAACCGGAAGTACAGGAAGAAAACAAAATGAAAGCATGTCAACTTATCGGAAGCATATTGGTGGATCTTGCAATTTTCCAAGCTTGTAATAGTAAACTTTATTCATGAAATTAAATTTTATGAAGCATTAAAAGTAAAGTTTTAGAAGAAATCATCAATTATTGTGGACATTACATCATCTAGAAATAGATAGTAATAATACATGACGTGAATAGGCACTTAGCATACTTGTACACATTGAATTTAGCTGGGTACGCTTATTATTATAGTCCGGTTAATATAATAATTTTTCCTGACAAAATAACTATTATATTAAGCGGGGTCCACTGTATATATATGTATTAATATTTATACCTCTGGTTAAATAAGCCACGGTGTAGATGACACTTATTGAGAAGACAAACTTTCCTATACTAATGAGTCCCTCTGTAGAGAAATATCCTCTTCTGTACAGGACAGTCAGAACTACAGGGCTAGTCCAGTAGGTGAAGGACATGCAAAATCGAATCTATAAAAAAAAAGCAGGAACATCCATTCTTAATATTTTATTTCATTAATATACTTCATTAATATAAACACCATAAAAAAACATGTAAAATTATTCCATGTGTATATCTACCAGCTAGTCCTTTTATTATTGTTGTTGCTTTTCTTTTAAAATATTAAAAAAAATTATTGACCCAATTCAGTGTATAAAAAACCTACACAAAATAATTATAACATAATTTGATCTTGAAATGTCAAGGCAAAGCAAATTCATTTTTTAATATAGTCATAACCTTCTTGCCATTTACCAATATTGGTTTTATTTTTTCAATTTTATCTTTAAATCTTTTATGCATCATTACAAAATTATGCATTTATAATAAATTTTATACTTACAACACTAATAAATTTATCTCCAGTTGCTTCAACAAAATTTGCTTGATATACTTTCCCCTGAAATTAAAGAAAATATACATCTGTTCAAAATACCTGAGTAGTTTCATTATCTAGACACTGTCTACTGTGTATCGTCATTTTTTAAAAACTGTTTTAACTATTTTATGGTTCATTTGGATAAAAAGGACAAGTCATTTTTCATTTTCTGTCATTCAATCATTATAAAATTTGCATATATAAAGAAAAAATGTTAGAAAAATGAAATTCATAAAGTTAGATAACATATATTTACCGGTCCTTCGTCGTTGGTAAGTTGTCTTCTCAGTTTTGGTCCCCTAAAACAGGCTAACAATTTTTGTAATCCCATGTTCATGATGTTGATAGAGAAAGTGGAGAAGCCTTGGGTAAAACAATTAAACCCAACTATTGAAACAACATTTTTGAAACGATTTTAAAATTATGCTAGTTTAATTTGGATTTTAAGACATATTGGCCTAAATAATTTTAAATATTTTGAAAAGTGTTTTAATAATCAATGAAAGACATGCTAATGAAAAATAATGACTATTATTACAGTTCATAATGTAACTAGCGTTACATAGACCTTTTTAACCCGAACCCGATCTAAATACTTATTTTAAAAAGTAATTACGAAGAGTAATTTGATATATCACATATATAACAAGTCAGCAAATAAATTTTGGATACTTTCGGTCATCTACAGACAGTAATTCGTGAGTTTGATTTAATTCATCTTTAATGATATTCATTTTCGTCCTTTAGTGCTACCTTTCCATGAACCATGATGTAGTGATGATTGGATTGCTGCATGTTTTAAAATTCTAAATTGCCTTAACGAAACTGATATTCAGAGAAATTGAGTAAGGTTTGATCTAAGCATCGTTTGCATTTTAAATTCGTGCGAAGAAGTTGTAGTTAACAGTTGAAAATAGCCTGTTCAGTTTTGCTCTGTTGAAAACGAAAATAGAAACTCGGGAGACGATTCTAGAAAGGAAATTGAAGACCATGGATATTGGTGAGGTAAAGCACTTTTTATTTTTATTTCTAAATGTTGATCACATTAAATCAAAATGTAGACCAGATGCTTGGGTTTTAGATAATGAATTATCAATATTTTGAGAGAGAGAGAGAGAGAGAGAGAGAGAGAGAGAGAGAGAGATTTTCATGAGCATGTTTTATCTTGCAACATTCCTTTCTGCATTTTAAACAGTATTAGAAAATAAATTGTGTGTTAAGGGTAACACTGATGAAAAAATTAGGTAAGGTAGGTACAGATTTTTTTTTAATTTTATATTTTTTCTGCATGAGAGCACAACTACAAATTTAAAATCCTAAGAATGTTTGTTTGTTTCATATTCAAAAACGGGTTTTTATTGGAAATAATATGAAAATCATAGTCGCAGATAAAAACAAACATCTAAAAACTGTAGGATGCTGGATCGTGGCATTTTTGTAGGTTAGATCAGGTTACCCTAAACACACAAAATTTTTTTTTTAGACCTAATCAAAATGAGTTTTGTTTTCCTCAGACTGAAATATAATACTTTCATTGGTTTCAACATGGCACGTGACTGCCTGATATATCTCTATGTCCATTCGGTGAGAATTAATATTCAGCAATATGACCGTTATTGGTCGATGCTTCATCTAATCATTTTAACATTTCATGTTATTAAATACAGAAGCCACATACAGTAAGTTCTTAAAATATTTTGAGTAGTTACCTTTTATTCTTTAAATTTAGAGTAGTTGCCCTTTTAATATTGACATCACATTGTTGTATCTGGAGCAGAACAAAACTGCAGAGGAAAGGGAGAAAATGTTTTAAAGAACATGGTTCACTTGTGGTCAAAATCGGCCCCGTCTCAAAATTTTATCATATGTTTTCCAATCATAGTCTAGGAAACGCCCTTTGAGAATCAGCTTAATTTTATATCCTAGCATTAGTAGTTTTTAGTATAGAGCTGCTGAAAAATACCATTGTTTTTCGTGTCAGGTGCACCAGAAACGTCATGACGTCATTATTCTTTATGATAACGTCGCAAGCATACAAATTGTGCAGTATGTATACTCGAGACACCGGCATAACTTTTTCATCCTGCATTCATTTTGAATTTGCGTATATACATTGTTTTTCAAAAATCTTCAGAGAAAATCATTTCAGATAACACTGATAGAAAATACCGGTAGACAATTCTATCTTGTGATGCAATCAGTCCTTTCAGGTTTTACGGATCATACGCGTTTTATGTTTCTCTTTCGGTGAGATTATCGATGTGCATATTATATACAAAAAAATTCTTGATCCCTCTCATTTCCGCCTTACGTATTTAACTTATACTTTCCAGTTTAAATTACATGTCAAATTATTTAAGCGATATTAGACATTTCTTTTTGTAGTAAATGTTAACCCTTATCGTATAATACTATCACCGTGCAAAATTCACTGATTAATTATAACTTTATTTTGGACTTTACTTTTTAAATTCAGTTCTATTTGTAATATTTTCTCACAGTTTATTTTATACAAAGTTACTTATTCAATTAGTGATTCACACTTTTCGGACTCTATGTGATTTCAAAGAGACAGAGTGCCATGTCTCAAGGACTGCTAATCTGATAAAACAACATCGTGCAATTAACTGTTTTTCATGTCTAGGACATCAAAGACTCATTGAGTTTATTTAATTATTTTATATCTGTCAAGTTTTCACTCAGCTTACTTATGTCATCACCTGTCAATTTATACTTATTGTTCAGATTCTTATATATAGTCATGTAAAATTGTCAATCGGCAGTCTGGAATACGGCGGCCAGCCTCGGCCAGTCGTCCGACTCACCCAGAGTCTTGAGTCCGGAGGCCAATACTGGCCATATCCGACTTGTTTGTAACATGTCTGTCTGTTAAATTGTTATAATGCTGTCATCGTAAAGTCACGTCCAATAAATTTGTGAATCCTGCATCAATTGCCTGTTTATTTCTCTGGAACTGTATTTTGGTGGACCTTCGGGAATACGGCACTCCTACCCTTCGTTTTTACCTTACGGCCCGCAGCGCGCCTCGACCTTTTACCTTGTACCCTTTACGCCAACATTCCCTCACCCCGTTCGTACTGCACAGGACGGATGCAGTTCCAGAAGAATTCCTTAGCACCGTACAAATCTAGGCGGTTACAATACCATGGGAATTATATTACAGAAAGTAGCGCTTTCGTCACACCGGTGTACCAGGGCACCGAGTTTTACATACATTCACCTATTCTTGAATCAAACCTCAATATTTTTTTCTCAAAATAATATTCTCGATCCGAGGAATATAGTATCGTTTATTATAACAGTTAAACTGAATATTATGTTTATTTTGGTCTATTCCGGCGATTACGGCATGCCTTTTCCCCGCACCAAGCATTTGCCATATAAGGTCATGTCAAAATTCGACAAACTTGTAAACTTTACATTTGCTGATTTGTAACATGTCAGATGTGCTATATCCGATGATGAAGAAACAAATGCAGAAACTATGAATTAAAAATGTGCAAAGTTGAAGATTAAATTAACTAACAAAAACAATTAAGTTGCAAAATGTGGTTAATATAAAGGAACAGAGTCAAATCTTGAAGTGTTTATGCCCGGGTTTTTATAGGTTATACGATCATAATTACACAGCTCACACACCAACACCATGCGCGGATCTAGAGAGGGGGGGGGTCGAGGGGTACCGACCCCCCCCCCCCCCCCCCCGGATAATGATAATTATTAGATTTACATTGTAAAAATACCGCAAATTATGCCTTGAACCCCCCCCCCCCCGGCAAACGCAATTATCCTTCGGACTCCCCTAGAAAATTTTTCTGGATCCGCGCATGAACACGATTGCATATTCTAACTTCAAGTTTACAGGTCTGGATTTTTTTAACACGATTAACCTCCATAATTTTTATTATTTGCAACTTTTTCTTCTTTCGTTGAACTTTGCTCTCTTTTTGTATATATATATAATACACGGGGATATTATCGTTTATCGGTGTGGACCGGTGATTTGATGAAATTTACCGGTCTGAATAAATATTCACAGGTCCATATATACTTGGCTTTCAAACAAAAGATACAAAACAGTATTTAAAAATGACTAATTTATAAGTAGTCTAAGAGAAAATTTCCCCGAATCTCCACTCTTTACCTTTAATTTCTTTGCGTTGAAAACGTAAGCATAGTTCGGTTGTATAAAAATAATAACTATAAAAATTTTCGGAAAAAAATATTTGAGGTATGTAAATACTTGTTATCATTTTTTTATTAATGATATTAAAACAGTTTTTCAATGAACAATAAATTGGAAATTGGAAATCATAGATGTAAATAAATAGCTGTCTGAGACTTTATCGTAAGTTACTCATCTTAAAATTCTTCGTTAATTAGCCTACCCTTACAATTCGCTAACTAAGATCTTGTCAAGTGTGAATCGATTTGTTAAATCCAATTAAAGGTGTTTGCAAAAATTTAAATCCTGCTTGTAAAAATGTTAACTTCTTGATTTGGTAGTTTTTTTTATTTATTTACCGGTCATTTTGACCGATTAGATAATAGTGTTAAATCTAGGATTTAAAAAGGGCATGTTAAATAATGGTGAAAAGGGCACTTTTCTTCGCGGTAAATATTATAAAACCTTGAAAGGGGCACCTTTTTCTGCGGTAATATTATAAATCATTAATCCTTGAAACAAGCGTATTTTAAGGAAACTTTTGCATCGTAATCAAGTGTGATCCGAAATGATCTGTAATGAAACAAGATTATTAAACAACAAATGATTTGCTTTTGCATTCACATAAGTCTTATTCAAAATTTTATTTTCAATCTTTTTTTTTTTCTTAAATTGATTTACATTTATTTTTATCCCTTAGAACAGCCATGGCATTGGTCTGACTAGTTTTAAAGTATAATGCATTAAAAATTCTTTATTTCATTTAGGCTTTATGTAATATGTGAACTGAAACACATCTGTATCCAGTTATGAATCATAGAACATGTATAATGTAAACAATATTCTCTTTTGAGAAGTGGACAGGCATAGCATAGGCTATGCCTGTCAGTCAAAAGAGAATATGTAAACAACTGATGGCAAAATTATCAATCCCTTTTTACTACAGAAATATGGATATTGAAATAGTTGTTTTAAGCTTTTTAAAAATTAATTTGCATTAAAATATGCATTACAATCTTTTATTATAAATTAAGTTTCTGCATTCTTCAAGAAGAGTTACGTTTTTTGGGAAACAGAGAAAATTCTGGTTTATCTGACAATTGTTTAAAAGTTAAAAAAGAATAAGAAAACTTCACATCTAGATTTTTATTAAATTGTTTCATTAGTCTAAACATGGTTTTAGGTGCCTCAGTGTTAAAATTTCAAATTATCTCCATAAAATATATTCTTTTGTGTTAATTCTATTTATAGATAACTTTACGATGTCTTAATGATAAGCTTGTACAATTACTAATTTCAAGGAGATAATTCAGTTATTTATCAAATTATTGTACCAGTAATTAGGTGTCAAATCACCCATTTATACAGGACAGCTGTGTATACCCCCTCAGCTTGGGTCTCTCCAGTTTACCTGTATCGTCTATTGTCTCAGGTCACTCGTGCATGAAGTCCAGCGAGTGTTAACATTGCAATCAAAACAGAGGCTAGGGCAATGGTGGTTTTGAATTAAATTTACTTTCGATAAAAAGGGCATCACTTTTATTTATTATTTAAAGGGCATGGCGTTTTGAAAAAGGGCATGGCGTTTTGAAAAAGGGGCATGGCGCCGCGCCACGCTAGTTTGCTTTAGATTTAACACTAGATAAGGAAAATTACATTACATTTGAAATATTGTTTTGAGAGAGATAGATAGAGTATGGAGTAAATTGTAGTCCAGGATATATTTTAGAATTTACTTAGGTGTGGCTCAAATCTCAAAGAAAATTCATTACTTTATATTTATATTAGGAGTTCGTTATGCTATAAATTGGGAATTTTCCGTTTATGTAGATGGCTCAAGAAATTGCCCCTGCATCTTAGATTTCGTCCGATAGATTTTCAGCTTTAAAGAACTTTACAAGTTTTGCATATGACCTTGCTGTTATTCAATACATTGAGAAATAAAAATAAATTATTAAACACATAAGAACGATGAATAGAAAAAATAAATACACGCATGTCAAGATTTGGGGTTTGCGAGTAACATGGGATTAATTAGTCATAACATACATTAAAACATATGGGTTTTTTTTTTAGGGGGGCAGGCATACATCGGAAAATGAATCGAACACATAAATCGACGCTTGACAAATGTATGGAAAAATATTACAGACTGGTTTTGGAAACTTCCTTTTGAATGGTGACTATTAATTAGCGGTCAAAAATAAGAATTCATCCCACATACACAAAAGGTAACCACTTTATTAAACCATAAGAAGAGAATACGGGAGTTGGGGTTGGGATGGGGTGTTAAAGACCATACATCCCATGAAATGGGAAATCTCCTGAAGATTTTTTTTAAGAGAGATAAGTAGTAAAAAGTATATAACTCCAGCAATACTTTAATCAGCTAATACTTCATAACTTATACTTAAAATTAAAATTTTGTTGATCTTGATCCAACAACCTGTGCGTTCACAGGTTTAAGTCTAGTTGTAGAAAAAAAATATAAAGACCGCGTCATTCATACAATGAAGATAGTTTACCTTCTATTTCAAAAGCAACTACTTGTATAAATTTTCGCAGAATAATTAACATCGTATATAAGATTAAATGTTGGGGTGAAATTTTAACAAGTCTTTGTATTACTTACGTCATCATAGTATTACAGTGACGTCATATCTAGTTTATAGGTGCATGTACTTTATAAGTGTCGTCTGTTTACATAATTCATACAATCGTAGATTTAACAAAAAATTGTGTATGTACACGATTTCATTTCTTTGTAAAATAAATATACAGTCGGTAGAACTACATGACTGTGTAATTTGCAAGTGATAGCTCCATAAAAAGCATGAAGTTATTTCACGATTTTCTATGGTCCAATTGCCTTGATTTGAGAAAATCACGATGAACAGCTAGTTTTTCACATATTTGAAAAATTGATGTACATTGTAGAACCATCCTTGGCGAATTATACCATGTATTACCTGTTATCGTATCTTCGACATCTTCAGTTGGTATAATGTCTCAAGTCGCTAGGCTACGGAGACGCGGAAGTAGATTGTGCATGCAATAAGACAAGATTTTCGGACATATAGTTAGTCTTCCTTTCATGTTTAATATTTTTAATACACATACTTTTTAATGTTTAAATGTTATTACATTTTAAATATGATTTATACTTATCCGATTTATTTATCTAACGTTATATTGATACACGATAACGCTATATTGACGTTATCAGAATACGGTTTTTAAAAAAATAAACATGGTCCGCACAATATCACCATCACGATTTTTTGCATACACCTCAAGATAAGTAAGTTGTTCAATATGACAAAATTTGGCGATGGTGATTTCATGCGGACCTATCCAAATTTCCAAAACATTCACAGCATTTCGTGTATTTTTCCGGAAATATGCATTCCCACGGCATTTTATCGCAATTTATTTAGCATATACACTTGGGCAATCACAAGTACTAATACATTTTTGATAACAGGTAAAACCAGAAAGTATTTATATATGCACAAATATTTGTTCTGACAACTTTGAAATTTTACCCTATCCGAGGGCCAAAATAAGTCACAAGTGAACCATGTTCTTTAACAGAAACAAAACATTGTATTAAGTAAACATGGATGAAGCTTTTCAAAGAGTATGTGAAAGGTGAGATTGATCATTTTGAAGAGTTTAAAAAAGTTAAATTAGACGAGATGTTAGGCAACTTGTACATGGGTTTGCGTAGGTCATCACTTTTTGTGAATAAATCTGTCACTTGATAGTCCTCAGGAAAACAAACCACTTATTAGGTTTGTTACTGACTGACTACAGAAGTATATCGGGTTGATCAATCTCATAGACGGCTTGACTTTGCCTCGCCATCTATGAGATTGATCAAACCGATATATTTCTGTAGTCAGTAACAAACCTAATAAGTAATAATATCCCAGATGGTATATACACATGTAGATTTAAAATGCAAATATTGAAGGATCAATCTCCTAAACAGTAGTGATAAAGTTCATTCAATTACTTTCCTCAGCTTCGTCAAGATGTTGAAGAAATGAGGGATTTGTTGGTAAAAGCCACTAGGTCTGGAGTGAAAGATATTATTGGCGTAGAGTTGAGAAAATTAGAACATGAAGTATCACGACTGGAGAAAGCAGCAGTAGACCCCGTCTTGTCAACAGAAGAACCACAGAAAAAACCAAGGCCACAAATCCAAACCCAGACCATCACTAATTATGGTCAGTATTCCTGCTTTGATACTCTATGCTATGAAAATTTATATATACAGTTGAACTTTGGTATCTCAAACACCAATATCTCGAATACAATGAATATGTCGAAGTGGTTTGTAAGTCCCAACCACTTATACTTTAAGTGTTTTATCCTTGCTTTCTTGAATACTAGGAAGTTTTTAACCAGTCCCATCTAGTTCGAGATAAAGAGGTTTGACAGTACATGCATTTGAATTTTTATAATTATATTAGTACATGTTGCTGACATATATTGAACATGATAATCACAATTTTATAATTTGAGTAAAGTTGCCATGCATTCTTATTTACCACTTCACTGTTTATTTTATTCACAAACTCTAACGATATTTGGTTTGTTCAGGAAAGCAAATGAAAGAATTTAAATCTTATTGATATTTATTAAGTATTATGCTAATTACCATATAACTAAAAAAAAAATATTTTGTAAGAAAACAACTAGAATACTGGGCATCAGAAATGTTAGAGATTAAGTTTTTAAAACTATTAAATCTGACTGGCTTATTTTGATGGATAATCATATTTAACAGGTCGCTCTAAGACTACCCTATATGGGGTGTTTTTAGGACCCCAAAACAACATCAAAAATACATTTCATAAGAACAGAAGACCTAAATTATTTACCATACCAGTTAAAACTAAGGAGCACATTTCAAGTCAAGCTAATGTAATTAAACATATCTCAATGTATTTATCTAAATTTTAAGTGACAAGAAGCAACTCCAAAGGCATTAAAATTTGGTAACCATAGGCATTGTATTATTTAAGGAATAAGGAATCATTCTTTGAGTATTATGAGGTGATAATTTTGGTCGGGGCGTGATCAAATCCAATAAAGCCCGAAGGGCTTTATGATAGATTTGATCACGCCCCGACTGAAATTATCACCTCATAATATTCAAAGAATGATTCTCTATTACTTATATTTACATAATTTTAAGCCATGGTACGATTAAATATCTAAATATAAATAAGCAAACCCCGTTGGCGCCTCAATTTGGCGACATTTGAAGTTATGGGTTATATAGTACAAAATCGATACTTAGTGTTATCACAGGCAAGACACTAGAAAATGTAAATATATTCATTTACAGCATTTTAAAAAAGAATTTATCTAAATGTTCTGACTCAATTTTCAGCTTGGGACCAGTCAGATAAATTCATGAAGATCTATGTCACAATTAAAGGAGTTCATTCTCTTCCAAAAGAAAGAGTTACCTGTGAATTTGGTAAGAGGTATGGAAAATGAATTTATCTATTGATTTACAATTTTACCTAGCTAGTTTGTCTACTCTTGTCAGTCAAGCAAAATTTTAAAATATATTTTGTACTAGGATTTAACAAGCAAACATAAATTTTTTTCTTCTGATTTTTATGAATTTTATTTTTATTTCACATGAATAAATCTATTTTCAATTAAAATTACATCAATTAAAAAAAAATGAATATGTTAAATGGATATTATGTTCAGTAAATGGATATTGAAGTGTTTGACATGGAGTTTTAAAAGGTTTTTATTGCTTTGTTGTTTTTTTTTTATTATAAGTGACATTTTAAGTTAATTTTATAAAGTGAATCAATGTGTTACCTGGTACATCTAACATAATATTGACAAGTTTTTATCTGCATTTATTCAAGTCAATTGAATCTTGCATGAATAAAATGTATTACAATGAACCATGTTGAATGTAGGCTTATATTTGACATTTGATTTCTCTTATTGATATATTTGTCATGTGGACATACAGTAATTGAAAACGTTTAATATGCTGAAGTGTATTAACAATCTTATCACAATTTTTTTATTTTTGTTTATACTTAGTAAACAATATAAGCATTATAGTTTCACATCAGGAATTTCTAACTGCAACACTTCAGTGAATGAATCAGAACTGAGAGATATCCAGTTGATTTAGATGTTGTTATTGTGATATTACACTACAGAATCAAACTAAGATCATATCATTAATCCTCCAACCAATTGAAAAACAGAATGTAATGGTATCTTGTCCTAAGCAAATGTCAGATAATATCATCAAAGGAATATCAGATAAAATCATCAAATAGAGAATTGTAATTATGGATGCCATTGAAAAAAATTAATCATCTTATTTGTGTTTTTGATGAAGAGATGAATTAATCTATTAACTAGAAGCTCAAGAAATGTTGAGTGCTAGTCCAACAGATTGTGCCAAAAGACACTTAATCTTATAAGCTTTTTTTTTTCAAGATAATCAAGAAATATTTTTTGAGGTAGAAAAATAGGTAAAAAATACCCAAACCATCCAGAAATATGCTAGTACCAGTAGTTTTGAATTGCAGATACCTTTATTAGATATCGAAATGGGAAGATAAAGAAAATGTGGTTATTAAAAATTTAAAGAAAAAAGGATTGTTTTAACTAGTACTTTGTAGTACACTCAACACAGGACTTTATGTCTATGAAAAAAAAATGATAAATTTGGTACTAGATTCCATAATTTTGTCTCTGAATCAATGCACTTCCTAGAAAATATGAACAGATTTTTTGAGACTATTGAATGAGCAGTGCTGTAACTCTATCAGTTTGGACTGGACCATTTGGCAAAAACTTAGAGTTATCTCCCTTTGTATGCATGGTCTCTTTCTGTTTCAGGTCCTTCAGATTGCAAGTGGAGGAAGAGGAAAACAAGCGCCGTTCTGAGCTGTATATATCCACCCTGCTGGAGGATATTAACTCCGAGGAGAGTTGGTACAAGGTAAGACTGAGGACATTAAAAACATTGATTTGGGGGGAATTTTTAAGGGTGGGGAGGGGGAGCTGAGGTAAGTGGGGGTATTACCAATTACCACATTATAGTTTGATTGAATTCAATTGAAATTAATGAAATCTGTCACACTCTCTAATTGTGATAACACCACCCCTATCCCCACCCTACCCCACCCACCACCCCTCCCCTAAACATGGAGAGGAAGTTGCTATCTTACTTTTTATTAGAAATATTTCTTGCATGAATTCTTTGGGTTTGAGGATGAGGGTATCTTGAAGATTATTGGTATTTGTGTCAGCTAGTAAGGTGCAAAGTCAGAGAAGGTATCTGTTAATTTGTCGAAAATCTTTTAAGTTAAAAACAGATACAGTGCTTCTGATGCTCAAAAAGAGTACCACAGGAAAAACTTGGCCGTATGTCACCTCTGGTGAAAAGGCAAAGAAAGCCAAAGAGGACAATGAGAAAAAGTAAGTCAGGTTTTTAAAAAGAGCACATTAACTCTGGTTTGTCACTTCACTCTTAATACATATATATAAAAAGAAAGAGGTATAGCACACTTAATATACAATTTGGCCTAAAATATACATGTAGCACTTTTGAAAACATCAGACATTTTCAATATTATACAATATTTACCGTAGTTTAAATATATTCAAAGAAACGCAAATAACACAATTACCATGCTGGAAGAGTCTTAATTATCTTTCATGACATCATTAAAATGTATCGGTTTTGTAAGGGATTTATAGGAAAGTAGTTAGTATACAATAAAAAATTGGATATTTGACTATTTGAACCACTCTAAACCAAAGAAATCTGAGTAAAAATTATGTTCTACAGGTATTGTAGTGCACGTTTACTTTGAATAAGTTTTGGTTTAACGTGGTCTTCGTACTGAAAATTAGACAAATATTTCAATTAGTGTCTTTTCTTATACAAACATGTATATAGCCATATATAATAGAAAATGTTACATGGGTGGCCTAGTGGTAATGCGGAGGTCATTTTGATTTTGTGGTAGCTGGATCGAAGTCAGTAAATATTTTTTTTTCACTTAATTGAAACATGAAAAGAATAGAAAGATTAATTAACATTTATCTATTAAATCTTCTGGGTTTTTTTAAAATTCTTCATTAACACTATGCATGTACTATATTTTCACTTAGATCCATTGTATTTTTTGTTAACTTATCATGGTTCAGAATATCAACTAACATTATACACAGAGTTTCCCGAATTTATGACAAGTCAGTTGTTACAGACACCATTATAAAACCAGTATCTTATTACTATCTAGGTTTTGAAAATCATATTGGACAGCTAGGTACCTGAAGCTATTTTTAGTAACAGGTACTTTCCGTCCAAACACAGGTGTAGGCAAAATAATGGGAAAAGGCGCTATACCTCTTTGAAATAACCTTTTTCTACAAAGTCTGTAAGAAAAAAAATTAGACTGAAAATTTCATAACAATTGTTAAGTAACTAAAAGTAAATTGTAAAAGGTTTGGATTAAACAGATCAGATTATATCATTTTCTGATACTTCTTTTGTGTAGGCCAAAAATGGATGATGACAAGGACCCTAATGATAGCCTGATGGACTTGATGAAGAAGATGTATGATGAAGGGGATGATGATATGAAGAGGACCATCGCCCAAGCATGGACCCAATCCAAAGACAAAAAGAGTGTCCCCTGATTAGGCCCAACCTCTCTCCCCAACAGACCAAAGTTGGTGGGCATGTCAATCAAACTGCTGTCATTCTATGAGGATGAGACTCTCTTAGTAATCATTCATCCATGTCATCGTGTACATGTATCATTGTGTGATAAATGATTATTCTATTACATGTGTATCACCGTTGATTCATAGACAGTAGATTTCAGCTAATAAAAACAATGTATTTTGAGCTAATAGAATGTAAATTATTTTCTTTTGAGATATTCTTTTTTGTGTGTGTACAAACAATACACAAAGGTTTTATAGATTTTGGGATTTGCCGACTTTCCTTGCATGAGTGTACTGCCGACACCTTCGGTTTTGTGTGAAATTACCGTTTCTAGGTGATGTGTTTTTGGCCTTTGTAGTTTATTTCTGTAGAACATAAATGATAAGCCTTGCTCCATAAATTATTAAGAAAGACCAGTAAACATTTGAATCTTATCAGAGAAACACGTCGAAATTCACGCACGAAAGACTCCAATAATGACAGTTCAATACAGTCATATACATTATTTAAAGGGAGTTGTTATGAATCAGGTACATTTTAACCGTGGAAATAAAATTTTACGTGAGAATGCAAGTCAATGTATGAAAAAAGTTCAAATAATCTCCGCTAAAATTGCAAGCAGTTTTTACATTCAAGGTGGTCTGTGGGACAATGAGATTTCATTGTGGATGAGAGAGTACATTATATTCAAGCAAATTATCTGCACTTGAAACAGTTTGAATTGTACAATTTGTCACCATTTATTGCATTGTGATATTTTATTTTCATAAACGTAAAAATTATAACGCCTCTAGCAGGTTTCAAGTTCATGGCTTACGCATCGAAAACTGATAAGTTTGCCAAATGCGCTACGCATTTGGAAAATGAGATTGAGGAATAATACAAATGTGATATTGGTTTTTGATATATGATAAAATTGAGGTGACCCATGCATTTTTTATTTAAAAAAATTTTTTTTTTTTTGGTTCACGTTCATACGAGAGTTGATCTCCGATCAGGTCTATGTTTATGCCCTGCTCTCTGATTTCGAAATCATTTGAGGTCAAACATTTGCGATGATGGATGACTCTGGATGTTGTCATTATGAATAGAAAATTCAGTCAAATTCTGAGTCATTCGATAATCTGGTATTATTTTTTTTTTTGGTATGGTCCGTATCCAGTTACACTGGAGTTTTTTTTTTCCACGAACAACAGAAGATTTGTCGGAAAAGGGTGTTGCTATCACGCTAGCTGTTGAGAATCATTTCCTCGAACAGAAACTGTTGAATGCCCTGTTTTGTACTGTCGGCGCATATTTTAGAAATGTATAATTTTTTCCTTGCGTGTTATTACCAGTTTTATGAAGAAGGTCATGTTATGATCCTCTCGGAGAGCACGCAATATAAATGATATGAACCTCTCAGTCTGAGAACGGCCATAGGGGTCTATAAAATTTAAACTCCAATTATAGCCATATGGCCTTTCAACTTTTAAGAAAGGAGGCCACCAAAAGGGACAGTAGATAGATAAAAAAAATTTGAATATTATGTCATGTAGAGTATCCTCTTGTTTAAGGACGTTTAATTTACCACTTCAAAAGTAGGTTACTGTCGTGTATGCTGTCGTCTGCAATGAGAGAGCGCGTGAATATTCTTTATTTCACTTCCCACTACAACCTATTAAGAAATTTCGATGTTGCAATAGAATTAACTTTTGTTGGTTATTTGCGGTAGTAATCAACAGTAAGTCCTCTAATATTTCGTTGTTGTTAAAAATATATCGTGCTGAATGGTTAACCTAATTTATGGATTGTGTTGTGTGAAATCATTCATTTAAAATCCAGGAAGGTCTAAAGCGGATACATTGGAAAATATCGATAATATACTAGTAGTAATTTGAACGGATCATTTCTGTGAGATCAACGATGAGTACCCCACAGTGGATGATGGCTCGATTGGCGCTCTCTCTCGCGCGCCCCCACCTTCCGAGTCAAAACGGCAAACGTCATTTCATCAACCACCTCAGGCCCCTCTCAAGCCGCGCAGGTCGCCTACATGTATGTTTACAGTTCCCACCACGTGGAAGTTATTTATGTTTGAGCGCTCGGCAATGCACCACGACGATGGCAGGGAAGTCGATATCGTATAAGGTGGTTGTCAAAACAGGCGATAAAAAACGCGCGGGTACGGACGCCAACGTCCGAGTCATCCTACACGATGACAAGGGCCAGAAGACGAAAGCAGCCAAGTTGGACAATTTTCTCCGGGACGATTTCGAACGTGGTCAGATAGATAAATTCACGGTGAAGGATGCCGTCGACTTGGATGAGATTCACCAGATCGAACTTTGGCGCGATGATGCTGGGATGTACAGCGATTGGTTCTGTGACTACGTGGAAGTGACCATTAACAAAAAGAAGCAGGAATTTATTTTTCCGATATACCGCTGGATCCGCCCCGAGTTCCACTATTTCATTCAACATCTAGACACATTTCTCCCCCAAGATGACCCCCATAGGGAACAGCGGGACATGGATTTGGAGGATATACGACACAAATACCAGTATACCCAAAGAGTGCCTGGCTTACCGTGTCAGGTATGCCAAATTGCTTTTAGCGAGTTCCCTAGGTAATGTAAAGCGATTTTATCTCGAATAGATGTCAATTGCTTGTCGTTTTAATCTGCAAAGAGAACACGCATTAACATTTATGTTAATTGAACCAAAAACACTGTAGAAATTAAACTTTCGTTTTATACACAATTAATAGCCGAAGGCAATTTCTCTCATATAACGGATAACATGAAAGTCGGACAGGTGAAATTTTGCCTCTCAAAACACTGCACCCTTGTCCTAAATGTCCCAACCCAGTGTGGCTTTTAAAAAGAATCAATACCTAAAATCGAGAATCTAAAGTTCAGTTTGTGGATGCATGATTTGAATTGAAGAAATGTTGGGAATGTCATATTCGGCTGCTCGCTTTAGGTTTCCTTTCTGAAGTAGCTCCCGGTCTAGTATTTCCTGTGCTATGACGGAATATCGTGCGTGATGAGTGTGGGGAGAGCGAAGGAATTAAGAATTATTACACATACTAGTTATAAATTTTACTTTTTGTTAAACAACAATTAATTGACTTGGCCAGATCACTAACAGGAAAACCTCGTTGATAACGTTTTAAAAAAAATAACTTCTCGTTTTAAAGACTGCGTTTTGCATATAAATTTTTTTTTTTTCAAAAGCTTTATTTGTATTTTACAAATATTTACCGATGGATTACAAATGCCTGTTAGATACACACAACCGAGAAGACCCGTGAATCAAAAATAAGAACCATTTCCTGTGCTTTGTATGATGTTTATATAAATCGTATCAGAACTCATAACGCTTGATCAAGGTTTATGCTGTATCGTTGCTGTTAAAGGGCGTAGATTTTTACACATAAAAGGGAAAAAATCCTGCAAGAAGAGGATACTGGGTTAGAGTGTGCAAATATATGACTCGAGCTGCTATTTTAATCTCCTTGTTGAGAGTTTACTAATAGAACCATTGATATTTTCCCATGTCCACTTAATAACCACTCTTTCTCGCTTAAAGATGCAAACAAATACACACTGTTTGCTGTTAACAGCCAGAGTATATATGATATTTGATAATTGCCTTTCGATTTAATGAACATTTTCACGTCATTCAATTGCACACAACTCGTTTTGAAATATTCTATTTCTATATGACGCAGTGATCAGACGGGGTCCAGTAAGTTAACCGTTATCTTATTAAAATATCGAAGGCAGTGCTTATATTTGATTTTCACAGTTCCTTACACAAACAATTGCGGCTAAACGAGCGTTTTATAAAAAGAAAGCTCTCCTTTTCTCTATTTATCCATCCTCTCGGGAAATTTAACGTCCTTATTGTAACGGAATATTTGATAAATATGCAAAATACAGTTATGCTATGGTCTATATCCCTATTATAGAGATTTTTGTGTTGTAGTGTGGATCAGCTGTCATCCAAAGATACATTACAATGTAGCTACACTTCCAAAATACTTATTCCTTCACGCAGACGCTATTTGGGTAGTAAATATAACTAGTTTCCCTATGAATTGATAATCTTTGTATGCATCTCCCACCTCGCAATTAATACTATTCACCCCCCCCCCCCTACACCACCACCACCCGCGCAGCTACAATTTCTCGTGTGTATCATTTATGCGTCTCGAACTTCTCTTTTTCACCGTATATAGCTTAATTAAACTTTTTTAAACATCTCCATGTAGCAGCTAGCTATATTTGAATGAATAACTTATTTGCGTGATGTAGGTGTGATATTCCGACATAGGTACTGTTTTGCTAGATGCAGTTCACTCTGTCGTTACTTCCCAAAAAATCCAAACTCCAGTATGTACAGCTTATAACTCATTATGTAGCTTCTATTTCCTTTTATAAAGTAGTTTTAATTTTTCCATACGCAATTTAGTTAATTCTTTATGTTGACACTTTTAAAGATATGTATTTGATTTATCTAACAACGGTGTTAGATAGTTTTTGTAGCAACTGCTTTCGTTAATAAACTGTATAAACTACATGTACTATATAATTTAACTTTACTCTTTTATAAACGAAATTCTGGCGGATTACACAAAGTAATAATAAACTCTGACATAATCTCAAATTATCATTTCTTACTCATTCTGTTAAATAATCCCGATTAATGTTTTGAGAACAGCGGTAGACAGCGTGGCGCTTTTACTTACCTGTACAAGTACTTTTCGTTTTCTCCGTCAGGTCTACGTGTTCGATATCTCCAAGCGGCAAACTTCCTATCTATCTATCTATCTATCTATCTATCTATCTATCCATCCATCCATCCATCCATCCAATTGAAAGCCTGGATGAGGTGTTTTTTCCCACCTATATATATTTGTCTTTCTTCCTTTCTCTCCTATCTTAAGGATACCGTTTGTAAATGAATTTCCTTATACTAAAAAGTATAACTTTTATGATCATTTTATAATGCGAAAAATGTATTGAAGGGGTCAGCCAGCTTACATCTTGAGTATACGACCTGTGACTGTTTGATGTAGATGCAACATCTTTACTGATGTTATTTCGCCATTTATATGCTATAGATGTACTTGAAATTCAGTTAAGAGGAACACACTATTTTGATTGCTGAAAGACAGCTATCAAACGAACATTTAATAATCACACTTATGGAGGTTGAGTTATTCCGATTGTTTCAAGTGCTCAGACGACTGTTTTAACCCAGAGCATCGGACTAAAGCTAAGATACGTTTCTTTCCACCCAATTACGCCGACAGTTTGTTTAAAAAGTTAAAGTTCATAATCCAAGCATCGAATGAACGAGCACCTGCCCATGTATTTTGTAACGAATTAGCATCGTACAGCTGATAAGCAGCGTAAGAATCTGCCGTGATTTCGAGCCAGGAATCCGGCAATTGGATGCATCTGGTAGACAGGATCATAATATAGAGATCCCGGAGAGAATTTAACTATAATGGATTACACAATTATTGTTAAAACTGGCGATCGGTTTCTTTCTGGAACCGATTCTACCGTGCACATTGTCCTGCACGGAAACACCGGACAGGCCACGAAACCCGCGGTGTTGGATAACCTTTTCCGGAATGATTTTGAGCAGGGCGCCACGGACGAGTTTTGTATTTGTGACGGAGACGTTGGGGATATTGAATGGGTGGAGGTATGGAGGGACGACTTTGGGGTGGCAGCTGAGTGGTTCTTAGAGAGGATCACTGTGGAAAGCAAAGAAAAGCAGTTCCATTTTCCGTTTTTAAGATGGATTAAAGCGCACGAGCGTTACCGAATACAACATTTGGATACTTTCCTACCCCAGGATGATAGATTTGCAGACCAACGGAGTGCGCACATAGAGGAGAAAAGGAGAATGTATGAGTTCTCTGTGAAGGGTCCAGGCTTACCTGCACAGGTAACAACTTCTTACCTAAACGATGCGTAACAGAAATATTGAAGAAAAAGAAATTATTTCAAATGCAACATTTTTGGTTTTCAGTTTTATGATTGCATTTATATTTATTGTCTATTTGATTTCTACAAAATATTCAAATTTCTTCGGAACAGCAGGTTTGTTTACAGAAATACCGAAGAAAAAATTTTCAAATGCAACATTTTGGCTTCCTGTTTTATGATTGCATTAACTGCCCATCAATTATTCACAAAATACTAAGATGCCTTCAGACATAGGTTTGTATATAGCCGGATACGTGAAATGCCGACGTGATTAACAACTCGTCTGTAGCTATCTCGAGCAGTCAATTCTAATTGCTTCAGTTTTTCATGAGAGTACACGTTACAAGCAGTTGCACTTTTTCTGCTGTGTTTCGTTTAAAAATATGTTTGCGTATATACATTTTGTGTATGCACTCTTGGGATGAGGAAAAGGCTAGATATATCGTCAACAATCATCATTTTTCTTTTACATTAATTCAAGTGCATGTTTAGTTTATAATTGCAATCCTCTGTTAATACAACCTTGAACTTACTCTTGTTGGCAACGCATTTATAATATAAATTTTTTTTTTATTGGCATATTTCTATAGCTTCCTGTGCATGATTTATTCTTTAGAAATTAAAGAACATCATAACTATCTCACCCCGCCCCTCTCTTATTTTTAAGGTTCAGTCATTAAAATACCTTTTTAACTGGTTGCTTTTTAGAAAATCTCCGAAAAGAAATCGTAATTATTCTTGAAACACAATATGATCATACACACTGGACAGAATTGGACAGAACTCGTTTGTACAGGTCATTGGTAGTTATCGGTCCTGATCGTTGGTCATTATACCATAACGGTAAATGCATGTCATTTCAGTCAACAGAAGCATGTTGACCTGCATCGATTTCTGGTTTAGTTTAACCTTGTACACATGTATACACATGCAGTGAACGCAATCCTTGACGTCCGGGCTGTACTGCAAAGAATGACTATCAGTAGCATCAGTACTTTGATTTTACTGTTTATCGGACAGGTGTTGTATACTTAGTTAAATTAGAGCTACACTAAGTCATTTACAGTGAACTATACATTCCTATACTGTATATCTTTAGCCCGTACGCATTTTAGCGTAAAATTATTTTTATGACGGCCTATTTTAAATCTCTTAACATTTAAATATTTTCGCTCATCGTAATCCTGTTCTAGTTGTACTGTATTTCACACATAGCTTCAATGACTATCTTCGGCCAGGTGCTTTATCGCTGTTCTACTAACAGCGACCCAGCACAATCTTAAGAAAAATCCTGGGTGCATTTTATCTGTTGCATGCGACATCGGAGAATCAATAACGGCTAAGCTACGAGCCCCGTATACAATGAATATATAACCCAATCGCTACCTGTGCATCCACAAAATCGGAACCGTACAGGCTCGGGACGTCTCATAGGATTTTCTTTATGGGCAGAGTGTTCTTAGCTAATATTTGATCTGGTGAGTAGTGTTAATGAAAGACTGGATTAAGTGACCAAGCACACGTGAGCAATGGGAAACTGCTGTGGTGCCCCGAAGGCGGATTACATGGTGTATGTTCGTACGGGGGACCTGAAAGGGGCGGGAACCAACGCTAACGTCAAAATACGTCTGCACGATAGTGAAGGAAACGTCACAAAGGATATCACGCTTGATAACTTCTTCCGTGATGATTTTGAAGCCGGTTCTTTGGATACTTTCCACGTTCCAGAACTTAAGAATTTTGGCAATATCATATCTAAAATAGAGTTTTGGAGAGATGACTCTGGAATTGCAAGCGATTGGTATGTGAATAAAATTTTGGTGGAGAACCGTAAATCCAATGATATCTTCGTTTTTCCCGTTTATCGTTGGATTAGACCAAACTATCACTACAAAATAGTTCATCTTGATACTTCATTGCCCCAATATGACCCACATGCAGACCAACGAGAAATGGAGTTAAGAGAGAAGTGTCATCTATACCAACAGTGTGTTAAAGTGGAGGGTGCTCCTTCCCAGGTAGGAGATAGCAACGAAGAGATTTACTGCAAAAAGATTTAAAAGATTCTAAAAATACCTTTGTGCATAAACGGCGTTCTTTTTATACAAAGAGTAAACAAAACAAAAAATCGTAAACGGTACTATAATGGCTATTAAAAAAGATTCCAAAAATTATTCTTGCATTAATCCCATTACACATTGATTGTAACGTGCTCGACGAAGCATATATTTGCAATTTCTTTAAATAAAATAGCTTTGCTCAGGAATTTCAAGGTGTGTATATGCGAGGTATGGTATAATCAGTTTGTTCAAACCAACTACGCCTACATCCATGTTCCTGCCCGCCGCCCACCGCGACCCGATCTCCAGGAAACGACGATCAAAGCTTTAGAAGATTCAAATTGATTGAAAATATTTTTTTTTAATGTAGTCTTCGGTAAAGCTTATTAATTTAGCCATCGCAAAAAAAAAAAAAGATGCTGCACAGGTGAATCCCCCATAAACAGAAAAAGTTTAACTTTTCTGCAACGCGGAAATACGATCCATTTTCTGCCGAATACTTGATTTCAAGGTCAATCCTTATGTTCATTTACACAATTAAATACTCTACATATTTAAAAGGTCATTCAAAGGCAAATACACTATATTTTACGACTGTATCGTGTTTACATGTGTGGAATGTCCAATAAGCATTTATCTTATATAAAGAAGTCATCGAATATAATGTCCACTAATTATTGTGTTGGAATTACACTAACAGTATGTTTTAACATTTGAACAGCTCTAAAATAAAGTCAGTGGTATATTAACTTAATAACTGTCAATTGCAGTATTAGCCGGCAGGCTGCGTAACTGTTGGGACTACAAGATTGTCTTTACGTGTTTTTTACGAGAATTCTTTGTGTAAGAGAGAGAGAGAGAGAGAGACCGAACTCACAAACAGGACATGTTTACATAAATTTCATGAAACCACAAAAAAAAATCTTAGTCAAAGACTCCTGGCATATCACCCGCCAACGGCCTTCATTTGATAAGCTAAACAAGTTTCAATCGAACTTCAAAGACTATAGCTACTGGCCACTTTACATACCGGTATGAATCAAACGAAGTCACTGAGACATTTTTGCAACTTGATTTAGAAGGTCAAGTTTACACACGTACATTTTAATACATAGGCACAAATTTAGAAAGCGCAGCACAATATGTATACCCCGGTATATTGAATGCTGAATTAGTCGCCGCAGTACAGTTCTTGCCAAAAAAAAAAACCCTGTAAACTTTGTACGCATCACTGATACAAAAACCAGAAGTAATAAGAAGCCAGAAGTAATATTTGTTATACGGTGTACATTTTTCAGTGTTGAAAATGTTGTTTATTTTTTTATTTTTTTGGTTTCTTTAGATTTTCATCATTGTTATCGTTATTTCCCCTTTTCTTTTATAATCTTCCCATTAAGTTGAAATCTGCAAGAGTCCACTTGTACATTTCTCATCCGTCCTTGTTTTATATAGGAGATAAGTGTATCCCCTGGTTGCAAAAAATGTAGAAAGAAGGAAGTAACAGAGAGAGAGAGAGAGAGAGAGAGAGAGAGAGAGAGAGAGAGGCACCATATTTGCATGCAAAATAATATTGAGCAAAACAAAACAGCATATAAAGAGAACAAAGACATCCAATTTATCTTGATGAATTTTTATTTCAGGTTAAAGCCATTCCAGACGACGAACAGTTTTCTTTTGACTACAAAGTAAGTTGTGTTGATTGGGACTAGGTTCTGACTTATTCGTGATTTATTGATAAAACTGATATAATTTGTCAAATGACTTGACTAGAACTCTCTGCCGATATATGTTTTCAAATTTCAAACCCAACTTATGCAGTGACTGCGATGGCGATGATGCCTCACCAAAAGGCCATTGTTCGTTGGTAAAAAACAATAAATGGATTTTATATCCAGACAGAATGTTAACGCTGAAAAATCTCACCAAAATTGTTATTCGGGTCTTTGTTCCGCGAAACCTCTCAAGATTTTTACCGTGATCTGCGTCCAGATCCGAGTGGTTTCCTCGACTTTCGATTTCCAGAGAGGGAAAGATCTGGGCGGATTAATTCCTCGCACATCCTCAAAGGAAATAACGGTTTTGAGTTGATGAGAGTTAGAATGTCACAAATCTTAATATAATATGTCTATTTACACTCTACGGGGGTGTTACCATTTCAAACCTTCATTTGTGAGGGAAATATTGTCATTGTATAATTGTGTTTTTACTGTATTTTTTTTTTATAAACTGAGTGATGGTAAATGATATGTATTTATGTGTTTTTGATCATTTTAAATCAGAGATTATTTTTTGAAATGCTAGTTTAGTGTAAAAATTAAATCTTCACAATATTTTTAGAAAGGTTAAACAATCTTGCTCTAGATCTTTATCAAATGAAAATGACAGTTTTTATACAGTGATAAATGAATGTTAATGATTTGCATTACAACACTTACAGAAGTTAGATTCAATTTTATGTGCAAGCTTTACTTATAGAGGAGATAATATCAAACATTGAATTTCACGTAGGAACACAATATTTGTATTTTTTCTTATAACTATGCCAAACATATTTTTTAATTAGAAAAAACCATAATAAGACAAAGCAGACAATCATGAAAACCGTGAATTGACATCACAAATCCAGACAATTGAACGAAACCATTCTTTACTTTTAGAATTAAAGGGACTTGGACACGATTTGAGCTCAAAATTTAAAATTTTATTTTTTCAATTTTACTGTTTAGAATGGTTGATATGGGTACTTTTAATGCTTTATCAAAATCTGAAAGTCAAATATTGAGTTATAAGCAAGATACAGAGTTTGAAAATCTTTGTTTTGTAAACAAAGCTCGAGCTTTGTTATGGTTTACATATGTGTTTTATTGGTATAAGTTTCTATCAAATGTTGCTTTTTCTGTTTATCATATTATCTATGAACACTTTGAATCAGTTTACCTGGTTTGCCACGAGTCATTTGGTCAAAGAAATGGTAATTCCATACTTTACATTATTTGTAAACAAATATAAGACTCGAGCTTTGTTTACATAACAATGACTTTTTACCTCTGTATCTCACTTAAAACTTGACTTCTAACATTCAAATTTTGGTCAATCATTCAAAATGAGCAAGTAAACCATTTTATACATAAAATATGAAAAAGAAAATTTTGATCTAAAATCGTGTCCAAGTCCCTTTAAAGTTTATTCACAACGTTGCCCTTTTAGTGTCACAGAGTAGGGAGGTTATCAATTAATTCAATCAATATGACATAGATTTATTGTATGCTCCTATAGTGGAATATTGCAAAGAGGAAGCTGAAAATGATAGCAGACTCAAAGTTACAGCTGCTGACACAGGGTGGCAAATGGGAGGGGATCCAGCACCTGACCAAGGTTTTCACCAACGCCTTCGGAGAACCACTGGTAAGTCATTTGGCCCCGGTCGTATTCTTGATGTATTCATTCAGATAAAAAAGTATATGTAATTCGCAATCGAACTGACTGTGCGTAGAATTATTGTCTTTCATTTGACTCCTTCTTTTATTTAATAAACGCTTAAATTAAAACTCGAATGTATTTGAACATTTCCTCTTTTGTAGGGATGCAAGCGGTGGAGTAATGACATTTTCTTTGGATGGCAGAGGATTAATAGCATGAACCACTCCCTTATAAAGCTCTGTACAGAAATTCCCAAAAAGCAAGTACAAGAAGTCTTTTGAAGTTTATGAAGACGACCTGATGAGAGACTGTTGCCAGAAATGAAGATGAACAAATAATAAAATAGCATTTGTGTTTAAAATTGTAATATCTGAACTTCAATATTAAAATATATAAAACTTTGCTGTGTGTTTTCGACACATCAGGTTGGGAGTTAGCGACGTGATGCTGCAACCCTTTCTGGAGGGATGGCCCCTTCATCAGGTGATCGAGGCCAAGCGTCTCTTCATGGTGGACCTGGAAATCTTACAGGACCTCTCCTGTAAGAGTGACGATTTTGTGGTAACTGTCTTTTTTTTTAAATTTATATTTATACCCCCGCTCCGAAGGAGAGGGGGTATACTGTTTTACCCTTGTGTGTCTGTCTGTCCGTCTGTCCGTCCGTAACAAAACTTTCTGTCGCATTTATCTCAGCAACTATTTATCGCAGATGCTTGAAATTTTTACACAGTGTTTGTTAAGGCATGCCATATCGTGGGATATATTTTTGTACCAATCGGACGTCAACTTCCTGTTAAATGACCACTTTGCTTATTTTTTAACCAAAATTTTCAAACAAATTTTCGTCAAAGATTTCTCAGCAACTATTTATCGCAGATGCTTGAAATTTTAACACACTATTTGTTAAGGCATGCCATATCGTGGGATATATTTTTGTAACAATCGGACGTCAACTTCCTGTTAAATGACCACTTTGCTTATTTTCTAACAAAAATTTTCAAACAAATTTCCATCAAAGATTTCTCAGCAACTATTTATCGCAGATGATTGAAATTTTTACACAGTATTTGTATAGGCATGCCATATCGTGGGATATATTTTTGTACCAATGTGACGTCAACTTCCTGTTAAATGACGACTTTGTTTATTTTTAGCCAAAATTTTCAAACAAATTTTTGTCAAAGAATTCTCAGCAGCTGTTTATTGCAGATGTTTGAAATTTTTACACAGTTTTTGTATAGGCATGCTATAATCGTGGGATATATTTTTGTAACAATCGGACGTCAACTTCCTGTTAAATGAGAACTTTGTTTATTTTCAGCCAAAATTTTCAAACAAATTTCCATCAAAAATTTCTCAGCAACTATTTATCGCAGATGCTTAAAATTTTAACACACTATTTGTTTAGGCATGCCATATTGTGGGATATATTTTTGTATCAATCGGACGTCAACTTCCTGTTAAATAATGACTTTCAAATTGTTTATTTTTAGCCAAAAATTTCAAACAAATTTTCGTCAAAGATTTCTCAGCAGCTATTTATCGCAGATGCTTGAAATTTTTACAAAGTGTTTGTTAAGGCATGCCATATCGTGGGATATATTTTTGTAACAATCGGACGTCAACTTCCTGTTAAATGAGTACTTTGTTTATTTTAGCCTAAATTTTCAAACAAATTTTCCTCAAAGTTTTCTCAGCAGCTATTTATCGCAGATGCTTGAAATTTTAACACACTATTTGTTTAGGCATGCCATATTGTGGGATATATTTTTGTACCAATCGGATGCCAGCTTTCTGTTAAATGTCGACTTTGCTTATTTTGCATATTCACATCAGAGCAAGGGGTATCACTAGTGAGCATTGGCTCACAGATATCTTGTTTTGTGAAATTATACACGGCAGTTTATTGACTTTATCTAATAAGTTTTGCCACTACAAACACCAAATTAATGACGTCATTATGTATTCGCTTCATAGTGCCCAGTGCCCATTGCTTTATTTTTCGTTAATGGCGACGGACGATTGATCCCCATTGCCATCCAGCTGTTCCAGCAAAAAGCAGACGACAATCCGGTAAGACTAACACTCGCACCGCACTATGCATGTATGCGCAGATCTATAATGGGTTGGTAGGGGAGGGGTTGGTTGGTCCCCCCTCCCCCGGAATTTTTAACATAATAAAGTTATAGAAAATATACATCGGAACCCCACACTCCCTCCGGACTCCGGAAGGAGGGGGGAGCGGACAGAAATATTAAATCCCTCGGACCCACATATTCGCTAGCGTGAGGAGCGGTGCGGATCAGAAACCCTTGGCTAGCGGAATTGTCGGACCCATACCTTCTGGAAAAAATGTCTCGATCTGCCCATGACATGCGTAATGCTAATATATTACATGCACTTAATATACTGTTGAACTGAATGGATTTCTTTTTAAGTGGGTTAAACATATTTGTATAATGAATGTAAAATCCATTCAAAACAAAGGCACTTCAGATGAACAAGATGATGTCTGTAGTTTAAACGAAACTCCCACATGCCGGAGTCTGGGTTGCAATACAACATTATTAATATAGTTATAGTTACATGTATAACTGTTGTAGTCTTAATCTTATCAATAAATGATCTCTTTGAAGCTAGGCCTCAAGAGGACAACATGACCATTCTAAAAAAAACAACACCTTTGTATCTTCTTAAAACAAACAAAAATAGACATGAGAAGGGAACGGGTTTGGACTCCTTTGGCTTACTTTACTTAGATTTATCATAATAGGTTATTTCACTATTTAATTGTTACATACTGGCGGATACGATATCAGTCTATATAATGTTGAACAAAGTGGCTCTGTCTTCTTATCTGTCCTTTTTTACTGCGCACTTACTCTACTTTCACTCGGATGCATATCATGTACCAGTCTGTATAAAACTGTCTCGTGAGGTCATGGTTAAATATCTGTGTGATATACAGGTATACATATAAAAAAAAAATTACTCAGAGTTGGACGCAAATTTTAATTATTTTTTTTTATATTATTTAAATTTTATTTTTTCACTAGAAGGAAAACTTTCGGGGTTGGGGGGTACACAGTTTTCATGTTTAAAAAAAACGAATCTTATTTATTACGGTACTGTACACATTTTTACAAAGAAACGTTTGTCAAATCTCGTTAATCCGAGCTACATATATTCACGTTGTCTATTTGATGTCCAGGTATTCCTGCCAACAGACCCCCCTTATACCTGGATGATGGCCAAGATGTGGTATAACCTTGCGGACGCCAGCTACCACCAGTCTCTCACTCACCTCGGTAAATCACCAATCGTTTCGTTGATATTCGTTGGCATGAATTTTCGTGGTTTTAATGAAAATCAAATGCAGTTTCAAGGATACGCTTATTCGTGGTCATCAATATTCGTGGGCATTAATTTTCGTGATTTTTTTTTTGAAAAATAGTTTTAAAGATGACCAGTTATTCTAACATATCAATTGTTATTTGAAGTTGCACTTCAATGGTCATTTAATTTCGTGGATCAATTCAACAACGAATCCACGAAAATTGGCATCTAACAAATACTGATGAAACTACATTATCCGCTCAGTGACAGATATCAGCATCAGTTTCGTTGCTATTTATTTCCATCACTTCATCATATGGTTGCCTGGTAATTTTTTTTTTATTTTTTGCAGGTTACACCCACTTAATTATGGAGGGAGTATGCGTGGCGTTTCATCGCAACCTCTCGCAGTCTCACCCCCTCTTCAAACTCTTGGCCCCACATTTCTTATATCTCATCGCCATTAACACGTGAGTTTATGTTATTGTACAAGTTTTCATTGATGAAAACAAAAGTGTGAACATAAAAAGGTGTATTTGTCACCAACAATGCATGTTTTTGAGAGAGAGAGAGAGAGAGAGAGAGAGAGAGAGAGAGAGAGAGAGAGAGAGAGAGAAATCAAAAGCTAAAAAAGTCAATACCCATTCAATCTTGAACAAAACTATCATTTGCCATCTTTCGGAACTTGTCGCGAAGAAATCAGTAATACGCAAAGCAAACTCGCCGATTGGTTTTAGTTTACGTGCTACTCCTTTGTACTGCTGTATTTGTATTGCCACCCAAATTTTAAGGCCTTGGTGTTCTCGTTTTTTACCTTCGATGCACTGATATGGCTCTTTTAACACTTCAGCTTTTAAAAAAAAACTATTGCTAAATTTGCTAAATGTCATTTTGAACAAAACTCTTTGATTTAAAAAAAAAATAAAGGAAACATCGCGATGAACAGCGATGTTTTTATTAAAAAACACATTTTAAAAAAAAGATTTTTAGCTCACCTGAGCTGAAAGCTCAAGTGAGCTTTTCTGATCACTTTTTGTCCGGCGTCTGTCTGTCTGTCCGTCCGTCTGTAAACTTTTACATTTTTGACTTCTTTTCCAGAACCACTGGGCCAATTTCAACCAAACTTGGCACAAAGCATCCTTAGGTGAAAGAATTTCAAGTTTGTTAAAATGAAAGGTCACACCCTCTTTCAAAGAGAGATAATTAAGAATTATTAAAAAATTGTTGGTATCTTTAAAAATCTTCTCAAAAACCAATTGGCCAGAAAAGCTGCAATTTGCATGGAAGCATCCTCAAGTAGTGTATATTCAAGTTTGTTCAAATCATGATCCCCGGGGGTACCCTGGGGCCACAATTGGGGGTCAAATTAAATTTTTACATAGGAATATATAGAGAAAAATCTTTAAAAAATCTTTTTCTCAAGAACCAATTGGCCAGAAAAGCTTTTACTTGTGTGGAAGCATCAATCATCAGCTAGTGAAGAATCAAGTTTGTTCAAACCATGATCCCAGGGGGTAGGGTGGGGCCACAATGGGGGGGTCGAATTTTTACGTAGGAATGTAGAGAAATATTTTAAAAATCGTCTTCTCAAGAATCAATTGGCCAGAAAAGCTGTAACTTGTGTAGAAGCACCCCCAGGTTGTGTAGAATCAAGTTTATTCAAATCATGATCCGCGGAGGTACGGTGGGGCCACAATTGGGGGGGGGGGGTCAAATTTTTACTTAGAAAATAAATAGAGAAATATCTTTAAAAATCTTCTCTAAAACCAATTGGCCAGAAAAGCAGTAACTTGCTTGGCTGCGTCCTCAGGTAGTGAAGATTCAAGGTTTTTTAAATCATGATCCCCGGGGGTACGGTGGGGCCACAATTGGGGGGTTCAAATTTTTACATAGGAATATATAGAGAAATATCTTTTAAAATCTTCTTCTCAAGAACCAATTGGCCAGAAAATCGGTAACTTGCTTGGCAGCATCCTCAGGTAGTGTAGATTCTAGTTTGTTCAAGCCACAATCCCCGAGGTCAGGGTGGGGCCAACCTTGGGGGTCACATTTTTACATAGGAAATAAATTCATTTGATCATTCTCAAAAATATTTAGTATATAGTATTACTACTATGCAATCACATTGACATTTGTTGATTCTCATTTGTTTAGACTGTGGACCTGGATAATTCTTGGGTCACAAAAAAGGTTCAAAGTTTGATGTAGGTTTATATTTAGCTGATTTTTTTAATGTCTAGTTTTGCTCAGATGAGCGATGTGGCCCATGGGCCTCTTGTTGTTTATTATTTTAAAAATGATTTGATCGCTTTGTTTATAACATGTAATTCAAATTTTTAACAATTATCTAATAATTACCATTAGGAGAGGACACTAAAGATTTTTCAAAACTTATTGCATACTCAAGTATATATACATTTATATGTATGTTACTTGCTATCACTGTTTATAAGATAGTGTTGCCATTGTCAAATGTACGCGTTAAAATCGTTTCGCCGTGTTGAGATTGTGGATGAGTTCCGGGTTCAGTGAGAGAAAGTAATAACAACCAATAACATTACAGCTACATAAATTCAAAACAGAAAACGAACAAAACACGTCCCAGGGGCATATTCTGCTCACATCAGACCTCATCCTTTTCCGACAGAAAATTTTCATTTCAGATATATTTTTAAACTGAAAAATATATTATGTGACGAGAATTCATCACAGGAGAAAAACTGTAGTGCCAGCGCATATGCTGTCATTTGACTGCATCGTTTTTTCGTTTTGTAGGCGGGGGCTAGAGTTGCTGGTGGCTCCGAACGGATGGGTGGATAAGACTATGAATATTGGCATCAAAGGAATGTTCGAATTGATTGCCAGAGGGTACTAGTAAAATTGACTTCGCATTTCGTCAAATAGCACATATAGTTTCATTTCAAGCGCGTGACTCCACAAACAAATAACTATTTTTTTTTCATTCTTTAAAGTTTTTACTTTTCAATTCGTTTCTTGTTAAAGATTAAATCTATGGAGAATGGATGTCCATGGTACGCTTCCCGAAGATCTCAAGAAAAGAGGAGTGAGTGATTTCTTTTTTTACCAACGAAACTAAATCGATTTATGACTGTTTAAAATGAATAAATTATAAAAATTGTTCCTTACATATTATTTAATGTTTTCTTCCTTCAGGTTTACTGCCTCAATGGAAAAATTTTACCAGGCTATTTCTTCCGAGATGATGCTTTATTGCTGTATGACGCAATTAAAAATTACGTCACCAAATACATTAACCTTTACTATGGTAATACTTTTTTACGCTTTGGGGGAAAACGAGATTCTTTTGTGAACTTGATGCAATTGTCAAGTTAAAGCCAAATACATGCAAGCAAATTGATTAAATTTCTGAAGCTATTAAAATGCTAAAGTTTCTTAGAAATGGATCATTACGATTTTTACACAATTGCAGATTCCCCGGAGAAAATAGAAAAGGACTGGGAAATTCAGAACTTTGGTCGCGAATTAACGTTATCGCGTGAAGAGGGGGGATGCGGCCTGCTGGTAGGAAAATGAAAGCAATTATCGTAACTTAATTTCTTGATATATTTATCTGATGTTTTGACATAAAATAAATCTCAAGTTATTTAAAATTCCCACAGGGTGTTCCGTTTGACGGCAAATTTGACAAACCAGAGCAGTTAATCATGGTGTTCACATCCATCATCTATACATGTAGTGTCGCGCACGCGTCAACAAATTTCCCGCAATACGACGAGTATGCTTTCCCGCCAAATTACCCCGCTTCCATGAACGGTATTCCTCCTAAAGACAAGGTATTTTACCATTTTGCAACGGCAGCCAACTATAGTGGGTTTTGACAATGTCGGTGAAAGTATTTTCTTTTTATTGTGAAATATGAAATTGTCTCTTGTGATTTACAGACCTCCTTAACAGAGTCGGACATTTTGTATACTCTCCCAGACAAGAAAACAACACTTGACGTTATGACTGTGACTAAAATTCTCAGCGATCGCGGTACTAAGAGCTTGGGAGACTTTGAAGTGCAGTACATCTTTGACCCGGATGCAAAACGAATAGTACACGAGTAAGCAAGCAGCAAGACTATTTATTGTACAGTGAATTACGAAAACCCAAGCAATTTAACTTACCCTTTATTATATACATGTACTACATTCGTTAGGATTGCTGAAATATCTAGACTTTACTTATTCAATCTTTTCTTTCAGGTTCAGGGCCGAATTGCAAGAAATTAGCAAGACAATAAAAAGAAGAAACGAACATAGAAATCCCAAATACGAATGGCTTGACCCGGAAGTGGTTCCCAATTCCATCAGCATCTAAGCTCGGACTTTTTAATAAAAATTAAGCTTATTTATAGCGAATTAGTGCAATATTAAGAGATGACATTGACTTTATATAAATATAGACTTTATATAGTCTTGATTGAAATGTTCAAGGTCTTGCTTTTATACTGAATAAATATACATTATATAAAAGTACACGTAAATACATGTATGTGCACCGTTGGATTTTGTCGTTAAACTTGGTCTCTTCCGTCCGCATTGCTATGTGATTGCCGTGGTTGGGGATGTAGAGCACTGCATCCGGATTCCGCTTGAACAGGAAACTAAAAAACCAAACGATTTTATGCAATTTGAATTGTAGGATGCACCGACCAACTAAAGAGTACACAGTAACTTTGCTCTTGTGATAAATTTTCAAAAGAAACTGGTATCTTAATTAATATAAAATTCAACTATACAAGTTCAGAATGTAATAAAACGGTGGGGAATTTTTTTTTTTTTTATTTTTTATTTTTTTTTTGCAGTTTAATACTGAAAAACATGAAGTATTGAAGAGAACATGTTTTTTTTTTATTTCGCGAGACACCTGTTATATAAAGTATTCATATAACCCCTGGCTGAAATATTATACGATCTGATGAATAATACTTTACATTTAATTGATCACAATAGCCAGGCACAAACTGTGTCAAATTGATCTCATACGTCAGTTTTGTCTTTGTGTAAGGGCTTTTTATAAACATTTTCATTGAACCTACACAATATTTTACCAACAACTATGTAGAGCATCCGACTATTGACATCACATTTATATCAAAGCTGCTGCACTTCCTAGATATTAAAAATAAGTACCGCATAACACAGGAACTGCAGAGTGTATAAATATATCATTTCAACATTCTATTAAAGATCAATGAAAATATAACAAAAATCCTGTTATTAAACTCACTTAATGTTTATTTCATTGTTATTATTGAATAGTTTTTAAATCAAAACAATATAATAGTCATAAACAAAAATACATTTATACACATAACTTGTCATCAAACAATGTAATAAATAGAGAGATTGCAGAGTACTAACAGTGAACAATACTGATAATACTTCATTGCTGGTACTATGGTGTGCATGTACATGGAATTACACGAAGTTACAAATAACACAGATAAATAGTTAACCTGACACATATAACACTGTGTCAGTTATGTACTGTACACACATAGTTTACAGGATATGTTAACCTGACACATATAACACTGTGACATATATATACTGTACACACATACCGGTATTTTACAGGATATGTTAATCTGACCACATATAACACTGTGACATTTTATGCATACACTGTACATATGACAAATTGTTACATCATCTTTATATCCGTGTTTCTGCAAGATCAGAAATCTGGAAAATGTAAATGTGTTTACAAAACATTTCAGGAGTTATCATAGATATTTCATCAATTACCGGTAAGGGGTTTATTTTCTATCCTTAAGTCTTGAAGAGATTGACGAAAATGCAAAACTAGATATTCATCACAAGTCGAGTAAAAATTTTATTTTCATCACATTTTTATCAGGTCTCTTTCATATTTATAAAATGTATATCATTTTTTTCAAAGTTAACCTGTTTTTATGTCAAAAGACATCACGTCAACACAGTTTAATATCTAAAAAAATAACCCATTAAATATCAAATGTGTGATATCCACCAATTCATGTATTTAAGAAACTGTTATAAAAGTTACAAAAATAAATCACAAAAAAAAATCATAAATTCAAATTTGAGAAAGTTATTTAAAATTACTTCTACAAAAAAAGACTCACCTATTCTGGCCCCCTAGAAACAAAACAAACAATAAGACGCAAACAAGTTCCATTTGGAGAAACAAACCCTGTATTAAAACCTTGAGCTATCCTGGCCCTCTCATATTTGGGTCACTATATAATGGATTTCCACTCAAAGTACAGTATGGATGAAAGACAAGAGTTCAAGAAATACATATAAAAAAAATTCAGGATAGGGATATCCTAGTAGTTGGTACCTGTTCTAGAAGTTTTTAAGGAGAGAATGACACAAAATAAGAGCATATCTTACTTATTTATATTAATATTGAAGATAGAAAGTATAAATTCTACATTTTTCTTCATCAAAACTACTTGACAAAAAAAAAGTTTTTAATTAATTCAAGTGCAAAAGAAATTTTGAAAAAAAAACTAAAAAAAAAACCACATAATGAATATACATAAAGTAGCACCGTCAATTTGTATGACCTCGGAATACGAAAAAAAGAAGGTAAAATGAATATCAAACATGGTTACCACAGTCAGTATATATTAAATATATCACAATAACAACGAGATTGTGTCCCCAGAATTAAATCTGATAATGATTCAATGACCAACTTTTCAGGGTTACAGATAAATAAGAAACAATCTGACAATCTGCCAACCTCTGTCCTTACATTTCAAATACATATATTGTACATCATTATTTTGTGTAGTGTAAATACTCCAAGTAACTTTGAACCTTGTGTCATATATTTGTTTCGCCTCCATAAATGGATACACTCTGTCACTTTCCCCATGGCAAGAGAGAATTTGTAATATAATGTAAAGAACAAGATTGCTCCTGTATAAAAAACCTCTTGAATAAAAATGATATGGCACGCTCACGATTTTCCTCTACTGTCAAGTACCAAAGCCGACTCTGAAGGCCATCTCTATGACTGACTGTGGGACAGACTCATGGAAGCACACAAACATCTCCTTCTCGTGTCTCAACTGTCGACTGAAAACAAATAACAAATTGATAGACTCTTGAGAATAATGTACCGCTATATGAATATCAGATACTATAGTAATATACAGTACAAGAGCAGATTATATTCCTGGCTACAACCCTCTTAATGGTATTTAATACACTTAAGTATGAAAATGATTTTGTCTGAAAAGTCTTTTGATTTTGATAGTTACTGATAGTATAAAATGGCCCCTTTATTTCTCAATTAAAATTAATCATGTATGTTGCCAATAAATACGGTACATGAAAATAATACGTAGATTGACATGATAGATTTGTTTTAATTTACCACCCCCACCCCCACCAAAAAAGACTTATTTACAAAAGCTCAATTTTTTAATTGACAGGTTAGTAAATATTGCAACATCTACATTTTATTATTGTGTTTTAGATTAAAAATCATGTGTAAAATGATATAAAAAAATGAGTTTCATGTCCCTAGAAAGCACTTGAGTTAGCAACACTAGAAAATCTCTTCAAAACAAGATGTTATCTCTAAATATATCGCACCATACATATTAATACTGTACACTACAACTCTTATGCAATGATTACATCATAAAACACGACAAAAATTCAGACAAACATGTATAAACATGTAACAATGAAGTGCCTACCCTAAGACCCAGTACAAGAGAACCACTGGAGGTCTCTTGTTCTCCTGCGGCTGTGTGTATCTAAACAACACAGCATGTTCCTGATGGTCCACTGCATGTACTCTCCTCTTGACGTTTTTGTGATTCAGTTTAATCTAAAATTTAAATTACCACAAGCTTATTAAGAGCCAATATGATTATTCTACCAATCGCAACTTTTAATTACAGGTTTTTATGGTGTCAGAAATTCATTTAATGCAAATTATCATTTTAAGAAATGAGATTAAAATACAGCTTATTTTTACTTTTCTCAATTTATAGGTTAAACAAAGTGATGTAACTTTATAGATTTGTATCTGCATAATCTATTTTTTCGCTTAAATTTTCTGAATAAATTTCCAATTCATCAAATGTGCCAACCCTTACATTAATAACGAATATTGTCTTGATATGTGGTTTCTGATATCTTTTTGGACTTACTGGCTGTGTTGAGGTTCTTTGGAATGAATTGCGTATTTGTAGACAGCTCTTGTAGAAGTTGGTGAGGACTTGGCTCTGTAGATGCCCCTGGGAGGCAGCCATGGCCTGGGGGGAGGGGGAAATGACAACTCCCTCCATGCCGTCAAACTGGATCAGGTGAAACAGGGTATTCTGACTCCCTCTGGTCACTCTGTTCAATAGATTCATACTTTATGGTACAACGAGAGACTATTAAATCTGTTTAAACCTTAAAAATTCTGTAAACGTATTATGTTTGGCGTGTACGATATTTTGGGGGAAATTAGTTTTTTAACAAGTTGGCGTGGATTGGAATTAGCGTATTCCTGAATCTGACTATTCCTATACATATTTGCATGGCATTTGACGATGTACTTGATTTAGCTGAAGCCACATTTCGCCAAAAGCGCTAAATAGAATACACAGCAATGTAGTACATTTATAGTATACTATACAGGGAACAGCGCATTTTGTTGTATATACCACAATTTTTTAAGGCTTAAATTAACATAACACTTAATTTTTTTTAACCTCTATAGATAAACAAGAGGCCCATGGGCCACATCGCTCACCTGAGGAACAATAGGTATGATAAAATCAGCTTAATGGAGTCATAATAAAAACTATATGGACAATGTAGTATAATACATGTAGATCCTGTATAAATAAAAATCAATTTTTTCCACTGGTTTTTGAGAAGAAGATTTTTAAAGATTTACTCAATATATTCCTAAGTAAAAGGTTGACCCCCCCATTTTGGCCCCACCCTATCCCAGGGGGTCATGATTTTCACAACTTTGAATCTACACTACCTGAGGATGCTTCCACATAAGTTTCAACTTTTCTGGCCAAATGGTTTTTTAGAAGAAGATTTTAAAAGATTTACTCTATATATTTCTATGTAAAAAGTCAACCTCCCCATTTTGGCCCCACCCTACCCCAGGGGGTCATGATTTTCACAACTTTGAATCTACACTACCTGAGGATGCTTCCACACAAGTTTCAGCTTTCCTGGCCAAATGATTCTTGAGAAGAAGATTTTTAAAGATTTACTCTATAAATTCCTATGTAAAAAGTCGACCCCCCCCATTGTGGCCCCACCCTACCCCAGGGGGTCATGATTTTCACAACTTTGAATCTACACTACCTGAGGATGCTTCCACATAAGTTTCAGCTTTCCTGGCCAAATTGTTTTTGAGAAGAAGATTTTTAAAGATTAACTCTATATATTCCTATGTAAAAAGTCGACCCCCCATTGTGGCCCCACCCTACCCCCGGGGGTCATGATTTTCACAACTTTGAATCTACACAACCTGAGGATGCTTCCACACAAGTTTCAGCTTTTCTGGCCACATGGTTTTTTAGAAGAAGATTTTTAAAGATTTACTCTATATTTCCTATGTAAAAAGACTACCCCCCCCACCGTGGCCCACCCTACCCCCGGGGGTCATGATTTTCACAACTTTGAATCTACACTAAATGAGTATGCTTCCACATAAGTTTCAGCTTTCCTGGCCTAACGCTTTTTGAGAAGAAGATTTTTAAAGATTAACTCAATATATTCCTATGTAAAAAGTCGACCCCCCATTGTGGCCCCATCCTACCCCCGGGGGTCATGATTTTCACAACTTTGAATCTACACTACCTGAGGATGCTTCCACATAAGTTTCAGCTTTTCTGGCCAAATTGTTTTTGAGAAGAAGATTTTTAAAGATTAACTCTATTTATTCCTATGTAAAAAGGCAACCCCCCATTGTGGCCCCATCCTACCCCAGGGGGTCATGATTTTCACAACTTTAAATCTACACTACCTGAGGATGCTTCCACATAAGTTTCAGCTTTCCTGGCCTAACGCTTTTTTAGGAGAAGATTTTTAAAGATTTACTCTATATATCCTATGTAAAAAGTCGACCCCCCATTGTGGCCCCACCCTACCCCAGGGGGTCATGATTTTCACAACTTTGAATCTACACAACCTGAGGATGCTTCCACATAAGTTTCAGCTTTTCTGGCCAAATTGTTTTTGAGAAGAAGATTTTTAAAGATTAACTCTATTTATTTCTATGTAAAAAGGCAACCCCCCATTGTGGCCCCATCCTACCCCAGGGGGTCATGATTTTCACAACTTTGAATCTACACTACCTGAGGATGCTTCCACATAAGTTTCAGCTTTCCTGGCCTAACGCTTTTTGAGAAGAAGATTTTTAAAGATTAACTCAATATATTCCTATGTAAAAAGTCGACCCCCCATTGTGGCCCCATCCTACCCCCGGGGGTCATGATTTTCACAACTTTGAATCTACACTACCTGAGGATGCTTCCACATAAGTTTCAGCTTTTCTGGCCAAATTGTTTTTGAGAAGAAGATTTTTAAAGATTAACTCTATTTATTCCTATGTAAAAAGGCAACCCCCCATTGTGGCCCCATCCTACCCCAGGGGGTCATGATTTTCACAACTTTAAATCTACACTACCTGAGGATGCTTCCACATAAGTTTCAGCTTTCCTGGCCTAACGCTTTTTTAGGAGAAGATTTTTAAAGATTTACTCTATATATCCTATGTAAAAAGTCGACCCCCCATTGTGGCCCCACCCTACCCCAGGGGGTCATGATTTTCACAACTTTGAATCTACACTACCTGAGGATGCTTCCACATAAGTTTCAGCTTTTCTGGCCAAATTGTTTTTGAGAAGAAGATTTTTAAAGATTAACTCTATTTATTTCTATGTAAAAAGGCAACCCCCCATTGTGGCCCCATCCTACCCCAGGGGGTCATGATTTTCACAACTTTAAATCTACACTACCTGAGGATGCTTCCACATAAGTTTCAGCTTTCCTGGCCTAACGCTTTTTTAGGAGAAGATTTTTAAAGATTTACTCTATATATCCTATGTAAAAAGTCGACCCCCCATTGTGGCCCCACCCTACCCCAGGGGGTCATGATTTTCACAACTTTGAATCTACACTACCTGAGGATGCTTCCACATAAGTTTCAGCTTTTCTGGCCAAATTGTTTTTGAGAAGAAGATTTTTAAAGATTAACTCTATTTATTCCTATGTAAAAAGGCGACCCCCCATTGTGGCCCCATCCTACCCCAGGGGGTCATGATTTTCACAACTTTGAATCTACACTACCTGTGGATGCTTCCACATAAGTTTCAGCTTTCCTGGCCTAACGCTTTTTTAGAAGAAGATTTTTAAAGATTTACTCTATATATTCCTATGTAAAAAGTCGACCCCCCCATTGTGGCCCCACCCTACCCCCGGGGGTCATGATTTTCACAACTTTGAATCTACACTACCTGAGGATGCTTCCACATAAGTTTCAGCTTTCCTGGCCAAATGATTCTTGAGAAGAAGATTTTTAAAGATTTACTCTATTTATTCCTATGTACAAAGTTGATCCCCCCATTGTGGCCCCACCCTACCCCAGGGGATCATGATTTTCACAACTTTGAATCTACACTACCTGAGTATGCTTCCACATAAGTTTCAGCTTTCCTGGCCTAATGCTTTTTGAGAAGAAGATTTTTAAAGATTTACTCTATATATTCCTATGTAAAAAGTCGACCCCCCATTGTGGCCCCATCCTACCCCCAGGGGTCATGATTTTCACAACTTTGAATCTACACTACCTGAGGATGCTTCCACATAAGTTTCAGCTTTCCTGGCCAAATGATTCTTGAGAAGAAGATTTTTAAAGATTTACTCTATATATTCCTATTTAAAAAGTTGACCCCCCCATTGTGGCCCCACCCTACCCCAGGGGGTCATGATTTTCACAACTTTGAATCTACACTAACTGAGGATGCTTCCACATAAGTTTCAGCTTTCCTGGTCTAACACTTTTTGAGAAGAAGATTTTTAAAGATTAACTCTATATATTCCTATGTAAAAAGGCGACCCCCCATTGTGGCCCCATCCTACCCCCGGGGGTCATGATTTTCACAACTTTGAATCTACACTACCTGAGGATGCTTCCACATAAGTTTCAGCTTTCCTGGCTAAATGGTTCTTGAGAAGAAGATTTTTGAAAATTTCTTGAAAATTTTCATTAATTACTAATTATCTCCCCTTGTAAGAGGGCTTGGTCCTTAAATTTCACAACTTTGAATCCCCTTGGGCTAAGGATGCTATGTGCCAAGTTTGGTTGAAATTGGCCCAGTGGTTCTTGAGAAGATGTTGAAAATGTGAAAAGTTTACAGACAGACGGACAGACGGACGACAGACAAAATGTGATCAGAATAGCTCACTTGAGCTTACAGCTCAGGTGAGCTAAAAAAAGAGGGGTTATTCAAAGGTAAAAATCAAGACATTTCAAATTGATGTCGCACAATTTGTCTCAAATAACTCTAAATGATTTTCAGTATGAAGATATTTGTAAGGATATTAATTCAGATTTGAGTGCAATTAGATTATTTCTCTGAATGGATAAAATAAAGGACCCCTCACCTGATCACTTTCTGTGGTTCTGAATTGATTGCACTGTTAATACTGTTGACTTCAAACACTGACCCAGACTTGCTGCCCAATTTTCCCTGTAACAAAGTCCAGAGTTTGAAAATTACATCATATATACATGTACAAAATACATTTTGTAAATCTTAGGTAACTTTCTGTGTCAAATTTCAAAACCCCAAATTGGGAAACAAATCATATATGTTTAACAGAATGTGTTTATCACCATTAAAATACTAGTTTGCATATTCTATATACTGTTTTAAAGATACAGCTGATTTTAATTTGTAAATAGAGTACCTTATTTTGGGGACCAGAGCTGCTTCCACTCCCTGCGGAGTCATTGGAGCCGTAAGACAACCGACTTCCATGTCGTTTCATTGTTGGAGTGGATACATCATTTATAGACCCACCCTTGTAGTGGTCTGGTGAGTCTTCTGGAATTCCTTAAACAAGCATAAAAAAATAGTTCTAGAAAAAATTATAGAAAAAGCCCATCAAAAATATCAATTATTTGCAATAAATCACCCTTCAATTCATAATGTAGACATAACAAGATTGAAGTCAAAATGACTTCACTGTAATTAAATAACCCACTAAGGCAGATAATTCCAGAGCAAATAGTTACAAATACATACAATTTATGATTCTAGTAAAAATTACACTATAACATTTATAAATATTTCCACAGCATCCTTTCTGCTAATTTTGCAAGCTGAGGGATTTCAGTTCAGTACCATTTGATCAAATCAAGAGGAAAGGATGAATAACTCTTGATTGATAAAATGATTACCTGCAGTTAAAATGAATACAGTAAAACACAGTTATAGCGAGCACGCTTTTAATGAATTGACGCTTATAGCGAAGTGAATTTCATTTTCCGTGACTTTATTACATGTTGTAAACTTGACGGATATAACGAATTACACTTATAACAAAGTAAAATCGACCGTCCCTGGCACTTCGTTATAAGCGTGATTTTCTGTACTGTAAACATGGAAATTTTTTACCATTTGTTCTCATATTTTCTGGGCAAATTTTTAATTGGGACAAATCCAAAAGGATAAGTTACCTCCCTTAAAACACAACAGTGCAGGAACATTTGTTAAAATTTTCATAGTTTTAGGTGTGATTTAGAAAATATAAAAACTGAGGATAAAATTACTTTTTATACAGCATACAAGTTAAGACACTCACCAGATAGACCTTCGTTATTTGGAGAGAGTGGCCACTTAAATAGGATAGAGTATGTGGGAGACAGAATGGGCACGGAAGCTGGTAAAGCAAGATACATGGTCAGACACACAGATACTGGCAAACAGTGCTTAAAGTACTGTAAATCACTTTGTGTTCATGAGAACTGAATAGAAATCCTCTCATTAAATTCTTCTCCATAAATTGTTACATCACATATGATTGCGCCCATGAGAAAAGGGTGCTTATGACATTTTTTGCACATTTTTAGATATTTACATAATTGAATTAAACACAGCTTAAAGTTCTCAAATCTAAAATTTTATGGCTATACGCTAAGTCTAAGTAGAGTTTTTTGTCCATTAACAGTGATGCTATTTCAATACGAAAATCACGACTTCCTGTTGCACATACGCAACGTCAACAGATTTTTTTTTAAAAGTAAAGGTGATCAATCATGACTGTGAATTAGTCGTTCAATAAACGTAAAATACATCACCTTGTTATCAGTATCTTATCACATTGTTACGTATAGTTGTATGCTTGCATCTATGCTATTCATTTATTTCAAAAACAAAGGTTTGTTGTTGTTGTTTTTATTTTTTAAATCATAAATAAAATATGTTTCTACTGACAGCGCAGTTGTCTGCCAGTGAAAAGTTATTTATTAAAAAAAAGAAATGGCGGTTGTTTGGTTTCAGTTTCAGTTTATTTCGGGATATCAATGAGAAACCAGTTAGTAGAGTATTCTATGTGAACATATTTCATTTACATAAACACTGTCCTTTCCATATAAACAATTAATACCTAATATATATTAGTAGCTTTTGTTCTTAAACAACATATGCGATTTTCGTGACATTATTAAATATGTCATATTTTAGTCTTGAACTTTGAAAACGATATCAGAAGTAATACAATTTTGTTTAATCATGATCCATTGTACAACTTACATGTATTGATACAATTATAGTAGCAGCACTGAACTATTCTTTTGAAGTTGTAAGAATAGTTTCAGAAGTAACTAGACTTTAACATGTGCACTCACAGATAAACACAATAAGAAAATAGTAGTTAATTCTACCACTGCCGGGATCGTGCCCTTTTTTCCATTCGACTTTATAGGCAGAATTCATGGAAAAGAGTGCCCCTTCCATGGATCGGATATTCACCCCCTTCCAATATTAATAAATTTCACATAATTTAAATTTATTTTTTTAGTGTATGTGGGATATTTTTACTATCCGATCACTTCCAGTCACATCTTTCTCAATCTACTGTGATTGTTTTTCTACAATTGTTAAGCTTCCCATCACCCCCATGCCTTTGCTTACACATTTCGGGCGTGCCCACACCCGAAAAAACAACATCCAGACACTTATCATCTGTGTGTGACTATTCCACAGCAAATATGTAGGTTTACTATTATAGAGAAAACGTGCAGTATGCAGAGATTAATTCCGTGTTTTGAATGTATATTTCACCATCACTTTAAAATAATTATCAACCGTCCATTACCCATAATCCAAAGCTTATCCATGCATTTAATTACACCGCCAGTGCGCTGTCTTCTATCTGTATAATTAGTCTCTATGTATTCTACATTTCAATATCATTTGTAAATCTTACACACTTCATTAAAACAGTAAATAATTTTATGAATCCGCTCCTTCGACTAAAATAAATGTGAAAATAAAGCTCAGGTTCGGAAGGGATCATGAAACTGTCTAAATTCTCAAGTTCTTTCAGTAATGGTCACAAGAAAATGAACAAGAATATTAAGATTGGTCTTGACGATTACAAAGTAAACATAATGTATAATTAGGTTGGAGTTAACCTGTAATAGGAATCACGTTTTCCTTTTATCTCTTTGGTACTTTTTCATGACCATTTTGTTGTTCTTGCTCTTTGTTTAAATATATAACTTGAAATAGGAACTTTTAATTTTTAGAAAAAGATAAGAGTATGATTACATCATTTCTGACCATTTTGTTGTTCTTGCTCTTTGTTTAAATATATAACTTGAAATAGGAAGTTTTAATTTTTTAGCAAAGGATAAGAGTATGATTATATCATTTCTAACCATTTTGTTGTTCCGGCTCTTTGTTTAAATATATAACTTGAAATAGGAAGTTTTAATTTTTAGAAAGAGTATAATTACATCATTTCTGACAATTTTGTTGTTCTTGCTCTTCGTTTAAATATATAACTTGAAATAGGAAGTTTTAATTTTTAGAAAAAGATAAGAGTATGTGTACATCATTTCTGAATCATTATCAAGAATCAACATCCAGATAGTCACTTTCAATCGTGTTCATTACAAGGAATAGGACCACTAATCAAGAATTTGACTGTTTAACACCTTTTAAACACATGCAACAATATTAAAAACAAAATCGACATCATAGGGAAAGAATTAAAAACGAAATGTTTATATTAACATAGCAATTTTTAATACAAAAAAGAAAAAACCCGTCTGTTTAAAACGTCCTTTTTAACAAAAACACATCCGATAGGAACATTAAATGGTGTTTTGATTAAGTTGTACATTAAGTTAACTTCTTTTTTTATATTTACAACCACCAAGTATGATTCCCTCTATTTTTAAAGAAAATTAATTGTAATTCATAGCTCTGTAGAAATTGACGGGATTGAAATTTACACGCTCCGTTTATCAATTGGTCGAAACATTAATCGACCTAAGACAAATCCTGGACTGCACAAAAGAACCATGATGATGTCAAACTCAACCTCCCATTCAAAACGACTTAGCTTTTCCGTTTATTTAACGTATTGATGTACATTAACAAAGATTTAGTTATTTTTACTTACTCTTTACGACCAATCAATTAATTTGTTAAAAGAAGGATATAAATATAAACAATAAAATACTTTCATTGACGATACATGCGGGTTATGACGGTAGCGATCATCGCAGAGAAAAATTATATAACCCGCTGGGGCTTGTTATGTTAATTCATATTTAATTATTTAATTTCATCAAAATATATAGGGTAGAAATAATTAGACTTGGCCTCGTTAAGAATAAAAACAAGGAATTTTTTTTTCGGTCATATCAGATTCATTTTGTACATGTAAATGCAGCGTTTTACTTAACATTTAGATTGTGTGAGGAAACACAAGCACGTTATCTAAACTTAGGACAAATTAACCAGTACAAGTATTTACCAAATCGGTGAGATGTGTGCATAACTGCAGACTTTCATCTCTCTTATTTTTTAATTGAGAAAATATGACTTTTACTGTGTTCTTTTCAGCTTGTTTAACCAGAAATGTTTCTAGTCACTGCATTTTTAGTAATCCATCAGAAAATGATTTAGGAAAATAAGTTTATAGTAGATGTACATGCAGCATACTTTAAAAAGTCGTTCATCATTAAAACAATACCGGCAACGCTTCTTGCTAATCAAAGATGAACTATGTACATGTATTTGTAAGGTTCATGTTTTAGCTTTCTAAATTCACGAACTATTAGAGTATATTTCTATTTAATCGCGAGGGATTAATATCCGCGTAAAATCGCGAGAAGCGCATCTCGCGAATTTTAAAATCTCGCTTTTATTTTTGGACATATTTAACCTACATTAAACTATAATAAAAATTCGGCATTCGCGATTTTATGTTCTCGCGATTTGATTGAACACGGCTGAATCGCGTAAAATAAGGAATCTACAGTATGTGGTCTGAATGATTTCCTATCTTTAGAATAAGATTATTTTTTTTAATTTGTGCTGTGAATATGTTAATATCAATGCGCTGTTAAAAAAAAAGGGTGAAGCAGTCAGCTAAAATTAAAATCAAAATATTCCTACAAAACTTCTCCAAATCAATTGGAGCATTAAGCTAATATTGGGAAAAAACAGAAATACATGTAGTTAAACAAATGTGTGTGCAAGTAAAGAATAATAAGAGTTTAATTAAAATAATGTGAAAATTAAATCTAAAAAAGGAATAAAAACTATAGGCGATGAAAATGACGCGTTAAAAAACTTACGCGTTTCAGACTACGTTATGTCATATGTTTGTGACGTTATTTCTCTGTTTTGTCAAAAACGCCATAAGCACCCTTTTCTCATGGGCGCAATCATATTATACTGATGATCCAAAGATATTCAATATATCAAATTACACGTAAAAGTAAAATGAAGATGATTGGCTCATTAAAATGTACAGTCTCGAGAAACCAAAGTGATTTACAATACAAGGTCTGGCAGAATATACACAATTACTCAAGTGAAGTGAAGTGCACACATAAAAGTGAATATAGGAAGATAGGTTGAATTTATAATTCTCATTTTCTGGACTAAAATATTTATCACTATTTTTTCAATAAAACTATCATAAGCTTTGATAAATAAATCAATAAACTGATGTTTTCTAGATGTTACTGGCTTTGAAGCAACTCTGTGATGTAGAAACAGGTCAAAGCTCTGCAGTGTATGTTTTAAAGCAATGAAAGCAATTCTTACAATTCTTTATCATATTTTTCTCATCTTTAATACTTAAGCTACTTTAGTTAACATAATATCAATGATACACTGCTGATAGCTTACGATTCTTTGGGGAGTCTTGTACTTTGGTCGGACTAATGAATGAATTCTCTTCTTTCTTTGATTTGACACCTTGCATCATTGAATCGGCACTGACTAATGTTGGACCACATGGGTCTGCTGACAATCTGACAAAACACAAAATCTGATTTAAAGGCTCTTAAATACAGCATATCAATAATGGTTACCCCCATTTATTGTTTGTTTTGTAAAATGAGGTAATAATCTATTGGTAGGTGGAGGTGCTATCTTGAAGCTCATTCTGTAGTTACAACATATTGAGATAAGTTACATTCGTTTTTTGTATTGTAAAATGTAGCAATTGTTAACAGTCCTACCTTTTCTCACAAGACTGGGCCATTGCCACATCATCAGTTTCAAACTGTAGTAGCGTGGCCTTAGCTTGACTAACATAGAAAGGATCTGGAGAGAGAGGAATATTCCGTGACTTTGTGCATCCTCCCATCTCCAACAAAGTAGCCATTAGGAAATGTTTCTGTAAAAAAAAAGATTTACAATCATTAGATGGATTCAATAGTCATTTATGAAGCCTTAGAGCAATTTTTAATTGTCCATATTTTAAAATCTTACCATTCCCACTAAGAGAAGGAACCAGTGCCCGGTAGGTTCTGTATACCCTGGGGGTGGGGCCTCCCGACTGTGAAATCTACGAGTGGGAAACATTTCCCTCCAAATCACTAGGTCCTCCACACTTTTCTTTGCCATCAGCTGAAGCAGGCTGTGGTATTTAATGAACAGGTGGATGTCTTGAAAGTCAGAGGCAGGGAGATGGTTACACAGGAGGTATTCCTAAGAAAACACCAAAAAAAAATCCCAATTCATATACATGTATCATAAAATTATTTGCATCAAAGGTACAGAGTTCAGAATTTATTAAATTTCTTTTAAACAGCCTCTTCATACCTTATAATACAGACAGGTTCCTAGTACATTGAAAGCCCTTCTATCAAAAAGTTCATCTTCTTCCTGTAAAAATGCACATTCAATTTTTAGATAAATTATCAAATAAATTTGTATGTCAAGCAATAAGAATTTTCCTCTATGCACTGTTTTAAGTGTTTGAATATAATGAAGAAAAGAAAAGAATCCACATGCAGTTATTCTGCAACACTAAATCAAGTGAAGAAATTTTTTACCATAAACTCATCAAAATCAGCAGCTTCAAATTCACTCAGTATTTCATCACAAAGAAGCTGTCAAAAGACCATGTAAACATAATTATTGAAATAGAAAGTTTTTATATTTTGATAATACATGTACAGTCAAACTTCGTTATCTCGAACTAGATAGGACTGTTTAAAAACTTCGAGATATCTGAGTATTCCAGATATCGAGGGTAAAATTCTTTAAAAAATAAGGGGTTGGGACTTACAAATCACTTCGACATATCCATTGTATTCGAGATATCAGTGTTCAACTGTATATCAAACAAGCTAACTTCCCTAAGATTTGTCTATAACACTGAAATCAAAGTGGTACATGTATAGCTACAGACACTTACCATATTTTCCTGAGAAAGACTAAGACTCTGGGCTCCAGATATTGACTCATAAAATACTTGGCCTGAAACACTGGAGTTTGGTCCGTGTAGAATGATGTCTGGATTTTGAAGTACTGTATGAAGAGTCAGAGAAAACAGCTGATCTAGCTGGACTCGGAATTTTGGTGATCGGAATGCACTGAAACATAAGAGCCTTCATTAATTTTATGCAGACACTGTTAATACTGTTGTGTACTTACATAATTAATATATTTATAATACCAGGTAGTTGGTGATTAAAAAATTACCTGACTACTGATCCAAACAATACTTTTAATAGTCTGTGCAATTCTGTCATGACAACCTCACAAAATGCTAATGGAACCCTAGAAGATTCAAACACATTTTCTCAAAACATAATTATGTAATGTAGAAAAATATTTTGATTGTGTATGGTGAAATAAACATTAGAATGTGTTTCTTACCTGGAGTGGGGGAAGCCCATCAAAAACAGGTCCTGGCCTTCTCTAATGAACACTACATGGATTACTTCTCCTTTATGACTGACAGTACAGCTATACGGTAAAAAAGAATGTGATAGTTTTACACAAATGTACTGTAAACCTATGAGAACTATTTGCAAAGTTTGCAAGTACTTTTAGGCCACAAATATGTCTCATCAGGAACACAACTGAAGGTAGTAAACATATGATAATAAACATTTGTTTACTTTTAAACAGTATCTTGAAGTAGAAATTAACATATAATGAATATTTTTAAATTCAATGGACATGAATACTGATAGAGAGATAAAAGCCATAATGAATACCATTTAACATTGTTTCCAGTGACATCAGGGACGATTCCACACAGAGTCAGAAATAGACCCCTGACATCCACCAGTTTGTTTTCAAGGTCACACGGAAACTGATACACAATGTCCTCCTTATTATTGCCGTCTGATGACTCATCAGATTCCTGCGAGTCTAAAGTCAAGTACAGAACGGCACAGAGAACGTTCTTCAAGAATGAGTACAGTCTGGATTTGTCTTCACCGGACACTAACTGGAGAATGTTCTCTCCGAGCTGAGGATGGCGTTTCTTTTTGGGCTGATGAGGAGATGTGGGGACTACGGTACAGGTGCTGACTTTGTGGGGGTAGGTCTTTGGAGGTAGGGGTGGGGGGATTCTGGAAGAGGGCGGGTTCTTATCTGGTCCTATCACCACAGGAAGCTGGAAAGTTAGTTTCACCTGTAAAAAATAATACCTAACCCATTTAAAATTAGACTATGGCTTACAATACAAACAACTCAGTCAATCCTTGCCATTATAAGATACATGTACAAGAGTACAAGAGTTCAATATCTATTTCTTACATTGAATCATAACTGCTTCATGTTTTATTATGGGTTTAGCAAATCTTCACCGTACATAAATAGAACTTACTGCTCTGCTGGAGATAGATCTAAATATTTCATCCAAGTTCACCCATGTTACTTCTATGTCGTTCAGACATACCAACATGTCTCCTGAAATCACAATGAAATTCAAATGTATATCATATTACTGGTCCTTGTAAATCATCATTAGGCATTGGTCATATGCTGCCAAATTATTCTTCATTTACTTTATAAACATACAAAACCAAGCTGTAACTAATGCTGACAGCATAACTTGGTCTAACCAGCACATTTCATAAGCTTACAACAAAGAAATAAAATGTCCTAGATGATATATAGAGCTAAAAGATTTACCTCTAAAAATCTGAGCAGACTGTTTGGCAGGACTGGCCTGTAAAACATCTTGAACAATGATCTTCCTTTCTCTGGCGAGTTTTTCTAATGTATTCCCATTAAGCATGGGCTGGGAAGTTCTATGGTTATACTGACACAAGACAATTCCAAACAGCTTCTCACACAATATAATCCCCGATTTATCACTGGAAGAGCAGTTCCTTAGGTTTGGCATCAAATAAACATGTTTAATTTTATCCTCACTTTGTGGACAGGAAGAACTTGAAACCTGGCCATTACTCAACTTTTTATGCGAGTCACTTTCAGGAAGATTTTCTGAATTGAAATCATTTTCTTTCAATATGGTCTGATCACTAAACAAAATCTTAGGTTTGAAATGTTTGTAGCCCGTGCCTGTCACTTGAACTTCAATTTTACTTGAATTTGGGTCAAATGTGGTGTTCTTTGACAATAAAGGCTGGTTATTATTTTCCAAATGTACATGGTTGCCATTGTTTGTTTCCTCTGCGTTCACTGGCTGTGAACGATCTCTGTGATGACCGGATGACCTTCCTGGTACACTCACTCTCTGCTGGTACTTGCTTTGACTCTTGCTGTCTTCTTTCACATCCACATAAAACAGATCTCCTTGTTTATGGACATATGGCTCCCAATTGTCCGGACATTTGCTGAATTTCAAAAAAATAATTTAACTGTTATAGAAAGTTAAAATCTTGATTCAAAAGATGCAAGAAAATTATCTGTTATATAATTTCACGCCTTTATATATTTCAAATACATGTACTTTAAATTGCAAGATCTAAAAAAAAAACAACATTTAACAAATATGGATGTAGTGGTGTAAAATACTCTGTCAAGAATGACAAGAAATTATCTTTATACACATAAATACATGTAATGAAAGTTTAAATGTTCAGTGATAAACATAAAAAATACAACATGAAAGTTGGTCCTGACCATAACAAAACATGCATCTTGGGCACCTGTACCATAACCACAGTGTGTGTGATTTCAGCATGCATAACAATTATAAAATGAACAACAAAATGTTTCCCTAGTAGTCTGTGAATATGTTTCAACCATTGATTGTCACTATAATACATAAACATGGCATTGGGAATACATGCATGTTATTAAACAGAGAAAAGGCAACTCTTTAGCACCTATTCAAGAATGGTTGTGATTAACAAGTACTATGATTAATTAATAATTAAGTATCTAAAAATACCAATATTAAATAATACATGTTTTCCCTTTTGCCATTGTACAACACATTTCTAATGACACCATGAACCCTAACAAACCACATAACAATATTTATCAATCAGGTAAACAGAAACCTGAACATCTACAAATTGACTCTTTATTACTTGTCTCTAAAAGCACTCAGTGCAAAAACACGTCCTGAACCCACTGGTTGAACTCTCTCAAGGCATTGCTCTAAAAATGATTTGGAAAAAAAAAGCATTCTAATATCAATACTTTATTTGGCATTCAAAACACACGTCATGACATGTAATAATTTAGGCATATACCTTTAAGTTTTAAAGTGATATTTTTTTTTTAGATGTCAATAATTTAATTCTTATTTCAACACGCTTTCTGATTGGCTAATAAATTTATTTTATATTGTATAAAGAATGTTGCCTACGTCATAGTAAGACTAACGTCAAAAACATATCAATCCGCCTGACGTAACGTTTGAATTTTGTACAATTTGATGTCATTTTAAAGGTCAAATGAATGTTTAATCAACAATTGATAGCAAAAAAATTAAATTATAAGGAATGAATAGAATATTCATTAGTTTTATAAGATATAAAATGGTTTGGGGCAGTTTACGCTTTATAAACCGCAAAGTTTTTTAAGTTTTAAAGTGATATTTTTTTTATGTAAAAGTAAAAAGTTTATATGCATGATATGTGATATTTCTATTCTAAAAATGCATAATAGAGATAATAAATGCACCACAGATGTACATGTAATAAATAGTGAAAGGGATTACTATTCTATAGCATTGTTTTGCACATTTTTAACTTGTTACATGGGTACTTATTAGTGTAGAAAGAATAATCTTACCGTGACCAGGCTATGCTCAGGTCACAGTAAGAATTCGTCCCATATACTTGCAATGTAGCAGCCGCGAAGCGGATCTGCTTCGCGTCGATTTTAAGTCTGTTAAAAATAATCTGCAGGGGAAAACATATTTTATACATTACAAACCTTTTTGAACATGCATATGTAGTTAAGTCTACAAAATATCCATTTAATTAGTCGTACTAAGGCATTTTGTTAATATACACTTTTGAATTGCCTGCCATTTTGTCGGAAATCGTACTCGAAATGTCTTGGATTTTATCGTACACATGGTGACCGTAAACAGCGAATTTTCAAACGTGATGTTACAAGTGGCAGTGATTTTGTTTCAAAAATAGTTTATGAGATAAAATGGGATTATAAAAGAGCAACATTGTAGGTATGAGACCAATCATATGAAAATTTAGGCGAGATATAGCACGATATATTTTTTTTATTTGATACGAAGCGAGTATATGGGACGAATTCTATCGTTAAACCGGGTCCGTAGGACGTCTGTCATTTTAACGATAGAACATTCTATCTATTATTAGTGGTCTTCAATTCTTTCAAAAATCACGAACAAGTCTGCACAGTGGCAAATATCAATCTTGAAAAGGGTGATACATGTGATGGTGTTTAATGGTGTTTTACTTTTGAAACCTTCAAAACTCGGTTCATATTCATACTAGTCTAAGATCAAATTTCGTCAAGTAGCCATTTCTTACCAGTGCATTGTTAGTTCATTTTATCAACACATAAATTTATACACGAAAAATGACTTAACAATGCACTGGCGAGGAATGATACTTAACGAGTATTGCTCTAAGGCCAGTATAGTTTGTTAAACATTTCTTCTATCAGAACATCGTATTTTTCGTCACAAGACCATTTAAATTGTCTATCTAAAACCAAAAATAAAAACGAAATTATCACTTCGTGCAGAAAAACCAAAAAATATACTTCGATATTCGAGCAGGTGCCCTCGGTTGTTGAACGGCACTTGATTCTTCGCTTGACTTAGTGAAGTTGTTGGTTCCAACGTTGTTTCTGTGTGTTTTTTCATTTTCAGGGTCATAAAATGGTTTGAAATTAGAATTAAATGCCATATCAAACCACAAAAATCAAGAATATTCACATGTTTAATAGACAATCTTCTGTTATTGTCTGAACAAGTCCTCCATTTTGTTTACATCCGGGCATCTTAAAAAATATGTGGGTTACGTGACTCCAAATACAAAAGAGATCTTTAAAGAAATGTAACTCTTACAAAATGAATTATCTTTCTTTGGTTTAGTAGAATAAATGTAAATGTGGGTCAGTTTTAAAATCGGCTATCTTTTTAAAACTTAAGCCATTTCATTAAATCAGAGACATAAATAACTATGTTATTTATATCTCTGATTTAATTTCATTTTTTTTTAAATCATTAATTTTTTTTATTCCATGTAAAGTGACTTCTTATATTTTGAAAATCAGAAATACTGTCCCCAATATTACGCATTAGTGAACAGAAAATTCCAAACTACATGTTCAAAGTGTTTTTGCAACAACTTTTAAAATTTCATTTTACCCGATAAAGAAAAAGAGTGACCCTCTACCACCATCACCACCCCTCCAAAAAAAAAATATATAAAAATTTAAATACATTTAAGTACAAGAGCTTTCATCCGTCTTTGGACAATAAAATCATATTTTAGAAGTTCCTAAAAATCTTTTGCATAATTTTTTAGGATAGCATTCCACTTGAATGAAGTTTTTAGAGAGCAATAAGGAAACCGCTTGGTACGTTATATATAAAAATCCACATAATTGCTTTTATTAACATATCAAATATGACTCTAATCAATTGCTCGTAACAATTTTTATTATTTAAAATATTTTCTATAAGTTAACTGCAAAATTAGCTTAACTATGTTGGCATTCTTTGCCAGTAAGGGCATGGATGTATATATATATATGCCACAACAGTATACACACAATCTCAATTACGTTACAATAAAGCGCAGCAATGACGTCATTATGAAGAAACATAGTAGTTTTGTATGTACAAGAGGGAAACTAAATGAATCGCAATACAAAGAAACAATGGCAATTACATTCATATAGAAAATGATTGAAAAAAATGATAGATTGATTGATTGATGTCAATGACTGCGAGATAAGAACTAAAATGGCGACAAACAAGAGGTAAATATGGTCGGAAATTGAATGTCCGCTGTTAGAATTGCCAAGAAGGTAGAGATGTAAGATGCACCATGGAAAACAGGTTCTGGTCATCATCGAAACAAGGGTGATAGTACAGTAATGAAATTCACATCAGATGAGTGCTCTCCCTGGCACAGAAGTCGGTATCATTATTATATGAACCTCTATATAAACGCTGCGTTTGTTCCAATAAACCTTCACATTGTGTATATACTAGACGCACGACAATTATACCGGCGATCAAAAAGAAGTACGCTAAATATCTTGGAACTTTTGGAAAGTTGTTCCTTTTACTATGCTGCAAGTCAAGTGTCTTGGTAAGGCAAGAAAGAAAGGCAAAAAGCTCCCGGGGGCTCCTTTTATGTAGTCTATGCACTCAAGACCACAACTTGGAACAAAATCACATGTTCCTTTGATCGACTTAGGGGGATTCCGCATAGCTGTTTACACAACCAAGGGGGTGTCAGCACTTGGGGCGAAAATCTACTCAGCTCATCCGGCGAGTGGTCGTCTTGAAGTGGGGTCACCGTAAGATCTAACTTGACCCCTGACCTTTGAGTTATCTAATGCACATTACGATGTTGATTCATCATGCAAGTGTACACATAACCCGTCAAAGAAATTATCTATCATTATTTATCTACTCGTAGACACACACACCGTGGAAGTGAGCGACAGATTACACAATAGGGACACGAGAGAAAGAGCAAACAAGAAATATACCCGTGTGCGAGGATTATATACCTGTGTGATAAAATACTTCTAATTCCATCGAACTCGTCAAGTTTATCCCTCTTCCTGCTCCTGTATATAGGCAATGATGACACACCAAACATCCCGCTTCTAAAGCGTTTGGCAGTTGGTCCCCTTTGGACAACATCAGAATTGATTTCAAGGAAAGTCGTGTTCATTTGGCGTTCTTTCATTTCCCTTCCAATCTTCGTTAACTTGTTTGAAGTTCTTGGGGTTTTTTTTCTACAAAACAAATTGTAATTTTCAGGAATCAGACTAGAACAAATTGAAAGTTATTGTTTGCTTCAAAAGGAATGATAAGACGTTCGTTCCATTCTCAATCTCGTTTAACTGCAATGTAGCAACCATTGTGCGTGATCCAATCTATTATTTCAAAAGAATACGGAAAAAATATTCTGCAAGGACGTTTGGAGTGTTCTTGTAATTAATTCGGGTCTAATTTTCTCTCTGCTATTCAAAGCTGATAGTGTCTATCAGCCGCTGCCTATCTTTATTAGGTAGAGAGAGAGAGAGGAGAGAAAATAAAGCAAAACGGCTTTATTCAGTGCACCTGGAATTGTAAAATTCTTTTGAATTACCGTTGAGATATGCACATCAATTTCATTCCTTTGGCAATTGTAGAACATATATTCATGATAGTGTGTCATATTTAAGGAATCGCCTACTTAATGTTTAGGTGCAATCATACTCAATCTCTAATTCTTCATACAAACATTGGGGTTTAAATTATACGATATGAATTATTAAAAAGAGTAATCAAAGGCCAAATTTATTAAACGATTAGAATAATAATATGAAATTAACCCGTTTTACCATATCTTAATGGACACCGGAAGAGTTCTGGAAATGGAGTTTCTCGTTTTTCGATATGAATATGAAATTTGACATCGAGGCCCAGTTTTACCCTGGGTCTTGCTAAAGACGTTGCCAGTGATGATTAATTGCCGTTAATAAGTGAATGAAGTTAAAGAAAGATTAGTCTAAAATCATAAACTTTGACAAAACGGCACCCCAGCTCGATAATCGCTGCATACAAACACCGTGTTTGTTGCTTGTTTTCCAGACTATATGCATTCTTGGTTTTGTGCAACTCAAAGAATCGCAAATCACGATTTAGAGTGTTTTTAAGGGGAGAGAAGAATTCGACCAATAGAACGTGTCGTCTTACAACGAATACCCGACTGTCGGATTAAATACTTATAGCCGTAGAACTGATCGACGATTGTCATTTTTAATCTCGATAAGTGATTTCCATTGTGCGATATTGCCGTGTAATTGCCGTAATGATTTTGTACCCAACAGAACGGATGTCAGAAGAGCTAACTGTCGATCAAAAACTGTAACCTTCGTGGCTAAAGGGAACACACGACAGAAATTTGCACATTACTGCCAGATAAAAGTATTTCCAGGGCGATAATATCTCGAAAATTGAAAGTTTGATAGATTATTAAATCAGTTTAATGGACAAGACGGTTTCCCCCTGTCATTCTAAATCACTGTCAGTAACACGACGGAAGGAGCGGAGAAACCAGAACAACAAATCGAGCATGGCAACATTCACGATGACGTCACGATAACCAAACCGCGGCTTTCGTTAATTCTTACCTCATTAAAGTAACCACAGATTCTGAATTTGGCAAGAACAAGAACACACAAACTCGCTGGCTCTTAGTAGCTCGCTGTGTTATTTTTTCTGTACACAGACAAGAAGTGTCTTTGTTCTGTACGTTGCCTGAGATAGCATCATAATTTTCTTAATTTTAAAATTTTTCTCGCAGTAATAGACTTTCAGCTTACTGTTGATACAAGGATCGATTTCTTAAATGAAAGGTTTGCATTTACAGTAAAGACAACAGCCTCTTTTGTTTCAGGCAACGTGTATACATATTTCAGGACGTTACAGTTTGGTAAGCAAAGAGTCCCCGTCGATACAAAGGTGCAAAGGGAAGTACAAAAGACGACGAAGATGGCGTTGTACAGAGAAAATATTGTTCACCGTGGGGTTCTAAAGTAACATAATCAAATACAATGCATTGATATACTTATATTAATGCACCAAACTACATCAAGTTAAAGTTCTAAAAACAAAGACAATTAAAGATGTGCTCTTTAAATGAATCGACACCCCCTTAAAAAATTCTGATATAACGATGTTTTCTTTTGTCGATGAATTGAAGTTTTTCAAATACATTCAACTTTCATTCACCTCGAACTGGATTATTGATTGGAATATTTGCTGAACATTAAAAAAAGAATAACTACCTGTGATATTAATTTTAAGTATAGGTGATATTTGTCAAAGTTGTTTATGTTGTTACAGACGATCACGCCTCTTTGTATGGAATTATTTTCTACCGGTCGCGAAAGGATATCATTTTATCCATCGGAGAATGCTCCTGACACGGGGATCGCTAATCACCCAATTTTGATAATAAGTTGAATGCAAAGTAATGAGTGAAAAGGAAATTCATGATATCAGAAAACGATAGAAAGGCGTGCAAGTAACCGAGGATAGTAAACACAATTTTGACAGGTTTTCAATAATCGTTCCAACAATTGAGAGAGAGAGAGAGAGAGAGAGAGAGAGAGAGAGAGAGAGAGAGACAGACAGACAGACAGACAGACAGACAGACAGACAGATAGAGAGAGATTTTTAATTAAATGACTTGTGCAGTATGATTATGAATTTTAAAACTACAAACTATTTAAGATAAATATATTTGGTGCACATTTGATGAAAAAAATCTCATAACAAAATATAATATCTTGAAATGTACGTAAAAAAGTATATCCCCGGTAGAGTTGATTTTAAACTTTGTGGTTTATAAAACCAACGCGAAGTTGACGTTTCTAATTGGCAATTTACGATAAAGAAACTTCATGATTGCAATTCCGTGTGGCATTTTTCAACAATAAAACAAAATAGAAAAAAATCTGTAAGAATTCAAAATACGCCCACCCTTTATCACATTTCCTTGTAATTCCTCTTAATAGGAACAAATTGGATATTTAAGTTTGTTTCGCGCTATATTTATGGCAGAAAATGAAGTCGGAGTATAACAACCTTCCATTCTTCAGACCGTCAACAATAGCTTGTCCTTGATTTAAGGCGACAACGGTTTTAAATTTAGGGAGGAAACACGAGTGTCTGATTGTTACGGGGTAGTCGTAAACTAAATCTGACAGATTTCAAGTAGCTTGTGATTTTTCGGCATTTTTCTATGCCTTTTAATCTAACCCTTCAGATTCTGTAATTTGAAACGATCCAACTTCTACATAACTATATGTACATCTGTACATCCAACCGTGATGGTATCTACATTCGGGCATGTGAAAATTTAAAACACATTGATCGTTGTTTAGCAAACCGATTGTTCAATATGATAAATTATAATCCTGAATAAATAAAGATGATAAAGTAGTCGTCTTTTGAGATCTAGTAACTGGAACTTTCCATGTTGCTGACCCCATATCAAATCATCCCGTCTTCAGTAAATATATTAATGTAAATATCAGATATATATATATGCGAAGGTTTACTTTATCTAAATTTGGTGTGTTATCGGACAAAAAGATCAAAATAAGATATGGTACCATCAGACTATTTAGATGGGTTCATTCACTATTACCTTTTTAATATTTCTTGTTCCGGGACGGGTATTTTAAAAGCTATTTGTGTATATAGTAAACAATTAGAAAATACTTTTCGTTTTATAAAAAATTTCTTCAGAAATTTTATTTTTTTTTCTGCCAAAAGACAAGATGTGGTTTTTAAACTCAGTGTCCTTGAAATTAAAAAAAAAAAATCAAAACAAAATTTCATTTGACATTGAACCTATATGAATGACCTTTATCCTTTAGTGGTTCGACATATGACCATGACGTTTTGTTTGACCTTTTACTGTAATATGACTAAAGTAAGTTGCCGACAGACACAGATAAAGAGTCGGGCATCGAACAGATCTCAACCCACCTCCATCGATTTTTGATTTTGGGGGAATACTTTCATTCAACCCGAACCCATATCTATCAATCCTTTTGAAGTACTACTCATTTCATACTGCCATATGTCATACTAGAATCTCAAATTGCCAATGAAACCTCCAAGACAATTTAATTAGTACACTTTCAATTTAATTTTTAAAAAAGATTTTAAGAATATTTATAAAATGCAATAATTTTTTTAAAAATCGACTTATATATTTTGGAACTTGAGAGATATCCTCTCGTAAACACTCTGCTCGTATTAAGGTGATTTGAAATCGTAGCATGTTTTATTAACATATGAAGGGTGTCTGTTCGATAAAATACCTTACCTTTTGTTGGAGATTTCAATTACAGATTTAGTCAGACATAATTTATATCAAAAGTTCCAATATCTCCCGTAATGTCTTCGTAATATTAGCGAACAGTATACTGACAAGCTTCATTTGTCTCCCCTTGTCACCGATACTTTATTGTTCAGACACAGATTCTCGCCTCTGCGTGCATCCAGATCTAATCCACCCCGCTCCATAAATTCACACCGACAGGGAACACATTGAGAGATACACAATTGCGTACAAGACAAGAAGTAATCTTTGTATAAGAACTTGCCATGTTTTTGTATAATTTGTCTTTAAATGTTTAATAATAAGGATTTTAGCGGACAATCTCGTTAAGTTTGGTACTTGTAATCCGTTGACGCTGTGTGATTTCAGAAGAAGAAAGGGACTACTTGAACGTTTTTGTAACACGGAGATTACACCATTTGTCCGCGAGGTGGGAGTAAAGCCGATTATTGTCTACTTAATCACACAATATTAAAGAATCATGAAATTAATCTACCAAAACAACAAAGAACAGTTATTTAAAGAATTCATTTCATTTCAGTACTTCATTAGAAATTCATCAAAAAGTCGCGATTGAAATTGTAATTTGAAAACTCTTCTGGGTTTTATTTTCGATCAGGAGTATTTACTTTTCTTGTGTCTGGATGGGGAGAATCCGAATAACCACCATTTCAAGTTTACCAACTGTGCACATTATTCGGGTGTAGTCATGCTATGCTCTTATGCTTTGCTCCAGTGATGTCATTCGGACGGGCGAATTGCATTAATTCCAAAATTAATTAAAACCCGAGAGTAACACTTTTTCCAGTCAAACCTTCTTCCTGAGAACAATGTGGGCTCATTGTGGCATATGTGTACATAGAGCACTCAATATAGAACTTGACAAGGCCATGTAAATGTACTACATTGATTTGAATGGGGGAGGGAGTTAAGGTATTTGGTTTCCAATGTTGTGATATGTTGCACCGACTGTTCATCGCCAGATAATAGATTATTCATCAAAACTCTCATAATCCGTACCCTAGTCCCAATCATCTGTAGAAACGAGAGGCAGCAGGTCATTGTAGTAATCTTCTTCTCAAAAATAGAATGTTTTCATTGTTGCACAAAGCTGGTTCAACAAGGCAATCTGGAAAGAGCATGCTCTACTTCATTAACAAGCTGTGATTGGTAATCTAGCTCTCTCCCAGTGTCACCGAGGACGATCCCAATCGGGCACTTGTTGCCGTCTATGGAAAAAATATGGATTGTTATCCAAGATAAAAATTGTTTTGCATGTGTTCCCAATTGTACAGGGAAATAGATTGTGACAAAAGGTTGTTAAATGTTTTACAAGCGAAACATGCGCGTCGTAGACACAATTGTTCAGGATAAGCACCCCCCAAAAAAAACCCGACAACTAATAACTGAAACTCAATAGAAAGTGCTTTATTTATCTGAAAAAAAGACTGATATCTGAAATATAATTAGAAAATGTAGTCATATTACATAGCTCAGATCCAATGTCGGTTGTAACCAAAACAGGGGGAAGGCAACGAATCAGGATGACATTCAACAGCAATTGCAAAATCAGGGAAAAAACGACCCTGGGTGGGTTTTTTTTCCATAACGTTAAAAACCGATATATATGTCTAGCAATTTCTTGTAAAAACAGTAAAAACAAGATCTCTTGCTACAGAAGCCCCGGTACAAATCACTCACCGGTTTTTTACCAATACTATTAAGAAAAGATGCTATTTCTCTTGGTCGGACATTAATTTAAGATTCTCATATGTTTAGGAAATACTGAACTGTATCTTTAAAAAAGACAAATCAGATATCGTTGAACCATCATTTCTGCGATCACTTGTGATTTGTTTACCGGTAGATGTGCTAGAGCTTTTTTTGTTTCATTTTTATTGTTTTAAAGGATTTTGGTTTTTTTGGGGGGGGGGGGGGAGGGGGCGCTTTGGTTTGTTTGTTTATTTTATTATTGTTTTTTGCTGTTTTTATCCTATTTGTTTTTATGAAATTGTTTAAATTTTTGATTTACTATATATTTGTATATTATATGAAAGAACTGGTCACATATTAATTACAAAATTGTAACAAGGCGGTGTGGATAAGACCTCCTCTAATTGAAGAAAAGTGTGTCATGTACTTCATCACAAAAATAATTAGTGCAATAAATTCAGAAACATGTTACAAACTTTCTCCGAATTCTTTTGAAATTCATGTCATACCTACTAGTAATTTCTATGTTTGGTGATGAGATATTTTCGTGGAAAATTTGCTGAAGCAATTCTGTCTTATAAAGATTACAGGAGTCAAAAGAAATTATGTGTCTGCCAAAGTACAATTAATGAAACTGCATATTTTAAATCATTAAAGGTTGCATTCTGATGAAATTAAAATGAAAGAAACGGCTGGGGTTTTTTAACACGTTGAAGCGATTTTATTTCTCTTTTATGTCCCTTAAGATTTATTACGAGGATCATGAAATTAACTAATAATGCAGTTAGTCAATGTAAAATTGAGAATTGTGCATATCATAGCCATCATGAACCTTCAATTTCCTTTGAAAATTAATTCAATGCCTTAAAGGTGCATGTATTTGTAATGTGCCAAGGTCTCAAGAAATAGGTTCATATTTTGTAGATATATAAGCTAGAAAAAAATAGTCTCATTCGTTTGTACGAACTACATGTATATAGTTCTCCATGGATCATATAACCAACTTGATTCTGCTGAGATGATAGTGTTTACTTGTGCTCACAGTCCAGCGACAAAGTTCATTATTGAAAAATAATTATAGTTTTTCTTATCAATTGACCGATCTCAGAAAGAATATAAATGTGATTCATTAAACAAATATTATTACAATTTTTGATAGCATCAAAAATTTACACGAATCTGCTCGGAATTGTGTATAAAGTTTGATTTGACATTTTGCTCTAACCTGGCGTCTTGAATGCTACAACCAATTTGAACGAGTATTCATTCTGGTTAAAATACTGTAAAAATGAAATGTAAATTTTCGATATTCAGACGTTTGACTTTTGAAAAGTATTTACAATGATCAGCATTAAGCAAATACACCGAGTATTTGTTCAAAGCAAATTACTCATCTTAACGAAAAATCTCATAGATTCCATACTAGCGAAGATTAATTTGCACTTTTTCTGCGATGCATTTTTGCAACGCACATTTTTTTTCTTTTCATTTTCCTCCATTCAAATGCTTCGAACTTTAAGAGTGCTGTTGAGAAAATCGTTATTTCCGGTTATTGCTACTCTTAGCATTACATAAGTTCAAATTTAGAATTTCGTTGACATTATTTTGGATAATTAATGCATCATATATATTTCTAACTTGTATCTTTTGTAAATTTCTTTTTCAGGTTCATTATTTATAGAAAGGTTTTATTTTTTACTTTTGAATAATGATAGATGATGATGTCAATAATAAAATCTTATAAATGTGTCCTTGTAACTAAGGATGTGTGTTAAAATATGTCATTGTAACCAACGTTTAACTGTTAACTTTTTACGGTACAGATCCACGAATCCGGATTTGACACAAAAGAAGTTTATAGTATCATGACTTCAGCTCTTTATTTCAACAAAAACCAATTTCGTCGAGATTGAGGAACCAATGGCATATTACTTTAGAATACAGTGTATTAATAAATGCAGTTTTTTTTTAAAATAAACAATATTTTCATTTTTTTTTTCAGCCGGATCAAAATTATAAACCGTGTACAAGATCGATAATGCTACTACTATACAGACTAGATAACTTTTCTTTTCCAAGGTAATTAGATATACATACAGTCTGAACCAACTAGTCAACAGGAACATATCATATCATAGAAGTACATTATTTTCTTTCAGGAAGAAGGAGTACATATTTCAAAGATAAGGCTGAGAATTGATTTGAATTTCAGCAAATTAGTTTAAGAAAATACGTATACAACTGATAATCTGGATTTAAAGTGCAGCACACAGAATTAATTATACACACAACATTGAAATGCACCGTGTCTTGCAACCTTAGGTCTTTAGAAAACTCTTTAATGTCAACCCATCCTTTCTAATGACAGCGAAAGTAATCATTTGCTTCAACGAGGAGTGACAATCTCTTCTATTCTTGTCAAATACTTTTTATTTATTTTTGATACCAATCTATATTTAGTCTATATATTTAGGTGAAAATAACTTCAATTAAATATATATTATTGATCTCAGTCAATACTTGTTTGAAATCTGACACTGTTCAGCATTTTGAGTGCTTAGGACACTGGTGATTAAGATATATGTTCATAATGAGCTACAATAAGCAATGCCAAGCCCAGGCAGAAGAATCGGCTGAGAAGAGGGGAACTTGAGTCCCTATTGTGTGAGTATTGACATAATGTTGCCAATTGGTGGAAAATTGAATAAACAAGACAAACTTTTAAACCAATTATTAGCTATTCTTGGGCAACAATTCCTCTTATTTTGGAAGGTCTACGTGAGAAAACGGTCGTTAGTTACAGCAGCCTGTATCTGTCTGTTTTGTTCCCTTGGCTTCTGCTTTGAACCTTCCAGATACTGTCCCAGATATTCAAGAAAGGTAGATATGTCACGTGATTTCACTTGGTGCGTGCGCACCATGTTAATTACGGAAGTACAAATTTATATACCCATGACATGTGATAAAGAATCGTTTAGGAGTATAAAACGTCTCAGTTCTTATTTCTTTTAATGATATCCACATTGAAAATCAAAATGTCGAACGATTTTACACATATCAGATGAAGGTAACGATTCAACACTTAGAATTACGTATACTATGTAAATATCTGCGTGGTACATGTATATGTATTTTAGAAGAACAATATTATATCTAATATATTTAATATCATCTGCCCACGAGTACTCCAATTCAGTTATAAAATCATATCTACGATGAAGGCGGGACCGTTTGAACCATGTGTAATTATAAATCGGTACATGTACCTATTTGCGTCATTATATGCTACGCAATACAACAAAATCTTAGCAATTTCATTTTGTCACAATAAGGCGCAAAGTAAAGTTTTACATGATTTTTGAATAAAAAATAGTAAAGGTTTAAAAAAAAAGAAATAAGAAAAGGTTTAAATGTAGGTAAAAACCATATTTAAAAAAGAAATGAATTCTGACCAGAAGCTTTTCTTCTACAAGAGGAAGAAGTTGTGTTCTCTAATCGATCGCTGTGTAAAGATTAGTATTAGATAGTGTCCTGCGTTCAGTTTTTGATCATTTGTGGTTGGAAAATATTCCATTTCTCTATACCTATGAGGAGGTTCTGTATGAATTTCAAGTTATAAAATTGAGGATATGCTGAATAATGAGTAATATTACACTTCAGTCTAGTTTATAAGAAGAATGCAATAGGCTGACAGATTTATTTGCTGAGGATTATAAACTCGTCGAATGATATTCTACTTGTAAAGCGTTTGCATATAAAACATTCTTCCAAAATCGATAAATGACAACATAAATTCTACTTCTGAAGTGTTTACGTTTTTAAAGTAACCATCTTTTAAAGAAAAAAAGAAATGTTCTCTTGCTTGGAGTTATTTTTTCCTCTAACTTAAATTTGTGTTCGAAAAATGTAAGCTAAAAAAGGACCTAAAAGGACGCATTTCTTAAATTGATAAGAATTTCATTCTGTTATTAATCATTTAGACTATCCATAAAAGTATTTCAGTTATAAAAAGAAATGTACATTTAACCACCATTCATATCAACTATATGGTAAAAGTCTGTTTGTGTTTGCAATGAAATAGTTATAACTTAAGGAAACCATTCTTCTTCTTTCCGTTTAGATAATGTACTTCTAACTAATAAAGGGTCGGGTGAGCATTATGACACAAGAACATAATATTTGGCACTTTTATTTTTTAGTTTAAAAGCATTGATTGTGATCTCTAGTCATGTGGTGTACAGTTCCCCCTCCCTTGATATTTCCCTATTCAGTAATATTTGACATTTATTGCTAGCTTCGAAAAATGGCAGTTTATTGGGCTGTTGGTTATATACAGTAAAAAGAATGATAAGATCTGTAAATATTTATATATATAAAAAATAAATCCTCAACTTGGACTTTTTTTGTGGGAACTTGAAATCGCTTATTCTAATAACCTCTATGATTTTACAAATACTCTGTTGATGCTTAATATTTGGATATTGATACAATAAAATCACTATGTTTTCTTTTACTCTTTTACCACTATCATAATATTTTAGTGATTAATTTGAGGTAAAGATGACTGTCGGTGTTAATTATTTACTATTTGGACATAAGTATCCGCAAAATATTTTTCTAAAACAACTGAAATTTTTAATCAAAATCAATATAGCACATATATATTACATGAATATTATTATGAAGCATCAGATACTATACACAGTATAATAGAATTTCACAGATTATTCTCAATACCTTACCAACTTACTAACAGACGTAGAAAAATACTCAATCCTCTTATAAAGTAGTCTCTCTCTCTCTTAAAAGTAACATGGCTGGCTTTATTGCTGACAGTATCAAGTTAGTTATTGTCCTTGGGCCTCACTTCACCACAAACTACCTGTTTCCTCTTTTATCTTTTACAATGTAATGATATACTGTTGTGAGATACGCGGACCAATAAATCTAAACACGAAATGGAGAACGTTTAAAGGCAGTGATATTTTTATTAAAACAAAGCCAGATGAGTGTGTACACGCTAACTTAATGAGACTACTAATAAGGCGGGTAAACATGGCCGCGAACGGTTGCTGTGATCTGTCGTAAGTGCCTTTTACCAAAGACAAATAGGAACGGAAGTGTCGCTTCAGAGACAAATCTTGACAATGGCTTCCACGAGAATAAGGCTGATTATCACGTTTCTGTGTGCTGTCTGTTTATAAAAGAACCAGTCCTTTGCTCTTCTCGCACTGAACTATGTTATAAATACTCTTTTTTTTCACATCATAAATAATTGGGTTTATTTTCAGGATCATAATGATTTAAATGTTCGAATGTTCGCTGCAATACTTTCAAGTTTTGACTATCAATACATATGCATGTAGATCTGTGAAACTTGTTTCTAATGATTAAAAAATAAAAAGCTTTTAATGCGATACATATTCCCATAAAACTTTTTAATAACTTAATTCAATTTTATTCACATTTAATTCGACACAATCAGTGCGGATTAATTGAAGGATAATTGTTTCTTTTGTCGTAAGCGACATGGAGTATGATCCAATTTTAACGAATAAAACTTTATAATAACATTAAACTTGTGTACTGATTTCACCTATATTACGGGATATGGGGGTCTTTTAATTACTTTGTCGGATGTAGGGGAGTTGTGAAATCGGACCAACACATTCTGATAGTGTTCTTGTTAAGAAATTGTTTTGTCTATTTAGTATTTTCATTCGTTAAACCTTTTGTTGGTGTAAATTGCATTGCTTCCTTCAATGATTTAGCAGTTTGTGTTTGCAATAAAATGTTGAATTGTCTTCCTCTCAATTTAAAGAATAGAACTACTCATCCCAAAGATACCATATTTTGAATACTAGTAGCTTTTTTCTTTAATTTAAACTTTTTAAAACGATTTTAGAAATTTTTGATGATGAAGTTATAAAATGAAGATTTTTAATGGGGTTTCAGAATAATGATGATAAACATAGTCTAGCATGGAATGCAGTTTCATTTTTTATGAGAGCAAAAAATAAATTACCGGCTATTGGTATTGTAGAAAAGGTAACAAAATTGTTTTTCATAAAAAGAAACTCCCGATGAAATATTTTAATGTTTAATCATCTATATGTAGGCCGAGAGCGGCTTATTGTTGACAACGATTGAAGGTATCCATTGAGTTTCAAAAATACCCTACAGAGAGAATGGACACCGGTTTATTGACAGAAGGAAGTGGTCTTGCATAGCACAATTGCATAATAATGCAAAACGATTTTCAAACATTCAAAAGAAGTTTACTTAGTGAAAACTCATTGGAATCTGTTAATCATTTTTGTGGGATAAAAGTCATCTGTCCGGAAAACAGGCAATACAACAGAGAGGGTTCATACTTTCTGAAAATATACTTCAGGTTAATAAAAAATAATATCGGAGGTAATGCTGTTGTGTCACCTCAGATATATGTACAAAGTAACCAACTGTTAAATGCCAATATTATTCTCTTTCTTTAGCGGGTGCCGATTAGAGGGGATCAGAGAATTGAGTTCAGAAAGGAAACCAATTCAGAAATAGAAGCTATTGTCCGTAAAACGGTAAATTTCCTGCTATAAAAATTTAAACACGAAGTGGAGATTACACGGTGATGTTTAATTGAAAGGTAAATATTGACCCGACCTACCAAAGGCTCCATGTGGTCTTTGTTCTTCGCGGCCTGCCCATTTCTGGCGTTTGTTTTGATATTCAGACGGAATATATCGCTTTGGAGGCTGCTATTGTCCAAGTACCAGCCGATGGGGGGATCGAGCCTGACACTGGTGCTACACCTGACATTATTGTCAATAAGTTATAATGCGATAAAATAGATTTTCCTTTCAAGTGTTTCTCGACAGCTGCTTGTGTCAGGAAAATGTTCAATGAAAAGAAAGAAAAGTGGCAAAACAAGTAGTAGATCTCAGCAAGCGTTAAAGGGCTAGTCCCGCGATAAAAAAAGTTTTAAACATTTAAGCGAATATTGAAAAAAAAACTTAATTCAATTAACAAGCAACTTTCAGGGACATTTTATAGCGTGATTTGAGGTGTATTTGTAAAGAGAAGAAAACTCGGTGGTTGATAATTAAAATATTTCGTGTTAAGGATTGTGAGTTGTGCCAAAAACGATCTGATGTGGAAATATATGAATGCTTTACCGATTAATTGTAGTGTGTTTCTCCTATCCTCTGTGAAAGAATTTGATCCAAATAATTCCATTCTGACCTATCTAAACACTTTCATTTATTAATTTTCTTTTGGCTTGTGAAATAATTTTTCTGTAAGCATTTATCTTTGAAATCAGTAATGCATGGTTCATAAACCTCGTTCAAGGACCGAGTAGTGTCGTTTTTTTAAACGTTCTCATGGTGCTTTTCTAGCTAAAAAACTTTTCTAACTAAAACGGTCGCCTTTCTTGTTGAACATAACGCAAACCCTGCGTCGACAAGGGCGCCCATCAATCGTCTATATCGAAAGACAAAACAAAAAATAGGTATGGTTTGGCCCCGATCCACCCAATAAAATTCCACCCGCTTCAATGGTACAAATGAACCTAAGCTTTTTTTTGCCTCGGTTCACAAGAATCCTTTGTCTAAATGATTGCTTGATTTGCACCCGTTTCCCTTTCACTGACAATTGCTAGACTTGAAATAATTTTTCATTGACATTTTGTGTGCATTTTATGTTCTTTTGTATTACGTAAACCCATTTTTTATGGTTTATTAATTTTTTCGTAAATGTCATATACAATGCATTTTACTATCTGCCACCTGGATATATGGGAATATAGGTCGCACGTCAAGATTCAACTAATGAGACATGAAAACAATAAAATCCTTTGTGATACGTAAAGTTTAGTAGCACAGAACCTTGCATATGACGAACATTAGACAATCTTTGAATAGGTTTTATTGACAATACATCAAGGTTTTTACATCTTCTTTAAACGTCTATATCACAGAACAACGTAACTGTCGATACGCGCTTCAAGCTTGAACACAAATTGTAAAGGTTGGCGTAAAAAATGTTCATTTTCTATTTTGTCGGCACTGTTGTCCGGCTACCTAACTTTTAGCTCTTCGGCATCTGATACTAAATGTTGAGTCAGTTTTTTCAGAAAGGACGAAACTTTTGGATTCACTCCGCGAGAAATAAGTTGAAGTATACTCTTTTTAATTTGTTTTCTGGCTTTTATGGTCTCCGTTGAGTCTTCCTGAAATGTCGTTGGAATAATAAGGGTGGATGGAGAGTTTGTTACCTCGGATGGTTTCAAGGTCCATTTCACCTATAAAATCAAATCTAACATTAGAAAAAATTGTTTATTTGGTGTCGTAGAATAAATACAGGTCAAAGATAAATAGATTAAAAGTCTCTTTGCTTACTGATTGTTTGGGTAGACGGTAAAGAAGCCCCCCTTCAAAGAAAAGTGATGCCTCTAAGTCATCCAAACACAGAAGAATATCCCCTGTAAAGTGATAGTTTACATATTAAAACATGTTCCAGAAGTTAATATGTGTTTGCAAAGTTGAATTTATAATACATCATTAAAAAGAACAGTATTAATTTTGTGTTTAAAAAAGATAGCAATGAAAATATTTACCTTTCACTACACCCGCTTTTGCCGCTGGACTATCTGGTTCAACGTACTGAACAACTAATTTAGTTTCCTGTATTGAGCTTTGCAAAACTCCTGCCTGTGGTTGAGCACATTGATTGTAATGACACAGAGTAGCTCCAAAGAAAGCTTGAAAATGCAAGATCTCTGAGATGGAGTCTCTATGTATGGTTGGGCATTTGACTTGTTCTTTAGGAGACACACTGACTTGCTTGAGACCTAATGAGTTGTCTTGGATGTTGTTGGTTTCAAAAGAAACATTTCCGTTGTTGTCTTCTCCGTTTGCAAGCATTTGAGACTGAAAGTCTATCAAACTTTCAAGGTAATTAGTATTAACAGCAGAATTGTCGTTTTGCGATGAAATATTTTCATGAGTTTTTTTCACGTTGTTTTCATACATTTCGGAATTTTGTGAATTTTCTTGTTTGCAGCGACATGGACAGCGGTTATTCAGTCGTCTGCGATGATGTCGAGCACGTGATGTGGCGGGTCTTTGCCGTCTGCTCCTCTCTAACTGGTGACTGTCTTCGTGTACGTCAACATAAAAAACCCCACCGTCCTCATTAACGAAGGATTCCCATTTCTCCTCGACTTTGCTGAAAGAGTATCAGATTAACTTTAATCACTACTTGTACAACACTTTAGGAGACAATTATAGCATACTTTACTTAAAATATATGTTTACTTTTTAGCCCCTGTGGATCTTTAATAACAGTGTCAGAAACTCGTTGAAATAAAATTTATTCTGTTCAAAGAAAGTCATCATTGATTCTTGAAACTCACAATGTCACATAGAAAACCTTAGATAATGGTTACCTGTGTGATAGAATGCTTCGAATGTCATCGAAATCTTCCAAAGTATTTCTTCTCGAGCTTTTATACAAAGGAGATGTTATTCCAAACATACTTCTTCTGAGATGAATTGTTTCCGAGGAAGCTAGGGAATCTTGACTCTCGCTCTCTTTCTTTGCGTCATTGTTGTCATTTGCCGTTATATAAATGTCTCTCATCTCAAGTGTTGTTTTCACTAGTTTGATAAGCTGTAAAGGACAATAGATGATATATTTCAATATAGGAGAGGCAATGATGCTTCAGTCAGAAATATTGCCTGATTTATTGACTTGGATGGTCTATGGGTTACCGATTCTATTTATTCAGCTCTATATCTTGACTGGATAACATCTTTGACGTCAGTTACTGAAGGTTTCGTCCATATAAAGTGGATGATAATTGATATTTTAAATGAAACAAAGTGCATATCAAAAGGGAATCTGTGTCACCTAAGAGAATATGGACTAGACGCGACTCCTTGAATCAGACATTAAGTGAATTCATGCATATTTATCATTGATAAAAAAAAATATATGGACCATATCATATTGAATTCTAGTATCTTTTGTCTTTCTTATCACCGTTGTCATTTTTGATGCTAATACATAGTTTAATGGAATATTAGAGGGATACGTGTAACAGCAAACATTAATAACTCAGAAAATGACAATGTCCACCCTGTTTGTACTTTAGAACTCCAAATTTAAAATCAAGAAAGCTAAGCACCTGCAGAGGTTTCTTTTTTATGAACATTTTTCCATCTTGTAACTTAAAACCTATTCGTAATAATACAATGAACACTAGGGCTTTTCCAAACCTACATTTGCAGATATGAAATATTAAATAACATAAAAGAATTTATTAACTTACCTATTAGTTTCGGCTTCCCTGTAATCCAATTCAAATGTGATTCAACTTTAGAAAGCAAGCAAGAACTGACGGAAACACCATATGTTCTGTTATACAAAATACGGAGGAGGTTCCTTTAATAAGCATTACACTTTCAATAAAACCACGTGACCTGCTTTTAGGTCTTTGGAACGTATCTGTTCGGTGAATGACACGTCACGTGATTTAAATAACTAGACGGGACAGATTTCACTTTTTTAAGTCAAAATCATTGAAATAAACTCCTTGATTATACCTGTATTCAAGACATGCATTAAATTTTATTGAAGTATTGTAAAATGTCTAATTCATGACAAAATATGGATTAACTACTGGCTTTCTCGCGATTCGGTTTAAGCCTTTCATTATTAATCATATACATACCGGACCGTTTTTTCTGCGTTAGGTGAGTTTGGAATAATATCAAAAATGTAGGCTTTAAGATTCTAGTATGGTTAACCACCTATAATATATGGTCATAAATAATGATAGACAGATGTTCTTAATGATTAGAATTTTTCCAAAATTTAATATTAAAGCTGTAAAAGCTAAAGAAGAAATGAAATGAAATTAGCATAGAGTCTTAAGGTACGGTTCATCCACATCCAACAGACATATGTACTCATTTCTTCGTTAAAAATAGCATTTTATATGATTATACATTTTTTACGATTATATGCTACCTTTGAATTCGTATATTAGCAGCGAAAGCTAAATGAGATATAATTTGTTTTCGGTTTCAATACCACTGGTTCATCATAATCCAACAAAATCCAGGTACCACGTATCATTACCTACATGCAATGGGACTAAATGACAAGATCCAAACGGCATTAAAGCGTAAGCTATTTTAAGATTGGTTTCTACGTCAAAAAGACATTCTATATTGAAGAAAAAATTGGAATGCTGCGACAGACTTCCTCGATCATTAGTATATTAGATCACATATGAATGGAACATTCTATGCAAAGTAAGATGTATACATTTATGGAAAAGACCAGATATTATTATTTACATAAATGATTGATGCACGCAAATAAAAAACAGATAAACGACAAACAGCCATGTTGGCTAAATAAAGCAAGGCTGGTATGTGCGTCAGACCTGTTTAAGAAACAAAAATAAATGGACCCGAGGTAAAGGGCTAAACTAAATGCAACTTTTATGTAAATTCTATTTACGTTAATTCTGTTCTACTAACACATTCATATAAATCAGCTAAAAAAATATACATGTACATATAAATAATAATACAGAAACTAGGAAACATAATATAAATACATATTTCATTTTTTGCAAAGTCTTCATTGAAGGAACCATCGATCTATATATATTCTATAAAATTTAATAAACCTTATTATATTTTTTGCTCTATTCTCTATAAGCTATATTGAAGTAAGGTTTGTATTTTTAAATGATTCCTCATTGCAAAGTAAACACCCAGTTTATCGTTTAGAATCTCATAATCTTGTAACATATTTTGGCAAAAAGATCAATGTTGACTTTAACTTGTGGGTCATAATTCATGTTCAATAATCGTAATTTTCGATTATACATATCTTAGTTTTTTTATTTATTATTTGATAGTATTATTATTTTATATCATTATAGAAATAACTGGATTTCAGCGTTACCTTACATTTGTTAAGGTGGCCGACTATGGTTTTCGTTGCGCAATCTAGTAAAATACAGTGTATTTGTACCTTTTAAGATTTTTTTCGATACCTTTTATGAAATTGAACACAATACACAAAATAAAGATAAAATTATATAGACTTTTGACGGAAATGTTTATTTTAGAACGATTTTCCCGTGGTTCGGTAGGTGAGCGTCGCCATTGTAATCTTTGTAGGAGTACTTTATAAGAAATACACAATGTAACATTGAAGAAAAAGTAACGTGTACGCCTTGGAAATTTTACACACAAATATGTGCTATCTTCAGGATTATTTTTCTCATTTTTAAAATAAATCCATTGTACTAATTTTCATTTGTAATATTCCAAATATATAGCAAAAATTGGTGCATTTTGATATTTTGAGATGACCCCATTGAAAACCAGATCGTAGAATTTAGTATTTTTTTTTTTACGTACAAGGCTTATTCATCATAAAAGGAAACTATGATACTTGCTTCATTATTGGTTCATAGCACTCTTAAACATCTACCACTTTTGTTATTTGTATTTCTCAAATGACATGAGAGATACTTACTTTCATAAGATACTTTAAAGGGCAATAATGATTTCCATAGGAAAAAAATAGTTTAGAATTAAGTTACTACATGAACTTAAATTCCGGCAACATTTGATGAAATATCCTGTTCAAGTTAAAAATTCTTGTCCCAAATGAATTATATCATGAATGATATTTTTTTAACCCAATCTTATTTTGTTGAAATTCAAAAAAAAAAAAATTTGAATTTTTTAAAAACATGTATCATATAGAGAAATTGCGACCTTGTCGCCGAAATAGACAAGAGGGCTTGATAGTCATGCGCATTTTTAAACTGCATTAATCTCCTTAAAGGGGCATGGTCATGATTTTAGTCATATTTCATTTTTCTATTTTTATTGTTTATAATGCTTTAGAAATGCATTTCTAATGATCGACCAAAATTTGAGTGTCAGTCGTAGAATTATAAGTTATAAGATACAAAGCTCACAATTTTTTGTCATGAAAACAAGGCTCGTGCCCTGTTTTTGTTTACATTGGTTCAATATAACGGTAACGGTTCTTTTTCAAGCTAATTTCTCTCTAATCTAATTTGTTTTAAGCATAAATGAATAGTTCCTAGCGTTTATCACATTCGTTTTGGGTCTAAAACTGAAATTTTCACTTTTACATTCAAAACGTAAACAAAGCTTTGTTTACATTACAAAGACTTGTGAGCTCTGCATCTCGCTTATAACAAGACGACTAACACTTTTTTAATTGAACATTACAAATATCTTACAGTGTAAACATTAAAAACAGAAAAATAATTTTGACCAAAATCGTGACCATGCCCTTATAAGAAGAATACCTATGTATAAAGGTATAGGAAGATATACAATGTTGAAGTTTAAATACATTACCTTTTTCTTCACTAAATAATAACTTATAGTCGTAAAATATTTCATCTTAAAATCTGAGGTACATCTGATGTCCAAATTTTGACCACCCAGCATCCGGCGCTGTCAATTGTTTCTTGTTTCCCTGTGTTCTCTTTATTTATTTTTTCTACATACAACTCTTTTGCAATTTAACCATCTGTCTTACCACGGGAATTCTATTTCACACCCATTCCATCTTAAGGATCCATAGGTTGGGTCTTTGTTGATAAACTAAGAATGCATTTCAATGCCGATATCTTATTTCCATATTTCCGACATAAAACCATCATTTTTTGTCAACAATATTTGTTCGACGGCCATAAATGTTTGAACTTTAATAGCAATTAATATCATGGCTGATTTTTATCTCAAACTTTTCTGATCCATGTATAAAATTATCAAGGCAAATTTTTCTTATCAAGAAATCAAATATTTTGAATTCTGATTCAAGGACATGACATCAGAAATAATAAATATTCATATAAATTTGTACGTCATTATGATTTGACTGTTTATGGACATTTTACTATTTCTGAGTATTGTGATAAACGTTGTATAACATGACAGTGCCAAAAGATTTGTTAAAATGTCATCACATTTTATGACTGTTCTCAAATAGTTATTTTATGCTAAAGAATAATTGTATCAATTGTATTTTTTTTTCCATTTAATTCCAATACAGCTCAATCACCTGAAAAATAAATCACAGAACATTATACAATATCTTTTTCGAAAATTTGTTGTACAAGATGTTTTTACATGTTGCTTATCAATTTTATTTTCATGTTAATAAGAACTATATTTTATGGATATTGTATTCCTGACTGAAAAAGCAAATTTAACGCTTGGTATCATTAAATGGGTGTCATCTCCTCTCTCTATTACAAACTTTTTCTTTTCAACGATATTAAGTGTCTATGCGCATATTAAGTTGCGTATGAAATTTCGTTAATACCGTTATTTCAAGATAGTTATTACGTTAAATTGTCCGTCTCAAGCTCATTGCACAGTATTCAGTCTCGAATCTAAAGCAGCATTCTAATTTTTCCCCCCTAGAGAATGCTCATTTTTGAAAGTTTATAAAACTTTACAATCCAAACTTCCTGTTGAAATGTAGACCGGGTTTTCTGTGGAGTTCTATAGAGAACCATGGATCGATCGACGGTAGATTGAAATAGGATATTTTTTAATTACTCATTAAATTTTTCAATTTATGTTTCTTGTTATATTATGCAATATCTCGGATTAGTGATTAAGATGTATAATTAATACAGTAAAAAATTCTCATGAAAATATGTTCCAGTCTTTAACATGGTTGTTTTTAACCACTGTGTCTGAAATTAAGAACTCGGTTATTTGCCGCTCTGTGTCGTCTTTTTATTGCATGTGTAGGTTGGGACAACGATTTACAAAAGGTATGAATAGAAAATATTTTCATAATAGAATGCAACGAACTATTTTTTTACTAGCACGATAAATGTTTAACTTGTTACATCAACATAACAGCAACAAGTACCTACTCGACCTTTGCTTTTAGTTACTACTAACTATCGATAAAATTTTATCGTTTTCAATTTTTATTGCTATTTCAGAGGAAAATTTCTCTTATAAAAATTCAATCCGTCTATAATGATATTAATATTCATATTTTGTATAATAGATGAATGTGTACTCATTGATTGACTAAGCGCAAGTTGTCTCTTACAAATTCCAAATCGCTGCATGTCATGTTAACCCCTCTGAGTAAATACGTCCCATACCTTCCTTCTGACAACACTTGGACACAATTCCTAATTGCATCAATTACTGTTGAAATATGGTTTGAAGGGTAATCATTTTTGTTAAACGGCACTCATATAAGATCAGTTACAAAAATAATGTTAAGAGTCAGCTAATACCGGCAACTAGACACTCATGTTACATGTTTGGAAGATATTTCATTGAGGATGAATGAGAAGTATGCATTTCTATCATATCTGTTTGCAATCACCCTAGAATTTGCCTTTCTAATTTGTTGTTGTAATTATGTAACATTAGAGGAGAAACAAGTTAAGTGTGATGAGTAGCAGACAGTACCTTTTGTCGTGCAATTAGTGGCCAGAAATAAATCAAACTGCACAATAACTTCTCTATGATACAATCTCAATCTCTCGTCTTTGAGAGCAATTAGTCACGAGATCATTTCCTTACATGGGAAAAAAGAAAATGTTCAGTTCCGCTGAAACCCGATACATTGATTTAAATATTTCGGTTCCATGACGAATCTTCGCTATGATGGCCAAGAAAAAGTGGCACTGTCGGTTGTCAATGCACAAAGAGTTATGAATATTATGAAGACCTTGAAGTTTGAATCAGACGAATATTGAAATTATGAAATGCAATTGTAGATTATATGATATGATTTTCAAAGCAAACTTTTGCCTTTGGATCTTTGTTGGAACATGGAGTTAACAAACCAAATTGCTACCTTGCACCTGAGCTAGAAGAATGAGAAGAATATTCCTGTATTATAGAGGGTGATTTTGGTTGTCTTTGATAATAATAATGATAATAATTTTGTTCATTTTCAAACAACATTTCGTTCCCCTGCTAGGATAACTGTAGATTTAATTTGAAAAGAATCAAATATGCATGAAATTGGAAGTTTTGCAACACATCTTTTCCAAGTATTAAACATGTTCTAAAATGAACTTTATAAAAAATATTTATATGTTGTCGGTTTTATTTTTTTTTTTTTTTTCGTTGATTGTGTGTCAAATTACCTAAAATATGTTTCTCTTGACTGTAATCATTATTAGTGTGTTAATTTATCAAAACTACCAATGTCTTTTGATCCAAATTTCCGTAAGACGTACACAATCTTTTAAAGTAATGATACTGAGAAGCAATTTCATTGGTTCATTTTCTTGTGGAATTTTATTTTTGAAATGTTGTAGCATTCTTGCATGATAAGGTGTTCCGATGTATACATTAAATATTAGTTTTTAATTTTATGTTTTTAAAATTCATTTGATAATTCTAATTTACTTCAAGAATAAGATACATCTGGCATTCATTTAATCATCATATGAATACGATTGTGTGAGTTTAAGTTTGATAAATTCTTTTATTAATAATTGCTGTTGGTCACTCTTATCCTTTAAAACTGGATTCGATTTCCGTCATGTATACAATTTCCTTGAAAAAGATAGTTTTCATGAGCTACAACCGAAAGCAGAGAGAAGTCTAAATAATCAATCCCTACAGCTGGAAAAGGTGACTCCAGAACGGATACTTTTTTTTTATTTACTTTAAAAGTAGGAGAGACGTTACCATTTAAAGACAGATGGACAGGGAAAACATGAAAACTCTGTTCTTCTTTGCTATGTTTGCTATTCTAATCATTATAAATGGGAAATTATCTGTAATACGAATACATTTAAAATAAATGTATGTGTAGGAGATGGCTAAATAGTTTTTTCCTACGAAATTAATTGTGCTAGGATAATACAATCCTATATATATATATATATATATATATATATATATATATATATATATATATATATATATATATATAATGTCCAGATGCCAATAAATTTCGCTTATCATGACACATATATCTAATGACATTTGACAAAGTCCGCAGTAATACAATTCTAGTTAAATAGTCAAATTGAACAGTCGTGTTTTCATGTGTGTCGGTACAGTGCTTGGTAGTTAAGTAATTGAGTTGTTTTATGTTTTGCCCCAAAAAATACTGAATTGATTTGCAACTGGCCATTTAGTCGTTGGTTAGTAATTGGTCTTTAATTTTTATCTATACTACTATATTAAAATAATAGACTCGAATTTTTGGGCTTTAATACCGAGAAATCGGAAGAGTACTGTCTTTTGTTATATATATTTTAAACGCGGCATTATTGGTACTCGAAGATTACCAATTTGTTTTTATTTTTTCTCAATCAAGCTTTACTAATTTTAAAATAATCAACGAAAATTCCTTTTAAAAATGCGGAAATCATCTGGATTTTTTGGATTTTACAATCTTGCGCAGGCGCATTACATTCACGCTAAATCACGGGAGGCTCTTTAGTTTATGTTTCCACAATATCATATTTGCATGGATAAACTCAGAAACGATAATACAAATATGTGTAAATCTTCATTGAAAATTTGCTATATATATTCGTTCATCAAAGAAAATACGGGAGATAACTCTAACTCAGCGCATTTAATATGAAAAATCCCGAGAGTTCTAAATGTCAACATGGTGTGTAAACTTGAAGTGAGTAAAAACCTTAGGTGAAAAAGTGTTTAATTCTTCATTTATATGGATTAAATTTTTAGATGAAAGGTATTTACAGCCTCAAAATGGTTTGTTTTGAACAATTTGACTGTTATTTTCAATGCAACTTCATTAATTTTCTCCAAAGTCGTTTCGGAGCGATTCTGCAATTTTTTGCTACATTACGGGTATATGGGAGGCATTCGAACTGTGGTGAAGGCCTGTTTCGAGACACAGTGAGATTATTCTAACTAAGCAGAATGTAGTGAAATGAATAGCATTATTGTATGCTGAAAGCTTGGTTATGTAAATGTCGACAATACGGTGTGTCGATTGTCCGATATCATATGCAATGTCAACCCGTGCACGCACGGGTCAAAGTCTAGTATGCATGTATTTATTATAGCTTTTTAATGTCTTTGAAATAAAATATTTGTTTTCTTTGACATTGTATCTTTGTTTTATTTGACATGGTTATTTATCTACTTTTCCGCTGATGTTATGACAAGAGGTATGGTGATTTAATACTTACGATGATTTTTGCTGATCATAATAATATAAAATAAAAAATAACTACAAAATTAATGAATATTAAATTCCATAGTTCAAGGAAGACAACCCTCATACCGCATTCTCTAGACTAATAGAAACATGTTCCATTTAAGGAGAGAAGAAAAGAGATTAAGTTCTTGCTTACGCTTTTTCGAAATTGTGAGACGCGTCGGACTATCAAGTTGTTAGAAACATTTGTAGAACCCATATAGCAACAGAAAAAAAATTACCAGAGATGCAGCTGAAAAAGTTGACAGTGGGGCGCCCTGAAAATAAATTAATTGTACCAGCATAAAAAATCAAATGGATTGGGCAACAGGCAAAGCCTATGCAAACCCTCTCCAAAAATACCAGCTGTTGTTGCCAGCTTAGTTTTTATGGAAAAATAAAATATTAAACAAGCAAGAAGGACGACTCGACGATCATCAAACGTGAAGGTTTGGCATTTTATATATAGACTCGTGGCATTGATATTCACACACAATCTGAAAAATGTGGAATTTATGATAATAATCTTAAATTGAACAGATACTCTCTATTTCTTAAGCTAAACAGATAACCTATAAAGTAAAAGTTCTGAAAAGTATTACGTTTTATTGAATAATATTTACATTTTCCAGTGTCTTTGCCTGCGATAACACTACGTATCGATTTTGTACTATATAACTCATAACTTCAAATGACGCCAAATTGAGGCGCCAGCGGGGTTTGCTTATTTAAATTTAAATATTTAATCGTACGATGGCTTAAAATTATATAAATATAAGTAATAAGGAATCATTCTTTGAATATTATGAGGTGATAATTTCGGTCGGGGCGTGATCAAATCTATCATAAAGCCCTTCGGGCTTTATTGGATTTGATCACGCCCCGACCAAAATTATTACCTCTTAATACTAAAAGAATGATTCCTTATTCCTTAATTAGGAAATGCTAATATTTTGGGCTTCTAAGATTTAGTGAAATTCATTTTCAAATTTTTTTCAAATTTATTTATTAAGATAACATATTCTATGTCATAAAAGTCATGTGAAATGATCGTTTAATTCGACTATAAAGGCCTTGTTCGATCGACAGTCCGCGTATATACACATACATGTATATATGTTCTTTATTCCTACATTAGTATACAATTTTTACAGAAAATTTTTCTTCCGAGATAGTAATTTACACCAAAATAATCGTTCAGATACTCGATACTTGTGTTTGTAACATTCACAATTTTTTTCATAATTGTTTGTATTTCTTTGCTGGACACAAAAAAATTACGTTTTCTTAACTTCAGAGAACTGTTTTCTTAGATTATGGGCCGTTTACGCAGACCAAACATTGTTAACCAGTAGACCAAACCATACCTTTCACAAATATATATTAACATCTACCAAGTATTATTCCCTCTATTTCTTACGGAAACTCATAGTTCATTCATAGCTCTATAGAAACAGCCAGACTGAAATCTACACGCCCCGTTTATCGATTGGTCGAAATCTACAGCGGCTGAAACTGACAAGAAATTGACAGGACTGAAATTGACACGCCCAGTTTATCGATTGGTCGAGACCTACAACTACCTAAGAAAAATCACGGACTGCACGAAATAACCATGATGATGTCAGACTCAAGGTCTCACAGGAGACAATTTGGCTGTTTCTTTTAGCTAACGTACTTATACGTTAACAGTAATTTAGTGAATTTTACTTACTTTTTACGCTCAATTTATTAATTAGTTAAAAGAAAGATGTTAATATAAACAATAAAATGCTTTCTTTGGTGATTCATTCGGGTTGTGAAGGTAGCGATCATTGCAGAAAAAATTTACATAACCCGCTAACGCGGGTTATGTATTTTTTCTGCAATGTCGCTACCTTCATATCACGAATGAATCACCAAAGAATGCATTTTATTGTTTAAATATTTTCATTAAGTGTATATTTCCCCTTATGTTTGTATTGGAATCTGCGACGTTCAATTTTCTATGAATACACTTTGATAATTCATGCGCCATGTGCACAAATATAAACTTCTTCACGTGTTTTAGTATATTTATTTTTGTAAGACTAAATGAAACGTTCAATTTTACATAACCAATTTGATATGTACTTTTGAAAAATAATCATTCAATTATATCTACTCCTAAAAAAAAGAAAAAGAAGATTTGTCTCCACAAAGTATCTGGCTCTATATTTTAGTCGCGGAAGCGAACTAAATAGCATGTTAATATGGCTGTTCCATGTATGTTTCATATCCCTGACTGAGAACCTATATAATGGCTTTACAGCGACAATACATACACATATATACTTCATAAAAATAGACATCAGTATGAATATAAATATAAGCATTGAATGCTTATTTTTGGCTGTCGTCGGTTGTACCATTTCTCATATTGACTTCTAATAAACACGTATTTTTATATGATAACTCCATTAACAAATAGATACTGACCAAATACGTTTTAACATTTTTAATGTCTTTTGACAATAAAAAAGAAATCTTAGAGTATTAAAAAATTCCAGCATCAATAATACATTAATATTGTCTTTAAATAATAATGTTTGTTTTTTTTATAGATTCTGTCGTTCTTTACAGTCATAGATGTCTTATATCTTCACTTTCTAATAATTTTTCTCTGGTGTAGTTTCATAAATATTAAACACTTCTAAAGTAAAAGACGATAACACATTTTGTTGAATAAAAGGCTGAGTTCTGTCATATGAACAGCTATTGCTGAATTTACCTGCAAGATTTGTCGGACCTTTCTGATAACAGGACATGCCAAGAAAAAGCTCAGATTAAAGCACTAAATAAAAATTCATCTTTTGAATTGAACATGTTTATATTTAAGCCTATCTAATTACATTTTATATAAAACAAGAGGCCAAAAGGCCTTAACGGTCACTTGAGTAGCATATTCCTGGTAAACATAATTATGAAGTCAGTTTTTCTTACAGATGTGTGATAATAGAGAAGAAGATTTTTAAACATTATATGCATTAACACTATATGGCCATATTGCCCCCCCCCCCAGGTCCTAAACCCCTGACCCAGGGGTCATGAATTTCACAATTTAGGTAGAGGAGCTAGTGGACATCATAACCATGCATTCAGTTTTTTGCCCACATGATTTTCTACAATTTAACACAATTTCACTATATGGCTATAGTGGCCCCGCCCTGTGGCCTAAACCCCTGTCCCAGGGGTCATGAATTTCACAATTTTGGTAGAAGACTTCATGGACATCAAAACCATGCATTTAGTTTGTAACAAATATACATGGGAGTAGATAAGACGATTTCTAAGATTTCATACATTTTTACTATATGGCCATATTGGCCCCACCCTAGAGCCTGAACCGCTGACCCGGGGGCCATGAATTCACAATTTTGGTAGAGGGCTTCATGGACATTATTACCATGCATTTAGTTTGTAACAAATATAAATATGGGAGGAGAGAAGACGATTTCTAAGATTAAATACATTTTTACTATATTGCCATATTGGTCCTACCCTAGAGCCTGAACCCCTGACCCAGGGGCCATGAATTTCACAATTTGGTAGAGGGCTTCATGGACATTATAACCATGTATTTAGTTTTTAACAAATATATATATGGAAGTAGAGAAAAAATATTTTATGATTTAATACATTTTTTCTATAACTCTTTATTGGCCCCTCCCTAGAGCCTGAACCCCTGACTCAGGGACCATGAATTTCACAATTTTGCTACAGAACTTCATGGACATCATAACCATGCAATCAGTTTTTCCTCACGTATGGGAGTAGAGAAGAAAAAAGAAGAAGCGTTTTCTTATTTTCTTTGAGTTGTTTTTAGAGCGTTTTATTTTTCTTTAACTACGATAGAGTTATTTCTCTTTTTACATTTACATTTTTTAAATGTGTCTCGGAATAATTTTCCAACTATTGCAGCTTTGAGAATCGGGATGCTAGTTAAGTTTTTGCAAAAAGGGTTAATCTCACCTCGTAATTGAAAGCTAAAATTTCTACTTCATTTAAAAAAACCTTTCATACCTATTTGTCGAGTTTGCTTAATGAGTTTTCTCAAAGGTACTTTATGATTTCCGACATATTTTATTTCTAACGTAAAATCTGCAATATAACTTTTAAGAAGTGGTCATATTGCAGATTTTATTTAAAACTAAACTATGTCATAAAGGACGAAATAATCACACTTCATTGAAAGTAACACCTGTACATGTATCTATTCTATACTGATACACGAGAGGTGTCACTTCTTTCCTCTCCTGTGTTCAGTGTTGTCACAAATAAATTGAACTGCAGCAACGATATCTTAAAATATTTACATTTTTCAGTGTCTTTGCCTTTGATAACACTACGTATCGATTTTGTACTATACAGTCCAATAACTTCAAATTGAGGCGTCATGCAGCGGGGTTTGCTTTTTTATGTGTTCAAATATTTAATCGTACAATAAATACAATCTATCATAAGACCCTTCGGGCTTTATTGGATTTGATCACGCCCCGACCAAAACTATCACCTACTTAAAGAATTATTCCTTAAATAATAATTTATGCACTAACACATTTACTACAAAATTTAAAAGATGTAATTTTTTTACTGAATATTTATCTAGGCGGTCCAATAGCAGCCACCGTAGGAAGTCATTTTTTCTACTGCGTGCGAGTGTCGTAGATTAATTCCAAAAGACAAACTGTTCTTTATAACCCAATATTTACATTTTCCAATGTCTTTGTCTGTGATAACAGTACGAATCGATTTTGTTATGTATAGTTCGATACATTTCATCAATGACTATTTTAATATTAAATCGTTCAATTGCTGAAAATTATATCAATATAAGGAACAAAGAATCATTCTTTAAATATTATAAAGTGATCAAATACGGTCAGGTGTGATCAAATCTACATGTATCATAAAGCACTTCGGGCTTTATTGGATTTGACCATTACCGGTCGTATTTGATCACCTCATAATACTCAAAGAATGATTTCTTATTCCTTAAGAGTTTACTGAAAGTCCCACTTTCGTGTAAATAAAATGCTCGGTAAGTTGTTAAAACAATGTTATTATGTGATTGCATTTATTTATTCAACTGATAAATAAACTAAAGTTAACGCTATTCAGCCATATTTTGTTATAAGCAGCACTATTTTTTTTTCTTGATTAAATGTTAATTAAAACACAGCCATGTCAACCAGTCACTAAACGCCTATCCGTTTAATACGCATTTTTAGTCTTTCAAAATTGGATGAAGTCCGATGAACAAATTAATCAATATTTTTACAATTGAAAATTTATTCAAAATGCGGATTTTTTTTTCTTGTAAAGTAGATGAACGGAAATTAGATTTTTTTCATACAGAATTATTCGACTTTCTAGACTTCGATCCATTTAACTTATTATTTAATCTTCAGCTGTTGCCAGGCACATCTAACGGATTTAATTGATAGCTTTGTAAATCGAGAAGGATTGCATTGAGAGACCATGAAACTGATTTAACTATTGAAAATAACTTAATGCTGACCTCTCGTTTTACTTTGTCCATGGAATATATATAGTATCGCCGCGTTGTTGAACCGTTTGCTGAGGATAAGTTTTAAAACAAAAGGAATTAAACTATATGTGCATATTTTACCATTTTAATGATATAAATTAACTATAAAACATATAAAAATATAAATTGAGGAAATCGATGTACAGTATATGAATATATATAACAACTAAACACGATTGCACGCCAACATAAGATAAATAAATGCCTGCTTACGTATACACTGGGTATAAAATAGTCATTATCAATGAACATTTTTGAAGTCACCTTTGAACACCATTTGATTACATCTATATACCTTAATATAGCATAAAAACAAATCATTACAATATCGAAAAACAAGAAGGGCCAAAAGCCCTCATCAACGCACTGTATAACAACAATGATCACTTATACAAGGTACTGCATTGTACATGGTATAAAATTATAAATAGCACACAATCCCGGCTTCGTAAATAAGCCAAATTGGGAATGTTCATTAAAAATCCTACATCAGTCCTGTAGAAGAGTTTTAGACACTATAACTGGCCAATACGGTCGAGTGTGGCAGAATAGCCCCTCTGAACTAGTCCCAGGGTATGGATTCTCATTGGAAGACATAAGGCTAACGCTTTAAACATACAGTATAAGGTGAGAACACAATATGCAAACTTCAGTGATTATTTTGATTTTTCATTACACGTTGTATGATATTCAAGGAATGTGGAAGACGCTTTCATGGCTGAAACTGGCCCCATGTGCAATCATTGCCACACATGTATTCATCATGACGTCATTTTGACTTTGTTTAAATATGAATGGCTTGAGCGTAGAACTCGCTCGCGTCGAAACATACATCGAATATGCCATGGATACAGAATAAAATCACACAAGTGGAAATAATGTCAGATTGGCAGACTTTGAGATCTGTTGATGAGTCCGAGTATCGCATTCTGTTGCCATTCATTCTGTACACTCTTTTGATTTTATTCAATGCACTTGCATTCGTTTTACGTGTCACTCTGAAAGGAAATCAAATCAAATATAGAGAAAACCAAATATATTTCGAACTCCATATTCGACTATGTAAGAATGCGTTTTACAACAAAGATACATAAGAAACTTTGAAAGTTTAGTAAATAAATTTTATTCAGTTATGAATGGTATTTATCCAAGAGTGTTTGCTTTGGTCATTAGTACGGAAAAGAGATTTTAAAAAATGCTTTATGCTTTTGATTTAGGCCTCGACATATTAACCTGTTTTTATCCTTATCACTTCTACGTTCATACTGGGATAGATTCTGGACTTTTTATCACAGAATGACAAACGCACTTTCACTTTCAGTACCAAACACGTTGCTTACTTATTTAACCTCAGTTCCTGTTGGAAAGATAGCTGAATATGGCATGCATTTTTTATACCTATAAGTATGCAATCTTTTTCTTTTTTTTTTTTTGCAATATCGTATCAGACTCGTGTTGAATTTATCACATACTGATGTCAATTATTATTTCAAAGTCACGATTGGTAAGACTGTAAAATCGTAATGATTTTTGCTACCTGTCGTGGCAAAAAAAAAAAAAAAACCCACAAAAAACCCCTTTCAAATATTTTGCAGGATAGAGGTGTAGTATTTTTAAAAAATAGTTGAAGATTTATAACATTGACCAAAATAGATGTAAGTTTCATGAAATGGCTCACCACAAAAACCGGATGTGGCGACCTGTACATCTGAGGGCGTGGCATTCGATACTGTAATAAAGAAATTGAGCAATATGTCAGAAACCTCGGCAGTGTACATTGTGTTCATGAATCGTTTAACCAAAAAAATTTAAATGATTAATACAAATTCATGTACAACCTTGAAGATAGAAGAATTATGTTTATATTTGTACAGATCATTCACTAAAAATTCATATAATGTTGACTTTTCCCCCTATTTCTTATTTATCTTTAAATTTGATATATACAGATCATATACTGAAACACATAAAATGTTTGATTTTATTTCATAACTAAAACCAATGTGTATATATTTACCTCGTCCCATTGTTCAAAACCAGCTGTGACATTCCAAGGTGCATTTCCTATGGAAAAAATGGGATTTTATCGATATAAATGTAAACTTGCATCATTTTTTCATTAAAAAATTATCGTTGTGCATAAACATAATTATGCATTTAAGACTTTTAAAATATTCTGGTGGGTTTCATTTTATTAAAGGTGTTTCCATAGACTGATAGCGCTGAATTCGTGTCCATTGATGTGAACTTGAACTACGTGGTAAAATTCAATGCTCCAGTGAATTTCAATTAAAGCAGGGAGGTAAAAGACATTCAGGGCGTATCCGTGAAGTACCCGAACATGATGAAATCTATCATAATGGATTCATGACGGGAATATTAGCTAGCTCTGACGGAATGGAGAAACCATTGAAAGAGAAACGCCCCTGGCTGGACAAACAGTTGGAAATTGAAGAGCCACCATTATGCGTGTCGGCGTAAATATGACAACAAAGGGGATGTCACGTTGGGCGACTGTTGATGAATTTTATCTCAGTGCTTACCAACATTTAACGCTGGAATGACCGGCTTGAAATATGTGTCATGCTTAACGAATACTCTGTTTGTGTATCCTCTGACTTGTTTACATACAAATGCAATGAGTAAGAAGTCACATAAAATTTTGGGGATTGTTTAGGTTTTTTAATGTATTTTAATTGTTTTTTATGAAACACGCCATATTGTTTTTGTAAGTTAATCATCGGTGGAAATGACAATGAAGGTACTATCATAAACTGACGTAAAGTACTGCTTTGAGACAAATAAGTTGCAAAATAAGTTTAGTGAAAGTCGAAACAGTCAATTAAATCAAAATTACCCCATTGCCAAACAGTCACCTTTTTTTTTTTTTTACTTCATTTGCATCACATTGTCGATATGGATAATTAAGTCTACCTGGTAAAAAATGACTTCTTAGAAATCCACCTCCCAGAAATAGTTGTGCATGAAGATAACATCTGCTTACCTGTAAAAGCTTTTTCTGTGGGTAGAACCTCTAATTCTATATTATCTGGCATGAAATAATGCTGTTTATAAAACCCGTGGTTGTCATACTTGTACGGCAGAGAGAGATGGGGGTAGTTTCTGGCATCCCTGGAAAGAAAATATTATTACTTTAATATACCTAGTTAAGAAATAAATGTATGTACATATTGAATAGATAATACTTCTTTTTTATCATTCTGTAATAAAAACAAATTGTGACCTCGAAGTAGAAATTGTACATCTATAGCAGAAATATTGCAGCTAGTTGATATCAAACCTCACATATCATTTACCTAATAAGTATCAACGACTTACAAGTACAAGTAGTTGAAATTAAACACCTATATGATATACACTTTACCGATAATTGAAATCGATATTGAACACCATGTTTATATCATACATGTAGTAATCAGTATCATTAATTTGGGGCAGTTGCTGTAAAAGTAATCTATATCATTCACGTTTCTGATCTCGTACGTCAAATTGTATAGAATAAAACAGAAAAGAACAGAACAATTATTTCTAATTTAGAGCCCAGAACAGTCAAACTATATTTATGAAATTATTACAATTACAAGAGAAAGATATGCACATGCATATATAATACAAATTTTGCCTTACAAGTCGTATATTATAAATATTGCCTTACCAGTCGTATAATAAAAATATTGCCTTACAAGTCGTATAATAAAAATATTGCCTTACCAGTCATATAATACAAATATTGCCTTACCAATCGTATAATACAAATATTGCCTTACAAGTCGTATAATACAAATATTGCCTTACAAGTCGTATAATACAAATACTGCCTTACCAGTCGTATAATACAAATATTGCCTTACCAGTCGTATAATACAAATATTGCCTTACCAGTCGTATAATACAACTATTGCCTTACCAGTCATATAATACAAATATTGCCTTACCAGTCGTCTTCCTCTCTCAGTCGTTTGCTCTTCTTGTTCTTCCTCATCAGGATACAGACCAGGGCGATGATAAAGGCTAGCACGAAGAACACGGGGATACCAATAGCCAGACCGAGGATCAGCGAAAAGTTGTCTGTAAAATACGATAATCACGTGAACAACAATCCCTTCATCATTAACCAATTTTATCCACATTTATTGACACTCAGAGATAAGATTTTTTTTAATTAAGAGTATAACTGACATAAAATAAACATACCGTTTTTGACAACGGGTCTGGAAAAAAACAAAAAAAAACAAAATAAGAACGTTATACTGGAATTCGAAATAGTTTCGGTTAAATGGTATACTTCAAGATGATGCAATTTAAACAGCATTATCGAGACCACATCTTACTTGCATGCGGGTACTCCTGAGGACTGAACCACACAGACAGTGTCTGCAGAGCAACTGACAACAGACATGTAAATCTGGCAATTGTCGGCCTGGGAATCCTTATTTAAGACAACTACAGGAAGAAAAAAAATCATTTTTGCATTGTAATAAATATGTAACAAATTCATTTAGTATCAACATGTACCTACAATTTAACTAATACTAGTAATTATATGTTATAAAACTTCATAAAAACATATTAATGCACAACCTTTGAGAATCTCTAAGTAAATCTAATATTCTTGATAAAACTTTATGTAAAGATACTAGCCCATTATCAAAGAATATTGCATTACCTTCTGATGTTCCCGACTCAATGACCGCTGATTTGGCGGGCGTAGCCTTTCCGTCAATGCTGACGGTTTCCGTCCCCTGGACAAGATCCTGGACAGCGTCAATGATCTCTCCCTTCACGTCACTCTCGGTGGACAGTGTGTAATTGACGATCACGCTACCTTGTCTATAAAACAAACAAACAATCAATCAATCAATCAATCAAACAAACAAACAAACAAACAAACAAACAAACAGACTTTCAAATTAACTACACAAGGAAAGAAGAAATCTATTTAGAGTTCTCAAGTTATTATGTCAAGTTTAGATATTTTCGAAAAAATTCTATTTCGTTTTGGTATTGATATATAACTTGATTTTGTTAAATAGTACCATACCTCATTGACAGGATAGTGACGGAACGAAATGCATTTCCAAGTTTCCTTCTGTAATAAGTTTCAAACTGAAAGGCACAACATAAACCTCTTAGTGCTATTAATAGTAACATATATATATTAATAGTAACACAATTGCTTATTTGTTAATAAAAAGTCTTATCATCTTACCGACTGCTTTATTTTTGCTTTAAAGGCGAGGTACTCTTGGGAAGTTTCATTGGTTAAGTCAACAGTCGTCTGGGTGTCGAGTTCTAACTGCATATTAATGACATCTGCAACAAATTAATATTAGAATACTTATGAATAAAGAAGTTTGATCAATAAATATTGATTTAGACGTTCCTTTTAATTATAAAATAATGAAAAGTTCTGTGCTCCATCTATGTTGTTTAAAATTGTCAACGAGACATTCATACAAAATATTCAATCATTGATAAGCTTAGCTTGCATGAATAAACAATTTTTTTTAGTCGATTCCTATTCGAGGGCCTTATATTGTATAAAATAAAACAGATCTAACTGTTTGAGTCATATATCTTAAACAAAATAAAAGTATGTCTAAGAGAGCATAACAAGACATTATTTACCAGCAGGTGCCTGTGTGGTAGTAGCCTGTGTACTCTCTGTGGAGGCAGCCTGTGTACTGGCTGTGGAAGCAGCCTGTGTACTGTCTGTGGAAGCAGCTTGTGTACTGTCTGTGAAAGCAGCCTGTGTACTGTCTGTGGATGCAGCTTGTGTACTGTCTGTGGAAGCAGCCTGTGTACTGTCTGTGGAGGCAGCCTGTGTACTGTCTGTGGTAGCAGCCTGTGTACTGTCTGTGGAGGCAGCCTGTGTACTCTCTGTGGTAGCAGCTTGTGTACTCTCTGTGGAGGCAGCCTGTGTACTGTCTGTGGAGGCAGTTATTGTACTGTCTGTGAAGGCAGCCTGTGTACTCTCTGTGGAGGCAGCTGGTGTACTCTCTGTGGAGGCAGCCTGTGTACTCTCTGTGGTAGCAGCTTGTGTACTCTCTGTGGTAGCAGCTTGTGCACTCTCTGTGGAGGCAGCCTGTGTACTGTCTGTGGAGGCAGCCTGTGTACTCTCTGTGGTAACAGCTTGTGTACTGTCTGTAGTAGCAGCCTGGGTACTCTCTGTGGAGGCAGCTTGTGTACTGTCTGTGGTAGCAGCCTGTGTACTCTCTGTGGAGACAGCCTGGGTACTCTCTGTGGAAGCAGCCTGTGTACTCTCTGTGGAGGCAGCCTGTGTACTCTCTGTGGTAGCAGCTTGTGTACTCTCTGTGGTAGCAGCTTGTGTACTCTCTGTGGAGGCAGCCTGTGTACTGTCTGTGGAGGCAGCCTGTGTACTCTCTGTGGTAGCAGCTTGTGTACTGTCTGTAGTAGCAGACTGGGTACTCTCTGTGGAGGCAGCCTGTGTACTGTCTGTGGAAGCAGCCTGTGTTCTCTCTGTGGAGACAGCCTGGGTACTATCTGTGGAAGCAGCCTGTGTACTCTCTGTGGAGGCAGCCTGTGAACTCTCTGTGGAGGCAGCCTGTGTACTCTCTGTGGTAGCAGCCTGTGTACTGTCTGTGGAGGCAGCCTGTGTACTCTCTGTGGAAGCAGCTTGTGTACTCTCTGTGGAGGCAGCCTGTGTACTCTCTGTGGAGGCAGTTATTGTACTGTCTGTGGAGGCAGCCTGTGTACTCTCTGTGGAGGCAGCCTGTGTACTCTCTGTTGAGACAGCTTGTGTACTTTCTGTGGAAGCAGACTGTGTACTCCTAGTGGTAGCAGCTTGTGTACTATCTGTGGAGGCAGCCTGTGTACTTTCTGTGGAGGCAGCCTGTGTACTCTCTGTGGTAGCAGCTAGTGTACTGTCTGTGGAGGCAGCCTGTGTACTGTCTGTGGTAGCAGCCTGTGTACTGTCTGTGGAAGCAGCCTGTGTACTCTCTGTGGAAGCAGCTTGTGTACTCTCTGTGGAGGCAGCCTGTGTATTCTCTGTGGAGGCAGCTTGTGTACTCTCTGTGGTAGCAGCCTGTGTACTCTCTGTGGAGGCAGCCTGTGTACTCTCTGTGGAAGCAGCTTGTGTACTCTCTGTGGAAGCAGCTTGTGAACTCTCTGTGGAGGCAGCCTGTGTACTCTCTGTGGAGGCAGTTATTGTACTGTCTGTGGAGGCAGCCTGTGTACTCTCTGTGGAGGCAGCTGGTGTACTCTCTGTGGAGGCAGCCTGTGTACTCTCTGTTGAGACAGCTTGTGTACTTTCTGTGGAAGCAGCCTGTGTACTCCCAGTGGTAGCAGCCTGTGTACTATCTGTGGAGGCAGCCTGTGTACTTTCTGTGGAGGCAGCCTGTGTTCTCTCTGTGGTAGCAGCTTGTGTACTGTCTGTGGAGGCAGCTTGTGTACTTTCTGTGGAGGAAGCCCGTGTACTCTCTGTAGAGGCAGACTGTGTACTCTCTGTGGTAGCAGCCTGTGTACTCTCTGTAGTAGCACCTTGTGAACTCTCTAAGGTAGCAGCTTGTGTACTTTCTGTAGTAGCAGCTTGTGAACTCTCTGTACTAGCAGCTTGTGTACTCTCTGTGGAAGCAGCCTGTGTACTGTCTGTGGAGGCAGTCTGTGTACTGTCTGTGGAGGCAGTCTGTGTACTATCAGTGGAGGCAGCCTGTGTACTCTGTGTGGTTGCAGCCTGTGTACTATCTGTGGAGGCAGCCTGTGTACTATCTGTAGTAGCAATTTGGATAGTCTCTGTAGTAGCAGCTTGTGAACTCTCTGTGGTAGCAGTTTGGGTGGTCTCTGTGGTAACAGCTTGTGTACTCTCTGTGGTATCAACTTGGGAAGTCTCTGTGGTAGCAGCTTGTGTACTCTCTGTTGTAGCTGCCTGGGTACTCTGTGTGGTTGCAGCTTGTGTACTCTCAGTGGAGGGAGCCTGTGTACTGTATGTGGTAACAGCCTGTGTATTCTCTGTTGTAACAGCCTGTGTACTTTCTGTGGAAGCAGCCTGTGTACTCTCTGTGGTAGCAGCTTGTGTACTCTCTGTAGAGGCAGCCTGGGTACTCTCTGTTGTAGCAGGTTGTGTACTGTCTGTGGTAGCAGCTTGTGTACTCTCTGTTGAGACAGCTTGTGTACTCACTGTTGAGGCAGCCTGTGTACTTTCTGTGGAAGCAGCCTGTGTACTCTCTGTGGTAGCAGCTTGTGTACTCTCTGTAGAGGCAGCCTGGGTACTCTCTGTTGTAGCAGGTTGTGTACTGTCTGTGGTAGCAGCTTGTGTACTCTCTGTTGAGACAGCTTGTGTACTCACTGTTGAGGCAGCCTGTGTACTTTCTGTGGAGGCAGCTTGTGTACTTTCTGTGGAGGCAGCCTGTGTACTCTCTGTAGAGGCAGCCTGTGTACTCTCTGAAGTAGCAGCTTGTGTACTCTCTGTGGAGACAGCCTGGCTACTCTCTGTTGAGGCAGCTTGTGTACTCTCTGTGGGGGCAACCTGTGTACTCTGTGTAGAGGCAGCCTGTGTACTCTCTGTTGTAGCAGGTTGTGTACTCTCTGTGGTAGCAGCTTGTGTACTATCTGTTGAGGCTGCTTGTGTACTGTCTGTTGAGGCAGCCTGAGTACTCTCTGTGGAGGCAGCCTGTGTATTCTCTGTTGAGGCAGCCTGTGTACTCTCTGTAGCAGCAGCCTGTGTACTCTCTGTGGAGGCAGCTTGTGTACTATCTGTGGAGGCCACCTGTGTACTTTCTGTTGAGGCAGCCTGTGTACTCTCTGTAGTAACAAACTGTGTACTCTCTGTGGTCGCAGCCTGTGTACTCTCTGTGGTAGCAGCTTGTGTACTCTCTGTTGAGACAGCCTGAGTACTGTCTGTGGAGGCAGCCTGTGTACTCTCTGTGGAGGCAGCCTGTGTACCCTCTGTAGAAGCAGCCTGTGTACTATCTGTGGTAGCAGCTTGTGTACTGTCTGTTGAGGCAGCCTGTGTACTCTCTGTAGCAGCAGCCTGTGTACTCTCTGTGGTAGCAGCCTGTGTACTGTCTGTGGAGGCAGCCTGTGTACTCTCTGTTGAGGCAGCCTGTGTACTGTCTGTGGAGGCAGCCTGTGTACTCTCTATGGAGGCAGCCTGTGTACTCTCTGTTGAGGCAGACTGTGTACTCTCTGTGGAGACAGCCTGGGTACTCTCTGTGGAGACAGCCTGTGTACTCTCTGTTGAGGCAGACTGTGTACTCTCTGTGGAGACAGCCAGGGTACTCTCTGTGGAGACAGCCTGTGTACTCTCTGTGGAGACAGCCTGTGTACTCTCTGTGGAAGCAGCCTGTGTACTCTCTGTGGAGGCAGCCTGTGTACTCTCTGTTGTAGAAGCCGTGTTAAGATGAAACATCAGGCACATCAAAGTAAAAACAGGTATTAACTTGGTCAGCAGCATCATCTGAAAAAAAAATGAAACATACAATTTTATTTTAAAATGATTTAAGATAAGATATTTCCTTAATTTATTGGTTATAGGTATTTATTGATAGTCAGAAGTGTGTATATATCATTTTTCACTGTTAAGTATTTTAACTATAAAATAAAGATCCTACTGTATTATCGTGGGTTTTCAGATTTCATACTCATACAGGGATTAACGATAGAAATATTGTGTGCACGAGTCGTATCGTTGCTCTGTAATATATAGGTTGCCACTGAGGGCAGTAAAGAACATTCCAACCTACCGATCCTTTCCATTGATTACCTCTTAAACAGAGCGATTCAATATATCGTTAAAAAAATGGGTCAGGTTTTCTTTAACTCAGTGATTTGCCATATTAGGAGGCTTGTTAACACCTGTTACAGTATCGTTAGAATGTGCCAAATTATGAAAAAATAATCATTGGTGGCCGATTCAAAAGGTCTCTGCTTTACTTATTCATACTTTTTTCTACCTAGTCAAGCATTTTTTTATATGAGTAAAATTAACTTCTTTGCTTCCATTTTAATTCATCAATTCATTTTATTGCCATTATCATTAAAAATGATGGTATGTAAAATCAGGCTTAAACTAGCAGCAAAAATGTAGTCTTTCAACATTTAGGGTTTCTCAACCAAAATTGTTGAATTAAAAATCATCGGAGAGGGCTTCATTATTGCAGTATGAGAATTTAACTGAATGACACCAGCCACTCGGTACACTGTGGACCGTCTGAATTGGCCATTTTAGGTTTAAATAATACGGTGAATTACACATATATTGAATTATTGGACCGCGGCTGTGTCGGGCAGTGACCTACTACCTCGATACCCTGAACAGTAGAGGGCGTAGCCCGGGGGCTTTGTGGAATTACCAGCATAATAAAGTTTTATCCAGTTATTCTTTGACATTGTTAAAAACTCTAATAGCAGTAGAAATAGTGGTAGTAAGAATTTCATTAATTCATTCGTCGAACACGTGTAAGAGTTATATGCACTTTGTATTTATTTAGTAGTAGTAGTAGTAGTAGTAGTAGAAGTAATGAACGAAATAGAGATATAAAAATAATTTTCATTAGTGGTAGTAGTAATTTGAATTTTATTATAAGTACATGTAGTAACATTGTCATTTTCATCGGCGAGTATATGTGGTACTCGTGTAAAACAATACACATCGCGTATTGTACAACCGAAAAATAATTATCTTCGTATCTGTTTTCTACTCTACAAATATTGATATATTTTGATATATTAAAAAAAATAAGCATTGATTTTTTCCCTGTATTTATCATCTTAATATTGTCTAGTAATTTTAATTCATAATATATAGCATACATAAATATTAGAAAGGAGATTTATTTGTTTATTTGATGTTCCTTTATATATATATTCATTACTTTTTTAAATTGATAAATCTAAATTAGAAAATCATCATTGATGAAAATCAAACTAAAAACAAAAGACATAAATAAAACTTACCTTATTAATTTAAAACTTTCACAAAAATCGAAATATTGAAATCTAATTCCGTAGCGGCCACCCAAAAATTATGCGTTCATATTAATATCACAGACAGAACAGAAATCACTGGCGCACGTTCCCGAAAGATGTTGATATTGATGCCTGTTGGTTATTGCAGGTTGGGTCTGACATGCGTGGTTGGGTGGGAGAGAACTATGCGCCTCCTTTGATTGTCCTTTTAGTGTATAGCCGGGTTGACACAATAGCCAGTCCCACCGCGCTCCTGTTTAATTCAAAGTCTGTGAACTTTAAATCCGATTGAACCCATAAAGATACGTAACTACCCTCTGAATGAGTGAAAAAATGCAGGCGCGACTCTCGTAAATTCTGATCGCAAAATACGCCCAGTCGGGTCAAAACTTTAGTTTGTTGAAAATTTATTATTTACACATATACGACTTTCAAGTCGTTAATCGTCAAAATAAAAACACCTTTAAAAAAACAAGCAACAGAAAAAATATAACAATCGAACAAGTGGTCTATGGCTTTAATCCACGTAAAAAATGGGAAAGGCTCTAAACATTCTTCGAATGATTACACACACAAATAAATTTGATATGGTTTTGCTTTTTACCTTACACACTGTGAGAATTGGATTAAATTGTTGTTGTTTTAGAGTTATTCTAGATGTAGGCGTATTTCATGTGTTACCGGTATTCTAACCCACCTGTCTTTTTTTTCAAAATTTCCAAATTAATTGATTAATTTCTCATTAAATATTATATCCTGTTCAATTAATTAGAAGAAAAAAAATCCTATTTTTAGTTTTAACGCAGAAAGCCATCTTTTTGTATAGAAAATTGATTCATAATTTTGCAATAGCTGGGTGCATAAATATACTGTCCAGAAGGGCATCACTGGATAACCGAATACAAGGATTTCAATGGGGACAAGTATACAATAGTCGATTAATTTAAACAAACCTCTAGACTATACATATATACACAACGGTTATCAATTTGACGCTGCGCTATGGTATGTTTGCAAAGATTTTTAAAACTCAGGAAAATAATTACCGTCTACGATGGGAAATACTGAGATTTAAGTTGAACCTAAGTTCAGAGTCTTTGGAACATGTCCGGCAATGATAGATAGTTTTTTTATTGAACGTTAAAAAGACATTATGGCAAAATTCAAGTGTCAAATAAAGCTCACCTATTTTCTTTTTCTTACGAGATTATCATGTTATTTTTCGTCGTTTTTGGGTTATTAAGTAATTTATTCACATTCATAAAAAACGAATACGGAATACAAAATATTGCTGCGTCAATGTACATTATTAATAAAAATAAAATTGATATTTTTGCGTTACACCCCTATAAGAGTCGGTTTTAAAAGAATTTATCACAGTCTATCGGTTTAGTAGAAGCCGTTTTGCTTGAATGAGCTAGATCTTTTGAAAATCAAATGTGCTATTTTTAGGGCGTATATATAAGGACCGACTGTTATGAAATGATTTCATAGCTGTATTGGGAGAAACCGGGTGTGCACGGTTCAAGTAAAGAAAGTGGCTCACGAAACCGCTCTTTAAGACGCCACCTTTTGAACTCTTTCAAGTTTTATTATACGCCTTTAGATTAATAAATCTACCCTAACAAATTGCATACAATGTAATAAAAAAATGTTCAAATATTCCAATACGAGTATATTGGCTTTGGGAGTGTATGTTTATGAACGTCTTATAACTTTTCAGAAAAAAATTTCATTATTAGTTCTTTGTTGTTTGGGGGAGGGGGTCAATTTTTCTCTTATTTCATCTTTTAATTAAGACTAGAGTAAAACAATATGAGATAATGAGAATATAAAAAATAAATCGACAAAGACAAATTATGACAATATAAGCCCTAATTAGTTTAAAAGGGAGATTTTGTCAACTTTCTATAAAGACTTCCTTGGCTAAGACATGTTTCGAAATTTTATCATTAACTTGTGAATGTCATGCCTTGTTCACATTTCCTAGAGAACATATACAAATAATGGTTCGAGTTCATTACCTAAATTTTTAATTATGTCCGTGAAATTTTGGAGAGTATATCTGCAATCCTTGACATCGCTTTATGATTTATAATCTATGGATTTGTCCAAACCTAGAGTGTCCTGATGAAAAGTTTACTTACAAAAAAACCCTGAAAAACTGCAAAAATATTTTTTCACTGACACAATTATATAGTTTTGAAAATTGAAGTAGAATCTTTCAAATTATTTTTTGCCTTGTTGCGCGCGCGCGCACACACACACACACACACACACACACACACACACACACACATATAAATTTTTTATATACTGTGTGTCGAAAATAATATTGAGTTGAAGATTAAAGCTCTTTTTAAATTCAGCATTTACCAATTTTAAAGAATTCAAGTCACTGGAAATTTTATGGGCGAAGGGAGCGGCCCTCCACGTACAAGAAAAGATTATAAAATACACTGTATATATCACGAGTTTATGAATTATTCTTGTAATGAGTACCTTGTTAATGATAAATGTGATTTTTTTTTCTTTATATTGATTTTTTGGTACTGATAATCAATTTCTTTAAATCGAGACACGATCAATATCTCGCATAGCCCCCAATCTCCGTCACTACTTTCGGGAAACTCCTCCCCGTTTGAAATCAAGTGCGATTATGACGTCATTTTTTGCATGTCAAAAATCTTCAATCAAATGTCAACAATTTACAACGGTTAAATTTAAGAATGTGTCAAAACATAACAGAATTAAACCTTGGTCGTTTTATTCACCATTAATTGTGTGAAATCAGCTAAAACTTGTTCAAGGGTGCACTAAGTTATCGATATTTCTAACATGCGGGCCCATTCGATCATTTACGGTGGTCAGCCATTTTTAGAGAGGTCAAGATGAAACATTTCACATCTAATACATTTTTGATTAAGGTTATTAATATATTTTTTTTTCAGTCCGCAATAGCGTTTATGCACTACACTTGATGATATAACGTCAAATCGCTCATGCCGATATTTTTGCCTTATATACAGGGTATAGATATATACGGTATGTCGGTATTTAGAATATGCTACATTTATAAAAAAATGTAATAAATAAATAAGATAATAAGTAATATATTAATTAATGATATAAAATATTTGAAATATGTAAGGACAGAAATCAAACGGCATCCATACATTCTGAAAAGGTCATTTTGATTGTTGTTACAAGGACCCATCTTTTATTCTGGCGATCATTTCATTTCGATGAAATTAAATACCATTTAAATTGTATGCACCATTTTTACTTATTATAACTTTGCCTAGATAAAAATTGAGTTTTAACTAAATTGTTAATGTGTCTTCATTCCCTGGCATATCATAGAGCATGTGGGTGACGGAGTTGGGTTCATTAGTTATAATAAGCACGTGTGATAGAGGTCGTATTCAGATGGATTATTTGAATAATAATAAAAATATTTTTGTTAATAATTTTATAGATTTTAATGTGTTAGGTTATATTTAGTGATTGCAAATGATAAAACCCACAAAAAATAATTCTTCCAAATAATCTCATAAATAAAAATATATATATATATATCTTGTTAAGAAACGTCTAAAAAGAATTTTTCTTGTTGTGTAAAACCAGAGACATAAAAAATATGTTATTTATGTCTCTGATAAAACAAATCAAATTATAATGTGTAAGTTACTGAATGATACGAAAAAACTTTGAACGAGTTAGCAATATTTCACAGGTATCCAATCATCATAAGTTTTACAAGGAAATGTCGTTTCAACCAATGAAATTGCACCACGTTTAGGTATTAGGACCTTGTAGACGCAGAAGGGCCGGTGTCATGCTTATTTAGTTATTTACAAATTTTGAGAACAATCAAGGTATTTATTGGATCTTATATTCTCAAAAACCCGATGAAATATTCGCATGAATCATTTATGCACATCGAAACGAAGAGAAAGTTTTGAGTTGTGAATGCAAGACCGATCCGAACTTTCTCGAAGTAGAGTAGACAGTAGAATCAGTACAGGATTTAGAACGATTGCAATGTGCTATCGTCTCTAAAGTTCACAATGCAAAGCCAATTTTAGAATTGTATGAAGTTCCGTGAATTATTTGAATCAAATACATATTATAAATGCAGCATTCTTGGTTTATTCTGGATCTAGCTCCACAAAAATGTTACTTCAGTATCTTGTTTGAGGCTTTGGATAAAGATAATCATGAAAATTTATTTCCCTCTGTCCTAATTGTGAGTCTTAAATATGATTTTTTATTCAAATGATTAACAATACACCTAAGACAACGCCCACTTTTTTTTTTAACAGTGTGACTTGTACAAGGAAGGTTTGATTTTAATTAACATTATTACATTCACAGTAAAACCTAGATACAATGTTCTATCGTTAAAATGGCAGATGTCCTATGGACCCAGTTTAACGATAGAATTCGTCCCATATCCTTGCTTCTTAGCAAATAAAAAGATACATCGAGCTGTATCTTGCCTGAATTTTCATATGATTAGTCTCAAATACCAACAATATTGCTCTTTTATAATCCCATTTTACCACATTAACTGTTTTTGCAACGAGATCACTGCCACTTTTAACATCACGTTTAAAATTCGCTGGTTACGGTCGCCATGTTAATGATAAAAACTGACATTCCGAGTGTGAATTCCTACAAAATGGCAAGCAAACTCAAACATGTATATTGATAAAATGCCTTGGTACGACCCATTTAATGGATATTTTGTGGACAGGGCCGTCACTCCCCTCAAATTTGAACTGAATATCGGACCCATTCCCAATGGCAACAAGCCGCAGATTTTCCCAATTTCAGGATAAAAATTCCCAAATGCATAATTATTTACAACCTGCGGAATTGCGCAAGCTGTTTGCTTTTTGGTCAGTAGATTAGCCGTAATTGATTAAGCTGACTTAATTATATCATAAATGATCAAGTAATGGGGACAACACTGATGATTATTTTAATTAAAAGGTTCTCACAACTGGACTTAACCCCTGTGGTGACCTAACAAGCCCAACTAGCAGAGTCAGAAATATGGCACCTGCACTGTGGGGCATGAGTGATGCATTTTAAAGTGCTCAGAAATTTACTAACGATGGTTATAAATTATTGTGATCACAGTATCATTGGTTGATATCTTGTAATTAGATAATAAGCCTTCCAAGTAAATTCTTTGGTTATCAGGAAATAATTTAGTTTTCGTAAACAGATCTTTTGCATTACGGCTGTAATTGGGTCACAGGGTTTTACTTATACCCGTAAATACACAAGATGTCAGTAACATACATGTATTACACAGAATTTTGCTTATAAGATATTTCAAATATGTAATCTATTAAATGAAAAATAATAATTCCACATCAAATAAATTTGGTTCCCTTTTCCAAATTTGATGTTTTAACTATCTTTTTTGTTTGCTATTTTTGAAGAAATGGTTTTTATATATATCAAAAATTTTAATTTGTAAATCAACATGTATAAATAATTTTTTTTAAAAATTGAACTCTTCATAATTCTGAAAATTTCCATATTTTTTTTAGTTTGTCTTCTTTTTACTCTTGGTTAGTTCTGAGAACATCATGTGAGCTGTAAAAGTTATAATTTTAAGAAGTGAACAACAGATTAAGCTATTAAATACAGAAGTCATTTTGATGATATATTAAACTATCTTAAATTTTCCCAATTTGACAAAAAATGTCGATAATTTTCCCAATGGAGAGGGACCCGGTCCCTGTACCAAAAATTGCTGTGACAGCCCTGGTGGATTTAACTACATATGCATGTTCAAAAATGTTTGTATAAATGTACATAGCAAGTATATGGGAATAATTCTTACTGTGACCTGAGCATAGCCTGGTCACGGTAAGATTATTCTTTCTAAGTAAAACCATATTTAAGTCCTTGTTCATATACATGTATGTATCATTTAACCATGCATATAGTTAAAGCATCTACATGCAACACTATGACCATTGACCACATTGCTTCCTTAGTTGTGAAGCTTTGAAAGATTCCATAAACCTATTAAATACAGATGTAAAAAAAAAAATTCATTTTCATTAAATCATAAAAATCAAAATCAAGATTAGAAACAATGCCCTGATCAATCATGAACATTTTGTGAAATCTTCATTTTATTGATAAATCGTACTATAGAAATAATATTTAGAATTTATGAACAGAAAACTGCACATTGATACACCTACAGGAAAATTATAAAGATTGAATAATTTAAAATACAAAATACCTGAGACATACTATAAGATGCATATATGAATTAGTAGTTTTCTTTTTTGGTAACAAATATATAAATGTCATATTGATTGGCATTTTACTTTTATCCCTTTGCAGATGAAATTTAACACGGTATATATTTTATTCCTGGGAGTGTGTCTGATTGGGGCAACATCAGCAGATACAGATGAAGATGATGATGTCCAGGTAGAAGTAGAGGAAGACGAAGGAACAGTGGAAAAGGTCAGAAACAAGGCAGTACATGTACATCTCGGTTCCACGATATTGTTAATTACACTGGGGGAATTCAATAGATATTGAGGATTTTATGAATTGTAATACATGTTTTTACAGCCACAGTTTGTTAGTTCCACGATATTGTTAATTACACTGTGGGAATTCAATAGATATTGAAGGTTTTATGAATTGTAATACAGGTTTTTACAGCCACAGTTTGTTAGTTCCACGATATTGTTACTTATACTGTCAGTGTGGGAATTCAATAGATATTGAGGATTTTATGAATTGTGATATATGTTTTACAGCCACAGTTTGTGCCTCCAACCATTCAGAAGAATGTGCACTTTGCAGATTCATTTAACAAAAAAGATGAATTCAAAAGGTATTTTATTTATGTGAATATGTTTTAAAACTTGCAACAAAAACAAAAAAAACCCATAAAAATTGTATGTTATGTTGATAAACTAATTGTTTATAGTGTATTGTTTTTGAATTTAGCAGATGGACAGTTTCACAAGCAAAGAAAGATGGGGCTGAGGAAACTTTATCCAAATATGATGGTATGACTTAACACAATTGTTTATTCATTTTCTGTTGGCAAAGTAAGTAACATATCAGTAAAGTATTAACAAACTATAAACATTGTTACAAAGTATAGACAAAGTAATATTGCTTCATATGATGGTTACAAAATACATAAAAGATTCGAATATGAATAGGTAAATGGAAGGTGGAGGTACCAAAGAGTAGTGCAGTGGAAGGAGATCTCGGTCTGGTCCTCAAGGTAAGCAATGAAACAAAATATCTCTCTCTCTCTCTCTCTCTCTCTCCGTCTCTCTGTTTTGGATTATAAGCATATGAATTCATAGACTAAACTTTTAAAAACATCTTTCACCAATCGTCATCTCAATAAGAATTCAAGTTCTTTTAACAGTCCAAAGCAAAGCATCACGCTGTGGCATCCAAACTGAATAAACCTTTCAAGTTTGATGGCAAACCCTTATTTGTACAGTAAGTACACAGTTCACTCTCTGTTACTACCTACCAAAAACAATCCAAAATTATTAACTCTAATTGAATCAATATCATTATCTTGTCTGCTTCCAAAGGTTATTGAAGCATTGTGTACAGTTTGACAACTCTTTGATTTGACAGATATGAGGTGAAATATCAAGATGGTATTGACTGCGGAGGAGCCTACGTCAAGCTTCTGTCAGCTGATCCAGCTTTAGACTTGGTAAGCTTTTTCTCAGTCTTATTACCAAGGATTATGGTGTTCTCTCAGGAAGGAAAAAACCCAACTTTAATAGAGCTATACACATGCGTAGATGGACAAAGGAATGTTCAGTATTAGGTTTACATGTATATGTCAGCTTGTAAATTTCTGAGTTTATACAGAGCATGCTTGTCAGAACTACAGTTATTATATTGTAAGTAATGGTCATAATGTTTCATGATCAAGATGGCTTTAGTTTGAGTTCAAGTGATTGTACTTTAACTGTATTTTTACGTTTTAAATGCATACTAATTTGTATTGTTTTTGTTCCAGAAACAATTTCATGATAAAACTCCATACACCATTATGTTTGGTCCAGACAAATGTGGACTAGACAATAAGGTAAGTGATGGTCATTCTTTATATTACATACCTGTACATTTCTTTACATACATGTAAATTTTTTTGTATTTATATTATAGATGCATGGGTATACACATCTAAGTTCTGTATTTAGACAGAACCTGATACTTGTTAGCAATCTTTAAAAATTAATAAAGATGAGTTTCAAAAAAAAAAAAATTAAACTTCTGAGAATTATTTCATGTACAGTTATATCAAATCACCATAATGACTTTTACAGTGTATAGAATGATGTTGTGTTATATAATGTTTAGAAATGATTCCAATTTATATTTTGTTTTAGCTTCACTTCATTTTCCGTCACAAAAATCCCAAGACTGGGGAAATTGAGGTAAGAATGATTGTTATCTGATCGAGTTGCAATCAATTTCTCATCACATTTGTGACATTTGTAATTTTCTTTGTTTATTTTATGGTTATATACTTAGCTTTAAATAAGATATTAACAGGAGTTAAATTGGTCATTTACAGGAAAAACATGCTAAGAAGCCATCTGCTGCCCTGGATAGTTACTTCACAGACAAGAAGACCCATCAATACTCTCTACGTAGGAGTCATTATCATTTTGTTCAGTTGAACTTCGATATCTCGAACACTAATATCTCAAATACAGTGGATACGTCGAAGTGATTTGGAAGTCCCAACCACTATTTTTTAAGTATTTTACCCTCAATATCTCAAATACTCGGATATCTCAAAGTTTTTAAACAGTCCTGTCTAGTTCGAGATAACGAAGTTTGACTGTACATGTACATGTAAATAAAAACAAATGTTGATAGTGTAATATTTTATGAGTTGTACACTCAAGGTTTACACAAATTGTAGGTTAATATTAAAATTATAAAAAAGTTCAGCCATATCAACAAGAAAAAGAAAGTAAAGCTTTTTCGACAGGAGAGTTTTCCTCAGAACTTAGTATAAAAAGCTAACTCTTCTTGTCGTTGCAGTTATAAATCCAGATAACACCTTTGAAGTGTCAGTTGATGGAACAGTTGTCAATTCTGGGTCATTGTTGGAAGATTTCAGGTATTGTATAGTTATACAGTGAACAACTGGGGCTACATGTGTGTGCTATCAGAAATATTTGCGTTCATTTTTATATCTCCTGAACTTGTAAGGAAATATTTGCTCTTTCTGGTGTGTGTAACTCTTTTATCATTCAAACTAAAATGTGGTATTGATCATTTGTTTTTAATTTTCTCCATGTTTTAGAACATTATATTTATTTAAAGCTCTCAGTCCATTAACATGTTGATGCATGAAAATTAAATTAAATTTAAACTTCAATCGTAGGAAGAATTGTAGATTAGTGCAATTCACAGTTATATTTATATATTTACATTTGCAAATATGTATCTTTATATGAACCTATAGAATAGCGAAAACCTTCAATTCTGTATGAACTTTTTCATGACGTCACAATGATCATAGCATGCGCTTATTGCTTGGATTATTGTAAACATAAAATCTCGGTAATTTTAACAGTTCTGAACGATTTGTCTTTTTCAAACGTAAATATAAGTAATAAACAGCAATGTTAAAAAGTTCACCGGGATATGAAGATGGTTGGTATGTGATCAAATCTACCGAGAAGCCCTTCTGGCTTCACAGGATTTGATCACGTGACCAACCAACTTCATATCCCGGTAAACTTTTTAAATTTCTGTTTATATCTAAAATATACCTGTTTATGAATATTTATGTCTTATCATTAAATCTTGTTGAAAGATAAAAGAGAAAAAAAGGATAGTTTAATAATAAATGATTTCCCTTTTACTTGTTACAGCCCTCCAGTTAATCCCCCTAAAGAGATAGATGATCCCAAAGACAGGAAACCAGAAGACTGGGATGAGAAGGAAAAGTAGGTCCATTCAAGACCACTATGAAATTGCATGTGAAGTTTTCACAAAATAAGCTAGATTAAGCAAAACAATATAATAAACAGTATGATGATATTAATGCATATACAGGTGTTTGAAAGACATCTCACAATATTGTATTTTTCTTTGTCAGGTGTTCTGTCATATATTCTTGTTTTATTTCTATCTTGTAGGATTCCTGACCCAAATGCAGAGAAACCAGAAGATTGGTGAGATTTGCTAAAAGATATTCACAATCATGTGATTTATTTAAAAAATCTGCAGTGCACTTTATATTTTCACCAAGCATACTCATTTACATGTATTATTAACTTGTTTGTGTAGGGATGAGAATGAACCAGAGAAAATAGTCGATTCAGAAGCAACCAAACCTGATGGATGGCTAGAGGACGAAAACAAGCTTGTCCCAGACTCTGATGCAGAGAAACCCAAGGACTGGTAATGCACCTTTTAAAAAAAAAAACTTAGAAATGTTATAAACTGATTTTTAAACTATTCAGAATAAATGAAATAGAAGAAATGTTATGAAGCTATACTTAGAAATTATTTTTTTTCTGTAGGGATGAAGAAATGGATGGTGAATGGGAAGCTCCTCTTATTGGTATGGTAATTCATTATCTGTTTAAATCCATTTTTTTCTTCCATTCATAAGTGAATTTTCATTATTTTACAGTTTTCAATGTTAGTTGAACAAGTGACACAAATTGATATAAAAAGTAATGAAACTATATGTATATATAAGTGTTAATTGATCAATTTACAACCAACATTTTTTGTATTTCACTACCAATCAGCTAAAGCACCAGTGTGTACTTTTAAATACTTGTGTTATTTCCAAAATTTGATCGATCCTATAGACAGCAAGGTTTCATGAGCCCCCAATTTGTACATTGTATATGGGTTCACCTGTACATGCTTGTAGCACCTATGAATGTTTGATGGGATAGTTTACAAATTTATCGCTGCTGAAAAAAATATATACCAATTTTGTTTCAACATTTGCAGAAAACCCTAAGTGTGCAGATGCTCCTGGATGTGGAAAATGGGAACAACCAATGATCAAAAATCCGAAATATAAGGGCAAATGGAGGCCCCCTATGATAGATAACCCTAACTATCAGGTCAGTCAAGAACCAGTTTAAACTGCAGTTTAACAGTGTATCTATTTAGTGTACTTAACACTTAAAACCAGGAAAATGATAACATCTGTTTCTTTAGTTGTGACATATTGCTGGTTCACTGGCATGTATTTCCTATTCTGTACTTGTTTGCACTGCAAAGTGTACTGCCTTATGCATTTGATTATTCTGTGTCAGACTAATATCATACTCATATGGTATGAATAAAAAAAATTTTAAATATTTTTCAGGGTGTATGGAAACCAAGAAGAATACCAAATCCTAACTACTTTGAAGATCTTGATCCATATAAAATGACCCCAATAGTAAGAAAATTTACTAGAAGATAAAATCTCTGAATCATTTATTACAACTAGAACATTTCATTAAAGCAATATGAGCTGTATTTTTTATAATTTTATTTTGCTGCAAAAACCTGCTAGTATGCTAAGTCTGCATGCAACTTAAACTTTTATGAAAAATAAAATTTGAAAATATCATTAATTTTTGTCAAAAGAAATATTTTTCTTCTAAGGAATATGTAGCAGTTCAATTTTTGTACAGGACGACAATAATTCAATATTGCTTCAATTAAAGCTTCTTAACGGCTTTTTCCACAAAATAAGGCTAACAGAAATTTAAAAACCATGATATTTTTTGTCATTTTAGTAGAAAATAACATTTTCGTAAAAAAAAATTTCAGCATGAAAATTGCAGCTCATATTGCTTTAAATGTGTGGATTATAACTTCATCATTTATTTACATGTAAATGTGGGGATTATAATTTGATCATTCAGTGAGATGATAGATGACTTTCTTTTCCAGAATGCTGTGGGTCTGGAGCTGTGGTCAATGACAGATGAGATTGTATTTGACAACTTTTTGGTGACAGATGATAAGGTGGTAGCAGAGAAATGGACAGAACAGACATTCCAAATCAAATCTGCAGCAGAAAAGGCCTCCTCTGGTGGTGTAAGTAGCTCACACACACTTAGGGAATGTCAGACCAGTGTTCGACTAATTATCAAAATACAATTGCATACACCATGTACATGTACATTAAGATCAGATACTGTGGAATCAGTTAATTTCATGAGGGCCATGTTTCATAGATGCTAACTTTTTACAGGTTCAATACAATGATTTATAATTTGTTCAGGATATGGATTTGCTGGTGAAGATGGTCCAGAAAAACAGTGAAAATTGAGCCATTAGAAATTCTAATGATTCCACAGTAGATTTTCAATATTTCTTTAGGATTGAAGCTTTTGAGTAATTTGAATATTGAATAAAAGAGATTTTTATATAAAGTTTGTGCTAATAATAAATTTTAGTCAGTTGTACTCAAGGATAAACTGCAAGAAGTGAAATTGTTGCTATATGTATTGACCCACCTATGCTCTGTTACAGCGAAGTGTTATGGATGCCATTAGTGATGCTACTAGAGAGAGACCCTGGCTTTGGGCTCTCATCTTAGTAGTGGTGGTACTGCCAATTGTTCTTATTATTGCATACTGTTGTATGTCTAAATCAGAGGTAAGGCCAATAGATGAACGTGGTCCAGACAGCACATTGCATGTACCCCACCAAACTCCTGACTCAGCTGATCAGATTTACCAATTTCTAAATTTCACTTTTATCCCAGTTTTAGGAACAGATTAACAAATGTATTTCTGAATTTCCAGATTGTCACTGTTCGTGTACAAGTAGACAAAAACATGTGTATTCTTGAAAATTCAAAGGAAAAATAAAAATAAATTTGGAATCATCTTTATGCTGAGTTAGGAGTCAAGCTTGCAGTAGACCTTTGGGTGACTGACCATTTCTGAGTCATGGAATGGTCAGACAACCAAAAAAAACTGGAAAAGTTAAAAGCTTCCTCATGCATCAGAAATTGACATTTGGTCCCCTCTGTTTTAAAGCAGGGAATACTCTGGGACATGTTGTGAGGAAGCTTGATACTTTCCATTGGTGTTGTGTGTTAACCAGTGTAGCATGTGTGTGTTTTATTTTTTTTTTCTCTCCCTCTGAAGGCTTTTGCCTATTTCACGGCACTAAAGGGGGCAGCAGAGGAGCGACCCTTGCTGTGGGCGGTGTATGTGGTGGTTCTCCTCCTCCCTGTCTTGTTAATCTCTATCTGCTTATGTCCACGGAGTGGGCCTATTAAGGTGCTTTGTTTTATTTATTTAATATTTTTATAGCTGTTTTTAATAATTTAGCTGTTTATTAATTTAATAGCCTTTATTTTGTTTGCAATTACTAAGATTTTTGTTTTATTTATTTAGTTTATCCCAGAATTCTCATTATATCCCTTATGGGTTTTTTGCCAGATAAGGGTTCGGTTTGGGAGAGATTAGAGAATGAATGAATTGGACCCTTATCTAGCAAAAAAGTTCTTACTGTGACATGTTTTTAGTTATAGAATTATGTCGTTAATATGTAATATAGCACCAATTATAAAAGCTTTTTCACTTTTGATTTTACTAACCAAGGAATCTTCTACTTTACACAAAATGAACTTTTTGAACAAGTCACTTAGAAATTGCAGCCAGAGTTAACAAAAGTGGATTTAGGAGCCTATTTGCTTGTATATTCATATACATATAATATATTTATTGTGATCCTTTAGAATCTTGTTAACAAAATTCTTAAAGTACATCAGTTTTAGAATCGTAAAAAAAAAAACCCTGATTCAATTTTCCCATTGTACTGGATAGTTTGAGTCCAATACTATATTTACATGTACGTCTTAACTTATGGTAATTTGACTTCAAAACTTCAGAACAAAATACCAGTAATCAAATTCTTAAAAATTGGAATTAAATTTTATTCAGAAGTCCTGCTACCCTCTCAATGTTGTTGATTTAATTTTTTCTGATTATTACTGGCAATTCAAGTATGATAAAGGTTGTAATGAATTGTCTTTAAACCATCAATGTGAAATATCAATGTTCAATTAATGGAGAACATTAGGATTTAATATTAACTCTTATTTCAGCCTGAGACTCTAGCTGAAGCAAAGAAAACCGACGCAGTATCACCAGACGATGAACAGAAGGAGGAGTCTGCTGACAAGGAGGAAAAGACAGGACCAGGGGGAGACAACAAACCCAGCACCAAGAAATCCAAGGCCAGTCTAGAAGCCACAGAGGTAGGCTGCTCAGGACTCGCAATGGGTCAAAATGTCAGTAGAATGTGTATCTTTTGCATATTATAACCTACAAAATGGGGAATTGCATGAAACATTTTGGCTGTAATATGTATTTTAAAAGATCTTTCATGAATTGTAATGATATATAAATTTATCAACTCATGGTGTGTTTTTTATCCCCTCACCATTGTTTAGGGAAAGAAAACACACATTGAAATAATGAAATTTATATTGAGATGCCGTAGTATATAAATCATCCATGACGTTTCCAGGTGTAGGTCAGTTATAGGTATTTAACAATGACAGCCTTTTGATTTGGTTCACTTATATAAGGAAAACATGTCACATGCAAGCTGCAAAATTAATTGTAACAGCCTTGTCTAACTTGCTATCAGTTGACACCATTACTCTACTTCTCATATCAATATATCATATAAAAATTCACATTTGAAATCATTGAAAGGCAAATAATTGAAGCTAGCTTACAAAGATAGAAAGAATTGGAGGTCAATATGATGTATTTTTGAAGTGAATAAAGTCATATACCAAGTTAACGTTATGATTTATATAACTCAAATTTTAGGATGATGGAGATGATGAAGATGAAGTTGACGCAGAAGAAGAGGAGGAGGAGGAGGAGGAGGAAGAAGCACAGGAGAAGAACAGCGAATCACCAAGGTTTGTGAGAATCCAGAATTGTGATATCTTTGTTTGAAAACAGTTTGAAATGTAGTACATGTATCAACAAATGTTTACTGGCCTCCTTTAGTATTGTAAATATTTATTTTTGCCTTACTTTTCCTGGATTTCTTGGGTACCTCTCACCTAGGAATTTGCTTTGGCCAAAAATCATAGAAATTAACTATTTATTATGATATTGTTCATTAGAATAAATTAATGAAGTAACTTCATATTGTAATTGTAAAATACTGGCAATCCACATGAATTGGCACTCACTTGTAAAAATGATTCTACACTATTGCAAGAGGTTTTTAACTCCAGTTTTTTGTGTTTTTTTTTTGTGTACAGGAGATCTCCTAGAAAGAGGAAGTCTAGAAAGGATTGAGAGAGGTTTTGTGAGAGAGTATGAAGAGTATAAGAATCAGAATTCCTAGAAGGCATCTCAATGTTTTGTGTTATGCAATGCTGATAGACACAACCAAACCTGTAACATTACATTTCTTTAAATATTATTCATCTGTGAAGTATTAAGGCTGTACACGTTAGATTGATTAATTTTCTGTGCATGAAAGCTCTACACATTTATGCACAATTGAATAGATTTTTTGTTTCAATTGATAACTTTCAGGTTACTTTAACATTATGAAGAAGATTTTTTTTATTGATCTTTACATTTTCACATGTACGGTACATGGTATGCGTAACATTTTCAGTGAGTTTTTGATTTGTCTTTTTTAACCAATTTATATATGAAAGAATGAATCTGATGAAGGGAAAATTAAAAGTAAACATATTGTATATTGTAACTGTGCTTTAAAACCTGTTTGTGTCACTTAGTATATGAACCCATGTCTAACATGGCTGCCAGCATCGTATGAGTGTGTTGTTTCAGTTAAATATTTATCAAGTTAGTGTTTCATATTAGTGTGTTTATGAAGTGATGTCTTGATGATGAAAATGGTATGCTGGTGGTTTTATGTACACGAAATCTATAGTGTCTGATAGTATGTCATTTAGTACATTGTTAGTATGTCATTTAGTACATGTTAGTATGTCATTTAGTACATGTTAAATGTATCATGTGTCATATGTCATGGTCTGTAGTTTAGATGGTTTTGTTAATGTAAAACTGTTTAGAATTTTTCAATTATTTTTCTCAGTGATTCTCTTGTGATTTGCATGAACTTTGATTTCTCTTCTATATTCAGAATATATTCCCGAGTGGTACTGTGCAAATTGGATTAAAATGTAGTTATTTTCAGTCTTACATGTGCATCTTTGTAATTTGATGTAAAACTTCACAATTGATATATGTTGTCAGAACCAACAGTCTTTATCAAGAAAGCACAATGTATGTCTTTTTTTTAACGTCATCTATTTTTAGCTGATAAAATACTTTTGAAATAATTACTCCTCTTTCCATGAGCCTTATCCTCATGGCAATGTCTAAACTTTTGCAGCTAATTTCATATTCTGTCAGTAATTTTGGAAGGATTACTTTGTCCTTCATAACCTTGTTAATATTGGCATAATAAACCCACTGACTGCACATAAGCCTAAAAGTAAGAGTTAGTGTGGAAACTTGTATTTGTGTGTACTTAAAAAGAGTCCGTGATGCCTGAATGACTGTGAAAGGCTAGGAATTATGTCCAATTTACAGCTGTCGACTACAATCATTCTTTTTCATTCATTTTGTTAAACTAAACATATAGAGGTATGTTGTCAATGAAAAACCATGTTGAAATAAACAGACCCGATTTTTTTTTATTGAGTGCTAATCTGTTTTTCTTGCATGGGTTTATTTAGTACCTGTGTACTTGAATCTTTTTATTGATGAAATAACTACTGCAACATATTGACAAGCAAAATAAAAATGATGAAAGGAAATACTTCACTGAACCTCAAATTCCTAATGTGTATTTTGATCTCTATACCGCATGGACTATTGCTTTGTGCCTGGAAACTGATGGGCAAAAGAAATTACATTATATCCCAAGTTGCAGGGGGTAAAATGTGTTTGACCCATCAGTCAGTCCTGTTTTTTCATCAGCAAAACTCCTCATAAACCGATGCATGAAATTTGTTGAACATTTGTAGGTAATAAGACACATTATGTAGATGTGCATATTATCAAGGAATTTAGATTCCATTATTTTTCTGGGAATTTTGATCCTGAATTTAGTTTGTTTTACCCTACACCCCCCACCTTTCCCAAATTGAAATTAAGCTGTATTAGAAGAAATATGAATATATTTATTTTTATAAATCAATACGACACAGATTTAAAATAAAATTGTACTCGTAAATGCTATCTAAATAAGAAAACTATGGATAATATTCTAACCATATAAAATTTTTATAAAAGTTTTTATAAAACGTTTGTGTAAGATGCTTCAAAAAATCGTTGATTCTGATTACTGTATTCCCTTGCCATGCATGCAGTACCATCTTTGAAATAACAGAATGATCTGAAAAAAGAGATGCATATTATATATACATGTATCAACTAATTTAAAATCACATAATATAATATCATTAAGTTCTCGATCTGTAAACAGATAAAGGTGCAGATTTAAGTCCATGTATGTTATACAGTGACAAAATTCATAAAACAAAATTATTAATTTTTTATATTTCGGGAGGAGGGGGGGGGGGCTCAAAGTAAACAAAGATCGACAGAAATTCTACGTGTTATTATGGTGGCATATTTCTGTACCTTTTTTCTAGTTTTTAAAAATGAAAAATTCACTTCTTGAGCTAGTTTCTGAGAGCAAAGAAAATGCAGGATGCAACATTAATATGTAAACCCGCAAAATATTTATAAATCTCAAGATGCAGTTAAAATGCGACTTATCTATGTCAACATGCGACATATTTATGTCTACATGCGATTTGAATATGATAACATGCATCATATTAGAGTAAGAATGCCCCCACAGTTGTCAGATTCTGGCGATGGTAAAGAAATTGACACATATTAAAACGTATATATATAAGAAGACTTGCATGTCAACATAATTATCTCGCATGCTGACATACTTTTGTTGCATGTCGACATAATTTATCTTGCATTTAGAAATATGCCACCATAGGTTTCTCTTTCAAATTACATGTACCTTTTCAATTAAGAAGTAACATCTTCATTGGTTGTGTCTGCCTCCTCAGTGGTTTGTAACACGAAATAGTCCAACTGACACAATGCAGATGCTGACTCCTCCACAAACTGTGCGTATTTCTGTGTGTCGATTCAAAAGGAAAAAGAAACACACTATTTTTTTTCAAATAAAAAAATTGTGAATTTTTACGTATTTCTGCGTGCAGGTTCAACAAGTTAGAAAAACGTATCTTTTTTAATAATGAAATTGTGGGAATTTTTTTTTAAAGCGGTATATTTTATTTTCAATACCAACCTTAATTCGAGGGGAGTTGGTGATTAATTCATCCCAGGAGTCGTCTCTGTCGCAGGAGAATTGCTAGAATTCACGAAAGTACTTTACACAGCTGAAACTTAATGATTGACTATACGTGTTTATTTATACCAAATGAAACACATTCTTTATTCGTTTGGTTATTATACCTTAATTTTGAATATCAATGGTATCATAACTGTATTCACAGTTTCATGATTTAAAAAAAATAATAATAACATGCAGTTACAAGACAACTTGTCTAGAACTGATCGCGAAAATTCAGTTTCAGGCAAACCGTTTGACATTGCTAATGAATTTTATTATAAATTTTCTTTAAATTCTAAAAGTAAAACCAGAATTGCACTGAATTGTTTCTTTCGTTCAATTTACACCCACTGAATTATAGATACAATGAAGCAATGTTTTTTTAAAAATTAAATATTCTACAGAGAATTGCCACAATGAAATATCAACATAATACTAAATGCACATATATGCATGTACAAGTTGGTCAGTTCGCGGTCGAATATTTTTGCAAATAGTATTTGTAGTAACTTCTCGCATAATTATGGTAAATTAATCACATATGTTCAAATTAATGTCGCTACACAGTCTACTCATGGTTGGGGGCGGGACGGGGGGGGGGATAAAATATTGTGTGACTATCGTACATGTATCTTGTGAACTTGACAGGTTATTTATGTGTACATTTTCTATATTTGGATAGTAAGTCTGTACATACAGTGACTTTTTGTCGTGTTGTCAGATTGTCGCTCTCTGTCTCGGTCTCTTCGATCTCATTGAATGGATTACTCCTACTCATCCAAACCGTGAAAAATTTCTGCAAAAAATTCAAAAATTGTTTTCAAAATAAATGGTATTTGTAAAAATTATTTTTCATTCATCAGTGACTTAGCTGTTTCGGCAAGTAATTCAATACAAGATCGAAAAATACGTGGAATCCGGATTTTTTTTTTACTAAAATATTTTACTGCAAACATGATTGTGATAATCCTCCGGTCCCTTGTTGATCTAAGTCAACTTTGGCCGACTTTGGTTTTGATTGTGCATGCTTTTGCGCATTCTTTAAAAAATATGCTAATCAGTACATATAATTTACACCTTTATAGAAATTGTTTCGATAACGTTTATGATTGAACACAAAAAGCATTTTACTTATCAGTGAAATATTCAGCATTTTGTAAATTTTTTGTTATTTTTTTACACGTTGTTTTCCGAGGTTCGGTAGGTGGACGGCGCCATTGTGCTTTTTCACGTTTTCAGGGAGTGGCTAGGAACCATGCAGATTAAATTGATAAAATACGAAAAGGAAAAAGTGTACCGGTATGCCTCAGACATTTTACACACTGAAATATGCTTTCATATGGGCTATTATTCTTATTTTTTGGATCAATCCTAGCCCTTTGTATCGATCTACTTCTGTAATGTTCCACAAAAGAAGCAGCATTTGGTGAATTTTGTTATCTTTAGATGATCCCTTATAAAAACTAGAATTATGCTTTTCTTAGATACATTGTAGAACAATGATAACGCTTACGTGCATATTAAGAGGGGAAAATATATATTTTAGGCTTTTTATCTTTTGCTTCGAAATAAAAAAAAAAACAATTTGCTACATATAATCCTTTTGTAAGTGAACGCGTATAATATGAGACGGTCCCTAAAAGTAACAAGGCGGTAGGTTTTCTAAAAATTTAGCAGGCACTCTAGATTCAGTATATGGTTCACATCAATTAAAATTCAAAAGTTTTCTATTTTCCTTAATTTTTTTTTAACCTTTTGTTGTCCCCCCGCTATGGCGTGCAGCGTGTCGCTGTCTGCAGTCTCTCTTTGTAGGGCCAGCATTCGGACCCTCATCTCCAACTCCTGAATGAGACTCCGAGGGTTCTCTTGTGTTGCCAATAGCTGGGCGAGATTGAAGAAATACTAACATTTGCATGCAAATTTGCGCGAAGATGAATAGGTCTTTCCATATACATGTAATGTTACTTTAAAAAATATACATGTACATGTTTTAAAGCATTCAAAACATGGAAAACATCCTTACACGTTAAGTTTTACTTATTGTACTTAAATTCAATTTCATATACCATTTGCTCTTTTATATCGATTTGGTGTATTACGTTTACTATCAAGACTTTATTTTTCTAGGTCTTCTTTAAAGCAAAGTACGTTACAATAATTTATATATATGTACATGTATGTACATGTACCTGTTTTAAGCCCACTTTCTTTGTCCATCTCGATTTATATTTTCGACCTCTTCTTTGCATCTGAAATAAAAGAACACAATTAAACCACAAATCTGTAAAGCATGACAAATATTTTAAATTACTAGTATATGAAGTATTAAACTAATTTGATTGAAGCACAATGAATCATACCTTATCTGAGCTGTGATGTGAACTTGTTTTTCACGTTGACTTTTTCCTATGACGTCATAAGATGCTACCGTTTCCTAAAACGTCACCCATCTTTGTTTTGACGCCAGCATATCGCTGAGAAATTATTCAATAATTGTACATTTGATATGCGCATCTTAAACAAGCCTCAATCACTTTTGTCAAAATTGACTTTCGTTTGCATTGAATAATTGTCTTCACAAACAGAAAAGATGGTAGTAAATGAAAAATGATATTATAATTGATTTTGCGGGCTTTTTTGTTTTTGCTTTATTTTTCAGTTTCTGGTCATTACAATTTTTTAAGGAATAAAACTGATAGTCTATATGTATATAAAGTATCGCAAAAAACCAAAAGATAAATATATCCTTTTTGTTTTTGCTTATGATCAATTCAGGGAGGGGTTTTCCTACTTGTTTAATTATGATGACAAATTGACCAGGGTAGCAAAAAGTTTTATTCAACAAGCAACAAATGGTACAATCATGAGGTACAAGTCAACTCAGATATATAGGAATAAGTCATATCACAGCCAATCATTAGTAATATCAAAACCGGCACTTGGAAAAGTTTATTGAAGTTAATTATTTTTCAGCAAGTCAATTGTCACCGAAACTTTTTCTTTCGAAGATTGGTCTCTTCCGGTCACGTGTAATTCCGTGTCACCAAAAGCCAAGGACACATCCACAATTCGGTCAAGACCACCAGTGGTATCTGGCATGTCAACGATCATGGTTCCAATTTCTCTGCAGTTGTCGTCAACATACACTTGGTCCGGATTGTTTGACTGGTAAACGTTTACTGGCATTACCTTCTGATTTGGCGTCACGGGGGACACTTCGGTGGTAACTCTCTGTCCCACTCGAAATGTCTGCCCACTCTTGGCGAGAACGTTAAACACATTCTTACAATAGGGAACCCCGTTAATTTCCGTCCTATATTCCGGAGGATCTCCGTCCATGAAGTAACGCAGCTGCCTGGTGCCATAAGTGAAAGAGCTAACTCTCTCTGAAACAATAAGTGGGTTCTCTGCGAACAAAACTGCGCCCTGCAGAACAGCTAGCCCAGCTTCCTGTGGGATGACAACCCTGAAGTCCTTAAATTTTTCCCTCAAGGCTTTCTGGATAATTTTGCAATCTGAAAACCCGCCAACAAGAATGATATTTTTTAAGCCTTCAGTGACAGGGTCCGAAACCAGTTCATCGACGTGATGCAAAATGCTGTCTACAGCAGGCTTAAACATGTCCATTGTTACTTCTAAACTCATTCGCAGCTTTTCAAATTTCATTTCAAGTTTTTCTCTGTATCGACCTGATGACATAGCATAGGCACTCAAACTTTTTCCTTTAGTCTTTTCAAATAACTCTATCAGTTCACCGGGCAGATTTATTAAAATTCTGTTATGTTCATCACCCGTCAAATTCCTCTTTTTCTGTTCGATTTCTCGCTCCAGGTCTAATTGAGCAACGGGATGTTGCTCTCTGAATTTTTCCATCAATTTGTTGCCCACTAGGTCTTCTATGAATTGGTAGAACCTCTGGTTGACGTGTAGGCCTCCCCACGCCCCTCCGCTGGCCTTTGTGATCTCCTTCAGTGATCTGTCCGGCAGGACTTCGCGCACTGTAACGTCAACGGTCCCCCCTAAAACAGAAAGACGGAAAATAATCAAAGGGTAATATAGATACCGATAAATATCAACGTGTGTTTTAATTAAAAGTACGCAAAGAAGTTGATGGAACTTATTATTATTTTTTGCCTGCGTGGCGAATTTGCCATTTGGGAAAATTAAAAGAACGGTGACTGAATCTAAAGTTTCGTCGTAAATTGTTTTAAAAGTATCTTCCTTAAGGGAAGTTTGTTTACGAGAGAATCAAATCTTAGGAAATCATTCTCGGACAAACCAGCACATTGTATTCTTATTGGTTCAAAGTGGAATGAACGTCTTTTTCAATATTTTCATTGATTTTTTTTCCGCCAAAAATGGTTTCAGATTAAAAAGAAAGGCACAGAAGGTTATGATAGAATAATCTTACAGCAATTTGAAATGTGTCAGATAAACTCCTCCATCTTATTTTGTTATTTTCAAAACTTGAATTAGTGGGTTTTAAGGTGACTTACCGCCTAGGTCGACGATCATGTACTTGGTTTTGGGGGAAAAGGCCGATAGCCTGGACTGATTCATGTCAGTATGAACCTCAACATTCATTTCTTTGACGTAGATAGAAGCAGCCTCAGGTTCCAGGGCCAGAAGTAGGTTATCTCCTTCGATTCCAGCCTAATAATGAATAGGGGACATTCTTTTGTTAGTTTTAACGAATTTGTACAGTGGTGAAGTAAAAAAAAAAAACAAACAATATTTTGGAGGCTCTTTTTGATTGATTAAGGCACCTTCAAGTGTTTGGGCTATATATCTGACGGGTGGATAGAATGGTGAAGACAAATCTAGAAACTCTTATGGCTTAAAACATTATGGGAACAATTGTTATTTCTTTTCACATTGGACGAACATTTTGGTAACTATAATTATATATTATTCGTTTTAATAATAGTTTATGAAAACTAAAAAAAAATATTTTAATTTTAATGAATCACAAAAAGAAATGTTTAAATGTAATTTCAAGCAAATCCGCCTTACTTCCTGAGCGGCTTCACGCATGAACTGTTTTGCGGGCTCTTCCCAGATGGCGGGAACCGTAATCACCCATCTAATGTTCTCCGTCTTAAACTCAGTGTCAAGTTTCTTCTTCTTTACCATTTTCATTAAATCATCTTTCATGAACTTAATGCAGTGAGTAAAAATATGTTTCGCCGAAATTTCTTTTCCGTTCGAATCTTTAATTTGGGTCTTGCTGCACAGTCCCTATATTAACAAAAAACAAAAAACCATAAACCTTTACAATGCTTTTATTTTTAATACGTTGACTTTTTAGAAAAATGATATAAAAGGTTTTTTTTTTCTAAGTAATACTTATTATCTAAACAATGTACTCACTTCGTCTCTGTGCAGTATCATTTTAAAATGCTTGAAAAAACGCCAGTTTTGGGGATCTTCGCATTCACTATATTCTCTTTCTGCTGTGTAACCAAAGGACCGAAAGTCTCCATTAGCGTTCAAAAGAACACAGGTGGGAGCTTTCTCGGAGGGCAAACAACCGCTTCCGTATTCCTCGTTCCAGGATTTGACGTAGATATTCTCGTGGCCTTCGAGTCCTATTAACTTGAATGCATAACCGGAATATGTGGTTCCAAAGTCCATGGCAGCCACCATTTTAATTTTAGAGGATTCTATGACCGGACGCTGTCTCTCTTCAAACACGTCTTCTGGTAACTCCTCTAGTCCAGATCCTGATTCTGTTGACATCTCCTCCAAGCCAGATATCACATCGTTTGGTATTTCCTCCAACCCAGACATTTTCTTTTTTTTATTAAATTGAAAATACGAACTCGCTTAGTAAATGTCCTACAAAAACATTGTCTTTTTTCGTGTCATTTAACGTCATTCTGAAAATATACAAAATAGTATTTAACATATTTCGTTTCAGTTCATATATATTAAAAAAAACAACAACAAAAAATCCGAATCAACAGCAGTTTATTTACGGAATATTATATATATATGCCTACATATTCTGAAAAGTTTTTAAACTAATGTTGTTCATATACAATGAGACGTCGCGTGCATGAAGTCATTTTGCCTGCTATAAGCAAAATCACATAAAGGTAGTTTTATCAGTTTAAACAGTTTAATGGTATTGTAGTATAGCGCGTTGTCAAGATTTGTTTGCACATTTAAACAATAAAATGCTTTCTTTAGTGATTCATGCGGGATTTGAAGGTGGCGACATTGCATAAAAAAAAAATACATAATCCGCATGAATCATAAAAAAAAGCACTTTATTGTTTATATTTACATCTTTCTTTTAACAAATTAATAAATTGATTGTAAAAAGTACGGTAAGTAAAATTCACTAATTATATAAATTACTGTAAATTATAAATTATATCAGTACGTTAGCTAAAAGAAACAGCCGAATCGTCTCCTAAGGGAATATGAATCTGACATCATCATGATTATTTCGTGCAGTCCGTGATTTTTCTTATGTCGCTGTAGGTTTCGACCAATCGATAAACGGGGCGTGTAGATTTCAGTTCCGACCAATCGATAAAGAAATAGAAGGAATCATACTCGGTAGATATAAATATATGACTATATTTTTCAAAAAACTATTATTTTTTGTAGAGTGAAAAGCAAAATATGAGTTGCTTTTATATAATTGAATAGGTGACAAGCTGATTTAAAAAATTTACTTCGATGTTTCTAAGTTTTGTTAATGTTTGCGTGTTTAGACAACTATATAGGGGAAAAAGAATCGTTCTTCGAGTATTATGGGGTGATCAAATACGGTCGGGGTGATCAAGGTGATAGGGTTTATGATAGATTTGATCACCACCGACCGTATTTTATAACCTCATAATGTTCAAAGAATGATTGCTTAGTTATTACATATATTTATATAGTTTTCTTCAGTAATTGTACGATTAAATATTTATATAAAAAGTCATTGATAAAATATAATTTGTTATTTATTTTCCAACTGAGGAAAACGAGGGCAGAGTTGGAAAATATAACAGAAGTAGTTCTACCATTACTCGCTGATCTCCATATTCTTGAGATGACTTGCACAATAATATATAATGTTCAACCATTGTCCAAATATTAGTATGCAGTATCCAAGAATTTACATAACCCCAAAACAGCACCGTTTTAGATTCCGCAAAAATACGGGGCTTTGACCCCATAGCGCATACAGTTTTCTTTTATATGCCAATACGCGTTTAATAAAAAGGGAATACCTCTGGCTAAACCGAAAGTTGATTTCAGTATATACCAAACAGTTTATTTAGCTCAAGCGAATGTTGTTTCGAGTCGAAATAGTGCGAATAAAAAGGTTTTCTTTCGATTTCAATCACAAAAATACCGGGTATATGTTGAATTCAGAGAATGGAATCAAAATATCTTACCCGAAATACTCTTCATTTCTACGATCCTACATATACATGTACACCTTTTTTATAGTTATCAATAGGACAGTAAATTATACCGATTACGGAAGCCGAGAAGGTTCATACATATATTGGATTTCCGTTAAAGCTATACACGCTATAATTTGCGTCAATTTTGAATGACAGTGAAAACGCATGTTTGTTTACTTATAAAAGTTAACTATATTCTGTAAATTACAGTGGTTAATTCTTTCTAGTTACAAAGATATAGAATTTTAATTGTTTATTTTCCTAATGCTTTTTCATGAATATTGATGAAGAAGGAGCGAAACCGACCTCATTGCGCATGTCCGCGGGAAATCAGGTAGCCGTTATTGTTTGCCTAATTACATATCCGTCTCGATTTTATATACAGATTTAACAGTTGTTACATGTATTATGAGTGTTATACATTTGTCATTCACGGTACCATTATTTTTTAACGTTTAAATAGGATAACACTCACACGAACTAAAAATAGCACTTAGGGGAAAACACATAAGCCTACGTCATTGTTCAAAGGAAGTACATGTATGTACATGAACATGATCACACGCTTGTGTTTTTGCTTTCTTTAATTCGTACTCGTATATAGGACAAATTTATGCTTTACTGAAAAAATTATATCCTTTCCTTCGTGAAACGACAACAATTATGAAGATGTTGACCCCACCAAGTTTTGTGTGATTGTCTAAAATTAGCTGTCGATATCACGTGACAGATTGATATTCATGAGAAGGCATTACTTTCCTGGCAGGAAAATAAATATTTTTTATTGTTTAAAATTTGATATCTTTATTACGTGATCGAATTGGGCATTATAATTAACAGCATATAGGTAACTTTTGTAAGGAATCAAACACACGTATTTTCCCCGTCATTTAAAATTGACGCAAATTATAGCGTGTATAGCTTTAAGTTACTGGTGTATTTTGTTACGACTAAATATTGGAGTTTAATGTAGAAAAAAGGCAAATTATGCTAGTTTCGGTTTCTTTCCCACACAAAATTATGTACTTTGGGTTTTTAAATCAGTTACATGAATAACAAATTAAACTGACATTATATATATATATATATATATATATATATATATATATATATATATATATATATATATATATATACCGAATATGATTCCCTCTATTTCTTACGGAAACTTACAGCTAATTCATAGGACACCCCTATAGAATTCTACACGCCCCGTTTATCAAGGAATACCGTTTATCAATTGGTCGAAACCTACAGCGACCTAAGAAAAATCACGGACTGCACGAAATTATGATGATGCTGTTTATGAAGCTGTTTCTGTTAGCTAAGGTACTGATGTAAATTATCGCAAATCTTCCTTGGGTGTATTCGCTGCGAGCGATAAACTGATGCGTTGAGTGACGACACTATTGGGATCGCGAGTTGCAGTTATAAAACAAGCATTTTCATTGGCCGTTTTAGTACCCACCCACTCTAACCTGATAACGTGGTATTGATAATTTATGCACCAACTGCCAGATGTGTCGTTAACTCTGTGTCTGAACTGCAAAAACTAAATCACTGCAAGAATTGACTAAGAGTTCTCACAATAATCGCATCTTCTTTTTTGTGTAAACAATTGTCAAAAACACGCTGTTTAAACAGGTTCAATCCCCAATTCATTTTTCAATATAATACATACTTCATCGATAAATTCAAATCATTTTAACTGTTTAACGCATCAATTTAAGATGAGGCAGTATTTATTTTGTTGTAGCTTATTCCAAAGAATTCACAACAGATATTGACAATAAATGTTACATGGCCTATATTGCATTTTATTGAACTTTGACCGATTAATATGACACACTTAAAACTACAAGTGTGCATGTGTTTTCAATCATACCAAAAATTTGAAATTTACGGCATGTAAACGTGTTCAATTTTGGACTGATCTGTGATAAACGTTATTTTGTAACTCACTTATAGTCTGTAGAAACATTCATTTTATTATATGTTCTTCGATATTCATCACACAATATTTACTACTGACGTTGACACTGACTTTCTCTCAAACACGCTAATCGACCTCGGATTGTAAAATTCACGTGCAGATCAAGTCGCAATTTTACAGTTTTCCAAGTGTATAAACAAACCACACTTCTTCATTTTGCGGAGCTGTTGACGATGTTTCAAAGATTTTCAGTACAGATTTATTGTAAACAAAACAGTGAAGACATATGCTGTAAAACGTCTAATGGATTTCATGGCGTGTCAACCCGAATTTTCCCGTGGATCTACATTTTGCAACAAGTTTTTTGTGAGGAAAAACTGTTCAACTCATGCGATTTTCCATATATACAGTAAATGGTACATTATGAACGGTAACGTAAAATTTATTTGTTCACTAAACAGTTTCTGGCGATTTTTTTTTCACAATGAACTGATGAATAACATAATTCGATAAGCGAAGTACAATCTGTGACTGATAATCTATATGCGCCGATCCCTGCTTTTAGGGAACTTTTCTTTTCCTTTTCATTAATATTATTTACATATGTACGTGAACATCGCCCCGTTTGTTTAATATCAAATAACTCTGTAATTTTTTAACTTGCTAGTACATGTACAACTTCATGAGATGTTTTCTTTCTCCGACATATCTTTCCACGTGTTCGCATCATGTTCTCAACATGCATTTGATAAATGGGCGGGTCTAGATAAATGCGCCAATCAGAATCTTTATTTCGAATCACAATTGAAATACACACCGATTAGAAAGTGTCATCACTCAACGCAATGCTACATCGGTCGTAGCGAATACTTTCATGTAAGATTTGCGATAACAGTAATTTAGTGACTTTACAATCAATTTATTAATTTGTTAAAAGAAAGATGTAAATATAAACAATTAAACGCTTTCTTTGACGATTCATGCGGGTTATGATGGTAGCGATCATTGCAGAAAAAAATTACTTGGTGCAATGTTTATAGTTCACCGGGATATGAACTTGGTTGGTACGTGATCAAATCTTGTGAGAAGCCCTTGAACTTTTTAACATGTTGTTTATTTTTTAAATAATTTTAAGCAATTGTACGATTAAATAATAAAATGATCATTGGTGAACTGTATTGGACTATACATTACAAAATCGATTCGTAGTGTTATCTCAGACAATACACTGGAAATGTAAATGAATTAATTGGTTTCAATTTCATTTAGAATGAATAAATTAGGATAAAAAAATAATAATAAACCGCTACGTTATATTATCTAAGACTATCTTTATTATATATACCATAAGATATAGTTTCTTATAGGCCACTGAGTTGTCAGTATGAAGGTAGGTTCATGTACATGTACATAGAACTGCAGAAAAAAAACGAAAAAATAAAAATCATAAAATCGACAATATTAGCAGAGTATAACACGTACAGAAGGAACTGTAAATTCTCTATACATGTGAAGGTTACCATGGTTAATAATTACAAATACTGGGCTTAGTCCGAGGAAGTCCGTGGAGTTCTTGCTCCCATTTAATGTAGAGCTTATAGTTTTGGTTAACCGAGAAATAATCCACACAAAGTTAACACAAAAAGTACCCCAACAAATCAAAATGCTTAAAAAGCTGTGTGGGCCACACAGCTTTTTAAGCATTTTGATTTGTGAGCATTTTAATTGACTATGCCCTATGAAAGCACAGGTGCTTGAGGACAGAACCGATTACCCCCCCCCCCCCATTCCATCCTCATCCCCAAGTATCTAGACCCCCACGACTTAAAACAACCATTTAAAAAAAGTCAGACCCCCCTCTATATAGAAAAAGCTGCTATACAGTATAACTTCGCCAGCACGCCTTTTATTATACAAAAGTTTCTTTTTAAAAATATAGGATTATGTGGCGTCGGAAGCAAATTGAAAGTGGGGGGGGGGGGGGGAGGGGGGTTAGACATATTAGACATATAAAAAATCTTAACACGCATAAAAAAGCCCCCCCCCCCCCCCCCCGGTCCGACGCCTATGGATTAATGAGAAAATACATGTAATGCGGTTTTGTTTATGGCGAGAATGTATTGCTGGTTGTCACGCGTTTCTGAAAATGCGTTTATTGTTTAATTTATACAGCTGTTATCATAAGCCTCTGCACGTTGTTTTTAAAATGAGCTCAATGGGCTGTCGTAGAAACACACAAAAAATAAATATCCCAAATGGGCTATCGTTATGCGATCGATCACTGTAGTGTAGCCTGCCTAGACTAGGCCCAGTATATTCTTCATCTAGTCAAAATGGGCCGCATTTAAATGTATTTTAGAAAAAGTAATGATACCTTTAAACAATATACTATAACGTTAGCCTTCTTAAAATTTAAAAAGTAGTTGATTAATCAGTCTTGTTGATAAAATTTGTTTGTGTGATAACCTACTTTCGGTTTGCATTCCTTTTGCCATCGGCCATTTTGCTTTGCTATTACCATGATGATGTTGAAAGATAGATCTACTGTAGACTAAAACGATGTCAGCGCTGCGAAATCTGTAAGTATTCTTACGTATGCATGTATAATTATATCAAGACATAAATTGACCGAATTTATAACTCTATAACTTTATAAATGATACATAGACGAGAGGATTGCAGGCCTCTCAATTTCTATCAATAAGCCTCAATAAGCCGTTAAATGTATGGGAAGATTGGGAAGATATATATATATATAATAAAGAAGTTCGAATTTTGTATTAGATTAGATCTTTAAAAATCTTTTTCTCAAAAACCGATTGGCTAAAATAGCTGTTACTTGTGCAGAAGCATATTCATGCAGGTAGGCCTATCCGATATTTCGGACTATAGTAGGCCTACTATTATAGAGTCAAGTAGCTTCAGGTCTGTAGCTCCTGGTCTGAAAAAATTTGGATGGACGACCTGGGAGCTACAGTGCCTCCCATAGTAAAAATCTGCGATTTACGGCGCACAAAAAACGGTGCTAGTTAATTTGGACTGATTAATCTTATTTCCACACAAATTCTGTGAAAACAATTAGTACTATTAAATATGTTAAATTTAAAACATGAGTTTAAACGATCATTGTTTACTGCTGATTTACATCTTTGCACTGTGGGGAAAGTGACGCAATAAGTTATAAATAAAATATTACCTCTTTGTGATACGTTATTATATCCCTTCTTTGATTTGACATATAATTATCAATACATATAACATGTATGAACAAAAGGAATTCACTAAATTCTGAGAGATTTATAGCGCAGTTGAGCGCCTGATTGCACAATTATGTATTGAATAGTCTACAATTTTGTGTATTAGGTTAGGTTATTAACAAACTAAAAATTTTATGAGTTTTGTTTATGTATCATAACCCCTATGACTTTAGTCTGAACTCACAAGGGGCATAATTCAAATTACATTTTGCATAGTATAAAATCAACATGTACTGGGATTTTACTATGTTATTATCACGAAGCCGATACATGGTACAGTAAATTGTAAAAACTGGCATGCTAAAAAGCACAATAACAAGATGTTTTTGGTTCTAAATAATGATATAGTCTAACAGATTGATAAATAAGTGAGTTCACCATTTAAAGTAAGTCAAGTTTTATCCAAAAATATAAAGAAATAAGGAAAAATGAAAAGAAAACGTTAAATTTTACCCGGTAACTGGTATAGTGCCAGTACATAGGTTTTTTTAAAAAATTTGCTAGAACATTACTCATATTTAGACTGTATTAAAACCGATGTCAAAGTCGTAATACAATCATCTTCACCCTGACGTCAGGGGCGAATTTTAATACCAAGAAAAATAACAAGATACCCTTTTTATGTCGTTTGTTTTGTTTCTTTGAATTACGGCTACCCGTAAATTGACCGAAACAACTATTGCAATGTCTATTATCTATTATTATACGCATACACATTTGATATAAAATCAGACCAAGCAGCTCTAAGGTAGTGCGGATTCAAGTTTCTTCATATCATGATCTGTGGGGTAGAATATGGCCACAATAGGGTGGGTTGATGGAATTTTTAAACTGGAATTAATAGAGAAAAATCTTATTCTCTAAATCTGAAACAATTAAAAAAAGGAGCTCGATGTTTAACTTCAGAATATGTGGAGAAAAATTTAAAAATCTCTATATAAAAGATGTTTCATACTAAGTTGTCTAGATATTTTGTATTTGATACTGTAAAGATGGTCTTAAGCTTTCCTGATCAGTTAAAGCTTTGTTGCTCAGGTGAGCGATGTGGACCTTGGACCTCTGGTATTTAAGCAAGTGTCAGTGATCTCCAATACCCAATAAAGCAAAACTACTCCCTGAACTGGTGGATAAATAACAATACAGTAAAACACGGTTATAACGAAGTGCTAGGGACGGGCGATTTTACTTCGTTATAAGCGTAATTCGTTATATCCGTCAAGTTTACAATATGTTATACAGTCACGGGGAATGAAAATCGCTTTGCTGTAAGCGTCAATTCATTATAAGCATGTTTGTTATAACCGTGGTTAACTGTATATGTATATTTACATCCATCCATGACTTTAGTCTCTTTAAAAAAGTTGATTATCGTTACAATAGAAAATATACATGTTCAATTTGTATGTATATGACATGTCAAATAAAAATAAATATCATTAATTTTTTCTTTAAACTGTTCCAATTTATTTTATGTTTATATACAAATATAATTGATTGAGATGATTATCGAAAGCGTTTAAAACAATACACGCTAAGTAATTCGGATTTATTACGTTTACCAGCAATGGTTTTTCATGGTAAAAAAAATGCACAAATCTTTCTTAATAAGCACAAATCTTCGATGAACATTTGAATTCGTTGTTCAACTAAAAAACAAAATCCTCGAAAATTGGTGTTCAACGAATAATGATAAAACCACGGTATTATTTTTTCTATTTACAGAAGTGAGACATTAAAACAGAAGGGAGACAATTGGATCATGGGAGTTAATGTCACAACAGAACCTTAATTTGCATGTTCACGAGAATTAACAGCAGCTATATAAGTCTCTCCAAATTAATTAAGCCATCGATGTCTCACGTAACTCTTGGTAACTTGCTCAGATGCATACTAGTATCTTAAATTAATAAATAAATTAAATAATCAAGTAATGATGGACTAGCTTCTTTATTTCATATGCTGTAATAAGTACATGTATTATATTGCAGTAAATTTTCTTGTTGTAGATTCAGGTATTGGATCTCTTGATATGTCCCCAGGTAATGTTCCTTATAATATACAGTTGAACTTCGTTATCTCGAACACTGATATCTCGAATACAATCGTCAATGGATATCTCGAAGTGATTTGTAAGTCCCAACCACTTATTTTTTTAAGTATTTTAATTTCGATATCTCCAATGCTTGGATATCTCAAAGTTTTTAAACAGTCCCATTTAGTTTGAGATAACGAAGTTTGACTGTAGTTTGAAAATAAACGAAAAATAAAAAGTAAAACATATAAAGAAGGTCTTTATTTCTGTTGACTTTCATGTACATGTAGATAATTTGATTAATCTTTGGCACTAAAACTGAGTTGGAATAATGTTTTTAAAATGATGCTTATAACTGTAAAAAAAATTGAATCAGAAACAATTTGAATTAAAAGTATTTTGTTTTTTTTTAATTGCAATACCGGTATTCAGTACATGTATAGATCGAGTTCTGAGTCTGGCATTATTTATAAAACAACTTTGCAGATGAAAATAGACTTGTCATCTTAATAATACAACATTTTAATACATTTTATTAAGTTTAAAACTTTGCTTTTCAGCTTGCCCTGATGAATTTGCTGTGAGAAGATTATTTGTGTTCATAAAAGACAATCTTATTTTTGAGTCTCTGCATGATGGATTGATGCAAAAAAAGTTATTAAATGAGAAAGAAAAGGAAGACTATGTCTGTTCAAATTGTGCCAGGCATTACTGGAGTGAAAGACTCCTTAAACTAATTATCAGGAAGAAAAAATGCAAAGAATTTGTTGCATTCATGCATGAAATGTCTTGTCATAAGCATGTCTCAGAGAAAATTCGGGAGGTTCAGGAAAAAGCAACTGGAGAGACACAGAAGGCAGCAACTGGTAATGTTGTTAAGAAAGCATAATATTTCTTGCATCTGTCTTTCAGTAAATGCTTAGAAAGTTAAACTGTAGTGATTTGAATACTCCTCTTATAGTCTGTCCCAAGAGTTTTTTGCATCAAATTTTGCTTACAGGCGACACTCGAATACTGTAAATTCCTAATTAAAAGCGAGGAATAAATATCTGCGTAAAATCGCTAGAAGCACATCTCCCAGATTTTATAATCTCGCTTTTATTTTTCGGACGCATTTAAATTATAAGAAATTATGATAAAAATTCGGCGTTCGCAATTTAAAATTCTCACGATTGGATGAAATTAGTTGAATTGCGGAATTAAGTACTCGCGTAAAATAAGGAATCTACAGTAAACACTCACTCACTTGATCACTCACTCGATCACTCACTCACTCACACTCACTTTGGTATTTATTTGATATTCATAAATTGCTCAGGGTCCAAACAATAATCATTAATATAGTGTAACTAGAATGAAAAATCTCAAGTTGTGTTAACAACAGAATTAGGGAAGAGGGTAAAAATTCATAATTGGATAGACAATTATTTTTAATTGCACAGTAGAACTCCAAAAACTAATTATAGATCACATTTTAAGAAGATTTTCCTATACATGTAATGTGAAACCATAAATATGATTGAAACATGTACCGGTATTTAACGAAAATCAGTAATGCTTTTATACCACTGTACTTAAGTCAGATTAATCGTTTGATTTTTCAGGTGCTGTGCAGAGAAGACCTAATTTAACACTCACACATGAATTGCTGCAGAGACATTTTGCTTGCCTTTACATGGAGCTTGAGCCACGAGAAATTACGGATGAAATGTTTCAAGCAGGCCACTTAACTGTCTTTGAGCATGATAATGTGACAGAATCTAACCAAAGATATAAGCGACTGAGTTGTCTTCTTGTCATTTTGAGGAAAAAAAATTTGTATGCACAATTAGTGTGTACACTGCAATCCTTGGGGTATATGTCTGTTCTGGACACCTTACAAAAAGATAGAAAATTAAAGAACAAACCCTGTAAGTACCTGTATTTTGTACTTCTTAATCTTAAACATGGTACATCAAGGCAGATCTGGCCCAGGGGTCAGAATACTTACTCACTAAATAGACAAGCTCACTTTTGAGTTTCACTTTTTCACTACACATTCCTTTTGTGTAAGTGTAGCTTTAATCAAAAGTGAGCCCCTCTTTGTTTTATGGCCTCGTTGCCTGTATTGGGATAAAACAGATTATTCTGGACACCTTAATTATAATTACAAAAAGATAGAAAACTTAAAATACAAAGCCACATTGACCTCAAATCATATTTACATGTATTTGTAGCTGAATACTCAACTTGCATACAACATAACTTTATTCTCCTCCAAGAGGATATACCTGGCTTTCATGACGCAAGATTCTTCATGGAACATGAGCTTGATCCAACAAACATCTCGGACATAGAGAGCTGTAAAGGTGCCGTCCGCAAGATATCCAAACTACTGAAAATACTGTTAATAAGAGGGAAATCTGCTTGCAAGGAATTTTTCAGGGTAATGGAAGTGGATTTGAAAAGGGAAGACTTAATACAGAAAATGAAATATAAAAGTGCAGAAATTAAAAGGAGAGGTAATAATTGCATTATACATGTTTATCGGTATATATTTAGCTGTATATCTGGTTATTTTTTTTATTATCCAATTTTCACTTTTTCCGTTCTCTATACTTTCACATTTCTTTTTACCTTATCAGAAATAATGTCTTGTTTTGTTTGCTATAATAATCCATTAAAATTAATCTTAAGAAAATAAATTGCGGGAATTAAAGATGTCAAAGTTTAAACCATTTTATAATTTTTTGTGAAAGCAAAAAAACACAGCATATACAGTATCTTTGATCAATGATTCTTTGTTGCTGGAAAATGGAACAAAGATTGATGATTATATTAACAATATGCATATGTTTTTACAATTCTAATGCTATTTTGCATCATTATCTGATAGAAGATTTGAATATTCTTAATCTTTATTATTTTGCTGTCTTTGATAGCTGCATGAAGCGTCAGAAACTCACAGTGAGTTTTGCATATGCTGATTATGCTCATTGGAAATACTGGCCCATACTAATTACTAATTGCTACACTTTTTAAATCAACCATTCAAAACGAGTTTTGAAATTGAATACTGGTATTTGCAAACATTAGTTTTCCATCTACACATATTATTTTCATCCTAAACTTGGTTTTTTTTTTCAGACTTGGTATGTTCATATTTTCATTTATACCGGTACATATTGTACATTATCTTTTATTAGGTAGGCCTAATTTGAACCAAAGACATAGAAGTCTAAAGACATCATGTCTTCAAGAACATGAAGAATTTTTAAATGAGGAGCTGGAGCCTTTAGATATATGTGACCTATTGTTTGAAGAGAGAGCCATGGAGATTTCTGCTCATGACAAAATTACAGAGACTAGCAAGCGACAGAAACAGATGAAATATCTTCTAGAAACAGTGAATGAAAACGAAAATGACTGCTTCTATTTGTTCTTGTACATTCTCCAAAAGGAAGGGTATGAAAGTATTTTAGAAGAGCTCAAGAAGTCTACCCCAGGAGCTGAAGGAGCTGGTATGTTTAATATTTTTGTAGAAAGAGAAAACATTTTGTTTCTTTTCAATCGGGCCTTGTTTATTAATTAAGGTGGCTCACTACACCTTGAAATAGTTTGTCAAATCAGCAGAAAATCTACGGTTCACAAGCCCGATACTTTGACCACTGAGCTGTGACTATATTCAACCAAATTCAATTTGACAAAACCTTTAATACGCCATCTTGTGACGTAGTGTCTTAAAAAGTATAAGTCTAGGTGAAGTGAGGTACCTTAAGTATTGTGTAGTATGCTTAACTATGTATTATTTTATGTTTAGTGTCACGTGACCAATCAGAAAACTTGAGATTATCACTCAGGGTTCAAAAAGAACCAGGTAAACAATACTTTCCTTAATTTCTGTCTAAACTAAAAAAACTTATCAGCAGTGTATCATCTTAATAATCTACATGATGGAAAATGCATGATTTTGGTAGGAATTGTATCCATGCCAATACAAATGATTGGAGATCGTATTGGAGATTTAAGTTATCTAAAATGAGAATCAATGAAACTGTTATACATGTATATATTTTCCCAAAGTTGCTGAATAGGCTTATACAGTTAGTCTTATTACTTTTATAAAGTTGTCATGTAGTTAATTTTTATCAAGCATAGAATAAAACTTTTAATCCACAGTGTTAGTTAAATTCCACTGTTTTTGTTTTTTGTAACATTAGAGTATATAAATATGTACCATGTGTAAAAGCTACAAAAGTATTCAAATTCAGTTGTTTATTGATTGTTGATATTTTTTGTTTCTTTCAGATGATGTAGGAAATGAAGATATACACATGCGGTTGTCAGTAGGGGGTCATACTGGACCTCAGGTGGAACAAGCCTTACAAGATAGTCATTCTTCTGGTACTGAGATTCTGGAGGAAGCCATTTTGCATGGGGAAGTTGAGATTTGGGATGTTTCTTCTGGTTCCATTGTACTTCAATTGAGACCAGTGACCGACCAAGCAGTTCAAACTTTGCTCAATGTCAGGGACAACAACAGATTAGTGGAAATGATTGTTGGAATGCTTAAGAAGGTCAATATTGCCAGTATGATGGACGGAACAGAACCACTGGAAATCAAGGTGCAGGTTTATAAAGCAAACCCTGGTAAGTTAGCTCCAAATTGTTTTGGATAAGTATACCAAGATATGAAATCACAATATCAAAACAATTTTTTTTCTCAATTTTAGTGGGTGCAGTTTCAAAGGTGGAAGATGCAACACTGATCAAAAAGCGATTAAAAGCGCACAGGAATGTACTGGTCTCTGAGTTAGAGCCTAGGGCTATAGCTCATGTTCTATCCAAATCTAAAGCCTTTCCTGAAAGTGCCATAGACTCTGTTCTTAATGCCGATAGTTGTAATAAAAGAGTTGAAATTCTTTTGTCATTGGTTGAGGATGGTGGTTCTGAGGTTGTGGAAGAGTTTGTTACTGCCTTGAAAGATCTTGGTTATAGTAGCATTGTGGAGTTGATTGATCCACCTGACATCCACAACAGAGCAGGCAAGTGTCTTGAATATCTGTATTAGCATGTACTGATTTATTACATTTACATTTTTAGGAACAATTTGCTACATATATACATGTATTCTTTCAAGAGGATTCTCATGTCCAGTCTTGTAGATGAACTGGTCATATAGTGTTTTTAATACATATATGCATCTTTATCAATCTACACAAAATGATGGGTATTGGTAGCACAAACTTGGCTGAATAATACAGTCATGTAGTTTTTTTAACCTTGATCTTTTGTATGACCTTGGCCTTATTCCAATCTAAATAAAATCTACCTTGTAAAACCACTCCTCTATGATATGATATACAATATTTAAAAACGTCCTCTACAAGGTCACCTTAGAGCAACCGTTACGTTAGTCATTGTACCGGTAATCACAAATGCTGAAATTTTGGCTGAAAGCTTGGACGGGTGTTTTTATTTTAACAGAAGAACCTACACGTGCAAGATGTCTTGTGTAGTAAACAAAGTCACAACAAAGTGCAAGAGTCAATGCAAAGTTTGTGATTTTGTTGTTTTCATGATTCCTTAAGTACACATGTATACAGATGTACAAAATGTACATGTACTTTGAATGCAATTTTAACTTGAGGAAAAATAGACGACTGAGCATCAAAGTTTAAGAGATTACACTGTCAAATTATTTCGAGACCTGTGTATAAATTCTCAACTCTGATTGGATAACATTCTTATGCTTACTCTGTCATATTATTTTGAGACCTGTGTATAAAAGCTTAGCTCTGATTGGCTAACATTCCTATGTTTATTCATACTTGAAAGCTCGTCACTCTGAGGTGATCGGCTTGAATGGGATGTTGTTAAATCTTGTATAGCGTATCGTAGAGAAGCAAATTTTTACAAGTATGATTATAATAAGATTACTTTATTCCTCATTTTATGTTTAAGTTAGGTTTAAAAGTAAACTGTTCAATATATATTGCTTTTTTTGCATTCGAAGAAAGCTAATAATGAGAGCAACAATAGTCCTAATTTTCTGACCCTGACCTTCTCCTTGAACTTTACTTTATCAACTGACAAGGTAGTTTTACATTAAGTTATACACAAACTGGGGATAGTAGATCAATTACATATGTTATTTAAACATTAAAATGTTTTCTTTGGTGTTTTGAAAGATGTTTCGATTTTCAATTGCAGAAAATATTAGGAAAATGATTACATCTAATTACAAAAATATCCTGGAGGAAATGCAGATGAAATTAGCTAAAGAAACATTATCAAAATGTGTTGGAGATATTGATGAAATCAGAGAGAAAATTTTGCCAAAAAATGGAAACCGTAAAAAGAGGATGAGTAGCTTTCTTCAGTTCATTCTCCAAGACGATCACAATGTGATTGAATTTGAGAAAATGCTGAGGAACAATGATTTGGAGGACCTTCTGAAAATAGATGAAAATGTTCAGGGAGAGCATATACCTACACAAGGCATAGGTAGGGGTAATATCATATTTCAAAACATAAAATGACACGAAGGGAACAATCATGCATTGCAAAGTATTTGCTGATCAAAATACTATTATTTATAATTAAGACTCTAATGAAACTTTTATTGTCAGTTTCCATATGCTTCCACAGTAACGTTTTACTGGATATGATTAGTAATTGAGTACATGTACTAGTATGCTTGGTAATTTTTGGAATAAAAGTTTTCTCATTGGAGTTGTCATTGAGTCACTGGAAGACTTGTTTTCTCTGTGAAATAGTACAACAATGCATTGTATGTTAATGAAAGAAATTTGATGATTACAGAAATGACGTTTGTTGAAGACCGAATCCATTCATCTTCAGACGGAGTCCTCTTTGAGGCATTTGTCACCTTGTCACATACTGGTAAGTCATTGGTAATATGTCAACTTGTCACATACTGGTAAATCACTTGTATACTGTCAAATTGTCACATACTGGTAAGTCATTGGTAAAGTGTCAACTTGTCAAATACAAGTAAATCACATGTACAATGTCAACTTGTCACATACTGGTAAGTCACATGTATACTGTCATCTTGTCACATACTGGTAAGGCACGTGTATAATGTCATCTTGTCACATTCTATGATACTTGTAAGTAAGAGATATTCTGCCATCTTGCCACATACTGGTTAAGTCACATGTTTTAAGCCATCTCATCATATAATGGTAAAAGTCACATATATACTGCCATCTTGTCACATGTATGTATATATCAGTAAGGCACTATGATACTTGTAAGTAAGAGATATTCTGCCATCTTGTCACATACTGGTTAAGTCACATGTTTTAAGCCATCTCATCATATAATGGTAAAAGTCACATATATTCTGCCATCTTGTCACATACTGGTAAGTCTTATGTATACTCTCATACTGGTAAGTCATTGGTATACTGTGATCTTGTCAAATACTGGTAAGACACGTGTAATATCATTTTGTCACATACTGGTAAGTCACATACATGTATATACTGTCATCTTGTCACATACTGGTAAGACACATGTATAATGTCAACTTGTCACATACTGGTAAGGCACGTGTATACTCTCATCTTGTTACATCCTGGTAAGGCATGTGTATAATGTCATCTTGTCACATACTGGTAAGAGATATACTGTTATCTTGTCACATACTGGTAAGTCACATGTATACTGTCAACATGGACATTTTTGCATATATTATTAATTTTGTGAATTGCTGCTGAAAATGTTTCACATACATGTAGGTTTATTTCCTTAAAATGGATACTGAATGGTCAAGGTTAAATAATAGTATTCAATAAGATTTTGTTAATTTGTAATAGAATATTATGGACCAAGTTTATAAGCAATGTCTATCAACTTTATTACAAGATGATAGAAAAATGAGTTCATTAATAGAGATTATAGTTTTTAGTTGAAGAATGTCTGGTTCTGGTACAAAAGAGCTCTTAACTTTTGGTGTTTTATATGACAATTAAGTCTGCAGGGATGTTATTCTGGGTAGGACATACAGCTTTAGTTTAGTTTAACATTTTGCATATACATTATATGATAATGAAATATGTAGTAGCTAAGTCCATTCTCACAGCAGAACAAACATAACCTGTTTCATATTTCCAGCCTGATTTCTTTTGGTGACAGTAAAAAGTGACAGAAAAATCCAACAAAAAGTCAGCAAAGTATCGGATGAAACAAGAGGCCAACAGAGGGAAACAGGAGCAAAGCAGTTGCATATTGCCTTTGAGAAGATGCATCTTGATGAATCACCAAGACCACAGAGATTAGACATGACACCTACTAGCCCAGACATTCCACTAAAAGGAAATGAGAGTATCAGTTCTGTTTCATCTTCAACATCTCTTAAATCCATTATTTCTGATGCAGAGGAAGATAAAAGTCCTGTTAAAACTTTCACCAAAATTGTTCCGTCATTGAAAAAAAAGAAAAACGTTAAGACCTTGAGTAATGAAGAGAGGTTTGATCCACGGAAGGAAGCCGATTTACCATCACCTCAAGTCAGAAAGTCCGCTCTGTATGATGAAATATTAAAGAAGGGTGCAGACTTTGCTGGCTCTTCTGCTTTACCCACATACCAAACAGGTACGTGACCTGTAATCAGGTATTTATACCCCCGCAAACGAAGTTTAGGGGGGTATATTGGTTTCACCCTGTCCGTCTGTCTGTCTGTCTGTCTGTCCGTCTGTCTGTCTGTCCGTCTGTCCGTCCGTCCGTCTGTCCGTCTGTCTGTAGACGCAACTTTGTCCCCCCTATAGAATTTTTTACTACTGCATGGAACAGCATACTTGCCAACCTCCAACATGTGAAAATCTGGTCATGACCAGATTTGGAAAGTAAAAAATCTGGTCATAGCGCGTAACAACATTCACGACATATTTACCATTGCATTTCAAAGGTATATACAACAGAAATATATATGTGTATTATGATGTTTATACAAAAGAAAAATGTATGTGTATTATTTTATCACAAAGAAGCATTGTAACAAACTTTTGGTGATTTTGAATTTTGTAAAGTGATCTGACACAGAAAATGATATGTTGTGTTCAGCTAAAAAATTTGCAAAAAAGAGTTTCTGCTACATTAACCTTGCTTTTGAACCCTGAAAACGATGGCATAAAATTTTCAAGTGACTTGAAAAACTTTTGTGCATGAGCATATTTTACATGACTTAGCGTTTTAGAATGTTTAGTTAGATCATTTTTTTGAACCAGGTCCAATATTCAAATGCGCATTACATAGAAAACAAAAAGCCTCGTTTTTCCCTTGATTACTTTGTTTTACCCATGGGAATTTCTTCTCCCAGATATGTTAATAAGTACAAAGATATCGTTTTCTTTTTGTTGGTTTTGATTCCGCTTGCCCTGATAATGACCTCTGCCTATTGGAAGCCATAGCACTTAATGATTTAAACCCTCGGTTTGTCAAAACAACTCACAATAATAATTAACTCTCACCTTATAATTAACTAAACATTTTCCTGTTATAGCCATCGGCATTGTTTACGTAAATCCAAGCTCAGCTTGGGTGGGTTCATAACTGGAAGTCTACCGCGCAAGGTAATTTACGAACCAAATTGGGAAATCGGGAGATTTACGGGTTGTTCGACAAAAATCGGGTGAAAAGCATGACCCGCCGGGTCATAAAAAATAATCGGGTGAAGGGTTGAAAAATCGGGAGTGACCCGATGAAATCGGGTCAGTTGGCATGTTCCAGGAACAGTCTGAAAATTTGTACATATCTTGAACACCATCTGAAGATGTGCACCTGCAATTTTTTTTAAGATCAGACAAGATTTAATGATTTTATGACAGTTTTCATTTTCCTTATTCTATATATTATACACTGATGTTGAAAAGTAAGGGAGGTAATCCTTACAGACTTTCGGTTATTAATTAATTAATAGTAAACACTCTAAAATATATTTATATTAATACATCCAGATGGAGGTTTTTTGTCTTTATTTCTTAACTTATTTTATTTTTTATAAGTATTCTATCAACTAACAATGCAAAATTTTTGTTTGTCATTGATAAATTCTTAGGAGCTAGTAAGAACATCAAAGACAAGTGTGGCTGAATTCAGTTGTCCCAAGGGGGCCATTATCTGAGCCATGGTTTAGATGGAGCATGGGTTTAGGGAAAATTGATAATCTGTAAAATGGGCGGTGGTTTTGGGGTTATTTTAATACTGCTTCATGTAAACCAAAAGTTTCTATCATTATAATGAAATAAATAATATCATTATTAATAAAGAAGTTAGCTATTATTAGAAGCTGTTTAAATTTATTAGTCAAGTAAATTGATTAAGTGACCCTATAGGGCATTAATTTAAATGAAATTCAAAATTACTGATATGATTGTAGTGTTTTGGCAATTTTAAAATTGTTTGCAAATTGTAATATTAAATTTTCTTTTTTTCATATTTTTACATAGTATGCTAATTATGATAATGTTTTGGGATTTTATCCAATTTAACAAGCTCATCAAAGAAAATCATAGTCCTATGGGATCAATTTTCTGATAGTGAGTTGCATTGTACCATAGGAGAAAGTGAGGAAAATTTGAAATAACTAATTGCATCTGTCAAGACTCTGATTAGAAAGATATTCAAAGTGTTATCAACAGAAGAGCATTGCTTGGCTATTTTCATTTACTGCAAAGGGAGGGGTTATTGTCACTTTGTTGGTTTTTCTTTAAAACAATGAAATAAAAAAATATCACCAGATACATAAATTTGTAAATGTATTACTGTTATACATATGTATTTACAGAGAAGTTTTGAAAATTTTGATTTTAATTTTTCTTTGTTAATTACATGTGTAATTGAGTTTTTTAACAATTCTAGAATTTTTTTTTATTTATGTGTCGCAAACCTTTATTATACAATTCAATTATTTGTCCCATTTGAAATTAGCCTTGCGGGGGTATTAGTCCCAATAGGACAGTTCTAGTTTTTATCTTTGCACATTGCAAATTTTTGAAAAAGGCATTTATGTTTTTTCCATTTCTACATATGCAATTTTTTAAACAGATTTTGGAAGATTTTTGTTGACCACATTTAGTTACATGTATTTAATTAAAAAACATAACTTTATAAATGGTATATTCCTTGAATGTGTGATTATTACTTACATTCAAAGAAAATGTTAGTTAGGTTTCCATATATAAAGAGACACTGTTGAAAACCCATGGTAGATTTTGTGTGATCCTCTCTTTGCAAGGTTGATTTTGCTTCATTCCATTCTCTTGATGATCATGCAGATGTAGAAATGAGCAAAGTGTAATCACCTGTGAGTTTCTGATGAGCATGAAGGTAAAGAGAGGAGAAATAGAAATAAATTATCATAATAACAAATGTTTTTTATATTTTCAGTAATATCGCAGACTTATAAGCTTGTTGCAGCTATAGACTTTGGAACAACATATTCTGGATATGCCTTTTCTTGGAAAAAAGAGCCTGCCAATTTTGTCACCCTCAAAAGCTCGGACAAGCTTTCAGAGAAAGAGCCATCAGTTCTTCTTATGGACAGGTCCGAGCAGCTAGTTGATTTTGGACAGGAAGCTGTGTGGAAGTACAAAGAATTTTGTGATGAAAAGTTACAGCAAGATTATTTCTACTTCAGCAATTTTAAGATGAAACTTCACGGAGATGAGGTAATAATGTGCTCACCTTGAATGCAACTGACTATTAGAGCATGTGATACTGTGGAATCAGTAGAATTCGTGGTGGCTCAATTTTCATGGTATTGATATGGTATTGATGGGTTGCCCTTCTCATGAATTTACATCCTTGGCGGAAACAGATTTTGAAAGAGCTAGTTTTCTTACTGACACTGAAAACTGATGCATGCATCCATGAAATGATATCACCATGAATAAGTGAAAAATACTACAAAACATTAAAATTGGCCCCAACAAATTTAAATGATTCCACAGTATATTAACCATTCACAATAGCATGGCAGAAGCTGTTTTCTCAATTGAATGTAATACATACTATACAATGATGTAAAGATTTGCAAGGTATCTGGATAACAGCAACACCAAAAACTACATGTACATCTATATAAAATGGCCTGTCAAAATAATGTAAGGACTATTTAAAATAGGTTTGACAATATCTATACTTAATATTAGGCCTGTCTTAATCAGGCCAACATGGTGGACTGACTTGTCAGGTCGATAAATGCTAGCTGATGATAAACTATTCAACATTTATTTTATTCACTAAATTCATAATGTGAACATGTAGCAATATCTTTTCCTGTTTTGTAGCATCTTAGCAGAAAAAAAATCATTCAGGATGATAAAGGCAGGGAGTGCTTGGCAGTGACGGTATTTTCCTTGTCCATCAAGTACTTCAAGGAGAGGCTTTTGCGCCACCTTGATAAATCAAAGGCCCCCTGCTCTGATGAAGATATTCGCTGGGTGTTATCTGTCCCAGCAATTTGGGGTGAACAAGCAAAGCAATTGATGCAAGAAAGTGCTGAAATGGTAAATTTCTCAATAACCTTCTTACATGTCACCTGAGTCACTCTGGTGACCTGTTGCAAGCAGTGGTTAGGCCAAATAAAAAAATACCTGTGGTTCCGGTCACCCGACCGTCCCTATTTTTTACCCCCGACCCTAAACTTTTTTTCGCCAATTTTCAAATTTTTCCGGAATTTTCCCCGCTTTCCGTCATCGGCTCCAATATTAGATTTAGTTTCAGCAATAGTATGGGAACATTTTAATTCCTATCAGTTGATTGAAAAGAAGATAAATCAAGAACTGTTTGTACCTTTTGTACCTCAAAATAAATAAGGACCAACCTAGGGGGCGACATGCTCGCTTTTTGATCGGTAAAGTTCGCCGGAATTTCCTTCGAAAGAGATGTTGAAGTCACCCTGTATTCTGAGTTAATAAAACCCATAGGCAATAAAATGATAATTATCCATTTTGAAAGGCATTTTCACAGCCTCAGTTAACCCCTGTCTTGATAAACAACTTGCTTCTGTCTTATCTATAGGGGTTATAAATACGGGTGATGCAACCACATACTGTGCATTGAAAATTACAACCGATGTTTATTTCTTATAGTGTTTTTATTATAATTAGTTTGTGGCTTGTAATTAGTTTATAACACTGCCAAATTAATGCTGAAATAATCATAAAACAATATGTTAACAGTTATTTTCAAGGTCCTCTGCATAACGGTTGTAATTGGGTCAAAGGGTTGGACTAATACCTCCAAAATACACCAAAATACAAAGACTGATTTTATTTGTCATTAATTATAAGCTAACACAATTGCTAAACATTTCATATGTAAAATGTATGAATACATCAAAAAATTTAAATTCAACAAATTGGATAATTTAAAAAAAAAATTTAGATTGTTGTTTTAGTTTTTATTGACTTGTTTCTAATCCAATCTAAATTGTTAAAGACTTAAACTTTGTATATCATTATTAGCATTATGCTATTGTCAAGAAATGGAAGTCTCTCTAATTTCTCAAGCTTCTCCCTATTTTTCTGTTAGATAGAAGAGAATCTCCCAAAAAATGTGCTCTAAGTTGGTCCCTAAATTGAATTTTTATGGAATCTGCAAGGTAAAAATAATTTTTTAAAATTTAAAATGAGAAATATTGAGATTGACACTTGTTTAATTGAAACGAATAGAAAAAAATAACAAATCATAGCATTCTGAATCAAATTCGAACCAAATCGAATGACCTCTGAATCGTCCCAGCCCTATAATTGATACCGAACATTTAATACTTTTTTGTTCATGTTGAATTAAACAGAAATTATTTTTTATTGATTTTTGATTTATAATTTATATTTGTGTCATGGTAATAAAAGCTAGATGCTCCCCACCAATCTTAATTTAGTATATTTATCTCACTAAATACAAATGCCATCTGCAATGCAGTGCTACGTACATACAGTACTAAGAGAATCATTTTATACATTTCTAAAAAAAAAAAAAAAAAAAAAAAAAAAAATCCCTACCTACCTACCCTAATTTGTTTTTAGACGTTACCGGAACCACACATATTTTTTTATTTGGCCTTACCAATCATCATACCTTTAGTTACTTTGAACATAATCAACTTCATCTCAAATAGCTGTTTTACCCTGCCATGCTTGACATTTGGTATGTTGAAACTGTAAAGGGATGTGGAACTTGGTAGGATGGGGCCAGTCCAATTATAATTAAATGTCCGATCCTCTCTTGAAAGATAATTACTTGTTGAAGATGAACTGAGTGAACGGAAGTCATAGAATTTTCATTGTATTGATCTAAGCTTTACACAGCTGAATTTAGCTCTCATGGGATTATCAAATGATTGTCAAATAATACAGGTGACTGTTAAAGCCCTTAGGGTTTTTGTATTAAAATGTATATACGGTAGATACATGTACCGTATGTTAGCGAGTTCTGTGTTTTTTATGAGTAGAATTAACTCATGAAATTCTTGAAAGATATCCATCAATTTGTGTGGTACAATAATATTCTTTTGAGGATTTTTCAAGAACTACATGTATCAGATTGAGCTGACATGTACATGTATCTTTGTCTTAAATGTACAGGCTGGAATCTCTCAACATAAGTTGATGCTTGCCTTAGAGCCAGAAGTAGCTGCTGTGTTTGTTAAAGAAATCCAGATAGAGCGACAGGCAGACGAGTTGTCAAAGTATAGACCAGGAAAGAAATTCCTTGTCATGGATCTTGGAGGTGACGTAAATTATTTTCAACCTTTTGATATTTTTGTATTAATACTGACAAAAAATTGATAGATGAACATTTATTTTGTTGTCTCTAAATCTTCCTTACTTATTAAAAGTTCAAATTTTATCAAACATTCAGAACTCCACACCAATTATTACTTGCAACTTTATCAAACATTCTACAGCAGAAGATAAATTTTGAATAGAACCTCGTGTTATGTTCGTCCAACGCTCCTGACATTATCTTTTTAGCAGGGATTTTTTTAGACACATTTTAATATTATAAGTTGGAAGTATTTAAAAGCAGAACAGAGAAACAATGCTTTATTTGTGACACCCCCCCCCCCCACCTTCCCGACACTTGAGAATTTAAAAGTGTTGTTAAGAATCAAGTCCACTGGGTGTTCTCTACGAAACAGCCGTAAACTAATGAAGATTCTTACTGGTCTCTTTTTCAGGGGGTACAGCTGACTTGACGGCAATGGAGGTTGTGGACGACGGCTCCTTGAAACAGCTTCACCGTGCCTGTGGGGGGGACTGGGGAGGAAACAAGGTCAACGACAACTTCTTCAAATTTCTTGGGAGCTTATTTGGCCAATCTGTCATAAAAGAATGCGAAGAACGTTACCGATCTGATTTCTTAGATTTGCAAAGAGAAATTGAGGTTATGAAAAGGAGATTTGGCAAAGGTGACTCTAACTTACCTATGATGTTCATGAAATTCCAAGTTCCTTACAAATACCAAACATTCATAGAAAAACATCACCAAATGGAGCTAAAAACAATAGTTGCTAAATCAGAATTTTCTCATAATGCCTCTGTGAGTTCTAATGGCAAGCTCAAGTTGTCTGCAAAATTGATAGAAACCTTACTATTCAATCCAGTCATCAATTGCATTAAACAAGAAACAGAAAATGTCCTGCATGAACTGAGAGGTCAGATCCAGGATATAATGATGGTGGGGGGATTCTCTGAGTCTGAATTTGTCTATGAGACAATGAAGGAATCTTTCCCTCGAACTAAGCTCCTCAGAGCTAATGAAGCAGGGTTGGCTGTTTTGAAAGGAGCGGTGTTATATGGACACAGTCCTGGTGTTATAACATCTAGGAGATGTGCCTTTACATATGGGGTGGGGCTTTACCGAGTATTTTTGAAAGGTCATGACCCTGAGGATTTAAAGCACAAGATTCAAGGGGAGGACAATATTTCTGTATTTGTGAAAATGGTAACTGTTGGTGATGAAGTTGGAATTGGGGAGACTTTTACCTTAGATGAGGAAATTTTTCCTGTGAAAAAAGATGCACCTCAGATGTCATTCAAGATATATAGATCTGCTTTGGAAAATCCAATTTATATTGACAAATCATGCATTCAAATTGGTAAGCTGACTGTGAAGAACATCACAAGTAGTGTGAGGATTTCTCTGTGCTTTGGACTGACACAGATCACAGTGACGGCAGTGAACACTGACACTGGAGAAAACGTGATAGCTGAGCTAGACCTTCTGGGTGAGCTCTAGCTCAGGAGGGTTAATATGATCAGTCTGGTTAAAATTGCCCTTTCCCCTTCTAATGATGATAGGGTTAAGGGGGGGGGGCTTGTTTTAATCAGACTGTGCTTTGATTAATGGTGCTCAAGAATTTAATTTTGACAATTTATGATGTATTTAAAAGAGACTTGTATCAAATTGAATATGCAGATTATTTTGAAAGCAACTTTTTTACCTTTGGGGGCATATAAAGTGTTTAAGTTTAACAAACTTATGTTTTCTCTCATTTTTTTAAAGATTTTTATTTTTTTAAGAGTTTATGTTCCATTATTTGTTTCAATGAAATGCACAATTTTGAAGATATTGATGATATCATGCTTTCTATGATCCAATTTCATTTTCATTTATACAGGTGCAGCTTTCTATATGAATATTGTCTTTTGAGTTATAAGTCTATGAAAATTATAAACTTGTTTCCAAGTTAGTTGAATGTTTATTATTAAGGAACATCACTACACCTAGACTTATACTTTTTAAGACACTACGTCACAAAATGCAATTTATATGTTTTATTGAATTGTTCGTATCAATCGAATTGGTTGAATATCGTCATAGTTCAGTGGTTAAGCATCGGGCTTGTGAACCGCATTCATGAGTTCGAATCCGCCTTGAGGTTTTGTTCACATTTACTGAATTAAATTTGTAAAAGTATAATTTTTAATCCAAAATTGCTCATTTTTCCACCTATTTGGCTTCTATACTTATCCATCAGCTATCTATCTCAATCAAGTAATTTTCTGCTTTGAAAAACCATTTCAAGGTGTAGTGAGCCACCTTAAGCATTGGTTTCAATGCTATCTTAGAATTGTTATGGTATTGTATGTTTGTCTTGAAGGCAAATATCTCAGATTTTAAATTAATTTTCTCTCTCTTTTTTGTTTTTTGTTTTTTTTAATAGCAATAAAAGTGTGAGATAATCGATTAGCATTTTGAAGTATCTTGATTTTCGTGAGCCTTGTTACTGAAGTGGTGAAAATTGCGGGCAGGTTGGCGGGCGGCTGCCTAAAGGGTACCCCAATTGTACGGATAACTCCTCCAGTTTTCAAGATAGGAATTTTTTTTTCGCAGATCAATTGTACATAATTACATGTATATTAGAGATGTTCATATTACTTGGATTTTGATTTTTGATAATTTTTGTGAAAAAATACCAGCTGTTGATCTTAGTCTTTTTTGGCATAATACTGTGTATAAGGGTACCTCTTTCGTATGGATAACTCCTCCTAAAGTTTTTAAGATGGGGCATTTTTGTTTTGCAGATCAATTGGTCATATATCAGAAATGTGCAATTTACTTGAATTTTTATTTTTAACATTTATGCAAAAATTACCAGCTGTTGAACTCTTTTTGGCAAAATATTGCAAATAGAGCACCCCATTTCTCTGGATAGGCAGTGTTTATCAAGAAGATGGGTGAATAAGGCGTGTAAACCGCCTATATGAGGATAGATAAGATACTATAAAATTAAAATATCAACAAATCTCATAATTTCTTTCTAAATTATTGAAAACAATGTACCGGTATATTTACCATAACATCGATTTATAACCCTTAAATATGTTAAATATTTGGAATAGGTTGATTTAAACTGGCGTATGTGTGTCAAAACCTCCATACAGTGTCATTTTTAGAACTTCAGTGCCTTTTCTTTTATAGAGTGGGTCTGAGCTCCATATTCATAAGGTTAAAGGAAATCAAATCGATTTCAATCAACGAAAACATGGAGAGATGACCCACTATAGTTTAAAAATGTCATATTGTATCGCAACAATTGAACGTTTTATAAAAAAATAATACAAGTCCGTAAATTCGTGGTTGAAGTCGCATACTGGCACTGTACCAGTTATCGGCTAAAATTTAACGTTTTCTTTTTGTATTTCCTTATTTCTTGATATTTTTTAATTAAACTTGACATGCTTTAAATGGTATACTCCTTGTTTATGCACCTGTTAGGTTAAATCATTATATAGAACCCAAAACATCTTTTTGTGTGCTTTTTTAGCACGCCCAGAATTTGCTGAGTTTTTACGATTTACTGTACCTGCAGTTATCGGCTTCGCGATAATAACATAGTAAAATCCCTGTACAGAGTTATAGAATAGGCTATTTTATATACTATAACCAGGCACTATAACCAGGATGTGCGCATGCGTGAACCAACTTTCCATCGGGATCGGTAAACGGGATCGGGATCGGAAATTCGAAAGCTATTTGGAGGAACTTCGAACTGATATATCTGCAATTTAAAAATGCGATTTTTTATATTGAATGTTCATTAAAAGTGATAAAAATGTTAGTACATTAGATTTTACACCAAAAAGTTAAATAAATAATTAAGAGAACAATAAAAAGCAATGTTACAGGAAAACAACAGGCACTTGGCATGGGGGGGGGGGGGGGGGAGTGGGCAGGGGGACGGGACTGCACCCCCTCCTGCACACCTTTTCTCGCAGCATACATTTTTCTTAAATTTACTTATAAAAAAGTGAATTAACATAGAGTTGCCCCCCCCCAAATGTTTTTGGGACCATATAAAAATTGAAATGAAAAGGAGAAAATAAACTGTGAAATTGTAGTTAAAGGTACACTTAGCCCCTACCCCCATGGATTAGGATTTTCAATTTTTCAAAAAGTATTTTTGGTTTTAGCCTTTTTATTTTATTTTATTTTTTTTTTTTTTTGCAAGTCAAGATTGGATTTTAAGCAAACCAATATTATCTCGTGCATTTTGCCATTTACCAGGTTCTACAAACACCTTAGTCCATAATAAATAAAAAAAATCCAAGGCTAGGAGGGGGCGAGAGGAAAAATCTATTTTGCTTTTCTTTTTCTCAGGAGCTATTTTGGGGGGATATTAAGGGTGAACAGGTCACTGACCCCTTGTAGATCTATCTACCCATCACTAGGGTCTGTGTACCCATCCCCTAGGTCTGTACACCAAAACCAGGGCCAGTATACCCATCACCAGTGTCTCAATACCTATCACCAGGGTCAGAGTTCGTATCACCAGGGTCTGTACACCCATAACCAGGGCCAGTATACCCATCACCAAGGTCTCAATACCTATCACCAGGGTAATGGTTCGTATCAACAGGGTTTGTATGACCATCACCAGGGTCTGTACACCCATAACCAGGGCCAGTATACCCATCACCAGGGTCTCAATACCTATCACCAGGGTCAGAGTTGGTATCACCAGGGTCTGTATGACCATCACCAGGGTCTGTACACCCATAACCAGGGCCAGTATACCCATCACCAGGGTCTCAATACCTATCACCAGGGTCAGAGTTGGTATCACCAGGGTCTGTATGACCATCACCAGGGTCTGTACACCCATAACCAGAGACAGTATATCCATCACCAGGTTCTCAATACCTATCACCAGGGTCAGAGTTAGTATCACCAGGGTCTGCATCACCAGGGTCTGTACATCCATAACCAGGGCCAGTATACCCATCACCAGGGTCTCAATACCTATCACCAGGGTCAGAGTTGGTATCACCAGGGTCTGTATGACCATCACCAGGGTCTGTACACCCAAAACCAGGGCCAGTATACCCATCACCAGTGTCTCAATACCTATCACCAGGGTTAGAGTTGGTATCACCAGGGTTTGTATGACCATCACCAGGGTCTGTACACCCATAACCAGGGCCAATATACCCATCACCAGGTTCTCAATACCTATCACCAGGGTTAGAGTTGGTATCACCAGGGTCTATATGACCATCACCAGGGTTTGTACAACCATCACCAGGGCCAGCATACACATCACCAGGGTCTCAATACCTAACACTAGGGTCAGGGTATGTATCACCAGAGTATGTGTGCATATCACCAGGGTAAGTATACACATAACCAGGGTCAGTAAACGTATCACTAGGGTCTGTAAACCTATCACCATGGTCAGAATACCCATCATTAGAGTTTGTGTGCCCATCACCAGGGTCTGTACAACCATAACTAAGGCCAGTATACCCATCACCAGGGTCTGTAAATCTATTACCAGGGTAAGAGTATATATCATTAAGCTCTGTATATCCATCACCAGGGTCTAAAAACGTATCACCAAGGTCTGTAATTTTATCAGCAGGGTCATAACACCCATCATCAGTATCTGTGTGCCCATTACCAGGGTTTGTATGACCATCACCAGGGTCTGTACATCCATAACCAGGGCCAGTATACCCATCACCAGGTTCTCAATACCTATCACCAGGGTCAGAGTTGGTATCACCAGGGTCTGTATGACCATCACCAGGGTCTGTACATCCATAACCAGGGCCAGTATACCCATCACCAGGGTCTCAATACCTATCACCAGGGTCAGAGTTGGTATCACCAGGGTCTGTATGACCATCACCAGGGTCTGTACACCCATAACCAGGGCCAGTATACCCATCACCAGGGTCTCAATACCTATCACCAGGGTCAGAGTTGGTATCACCAGGGTCTGTATGACCATCACCAGGGTCTGTACACCCATAACCAGAGACAGTATATCCTTCACCAGGTTCTCAATACCTATCACCAGGGTCAGAGTTGGTATCACCAGGGTCTATATGACCATCACCAGGGTCTGTACACCCATCACCAGGGCCAGCATACCCATCACCAGGGTCTCAATACCTTACACCAGGGTCAGAGTATGTATCACCAGAGACTGTGTGCATATCACCAGGGTAAGTATACACATAACCAGGGTCAGTAAACGTATCACTAGGGTCTGTAAACCTATCACCATGGTCAGAATACCCATCATTAGAGTTTGTATGCCCATCACCAGGGTCTGTACAACCATAACTAAGGCCAGTATACCCATCACCAGGGTCTGTAAATCTATTACCAGGGTCAGAGTACATATCATTAAGCTCTGTGTATCCATCACCAGGGTCTGTAATTTTATCAGCAGGTTCATAACACCCATCACTAGTATCTGTGTGCCCATTATCAGTCTGTATGCCCATCACCAGGGCCAGTATACCCATCACCAGGGTCTCAGTACCTAACACTAGTGTCAGCGTACATATAACCAGGGTCTGTGTGCCCATCACTAGGGTCAGTATACCCATAACCAGGGTCAGAATACGTATCACCAGACCTGTAAACCTATCACCTGGGTCATTATACCTATCACTAGGGTCATTGTTCGTAGTACTAGGGTCTGTGTGTCATCACCATGGTCTGTATATTTATCACCAGTGATAGTGTACGCATCACTAGGGTCTGTGTGCCCATCATCAGGGTCAGTATCACAACAGTCAGTGCACTTGTCATCACGGTTTGTACATCAATTACCTTGGTCAGTACACTTTTACCATGATCATTATACCTATTACCTATCACCAGAGTCAGTTTACCTAACGTCTGGGTCATTGTACGTATCACTCTGCTCATCATCAGGGTCAGTATATCTTTCACATGGCTCTGTGTGCACATCACCGAGGTCAAATACGTATTACAAGGGTCTGCAAATCTATCACCAGGGTCATTATACCCACCACTAGAGTCTGTGTGCCCATCACCAGGGTCTGTATGCCCATCACCAGGGTCAGAATACCATGTAACAAGGTCAGAATACGTATCACCAGGGTCTGTAAACATATCACCTGGGTCATTATACCTATCACTAGGGTCAGTGTTCGTAGTACTAGGGTCTGTGTGCACATCATAATGGTCTGTATATCAATGACCAGGGTCAGCATACCCATCACCAGGGTCTTAATACCCATCAGCAGGGATAGTGTATGTATCACTAGGGTCTGTGTGCCCATCACCAGTGTCAGTATCCTATCACAACAGTCAGTGCACTTATCATCAGGGTTTGTACATCCATTACCTGGGTCAGGTAATACTGACCCTGTTGATAAGTGAAGTGACCCTGGTTATGGATATATTCAACCCCTGTGATAGGCATACTGACCCTGGTGAAGAGCACGCAGACCTTGTTGATACGTACACTCATGACCCTTGTGATAGGTATACTGACTCTGGATATACTTACCGTGTTTATAGATTTTGAGATTCTGGTGTTACGTATGCTGACCCTTAGAATATCTAAACGTTTGTGTATACCGACTCTGGTGATGGATATATACTGACCTTGAGAATAGGTATACTGACCCCTGTGATGGGCTACAGACCCTTTTGATACGTACACTGACTCTGTCGATAGGTATACAGACCCTGGTGATAGAGAATGTGATAGATATATTGGTGATAAATGTACTGACTCTTGTGATAGGTATACTGACCTTGGGGATGGGCACACAGACCATGTTGATACGTACACTGACCCTAGTACTATGACCCTGGTGATGGGTATACTGGCCCTGGTTATTGGTGTTCAGACCCTGGTGATGGGCACACAGACACTAATGATGGGTATAACGACCCTGCTGATAGATTTACAGACCCTAGTGATACATATTCAGACCCTGGTGATGGATACACAGAGCTTGGTGATATGTACTCTGACCCTGGTGATGGATTTACAGACCCTGGTGATACATATACTGACCCTGGTTATATGTATACAGACCCTGGTGATGACCACACAGACTCTGGTGATACGTACTCTGACCCTGGTGATAGATATTGAGACCCTGGTGATGGGTTTACTGGCCCTGGTTATTGGTATAAAGGCCGTGGTGATGGGAACACAGACTATATGGATGGGTATAATGACCATGGTGACATTAGGCCAGCATTTTTTGAAGTTTCGATTTACAAACCCGCCGACCCTACTTTTTTAAAAATTCAAATAAAAATAAAAGGACATGAATTAGCTATTAATTTTATTTTTTCCTCCGACCCGAAATTTTCTTTCTGGTAAAAATAAAAATAAATGTTGATACAATCACGTATGTGTAGTCTGAATTATTGTTGTTCATGCATTGATTAACAAGAATAGATATGGGTTACCCCATATCCAAGATATTCGCCTGTTAAATTACTTGAATTTTCACTGTGCTCAGCCGATCTCTTATAACTTGTTAAAAAACTGACGTATATAGTTCTTCATGTCCGTATTAAATACTGCCACCCGTCATTAGCAAACAGTGCACACACCTGTGCTTAAACAGAGTCTACACACGTGCGACCAGAAATACGGTGCAGGTGTTGCGTAACCATTCCGTCGTTTAATAAAAAAGAAAAGAAAAAACACAAACTCATACACAACAAATAATTAAAAGAGATTGTGTGATAGCTAACGAACATTAAACATGAAAATAATATAAGTATTGTAATAATATAAGCAATATTCATTAGTGAAACAATTGTCAATCGAAGAATGACCTACATTTTCGTGAAAAAGACTGAGGAGGCAGCGAGCGTAGGAATATGAATACTTCACATTTACATTTCTTGGGGTATGGTGTTTTTTCAAAATAATTTTACGTTAGTTTTGTTTTCTTCCACGTATTACATCGATATTCTTAAAATTGATTGTAATGTTGTATCTGCTGATCATGAACAGAACTATATTTTTCAGCGCAATTGTGTAAAGAGTACCTGACTATAGTAATATATCTTGAATAGATAGTAGGCACTGATCGAATATATTAAAAAGACCAAGTTTTTCTGATCAAGTCACAGGCACTAGAAGTTATTAAAAAAACTATAGGGCCTACTCCTGTTTGCTTTCGTCCAACCCTAAGTTTTGTGATCGGCAACTTAGCCAGAATTTCCTCAAGAAAGAGAAGTAATTTAAAAATTTAAAAGACATTTTTGCAAAATAAATACTAAAATAATCATAATTTAACCGTTTGGAAATAGATCCTCTACATAACGGTTGTAAGTGGGTCATAGGGTTGGACTAGTAACCCTAAACACACTGAAGCACAGGAGTCTTATGGCTGAAGGAAAGAGAATGATTTTATTTGTCATTAAGCTAACAAAATAACAAAACATTTCCTTTATTAATGGTATAATTACATAAATAAAAAAATTTAAAAATTAGATCAGCTTTTTTAAATTAATAACTTGTTTGATTTTTTACTGACATTTATGGACATGCTTCTAATCCAATTTATTTTCAGTAACAATATTTTAAATTTTGAATTTGTGAATAGCATTGTTAACTTAATCAACTAAATGATTTCTCAGACTTATTCCTATTTTCTGCAAGGGAGAAGGGAAAACTCCCTTAATTCTTTTGGTCTTAATGTATATGTATATGTATAGTATATAAAAAAGAAAACCCTTCTTTTTAAACATGCATATACAATATATTAACAGAAATTTTTAGTGCCCATGGATAAAATATGTTATGATAAGAACATCATCAACAACCAAAAGTACTTATATATTTAAAAAATGGCAGCTCCTGGACATGTGTTCTTATTTTAAAAATAAAAAAATATTGTTGGAAAATTGTTTTATTTTTATTTTTTTTCTCGACGGAGAAATTTTTCAATTTTATTTTTATTTTTTTCCCTCCTCCCCCCCCAAATATTTTGAAAAATATTTCGTAAATCTAAAAATTAAAAAATGCCAACAACAAAAAGGCCACTTAGATAACATTAGAGAGCTAGGGTTTTTAGGTTGTGGGTTCGATACCACCAAAACTTCAGAATTTTTTTTTCTTATCGTTTGTTAAAAATATTCAAAACTGAATATAGTTAGAAATTGTGCTTTTGTAAACTTGTACTATAACATTATCAAGTATATTTAGTTGGAAAAAATTAAATTTGAAATTTTATTTTACAACTAAACCAAATGGGCATATGCGCTATCTTGTTCCCCCATCTTCTTAGTGTTGACAAATGGATTATGGATACTGTTCACACAAAAGAAACCCGGTTTGCTGTCAGCTTTTCTCTTGTTATAATTTATACTACATGTACATCGTTTTCATTGTCTTTTTAAAAAAACGCTTGCATGATGTAATTACTTGTACAAGTAGTCTTTAGTAAACGTGGTTCATGATTATGGTAGTGTTGAATCATAAAAATTAAAACTGCCTGACTGTCTCTATAGCGATTGTAAAAACTTTTGTTTTATGATTTCTTGTCAGCTTTTAAAAATATGCAACCAAATTGAAGAAATTGACAACTCAACATTTTCCGTTTACACAGCTGGCACTTGGCCTTAAAACACTTTTATTGGATAGATAGTTTCCCGTACTATGAAATGAATAATAATAAACTATCAATCCGTAAGGTCAAGAGTCTGTGGTTTATATTTTGACACCAGAAAAAATTGTTTTAAGTAATATTATATCATAAACTGAAGTGTCGAGGCGGCAATCTCATAATATTTATTTTACACATTATGGAACATTTTATTTCTCGTACCATAGATAAAATCCAAACGGTATACACTCGCATGCCAAAAGTATGACAATTTTAACTATATAATTATTTTATCGGGACAAATATTATGCTTCAAAGATGTTCTGATGTCATTTTTTGTCCTACATGTATTTCGACGAAATTTGGATCAATGAATGCTTTGATAAAAACAAGAAGCCCATGGGTCACATTGCTCAGTTGAGCAACAATAAAGTTAAACATAATATATCAAAGATATACTCAATACATTCCTAAATAGATGTAAAAATTGGACCTCCCATTGTGGTCCCACCCTACCCCCAGGTCCTGATTTGAACAAACTTGAATCAACACTACCTGAGGATGCTTCCACTCAAGAGGTTGCCTATATACGTCCCTGCTTGTGGTTATTGCTTTAAACGGTCCAATGGGCTGTATTTTATTTAATTTCTATTGTCCACAATAATTACGAGAACGACACCTGGTTTTTATGGCTTGAATGCATTCATATTGATTGGTGAATAAATAAAGAACATATATTAATAGCGACTTTTTCACTCCCGGTACAGGTCACTACAAACACTATAAATAAATCATTCCTTGCTTTCTCTAGGTTATATATCTTCATTCCTATTTAATAGCACCGTTAATTATGTTCCTATTCTCGCTAGTCAACATGTTTTCAAGTTGTATTTATGCCGAAGCATGTATATATTACCCGTTGTTTCATTCAATTAAAATGTAAATATACAAAGGGGCGCAACTCAAGTTGCTCGCTAGATAGCGCCACCGCATCACCGAGTTTTCGTAATGAGATCTGCCAAGGGTTTATGGGGAGCGAAGTGGACCGAAAACCCTTGGCTAGCGAAGATGGGATCAGATGGTTTTCGAGAAAAAGATTTTTAAAGATTTACTCTATATATTCCTATGCAAAAACTGGATCCCCCATTGTGGCCCCACCCTACCCACGGGGATCATGATTTGAACAAACGTAAATCTCACTATAATTGGATGAAAAGAAAAAGATTTTTAAAGATTTACTCTAGGACTAAATTTGGTATTGTCAAAAATCTGTCCCCCAGTTTTTACGAATTCTCAAATAGTATCATATCAAAAGCAAATCTTCATCAAACAAATAAAAATAAGTACCGTTATTTTCCCCCATATTTTGCCTTTTATAGTTTAGAGCACAAAATCTACAAAACCCGCTAACGCAGGTTATGTATTTTTTCTGCAATGTCGCCACCTTACCATCATATCCCGCATGAGTCACCAAAGAAAGCATTTTATTGTTTAAATAAACCCCTTAAATCATTTAATAACTGCAAAAACATATAGATTTTTATTCCGATAATTCAAGAAAAAGCGTCTAATTTTATTTAGATTGTGAAATATTGTGCATATTTGGCCTGATAGTTAAACTAGAAACTGAGAAAAAGCGTGTTTCAGAAGAAGGGAGAGTTCATGCATTTAAATTACTTTTTCGTCTTTACTAAAAAGGAGCCCGACAGTCCGGCTAGGGCCAACAGAAGATGATCATATTTTCTATGGTTTCTATAATAATATAAAATACTAGATCGTTCTCGTTGCGAGCAACGAGTGGGTCTTCCGTCCGATTTTTAAATAAATGAGATAAAACCCATCATTCTAAACATAAAATCGTAAGTCTCCGCAAAAAATACAAAAAAAAATTTTGCGGCACTCGAGGCTTGAACCCGGGTCGCCTGGGCACTGTCCACGACCATAACGACTGAGCTACTCGGACTCTCGCTTCAGGACTTTGACGCTTAATATCTCGAGAATGCGTTGATCGATTTAAAAACAAATTACATATTCTGAATCAGTAAAAAGGTCACTATCAACATTACAGAAAATTATTTTAAAACAATAAACTTGAAAAATTCGATTTTTGAAATTTCCTCCCGGTGACGACCGGAAGTGACGGAGGACATTTTCTTGACCGAGGTACACTACAAAAACGATAGATATATCATCTGTGAAAATTTCAGCTCTAAATCTTTACTCGTTTTTGAGAAACGTCGCAGACAAAATTGACTTTTAAAAATCGTTTAACGACGATAACTTCCGACCGGAAGTGAATTTGGAAAAATTGTCGCGGAGGTATAAACTTCAAATGACGGGGAATAATCCCTGAAAATTTGAAAGAAATCGAAAGAGCCAACTCCGAGAAATCGACTGCACAAAATTTGTAAGACAAAAAAAGAATAATAACTAGACCATAAAAATTACAATTTGGCCGATAAATCGGTACCGGAAGTGACGACAAAAAATCTCAAAAATGTTTTAAGTGTTCATTAAGCTTCATCTTCTGTGAAGAAAATGGTTGAACTCGGCCAAATAGTGTTTGAGAAATCGCGTGCCGTATAAAAATTTTAAAAGAAATTTTGTACCCAAGTTTCGTGCCTAATATTGCACAACTTCAAACTATAGACTACCTGTCCTAAAGATTTTATTGTCATATTTCTGATAGTCTTTTTAGATCAGCTTTGCTCAAACTTGGCCGTGAATAAAATGTCAACATATTTGATAGAAAGATAACTTGCACACAAGGGGCAGAGATATGCCACCATAGATAACCATCTTAAATTGTTGTTCATTTTTGAGATACAAATGTTTGAATATTTTAGGGGCCAGCCCTGTGGATCCCTAATGGGGACATACATTGGTGTTTTGATAAGTGGAATCGATTTAAATCATGAATACAAACATTTTCTTTTCTATGATGTCTAACAAAATATGTCTACTTCTCTAGATATATTGCGTCCAAGTTTAAGTACTTCGGCCCCTAAAAATCCCATATTACGTAATAAAGGGGCATTGCAATGATCTTTTCTAATATATATTGGTATTATCAACAACTTTGCTTCTATAATGGATTACAATATTTTTATCGTTTTTAAGTTATTTGTAATAGTGTTTACAAGTCTCTTGGCCCCCTTAAAAAGGGGTCAGCCCCTTTTTTCTTGATTTTGTTGGAAAGAACTTATGATTATCTACCACTTTTGTAATATAATTATGTCTTAGCAAAATATCAACTGATAAAAAGATACAGATCAAAACTTTGAAAATTTTGAATGAAAATTCGTACCCAATTTTCGTGCCTAGGCGAGCTCCAAGAAATAGCGCCACTGGCGCAAAACAACACAATAGTGCACAACTTCAAACTATAGACTACCTATCCTGAAAATTTCATAGTCATATCTCTGATAGTTTCTGAGATCAACTCTGCACAAAAAAGGTCGTAAAAATGTGCAAAATGGCCGATAAATCGGTACCGGAAGTGACGACAGGAAAAATATTAAAAATGTATGAAGTTTATCTCAAGTCTCATCTTCTGTGAAAAAATGGTTGAAATCGGTCGAATAGTTTTCGAGAAATCGCGTGCACAAAATTTGTGGAAAAAAATAATAATAACTAGATACGATCTCGTTACGAGTAACGAGTAGGTCTTCCGTTCAATTTCTTAAACGACACATTTACAAAATTAATGAAATTTCAGAATTCCCCCTCAACCCCTTCCTTTCAGATAATGTATACGATTGTCAATATCCTTTACAATGCTTAACAAAGTGTTTTGCTTTTTCACATTCAGCACATTTAAGATTTAAGATTTTAGTTCCTTATTATCCCTAATTATGTCATCAATGGGTGTGGCAATGAGTTTTACAAACTTATACAAACGATCAACAACTTTGCATCTATAATGCATTACAAAATCTTGATCGTTTTTAAGTTATGTGTAAAAGACTTTAAGAGTGTCTTGGCCCCTAATTTAAGGGGCCAGCCCCTTTTTGTTAATTTCATATGAAAGGTCTCAATAATACTAACATTTTTTGTTCTTACACCCATCTCAAATTGTTGTTCATTTTTGAGATACAAATGATTGAATATTTTAGGGGCCAGCCCTGTAGATCCTTAATGGGGACAGCCATTTGTGTTTTGATTAGTGGAATCGATTTAAATTATCAATACAAGCATTTTCTCTTCTAAAATGCTTAACAAAATATGTCTCGTTCTCTAGATATATTGTGTCAAAGTTTGAGAACTTTGGCCCCTAAAAATCCCTAATTACGTCATAAATGGGCGTGGCAATGATTTTTTCTGATAGATATTGTTACGATCAACAACTTTGCTTCTATAATGCATTACAAAATCTTTATCGTTTTTAAGTTATTTGTAATAGAGTTTACGAGTCTATTGGCCCCTAATTAAAGGGGCCAGCCCCTTTTTCTTGATTTTGTTGGAAAGAACTTTTGGTACTCTATCACTTTTGTTATATATGTCTTAACAAAATATCAACTGATAAAAAGATATAGATCAAAATGTGTGAAAATTTTGATTTGAAATTCGTACCCAATTTTCGAGCCCTAGCGAGCTCCAAGAAATGGCGCCACTTGCGTAAAACGAAAACAATAGGCACAACTTCAAACTATGGACTACCTATCCTGAAAGTTTCATATTCATATCTCTGATAGTTTCTGAGATCAACTCTGCACAAAAAAGGTCGTAAAAATGTGCAAAATGGCCGATAAATCGGTACCGGAAGT